>OY754313.1:33883297-34595797 GCA_963573325.1 Astragalus glycyphyllos
TTGAAGACAAACAATTGCAATGATCTATCCCATCACGATGAAATTTCAAAGATTACACGAGCCTGTCGGCCAAGGTTATAGACTCGTTGAATACATCAGTGTAGCGCGCGTGCGGCCCACAAACCTCCATGTACGTCCTCCTTATCCAATGGCCGAGCCCTACTCGGCGAGGTTGAAAGGTCAGGTTCATGTCTCATCTCTCCACGCTTTCTTCGATGATAAAGGAAAAAAAGAATTACTTATTATTAAATTAAATTGTGGTAAAGGAAAAGAGAATGACAAATGACAAATTACAAATGAGTCATATATGTGAGCCATAAAACAGTAAAACATGACAAAAATATTAACTAAATAGTGACAAATATATTGGAGCTTCTATTAGTTCTATGGTCTGTAGTTCGAGCCTTGGAGCTTAAATTTTCTTCAGCATCTTGTCTAGTGGCATGACTTTAAGATTTCTGAAACTTGGCTAATAGGCATTTGTAAGAACAATGTTGTTTTTGGCTAGTTCTAGGCACCAGTAACATAATCTGACGATAATTTAATCGCTATAGTACTAACCTTTTTACTTTCAACATATGTTGATAAATAAAAAAATAGCATGTAGTAGCCAACAACATTAAGCAAATTCAACCAATAACATTTAAACTGTTAGAAAAGTGCAATCAATACTCACTTTGACATTCTCCCTCCAATACAGACTCGATAAATTTTTGAATTTTATGTTGGTTCCACCAATTTGGTAATAGAACGTATTAACTAAGTAGGACCCACATAAATTCCAACAAATCCCAGTACTCCTAAACTGTTAACATGCATTCCAAATTTGCAGACGAAATTGTTCGGTGAGGAACTTTTCTTTATTTAATAAATAAAAATAATAATAAATATTAATATGCGAAAATATGAAATATTACTAACTCCCACATTCATAAGTGGACGAAGAGGTTTGTCATCCCATTTTCTATGCATAGAGGAACTGAGTAAGTTTAACATCATACCCTTTTCTCATCATATGATATGGAAGCAATAAAATGAACAATATAATGCAACTGTAAAAAAAAATGCTGGTCCAAAAGCAGGATAAGATTATTAGTAAAAGAAACTTAAAATAAAAGAAATCAAGATGGAGCATCACCTCCGGAATAAGACCAGGTCGAAGCATACCACGATCAATGCATTTTTTTGTTAGTTGCAAGAATAACTTTTGTATCTCTTCTAAAATGAAAACCATCTAATTCGTTCAAGCCTATAATTGTTATTTCAACAAAAATGTATGTACTAAAAACATAAATAGGAAGCAAGACCTTTGTACCAGGATGTATGTACTAAAAACATAAATAGGAAGCACAATCATCTCTACCAGTGGCGGATTCAGGACTCCAGGGTCGGGGGTGTCAAAAATTTTAAATACACAATTTGCTAAAAATTTATCCATTTGATGACCTTGTTTAAACATGTTCTGAAGTGGGCCGAAGCCCAACCCAGCGATTAAACATTAGAGCGGCCCATTAACAATGGGCAAAAGAGCAAGGAACCAGATCAACGGCCCTGATCGATCCGTACAGTAATCCAACGGCCACGCGCAAATCACTGGCACTATATAAGGATTCATGGCGTCAGCTGTCAGATACGCACTATTCACTAGAAAAGTTACTCTGCTCGTTCGCTCCTGACTTGGGCGTTGGAGTGTCATTGCAGGTACACCGGCCCTCTTTTCCTTGACGTGGGTGTTTGCTGGTGTTTTTAGCAAACAATCACTAGTTTTATTAGAAGGTTTGTGAGATCAAACTAGAAAAATCTCAAAGCAATTGCCTTTGAATTGCAAAAGTTTTTGTTTCGGAAAATGTAGAAAAGGGGACGGTTTGCAATGATTTAACAGAATTGAAAAGAAAAGAAGCAGTAAAAGGTGCAAGAATTGTAAAGAACAGAAGAATAAATTGCATTGAATCATAAAAAATGGTACACGATCACGTACAGCGATTCTTCCACTCGTTTTTCGCTCTGGCTTGGAAGTTAGAGTTTCAGGAATCGGGTGTGTATTGTGATTTGCGACCTCTGTTTCTTCTCAGAAACAGTTATTTATACAAGGGAAAAAGGGGGGAAAATTCGAACTAGGTAACTGCCTAACAATTTGAAAATAAGTAACTGCTCCTACTTTCGGCCAAGTAACCGCTCCTACTTTCGACCGAAACTGCTCTGTCACGCTTCGACCAACTGCTAGCCTTCAACGCATAACTGCCCTGATTTCTGTCTGTCGAAAGCCTGTGTCGATTTTCCTCTCTCTTGCTTTTGCTTCCCTGGAAACTTGTCGAGTTTACCTTGCGCATGACCATTTCCTTTGTCGAAATAATATGGTCTTTGTGAAATAAATATAAATCAAGCCATGTTGACCATCTTTAATGAAGCCTGTCGAAATTACAGGCTAACAAATTGCCCCCCAAAAATGTCTTTTTCGACTGAACTTGAGGATTAAGAAGAGAAAGACATTTTTGAATTCACCATCGAAATAATTTTGCACTTGAGTAAAATAGTTGTATACCTGATGTCACCACTGTTAAGTGTTGTTTCCATATTCAAACCTTGAGCTTGAACAGCCTGAAATTTCGACAATGTTTTGGCAACTTAAATGCCATGTTTTTTACGCTTTCTTTATACTTATTCCAGCGTTATTTTAACTTCGTGCAACGTTGGCTTATACTTTTTCAAGTATTTGCCATTTATACGCAAAATTCTTTCATCAGCGCCGATCTCTTCGACCTCATATGCGCCGTTTGAATAAACTTGTAAAATTTTAAATGGTCCTTCCCAACTTGGGGACCATTTACCAAAGACTCTATCTTTTTTATCCATAGGTAATAGGACCTTCCACACTAGATCACCTGAATTAAAGGCTTTAGACTTAACCTGTTTGTTATAAGTTTTAGCTACCCTCTCTTTCTGTCGAATAAGCGTATCTAAAGCTAATAACCTTTCTTCGTCTAAATCAACCAATTCATCAAGCATCATATTCCAATAATAATCAGAGGGAATCTCCCACTGTCTTTGAATTCTTGTTGATTGTAGACAAATTTCAACAGGCAACACTGCATCGTGTCCAAATGTTAGCCTATAAGGAGTAGTGTTGATAGATTCTTTAGGTGAATTTCGACAAGCCCATAACGCTTGATCAAGGGTATTATGCCAATTCTTGGGTTTCTGCCCAACATGCTTTTTAATCAAATTAATAATAACTTTATTGGCAGCTTCTACCTGTCCATTGGCTTGCGCATAATATGGTGTCGAAGTTAATAACTTAAAACCAATTTCGGAAGCAAACTCTACCATTTTTCTACCAGTAAAAACTGATCCCTGATCTGTAGTAATGGTTTCTGGAATTCCAAACCTATAAATGATATGATTTTGAATAAACCTTATCACTGCTTCCTGATCAACATTGGCTAAAGGTATAGCTTCAACCCATTTGGTGAAGTAATCAATTCCCACAAGGATATATCTATGGCCCTTCGACGAAGTTGGCTTTATCTCTCCAATCACATCTAGAGCCCAACCTCTAAATGGCCAAGGTTTGACTATGGCATGCAATTCATTTGCAGGTACATGTTGTATCCCAGCATGCTTTTGACACTCTTGGCATCCCTTAGCAAATTCTATGCAATCTTTCAGCATAGTTGGCCAATACATTCCTTGTCGAAATAATAACCACTTCATTTTCTGGCCTACTTGGTGTGAACCACACGCTCCACTATGTGTATCGGAAACTGCTAAATATGCCTCATTTTCACTAAGACATTTTAATAGTACTCCTTCAGGAGTCTTTTTAAACAATTCGTTTCCAATTATCACATAGCTCAAAGCTCTGTATTTTACCTTTTTATTGGTATTTCTTGTAGGATTTTGCAAATATTCCGCAATAGGCCTTCGCCAATCATTATTGGTCATATTGTCAAGAGTAAGAATTTCTGCTGAGTCAAAGTCACCAAAAAATTGACGTTTTTCGACAATAGCTAGTTGACGTTTTTCGACAATAGCTAGTTCCTCGTTTGCATTTGTATCTGTTGCCCCCCCAGTTGTTGGTGTTGACAATAGTGACGAAGAATAGTCATTAGAAATGATTTTATCCTTTATTTCAATTAACTCTTCCAGGCTTTGTTTTGAAACTTTATAGCCTGAAGCGATTTGTGCCAATTCATTTGCCACTTGATTATCAATTCGTGGTAAATGTTCTAAGTGAACAGACTCAAATCTTTTTAACAAAGCATTGGCGACAACAAAGTATCTGATAAGGTGCTCTTTAATGCATTTGTACTCTCTTGTCAATTGTTTGATAACCAACTCAGAGTCACCTTTTATTTCGGCATGACATGCCCCCAGCTCAAGTAAGATTTCAAGGCCTACTATTAAAGCCTCATACTCAGCTTCATTATTGGAGCAAACATCTCGAATTTTAAACTTATACTTTGTCGGAATGTTAGTAGGAGATATTATCAAAATACCAATCCCAACTCCATGTTTATGGCTTGAGCCATCAAAATACAACCTCCAAGGATATACGTCTACAAAACTTAATGTTTCTTCAACAACAGAATGGTCTACTATAAAATCAGCAACCACTTGTCCTTTAATTGATTTTAGAGGTTGATAAGTTAAGTTGTATTCTGACAAAGCCAAAGCCCATTTACCAATTCGGCTATGCATTATTGGTTTCGACAACATATGCTTAATAACATCAAAATGCGAATAAACAGAAACATCAGCTGGTTTTATATATTGCTTTAACTTTGTACACGAGAAATACAAACAAAGGCACAACTTTTCTATAGGAGTGTACCTCGTTTCGGCATCATTGAGGACCCTACTGAGGTAATAAATGGCCCTTTCGATACCACTATCATCCTCTTGTGCTAACATGCTACCTATTGTTCTATCAGAAGCTGCTATATACAATTTGAGCACTTTGTGTTTAATAGCAGGCAACAAAATTGGTGGTTTCATCAAATAAGACTTGATTTCGTCGAAGGCTGCTTGATGCATTGGTTCCCATTTGAACTCTTCTTCCTTCTTCAGTCTTAATAATGGCGAAAAAACTTGCGTTTTGCCACTTAGATTTGATATAAATCTTCGTAGGAAATTGATTTTTCCCAGCAACGACTGAAGCTCCTTTTTGGTCGAAGGGGCCTTCGTTTCCATAATTGCCTTAGTCTTATTTTGATTGATTTCAATGCCTTTTTTGTGCACTATAAAACCCAAGAAATCACCTGCACGTACACAAAAGGCACATTTTAATGGATTTAATTTCAATCCATATTTCCTCATTCTTTCAAAAGAACGGCGAAGATGGTCTAAATGACCACTTTCTGAGGAAGATTTAACCACCACATCATCTATGTATACTTGCATAAAATCATCAATAAAATCATGAAACATAGAATTCATGGCCCTCTGATATGTAGCACCAGCATTCTTTAAACCAAAGGGCATTACTACCCATTCATAAACACCCAATGCCCCTGGACACCTAAAAGCAGTTTTTGACACATCCTCTTCAGCAATGAAAATTTGATTATACCCAGAATAACCATCGAGCATACTAAGATAATCAAATCCTGCTGCTGAATCTATTAGCATTTCTGCCACAGGCATTGCGTATTCATCCTTGGGAGATGCATTATTTAAATCCCTAAAATCTATGCAAACTCTAAGAGTCCCATTTTTCTTTATTACAGGAACTATATTGGCTAACCATTCAACATACCTGGCAGTTCTGATGAACTTGTTTCTGAATAGCCTTTCGATTTCCTCTTTGATCTTAGCCAACACTTGAGGAGCAAATCTTCTTGGCACTTGCTTCACTGGTTTCTTCCCTGGTCGAATTGGTAATTGCATTTCCACTACTTCTCTACTTAAACCAGGCATTTCATCGTAATCCCAAGCAAAACAATCCTTGAACTCCCTTAGCAATGTGATGACTTGGATTTTTAGAGAAGCATCAATATTTGCACTAATATAAGTTGGCCTTTTTATTGAGCCATTTCCCAAATCAACTTCTTCTAACGGGTCTTGAGCTTGCATATGCTTTGTCAAATCTCTAGGATCCTTTTCAAAACCTAATGGATCATTATCATAGATACAGTCAAGTTTTTCATCTATGATTATGCCATTTTCTTCATGTAACTCACTGGCTTCGACAGCCATTGTTTGTTGAATAATTTCGGCCTCCATAGCCGCTTTAAACTTATTTTCGGCCATATAAGCCGTAATTTTGTCCCATGCATTGGGCACTGACATAAGAACACTTTCAAGAACCAGTGTTCCACCCCGTTGGTCGAAAAACACCATCAGGATAGACACTATCATCTCCCATTATTTCTCTTTCCCAAACAAAACCATAATTTGGGTCAAGATGAACTGAGGCAAAAACATTATCCGCAGGAACGTATGCCTCATTAGAAGATGAACATGGCGCAATCTTCGCCATTTGTTTCTCAAAATTTTCCTTGGTAACTTGGTTCACATCAGCACGGAAGTAGCTCTGATCGGCTTCAACATACTCTACCAAACCATCTTCCTTCCACATTACTAAACGTTGATGCAAAGTTGAAGGGACAGCACCAACTCCATGGATCCACTCTCTACCAAGGAGTAAATTAAAATTTGCTTTAGAGGCTATCACTAAGAACAATGTAGTCCTCTTTATGGAACCAACAATTAAGTCCACCTCAATGGCCCCCAAAGAATGGCCAGTTTTGCCTTCATAGTTGCTTAAGACAATATTATGTGGCCTGAGGTCAGTATCGAACTTACCAATCTTCTTCAAAAGACCATGCGGCATCAAATTCACTGCAGCTCCACCATCCACTAACACTTTGTTAATTCCAACACCATTAACCTTGGCTTGGACATACAGGGGTTTCAAGTGGTTTTGCATACTCATATCTGGCTTCTCGAAGGTAGCCATTTGGTCTTCGACACATCCATTGTTCATCACATAATAACACATTGGCTTATGATGAGCCATATCCTCTGTAAAATCCTCTTCAACGTCATTTGGTACTGTGATAACATCGTACTCCAGAGGTAGTATTGATACCACATTGCAAACAACGTCAAAATCATCCTCAGAATCATTAAAATCAGACTCCATGTCTTCATCCATGCCGAGATCAGCATTTCTTTCTTTCACTGTTGACAATGGAGGAAATATTCTTTCAAGAGCAGGCCTTCTTGACTTTTCTGTTACCACAGCCTTGCCTTTGGCCTTATTCGCTGCACACACATGACTAACAACATCAGCATTCCTCTTTGTGGCAACTTCAGCTTTGTGAACCTCACTCTTCGCCACTATCATGCTGCGTGGAACTTGATTATTAGCCAAATGACTTGGAACCTGGTTAATGTCAAAGTGTGCCTTCTTCTTCTGTTGTCTTTGGTAACGACGCCACTGTGTTCTAGTCATAGGGTTCTTACCCTTATAGTTATTCTTATAATTAAACTTAATAGCATCAGTACCTGGCTTGACAGCTTTAGCACGTTGATTATTGGGCACCCACTCTTCGACAGGAGCACTAGCACTTGGGACAAAGGATTTACCTGTTGACAGCTTCAAATACCCTTTTGCTGAGGACTTCTCCTTAGCAAATTGTCGTTTACTTGTTGAAGGCTTTGCTGACACATTAGCCTCATAGCCAGGAAGATCTCCTTTTGCAAAGTCAAATTTTGGCCTGTTATCAAGCCATTTTCTTTTGCGTTGTTGTTGATCCTGATAACCTTCGACAGCTTTAGCTGCTTCTTTATCGAAGACAGCACTGCACCTTGGGCAAAGCATAACTTCAGAATTATTCCTCTTACACCGATTGAGGAAATCTATCAATTCTTCCTCAGCCTTTGGATACACAGCATGTATCTTCCCATCATATTCTTTTAGGGTCACTTCCTGTTTCTTACCTTCAGCATACATAAAACCTTTTAATTTTTCGGTGGCAGTCTTGACACACTTAGGAGGGTCTGCCATTTGAGCACCCACCATGCCTACATCAGCTTCGACAGGTTAAGAATACATAGCTTCAGCCTTAGGCAACGGATCAACATCAATCTGCATAGGAGCTTTCATTTTCTTGTCAGCAAATTTGAGTCTTCCTTCGTCAACTGCTTTTTGTACAATATCCCTGAAGAGCACACAACGGTCAGTGTTATGTCCCAAAAAATTATGGAACTTACAATAACCCTTTTTCTTTCTTTGGTCAAGAGTTGGTATTTTAAGGCCTTTAGGCACTAATATTTGACCATCAGTTACTAAAAGATCAAAAATTTCATCACATTTAGTAACATCAAAAGTATAAGTCTTAGGTATAAATCTATCGTTCTTAGGCTCTACAGGGTTATTCCCATTCGCAGGCCTTAATAGTTTACAGGTATAAGGAGGACCAGGCTTAAGTTCAGCCACGTCTATCTCCTCTTCTTCGACATTACTATATGTAACGTCAAATTCTTCTTCGACATATGCCACTTTTTCTTTTTTATGATACCTATTCGACCTAGATTTTTCCTCTCTAAGCCTTTCAACTTGTCGAACCCTATCAGCCAAATGAGCCATATCTCGCAAATGAGATGTGTCTAACTTCTTTCTAATTGAGTAATCAAGGCCACCAGCAGCCATTTCGACAAGCTCATGTTCAGGGACTTGTGTGAAGCAACGAGATTTCAACAGCCTAAATCTGTTTAAGTAATCATCAATAGTTTCAGGCATTTTGCGCCGAACACTAGCCAATTCTTTAAGACTAATTTTCGACTGGCCCATGTAAAACTGTGCATGGAATGCCTTTTCTAGTTGCCCCCACGTGAACATAGAACCAGGGGGTAAGGTCGTGAACCAAGTGAAAGCATTTTTAGTTAGAGAATTTGGAAAATATTTCATCTTCAAATTCTCATTTTGTGCTAAGTCCCCAGCCTCAGTCAAAAAACGAGCAATGTGTTCGACTGTGGACTCATTTGTTTCACCACCAAACTTAGTAAACTTGGGAACTTTCCATCCCCTTGGTAACTCAGTTTGTAACACGTATTCACATAATGGTGATACAAAATTAGGCCTTTGTAAACCTGTGTTAAGGCCATTTTGCGCCAAAATAGTTTCGACTAAAGTAGCTATATTGTTTTCTGCGCCAACATTGTGTTGTTGCACTTGTCGAACAACTTCATCAGCGTTCTGGTGTCTATTTACCAAAACTACTTCAGGGACGTGGTTTACTGTCCCTTGTAGTTCGCCTACAACTGTCGACGCTTCGACTGCAACTGCTTCTTGGGGGTTAACTGGCGACGCATTACCCGCAATAATCGGAACGTGCCTATTATTAACCGCTGGAACCCCAAAAAAGTCTGCAATCCTACTCATCTGATTTGCCAACATTTGGTAACTGTTATTGGTATTTTGAATCAATGGATTGAAAACTGTACCAATTTGTTGGGTAAGCATATTAACCATATCGTGATTACTCTCGTCTACTTGCTGTCTTAAGGCCAACAAAGACGTATTGGTTAATGCTGGGGGATTTCGACCAAATACGCTCTCAGAAGAGACATGTGTAGGGGAAAAGGTCGAAATATGTGGCATTCCAGTAGGCATGCCATACATTCCCAAAGGAAATGGGGGTAGATGCACGTTATTCAAACGTGGGTCTAAACCGTTTCCCATTTCCATGTAAGGGCTATGAAGCCCTGCACTTAACGGCAAAGACATAGGCAGAGATGCCATTTCTGACTGCGTTGAACCAACATTAGTCATTGATAATGAAGGAACGGTTATCGACGATGATGGTCCTGCGCTAATGTTTGCAGAATCCATTGTTGTTCCTTGCCCTTGTGAAACCACAGGGTTGGAACTAGACGCATTATTCGTACTGGACCGAACCATTTTACCACTTCTTAAGTGCATACAACAGCGAATACAAATAAGAGAGTGTGAAAATGAACAAAATCAAAGGCAAAGTCCCATCGGGCGTGCCAATTTGTTTGCTGGTGTTTTTAGCAAACAATCACTAGTTTTATTAGAAGGTTTGTGAGATCAAACTAGAAAAATCTCAAAGCAATTGCCTTTGAATTGCAAAAGTTTTTGTTTCGGAAAATGTAGAAAAGGGGACGGTTTGCAATGATTTAACAGAATTGAAAAGAAAAGAAGCAGTAAAAGGTGCAGGAATTGTAAAGAACAGAAGAATAAATTGCATTGAATCATAAAAAATGGTACACGATCACGTACAGCGATTCTTCCACTCGTTTTTCGCTCTGGCTTGGAAGTTAGAGTTTCAGGAATCGGGTGTGTATTGTGATTTGCGACCTCTGTTTCTTCTCAGAAACAGTTATTTATACAAGGGAAAAAGGGGGGAAAATTCGAACTAGGTAACTGCCTAACAATTTGAAAATAAGTAACTGCTCCTACTTTCGGCCAAGTAACCGCTCCTACTTTCGACCGAAACTGCTCTGTCACGCTTCGACCAACTGCTAGCCTTCAACGCATAACTGCCCTGATTTCTGTCTGTCGAAAGCCTGTGTCGATTTTCCTCTCTCTTGCTTTTGCTTCCCTGGAAACTTGTCGAGTTTACCTTGCGCATGACCATTTCCTTTGTCGAAATAATATGGTCTTTGTGAAATAAATATAAATCAAGCCATGTTGACCATCTTTAATGAAGCCTGTCGAAATTACAGGCTAACAGTGGGACACGACCAACAGAGCAAGCAAGCAAGGTCTGGCATCCTGAGCGTTCATCACCTCACGGGCTCAGGTACAGATCAATTGGCGACCACAGTGGGAGGGTTGAGGGCGTTCCTGCTGGAGAGCATGCGGCAACACACTATTAATACTAATTAGAATTAAACTAATACTAATTGGAGACTAATACACACTATTAACTTAACTATTTTTTTCCTGAAAAGTTTTCTAAAACAAGCTAAAAAACTAAACAAAAAGCAAAACAACTTGTTGTTCAAACATTGATCATATTAATGAAATTCCAGCTTTAAATTATATATATACTAATATTTTCAACAGAATGTTGGTATTTAAAAAGACCATTGTCAACAGCATGAAGCTTCGTATATCCTTCATCCTATCCTACTAGTAGAGAACATATTTTAAAATTTTCAATCAAAGAATCAAACAATCACTTCAGTAGATTAGACTAAAAAAGAGAAGAGATCTAACTTGTTTTAGTGTTTTTGAGAGTTCAATGGAAAATAGAAAGTTGTTGCTGTGAGAGAAGAACAGAGAAGCCGTGAGACTGAGTGAGAGAGAGAGAACAGAGAAGCCACCGCCCACCGTGAGAAGAGAGTTGAGTGACAGAGCTGGTTGAGAACGTGAGAGTCTGAGCGAGCTGGTAGAGAACGTGAGAGTCTGAGAGAGAGTTGTGCGTGCGTGAAAGTGTTGTGTTTTGGGTAAATTAAATTTGGGTCTTTGGTGCAAGTTGGTGCAAAATTTAGGCTATTGGTGCAATTTAAAATATTCAGATGTGTCAAAAAAATATTTCTATAGAGTGGTAAGCCAAAAAATAAATTTTGAGGGGTTCGACTGAACCCCTCAACCATATGTGCTCCGCCACTGATCTCTACCATCTGTAGTAAAGGCCGACACTGAATACATTAACTTCAATAAGGTTGAATTTAAAAGTATATCAAAGATTCTATAAATCCAAGTACCCCAAAGGAATCAAAAGTTAACATAAGAATTAACACAAAGAATTTTAAAAAAATGATATAAATAATAATTGAAAAGAGGAGGTAAATTAAAAGGGGATTTGTGTATAGGAATTTGATGGTTCATCAACTGTTGAATTCGTAAAATAAGTGGGTGTCGAAAGAATGAGATAAGAGGAGAGAAAAAATAAAAGTAAAAATAAAATTCTGATGATTGAAATATTCTCTTGTTTAACTTGGATTTTGGTAAACACCGCTAGTTTGAAATTGCTTCTGCTTGCAGGATCAACTAGTAAATCCTAAGACCGTTTGTGTTTAAAGTTTTTCCAGAATTGCGCGTTTAAAAGTAAAAAGAAGAAGATAACCGTCGATTTCTCCGCGAAACCGTCGAATTACTCCAAATGAGGGAGGATAAAACAAAGAGAAAATTTGCATGAAACGTAAAGAAAAGGAAAATTAAAATTGCATTAATTTAAAGGGGTGGTGCACAAGATCATACATGCGTTCCTTGTACTCGTTTCTCAGTGCGTGTCGGTACTTTGAGCGTGGGAACTTGGTATGAGAGATTGTGACCTGTTTTTCCTATGAGAAACTACTATTTATACAAATAGAAAATAACTGTACAAAGTTTAAAAAATGTAACTGCTACGTGCTCTTGGTAACGGTTACTTGATCCTACTTCGACATCAGCCTCCAACTCCTTCTTGTCGAAATATCTGTCTTCAGCTTCTTCGACTTAGCCAAATCTGAGGTCGAAATCTACTTGATGTAACTTGATAGCTAAATTCATTTCAGTGTCGAAATTGATACCTGTCTCTTGAAATACAAGGTCAAACTTTAAAAATAAATCAAACCTCGTTGACTGCATTTAATTTAGCTTGTCGAAATTACAGGCTAACAAATTGCCCCCCAAAAATGTCTTTTTCGACTGAGCTTAAGGCAAAGGAAGAAAAAGAGCATTTTTGAACTCAATGTCGAAATAGGTTTTACACTTGATCGGAATATCTCACCTACCTGACGTCATCACTGTTAAATGTTGTTGGCGTTATTCCTATATTGGTGTACCACGTGGCCTTCCACGTTCTGCTTGTAATTTTGACAATGCTCATATGACAATCACAATTTCTTTTGAATGCCACGTACTTACGCTTTCTTTATCTTTATTCCAGTGTTATTTTAACTTCTTGCAATGTTGGCTTATACTTTTTCAAGTATTTGCCATTTATACGCAAAATTCTTTCATCAGCGCCAATCTCTTTGACTTCATATGCGCCGTTTGAATAGACTTGTAAAATTTTGAACGGTCCTTCCCAACTTGGGGACCATTTACCAAGGACTCTATCTTTTCTATCCATAGGTAAGATAACTTTCCAAACTAAATCTCCCACGTCGAAAGTCTTCAATTTGACTCTTTTGTTATAGGCCTTAGCCACTCTTTCTTTTTGTCTTGTGAGCATATCTAATGCACTTAGCCTATCTTCATCTAAATTAACTAATTCATCTAACATCATATTCCAATAATGATCAGATGGGATTTCAAATTGTCTTTGAATCCTAGTTGATTGGAGACAAATCTCTGCTGGCAATATTGCATCATGCCCAAAAACAAGTTTAAAAGGAGTACTATTGATTGACTCTTTGGGAGATGTTCCACATGCCCATAAAATTTGGTTAAGTGTCCTATGCCAATTCTTGGGTTTTTGCCCAACATGTTTTTTAATCAAACTAACAATAATTTTATTGGCTGCTTCAACTTGACCATTTGCCTGAGCATAATATGGTGTCGAACTTAACAATTTATACCCATTTTCAACAGCAAATTCGACCATTTTCTGACCAATAAAAACTGAACCTTGGTCTGTGGCGATAGTTTCAGGCACACCAAATCTATAATATATATGGTCTTGAATAAAATTAATCACTGCTTCTTGATTAACATTGTTTAAAGGAACAGCTTCCACCCATTTAGTGAAATAATCTATTCCTACTAATATGAAACGATGGCCTTTCGACGAATTTGGTTTGATTTCACCAATTATATCCAAAGCCCATCCCCTGAATGGCCAAGGTTTTACAATAGAATGCAATTCATTTGCAGGTACATGTTGTATTCCTGCATGCTTTTGACATTCTTTGGCAAACTCTATGCAATCTTTTAACATAGTCGGCCAATAGACACCTTGTCGAAATAAGAGCCATTTCATTTTATGGCCTACTTGGTGAGCTCCACAAGTTCCACTGTGAGTATTAGATATTGCCAAGTATGCCTCATTTTCACTAAGACACTTGAGTAAAACTCCTTCAGGGGTTTTCTTAAACAACTCATTGCCCATGATGACATAACTTAAAGCTCTATACTTGGTTTTTTTATCAGTTATCCCTGTTGGATTTTCCAAGTAGTTAACAATTTGTCTTCGCCAATCATCATTTGACATACTGTCAATGGCAAAAACTTCAAACACATTATCACAATAACCTTCGTCGGAAACTTCATCATTAAAATTTTCAATAAAATTTTCACTTTCACTTGGAGGTAATTGACTTAAGACTAAAGAGTAGTTCTCTGCCTCCTCCAGTTTTTTCCTTGACAAGGTTTCTTGTGTCATTGCTGTCGAAATTAACTTGTTTTTAATTTCGATTAGCTCTGTTAGTTTTTCTTTAGAAACTTTATAACCAGAAGCTATTTGTGCCAGATCATTGGCCTCTTGATTTGCAGTACGAGGCACATGTTGAATATCAACGCTGTCGAATTGTTTCAATAAAGTATTGGCAGCAATAAAGTAAATAATCAAATTCTCCTTAATGCACTTGTATTCTTTTGTTAATTGTTTGATTACTAATTCAGAATCACCTCTAATTTCGACCTGTTTTGCCCCCAAGTTTAACAGAATTTCAAGTCCTGCTACTAAGGCTTCATATTCAGCCTCATTATTGGAGCAACTTTCTTTAATTTTATACTTGTATTTAGTTGGAATCCCTTTAGGTGAAATGATTAACATCCCAACACCAGACCCATTTTTATGGCTGGAGCCATCGAAGTACAATTTCCAAGGTCGAAGGTGCACAAAACTAATTTCTGATTCAATTATTGAATGATCAGCAATGAAATCCGCAACGACTTGGCCTTTAATAGCCTTTAAAAGTTGGAATGTTAATGAATACTCAAGTAAAGCTAAAGCCCATTTGCCTATTCTACTATGTAGGATAGGTTTCGACAGCATATGTTTAATAATACCAAAATGGGAATAAACATACACATCAACAGGCTTAATATATTGCTTTAACTTAGTACAAGAGAAATACAAGCATAAACACAATTTTTCAATAGGGTGATATCTAGTTTCAGAATCATTTAAAACCCTACTGAGGTAATATATGGCCCTTTCTACACCATTTTCATCCTCTTGTGCTAACATGCTACCTATTGACAATTCTGATGCTGCTATATACAATTTCATTGTCTTATTTCTAATAGGAGGCAATAAAATAGGAGGGTTCATCAGATATGTCTTGATCTCGTCGAAAGCTACTTGATGTTCGACATCCCACTTGAAAACATCATCCTTCTTCAGTCGAAGTAATGGCGAGAATATTTGAGTCTTGCCACTTAGACTTGATATAAATCTTCTAAGGAAATTGACCTTTCCTAATAATTACTGTAATTCTTTCTTTGTTGAAGGAGGTTGTGTTTCCATGATAGCTTTCGTCTTGTTTTGATTTATCTCAATGCCTTTTTTGTGCACAACAAAGCCCAAGAAATCACCTGCACTTACACAAAAGGCACATTTGAGTGGATTCATTTTCAATCCATATTTTCTCATTCTTTCGAATGATAGTCGTAGATGATCTAAATGACCATTTTCTGATGAAGACTTAACAACTATGTCATCTATATAGACTTGCATAAAATTTTCTATAAAATCATGGAACATAGTGTTCATAGCTCTTTGATATGTAGCACCAGCATTTTTTAAACCAAATGGCATCACTACCCATTCATAAACACCTAATGCCCCTGGGCATCGAAATGCAGTTTTTGAAATGTCTTCTTCAGCAATAAAAATTTGGTTATAACCAGAATATCCATCAAGCATGCTTAAATATTCATAACTAGCCGCTGAATCAACCAACATTTCTGCCACAGGCATTGGGTATTGATCTTTAAGAGTAGCATTATTTAGATCTCTAAAATCTATGCAAACTCTAAGCGTACCATTTTTCTTAATTACAGGCACTATATTAGCAAGCCATTCGACATACCTGGCAGTTCTGATGAACTTGCTTTTCAATAGCCTTTCGATTTCCGCTTTAATCTTCGACATGATTTCTGGTGCAAATCTTCTTGGTGTTTGCTTCACAGGCTTTTTCTCTGATCGAATAGGTAATTTCAACTCAACCACCTCTCTTTTCAGCCCTGGCATCTCATTGTAATCCCAAGCGAAGCAATCTTTGTATTCCTTTAGCAATTTGACAATCTGCACTCTGAAATCTTTGTTGATCTTTGTACTAATATATGTTGGTCTTCTTGTTGAACCATCTCCCAAATCAATTTCTTCTAAGGGATCTTGTGCTTGGATCTTTTTGGTTGAACCCATTGGATCTTTTTCAAAACCTAAAGGCTCGTCATCATAGATGCAATCAAGCCTCTGGTTTTCGACAATGATTTCTTTGTTATTATCTTCTGTGGCTGAAGCAACCATTTGATGTAACTCAGCTTCTAGAATAGCTTTTTCTTTGTTTTCGGCCACATAGGCCGTAATTCTTTCCCATGCATTGGGCTTTATAATCATTTCAAAGTCTATCCCAGCCAGTAGGCTTAACAAAGCCTCTTGGTCTATTCTCCTCGTCAATGATTTCCCTTTCCCAAACGAAACCATAATTTGGGTGAAGACTAACAGAGGAAAAGACATTGTCTTGCTCAATGAACCCAGCATTGGAAGAAGAGCATGGAGAGATATTTGCCAATTGCTTGTCGAAGGTCTTCTTGGTGATTGTATTCACTTCAGCCTTGAAATAACTTTGGTCACCTTCAATGTTTTCAACCAACCCATCTTCTCTCCAAATAATGAGCCTTTGGTGCACAGTCGAGGGGATTGCCCCCACTCCATGTATCCATTCTCTTCCAAGCAGCAAGTTGTAGTTTGCCTTGGAGGGTACTACCAAAAACAAAGTTGGCCTTCTGACACTACCTACTGCTAATTCGACTTCAATGGCCCCAAGTGAATGGCCAGTTTTGCCTTCATAATTAGTGAGAACCACATTATGTGGCTTCAAATCAGTGTCACATTTGCCAATTCTTCCTAGCAAATGTTGAGGCATCAAATTCACAGCAGCACCACCATCAACAAGGACCTTGTTGATTCCCACATTGTTGACCTTGGCTTGAATGAACAGTGGCTTGAGGTGATTCATCATGCCACAATCTGGCCTTTCAAAGACAGCATGTTGCTCTTTGATGCAGCCATTCTTCAACACATAGTAGCATATTGGTTTATATGTAGTTTCCTCGTCGAAATCTTCTTCGACATCATTAACCTCAGAAACCACATCATACTCAATTGGTAAAATTGAGATGACCCCACATAACACGTCAAACTCTGACCCAGAATCAGCAAAGGAAGAATCTAACTCCTCTTCTAAATTAAGGTCTTCTTTTTTGAAGCCTTTCTTAATTTCAGAAAGAGGAGGGAAAATTCTCTCAGTGGCTGGTTTCCTTACCACTTCAGTCAAAGGTAAGATTACCTCTTTACCCTTCCCTTTGTTTGAGGTTGTTGCTTTACCTGCAGCAATAGCATCAGCCTTCTTTTGGCGTTGAAACCTTCGCCATTGAGTTCTTTTCATAGGATTCTTCCCTTTGTAGTTGTTACTATAGGCATACTTCTTGATTTCAATTGCTTTGTTCTGGTTAACACCACTCGTGTTACCTTCGACCAGCTTAGGTGGTCGAACTCGATGGATAGCATTGTCCCTCGTGTGGTATATGGCTTTGCTTCTCCCACCAGAATGTATCCACTTTTCGACAGGAGTACCAGAAGGAGGAACATAAGTACTCAGCTTTCCTCTTCCAGGAGTTTTGGTCGAAGTAACCATGTAGGGAATTCTCCTATCAGCAAAATCAAACTTGGACCTTTTATCCACCCATTTACCTTTGCACTTCATTTGAGGCTTGAACTCTTTCAATTCTTTAGCAGCCTCCTTGTCAAGAACAGCACTGCACCTTGGGCACAACATCACTTCTGAGTTGCTTAGCTTGCAACGATTGAGGAAATCAACCAATTCCTCTTCAGTTTTTGGGTACACTGCTTTCACTTTGTCATCTTCTTGGCCTTCAATGACCATTTCGACATCGATCTTTGAACTTATGGTAGTCCTCTTCATATTAGCCTTACCAGGCACAATTTCAGAGGCTTCGACCATGTTGATGCTCGCCTCAGTATACATTGCCTCAGCATCAGGCAAAGGATCAGCGTCGATCTCCATTGGTGCCCTTGGTTTATCACCAAATTTCAGCCTTCCTTCATTGAGTGCCTTTTGCACCAAATCCCTGAAAAGAACACAACGAGAAGTATTATGACCCAAAAAATTATGGTATTTGCAAAAACCTCTTTTTTGCTTTTGTTCTAATGGTGGTGTTTTTAGTCCCTTCGAAACCAAAATTTGACCATCCTTAACTAACAAGTCAAATATTTCGTCGCATTTAGTAACATCAAAAGTATATGTTTTTGCAACGAATTTGTCGTTTTTAGGTTCGACAGGATTTTTACCATTTGAAGGTTTTAGCAATTTACAAGTATATGGAGGTCCAGGTTTTAACTCAGCAACATTGACCTCTTCTTCGACCTCCTCATAGGAAATGTCGAATTCTTGTTCTTCATCTTTAATTTCGACATAGGCAACTTTGTCTTTTTTATTATGAAACCTATTAGTTCTAGATTTCTCAGCTTTCAAACTTTCGACCTGCCTAACTCTATCAGCCAATTGAGCCATATCTCTCAAATGTTGAGTGTCTAGCTTTTTTCTGATGGAATAATCTAAACCACCAGCAGCCATTTCGACTAACTCATGCTCAGGCACTTGGGTAAAACACCTTGCTTTGAGTAGTCTAAATCTATTGAGATAATCATCAACAGATTCTGCCCCCTTGCGTCGAACGCTAGCTAGTTCTTTAAGACTAATTTTGCATTGGCCCATATAGAACTGCTCATGGAAGGCCTTTTCTAATTGATTCCAATTAAAAATTGAATTTGGAGGCAGTGTAGTGAACCATGTGAAGGCATTCTTAGTTAGAGAATTTGGAAAGTATTTCATCCTTAAATTCTCATTGTGTGCTAGTTCGCCAGCCTCAGTCAAATAACGAGCCACGTGTTCGACGGTAGATTCACTGGTTTCTCCAGCGAACTTTGTGAACTTGGGAATTTTCCATCCCCTAGGCAGCTCTGTTTGTAAGGTGTATTCTGACAAGGGCGACACAAAATTAGGCCTATGTAAACCAAAGTTAAGGCCATTTTGGGCTAAAATAGTTTCGACCATATTAGCCAGATTGTTTTGTGCTCCAAAATTGTTTTGTTGCACTTGTCTGACCACTTCGTCAGCATTTTGGTTTCTATTCACCAACACAATTTCAGGGATTGCCTCTATCCTCATAGGCTCTTCGAAAATTTGTTGTTGTCCTTGGTTTCACTGATTCATAGGTATTGGAATGTTAGGTCTTTCAACATGTACTTCGACAGGCCTGACATTCTGAATTTGGGGAATTTGCTAGTGATGTATGGGTGGAGTACCAAAGAAATCAGCAATTCTTCCCATTTGTGTTGCCAACATTTGGTAACTGTTATTAATGTTTTGTATCAAAGGATTAAACACAGTACCAATTTGTTGTGTTAACATATTGACCATATCATGATTGCTATCATCCATTTGTTGTCTTAATGCCAACAAAGATGTTGTAGTTAAAGTAGTTTGGGCATTTCGACTATGGATGCCCTCCGTCGAACTATGAATAGGAGAATACCCTGTACTTGCATTTTCTGCAAATGTAGACGAATTTGTCTGAAGGCCCGCCATCAATGCTGTTGGCATGCCATACGGTAAAGCCCTTCTACTCATAGTAAATGGCATACTTCCAATCATGGGATTTTCCATCAAAGGACTCGTTGGTCCTACTATTGATGGCACAAAAGCCATTGTATTAACATTTGTTAATGCTGCAGTGGTCATCATTGACACAGGAGTAATTATGGGAGAAGTTATAGCGGTTACTCCCATTGTGTCGAAGAAGGCATGGCGACGGTTATGCCTGCGACATTTGCAGCGTTAACGTCACTAACTGACGCTTGTTCTTGTGTACTTTGTGCATTTGATGCAGAAGCATTACTTGTACTAGAGTGTGCCATCTCTGGAAGATGTTTACCACTCCTTAATTGCATGTACAGACAAACACAAAGTTTAAGAATTTAACGAAAAACTTTTAAAATTAGCACAAACGTCCCACCGGGCGTGCCAATTTGTTTACCTTGGATTTTGGTAAACACCGCTAGTTTGAAATTGCTTCTGCTTGCAGGATCAACTAGTAAATCCTAAGACCGTTTGTGTTTAAAGTTTTTCCAGAATTGCGCGTTTAAAAGTAAAAAGAAGAAGATAACCGTCGATTTCTCCGCGAAACCGTCGAATTACTCCAAATGAGGGAGGATAAAACAAAGAGAAAATTTGCATGAAACGTAAAGAAAAGGAAAATTAAAATTGCATTAATTTAAAGGGGTGGTGCACAAGATCATACATGCGTTCCTTGTACTCGTTTCTCAGTGCGTGTCGGTACTTTGAGCGTGGGAACTTGGTATGAGAGATTGTGACCTGTTTTTCCTATGAGAAACTACTATTTATACAAATAGAAAATAACTGTACAAAGTTTAAAAAATGTAACTGCTACGTGCTCTTGGTAACGGTTACTTGATCCTACTTCGACATCAGCCTCCAACTCTTTCTTGTCGAAATATCTGTCTTCAGCTTCTTCGACTTAGCCAAATCTGAGGTCGAAATCTACTTGATGTAACTTGATAGCTAAATTCATTTCAGTGTCGAAATTGATACCTGTCTCTTGAAATACAAGGTCAAACTTTAAAAATAAATCAAACCTCGTTGACTGCATTTAATTTAGCTTGTCGAAATTACAGGCTAACAAATTGCCCCCCAAAAATGTCTTTTTCGACTGAGCTTAAGGCAAAGGAAGAAAAAGAGCATTTTTGAACTCAATGTCGAAATAGGTTTTACACTTGATCGGAATATCTCACCTACCTGACGTCATCACTGTTAAATGTTGTTGGCGTTATTCCTATATTGGTGTACCACGTGGCCTTCCACGTTCTGCTTGTAATTTTGACAATGCTCATATGACAATCACAATTTCTTTTGAATGCCACGTACTTACGCTTTCTTTATCTTTATTCCAGTGTTATTTTAACTTCTTGCAATGTTGGCTTATACTTTTTCAAGTATTTGCCATTTATACGCAAAATTCTTTCATCAGCGCCAATCTCTTTGACTTCATATGCGCCGTTTGAATAGACTTGTAAAATTTTGAACGGTCCTTCCCAACTTGGGGACCATTTACCAAGGACTCTATCTTTTCTATCCATAGGTAAGATAACTTTCCAAACTAAATCTCCCACGTCGAAAGTCTTCAATTTGACTCTTTTGTTATAGGCCTTAGCCACTCTTTCTTTTTGTCTTGTGAGCATATCTAATGCACTTAGCCTATCTTCATCTAAATTAACTAATTCATCTAACATCATATTCCAATAATGATCAGATGGGATTTCAAATTGTCTTTGAATCCTAGTTGATTGGAGACAAATCTCTGCTGGCAATATTGCATCATGCCCAAAAACAAGTTTAAAAGGAGTACTATTGATTGACTCTTTGGGAGATGTTCCACATGCCCATAAAATTTGGTTAAGTGTCCTATGCCAATTCTTGGGTTTTTGCCCAACATGTTTTTTAATCAAACTAACAATAATTTTATTGGCTGCTTCAACTTGACCATTTGCCTGAGCATAATATGGTGTCGAACTTAACAATTTATACCCATTTTCAGCAGCAAATTCGACCATTTTCTGACCAATAAAAACTGAACCTTGGTCTGTGGCGATAGTTTCAGGCACACCAAATCTATAATATATATGGTCTTGAATAAAATTAATCACTGCTTCTTGATTAACATTGTTTAAAGGAACAGCTTCCACCCATTTAGTGAAATAATCTATTCCTACTAATATGAAACGATGGCCTTTCGACGAATTTGGTTTGATTTCACCAATTATATCCAAAGCCCATCCCCTGAATGGCCAAGGTTTTACAATAGAATGCAATTCATTTGCAGGTACATGTTGTATTCCTGCATGCTTTTGACATTCTTTGGCAAACTCTATGCAATCTTTTAACATAGTCGGCCAATAGACACCTTGTCGAAATAAGAGCCATTTCATTTTATGGCCTACTTGGTGAGCTCCACAAGTTCCACTGTGAGTATTAGATATTGCCAAGTATGCCTCATTTTCACTAAGACACTTGAGTAAAACTCCTTCAGGGGTTTTCTTAAACAACTCATTGCCCATGATGACATAACTTAAAGCTCTATACTTGGTTTTTTTATCAGTTATCCCTGTTGGATTTTCCAAGTAGTTAACAATTTGTCTTCGCCAATCATCATTTGACATACTGTCAATGGCAAAAACTTCAAACACATTATCACAATAACCTTCATCGGAAACTTCATCATTAAAATTTTCAATAAAATTTTCACTTTCACTTGGAGGTAATTGACTTAAGACTAAAGAGTAGTTCTCTGCCTCCTCCAGTTTTTTCCTTGACAAGGTTTCTTGTGTCATTGCTGTCGAAATTAACTTGTTTTTAATTTCGATTAGCTCTGTTAATTTTTCTTTAGAAACTTTATAACCAGAAGCTATTTGTGCCAGATCATTGGCCTCTTGATTTGCAGTACGAGGCACATGTTGAATATCAACGCTGTCGAATTGTTTCAATAAAGTATTGGCAGCAATAAAGTAAATAATCAAATTCTCCTTAATGCACTTGTATTCTTTTGTTAATTGTTTGATTACTAATTCAGAATCACCTCTAATTTCGACCTGTTTTGCCCCCAAGTTTAACAGAATTTCAAGTCCTGCTACTAAGGCTTCATATTCAGCCTCATTATTGGAGCAACTTTCTTTAATTTTATACTTGTATTTAGTTGGAATCCCTTTAGGTGAAATGATTAACATCCCAACACCAGACCCATTTTTATGGCTGGAGCCATCGAAGTACAATTTCCAAGGTCAAAGGTGCACAAAATTAATTTCTGATTCCATTATTGAATGATCAGCAATGAAATCCGCAACGACTTGGCCTTTAATAGCCTATAAAAGTTGGAGTGTTAATGAATACTCAAGTAAAGCTAAAGCCCATTTGCCTATTCTACTATGTAGGATAGGTTTCGACAGCATATGTTTAATAATATCAAAATGGGAATAAACATACACATCAGCAGGCTTAATATATTGCTTTAACTTAGTACAAGAGAAATACAAGCATAGACACAATTTTTCAATAGGGTGATATCTAGTTTCAGAATCATTTAAAACCCTACTGAGGTAATATATGGCCCTTTCTACACCATTTTCATCCTCTTGTGCTAACATGCTACCTATTGACAATTCTGATGTTGCTATATACAATTTCATTGTCTTATTTCTAATAGGAGGCAATAAAATAGGAGGGTTCATCAGATATGTCTTGATCTCGTCGAAAGCTACTTGATGTTCGACATCCCACTTGAAAACATCATCCTTCTTCAGTCGAAGTAATGGCGAGAATATTTGAATCTTGTCACTTAGATTTGATATAAATCTTCTCAGGAAATTGACATTTCCTAATAATGACTGTAATTCTTTCTTTGTTGAAGGAGGTTATGTTTCCATGATAGCTTTCGTCTTGTTTTGATTTATCTCAATGCGTTTTTTGTGCACAACAAAGCCCAAGAAATCACCTGCACTTACACAAAAGGCACATTTGAGTGGATTCATTTTCAATCCATATTTTCTCATTCTTTCGAATGATAGTCGTAGATGATCTAAATGACCATTTTCTGATTAAGACTTAACAACTATGTCATCTATATAGACTTGCATAAAGTCATGTCCATCCGCCCCATATGTCCCTCTTTCCCGTTGCTCATTCATCTATCTCTTTTTTGCCAGATACGTAGAAGAGACGTCCATGCTCCGCTGTTGTTTCCGTCTGTGAAAGTTAAGCACTGGATTTTCATTCAATAATAGTATAGTAAATGAGAATGAAAAAGTCGCATGCATATTTGTGATACGTGTGTTGTAGAAAGAAATAACATATGCATGCGACTTTTTCATATTGCTTCGACATTAATTTTTTTTGTGTACCCAAAAAATGAAATTCAATGAATAAACAATGGGAGTTTGTCAATGAAAAGAGAACATTAAAATGTCGGGAAAAAAAAGAACTTAATTTTTAAATGAAATGAAACAAATCTAATGGAAATCCGTTGAAAAAGTTGGGTGCTTTTATGGAGGGATTTTTGCTTCGCTGGCCTTTTTCTTCTTTCAATTCAACGTTGGATGGTTGGAGGTTATACACGCAGGCCATTGCAATGGTGGAAGAGTATTTGACAGATGTTCATAAAAAAAGGAGTACAATGGAAGTTATTTCCTTTGTTTGTCGTTGTTTTTTATGTAATCGGCTTTCTTACAGCAGACACAAATAATAGTACCGTTAATATTTTTAAGGGTAACCGTAAATTTTGGCTAACTTCATAGTTTTGCAGGATCTTTTAAGGGTAAAATAGGTAAGGAAAATAGGACGCCAAAAAAGTAGTTATTAGGCCTATTCCATGTATATGATGGTATAGATTAAAAGGATCATTTTATTGTCTTAAGGAATGATTTAATGAGCCAATAATTATTGTAAGATGTTATATTTAAAAAAATGCTACATGCTTTATGAAAAAAAAATAGACCTAGAGATAATTACAAAACTTAGATGAATATTTTGATAAGAAATGAATACTAGTCGTGGGCATAAGAGTTTACAAAATTAAATGTATTCAAATAATTAAAGGTGTGTGACAAATGTGTGTATCCTTGTTTTTTTGAAAGAATGTTATGTGATATATGATTATAACTTAACATCATTGTGATGAGCTACCTAGCCTGTAAGAGGTGAGAATGGTGTTCAGGTGATACAGTGACTACACTACGATTGTGATATGTCGTTGTGTATGGTGTAATTTGGTATCTTGAGTTTGAGTTCCCCAGCTTGTGAGGTGAGATAATGGTACCCAAGTGATGCTATAGCAAACCTATTATCTATTATCCTTGAGTCTGAGTTACCAAGTTATTGAGAGGCGAGATTGGTACTCAAGTAATGCTATAGTTGATCCAATATATTTGAGTCTCATTTAGCTAGCCTGCGAGAGGCGAATAGTTTTTGTGAGTCTGAGTGGCCTGCTTTGTGAGAGGCGTGAGTGGCCTGCTTTATTGAGTTTAAGATACTTAGTTGTCGAGTGTGGTGAAGATGATGCTTAGGTGGTTACATGTCATTGAGTCTGAGTCATCTGGTCCTAGGGTAAGACTAAGATGGTTCTCATTTCTTTTCTCTTGAGGATTTACGACTTATGATTTATAACGACTTATGACTTGGGATTATATTTGTGAAACCTAACGTTTGTAATGCTTACACTACCTTATACACCGTTTTGTTGATTCTACCTCTTACCATAACCTTGACTATATCACGCATTTTTACTTCACGCTTGGCAACTCGTAGTTATTTAACTTGTAAGGAAAATCATGTGTATTTTAAAAATACTTATTGTCGCACACTTTATTATTCAATGGGTTTATTGTTGTGCTTAATTTAAATGAGACTAGTGTGTTCCTTGATGTTTATTTTATCGTCTTAATATAGCTTGAATGTAATTCTCACTATACAGCCACATTTTTAAGATAATTATGACGGGTTACATGTCTTGCCTGGAAGTCCACTTCAGTCGAACGTTTTTGGATATGGGAGGCAGGACCTCAAGTCCTTGTGATTATATGGTGTCAAGCTCTAACTAGGTGTAATGTGGGGATGATGGGTTTTATTTCGACGTATTTTTATTATAAGTCCCTCTAACCGTAAAAACAGAATGATGCACGTGGTGCCTTTTTCCTGAGTGTAAATAAAATGAGTCATATTGAATATGTAAATCATTTAAAGTTTTAATATATTCACATTATCTTAATTTATTTCAAGAAGGTCCTATAATATTTTTCCCAAAATTGTTTATTAAATTACTATCAGGAAAGGGGTGTAACATGTGCTGTACTATTAGATATTTTCGGATTTTTTAAAACATTTATACACCTATTGAGTATATAAATTAAATTTGAATGTAATTTTTAAAACATTTATAATTAAATTCATTTATACATTTTTAAAACAATTTGGGAAAAATATCTAATACATTTTTAAAACATTTATAATTAAATTCATATATTAAACATTTATAAACAACGTAATTTTTAAAACATTTATACATCTATTGAGTATATAAATTAAATTCATAACTTTTAATTGTAATAAAAATTAATTGAAAAGTATGAGTCTGTAAATTTATCCTTCCATGTAAGCATGAGTAAGAGACACCTAGACACTGCAATGGACATGTAAGCACTTTTTAAACGGAGGAGTTAAATGGATAATGTAAATTAGGTAAAAGTTGTTACCATTTTGACACTTAAAGAACCAGTTTGGAAAAAAAATAAAGAATTAAATTGAAATTTGAAATTAAGTTAAGGGGTCTTTGGAGAAGTTTTTCCTTTCTATAATCCATATATTGATTGTAGAATATAATATTTGTAGAATATAACTATATTTAGAAAAGGTAGTTATAGTAAAAACAACAACTGCAAATGATACTCAAGTTGACAAAGTAGACTACAAATGTCACATACACTTTTTTAGGCAAATAAAAGTTTCATTGAAGCATATATAAATAAATAAATGCAACAACAGTCTAAGAAAATCTATGGAAATATGCTTCTCTATGATTAATATATGCGAGTTGGAAAAGAGAATGTACTTAGATAATTTAGTTTTCCAATATCGTTATGTAGTAACATAGGATATTTTTACTTTTCAAAAAATTGTATTATGATATAGGCTTTACTGCAATTTTAATCTCAGTTACCATCGATTTCTTTGGAAGGAAAATGACAACGTAAATAGTATGAAGCTTTATAAAAATGATGAATAATGGATTCAAGATCCGTTTATTGGCCTCAGAGGGCATATATTTATAGTACAAGGCCCATTAATAACAATAAGTACAATTAATGGTCGAGTTGACCGTTACAAACTGGGAGGAGGTAAATCAAGGATATTTCCCTCTGATTCCCCCCGATTACGCTTCATTCCTTTCTAGGAGAGGTAGAGGCGAGATATTTTGGGGCAGATCGGCCATTCATTAGGGAAGTTCTTCTATAGCCAAGCGTATGTGTATATCGGTCGGTCTAGTTGGGGACAGAGCATTTCGAGCGAAAAGCGCAGAGCGCGAAGTCTTTCAAAACGAGAGGAGCTTGGCTGTATCATATCCCTTCAGCTATTGAACTAGAATCCTCGGCTTTCTCATCCCTTCGGCTTGTGCTAGGGGACTCTAAATGCTAAATCCCTTCGGTATGTGGACGGTGCTTCTTGATTTTTGTAGTAGCTGACTTATTGATTGGACAGGTGATTGATTTAATGGCTCTTAATCATTTGACCTTTGACTCTTACCTGGTGGCATCAGTCCTTCAGTTCGACTGTCCCTTTTTAGGTCTCATAAATGTTGGGTCTTTTATCCGACCTCATACTTGTGTTATATAAAGGAGGTGACATTCCTTGAGTTGGTACCACAGACTTCTTTCTTGCTTGCTTCTTTTCGCTTCCTCATCGTCATTTTCCATTATGTGTTGCAGCTACTACACTTAGACCAAATCTCCTTCGAGTTCTCCGAGTATTCTCGCAGGTATTTTGGTGCGCGGAGGGAATGCCAGAGAGCTCGAGGTTTGAGTCCTTGATTTGTGGGAGCTATGGATTTTTGTCTGCTGCTTTCTTAGTTCCCCTGGAAAAATGTTCAGAGAAGTCGATGTGCTTTCTTTGTTCACCTGTTCGTCCGTCCCTGACCCACTGCTTTCGTCTACAGGAGATTCTAGAGGAGGAGCTTTTTGCTGCAGTCTGGGCAGTGGGAGTGTTCTCCAGCTTCTCAGCTCCGGATCATTCCTGAAGGCGGCGTGGGGAGCGGAGGCGGAGCTACAGTGTTCCTCTATGGGTTTTTTCGGGCGGCCTCTCCTTACGAGCACCTGATTTGGGAGAGTGTTCTGCAACTAGGCACTTGCCTTAGGCTGTTACTGGGCAATTGTTTTAGGAGAGTCTTCCGCAAGGGGGAACAAAGAAACGTCGGTGGCAACTCAACAGGAAATTGGTCGGACTGAGGATTAGAATGCACATTTATACGTAGTAATTCAGTTGTATTTTTCTTGGTGATGTATATGTAAGTCAATTTGATGAATAACACTGTGATATGACTAAAGTCATACCTTTCTTTTTGGTTTACCGTTCACGTCATAACTACCCCCTTCGTCGTTTGACACGTGTCTCCATCTAACGGTGGGATGCAAAAAGGTGAAGTGATTCGCATCGTTTACCCCTCATCTCCCTCCACCGTTGGATGGAGCGTGATCAGTTCATTTGCTCCGTTTGTTTGAATTTCTTGAAAACACACACACACACACACACACACACACACACACACACAGATATATATATATATATATATATATATATATATATATATATATATATATATATACATACGTGCTTACATGCACCGATTACCATTTTCCCTTTTCTTCATGCTTCTTTTTAGTTTCTTTTGGTCCTCCATTTTCCTGCTCTTGCTTCCTTTGATTCGTGTTCACGTTCATCTGAATCAATGTATGTTCTTGATTCGGTCTTCTTTTAACTTTTAATGTTTCGGGGTCTTGCTTGTTTCCTATTTTTCTCCTTTCTTGCCCTTAGTACTTTTATGTTTTGGTATCTAAACTTAGGCTACGTGTAGATAAAGATAGTGGGTCTTCGTGTGCATCGCTTGGAATGTCTGACGATTCAGGTTCAGATCAAGAGGAGATTTTGGACCCGGCAGTGCCCTTTGGTTGGGTGAAGCCCGAAGTGAGGGATGCACGCTCAGACCTTAATACCGAGGAGGAGGTTGCAGAAGTCCAAGACCTTTTGTGTCACCCGCTTGATATTGGTGCTGCCACCGCTCGGTCGGTCAGCGTTGACTAGCGTGTTTGCCACGTCCTTGCAGCTGCTGGTCTTCCCCATTTACCTATATGTACAAACCTTTGTTTAAATACTTGGGGGTTTGGGTTCCCTTCTCTTCCTACTACTGTCTCGTTCTCCGAACTATGAATGTCGCTCTTTCCGAGCTTCACTCGAACAGTTGGGCCTCTATGCTGGCGTTTTAGATTTTATGTGAGTGCTAGTATAGAGCCGACGACTGCAAAGTTCTTGAGTTTTTTTAGGGTGCAAAGTCCTCGAGGCCACTTTGTCTGTGTAATAACAACTTAGACATTGTCTCCATATAACATCATTTATAGCTTCATATACAATATTACCATATGATATATATATATATATATATATATATATATATATATATATTTATCATTATATATTCTATGAGATGTGAAATGAATAGAGAGATGATATTAAACATTAAAGTGAAATAAAATATTGTTTGTGACCTTAGGTTACGTGAGGGCATTTAGGCTACGTTGAAACAATAGAAGGAAGAGTGGAGCATGCTGACACTAACTTGAATGCTTTTTTGCAAAGAATTCAATGGAACTAAAATTAATATAAAAAAGTACTAACGCACAAAATCACTTCTGGAATCGAAATCTTGAATTTGAAGTTCAAAAAACCTCCAATCTCAACAACGGTGATTTTTATATACAACACCAAATTGAACGATCCTTGAACCTTAGATGTTCGAAATTCAAAAAGGAATCAAAATGCGACACATATTTTGTTCGGAAAACCGCTTAAAACGCAAACACTGTCAAAAAGTAATTCGCATCTATAAAACGTGTTTTGGCTCTTATTTGTTCATTTCTCAACCAACTTGAGATTGCGTTCAACTCGTATTGAGGAGAAGTTGAACCATCGCAAAAGGTTTTAACAAAAACGATGCATATTCGATAACGATGTGTTCCGGACTGGGCCAAACCCCGCAAGACTTGGGTCTGGCCCAAGTCGCACATACAAAGGATCACAACAGGGGCTCCATCTACAAGCATCTGGATCCAACGACTCAGCAATGGCACCACGTCTATAAATAGAAGTGTGGCCCCTATAATATAAACTATCCTTATTTTATGTATATTGCTAACTATATGCATACCATTATTTACGTACTGCATTATAGTAATTGACATATAATGATAGTAAACTCCTATAAAAGATAAAAATGGCAGTATAATTAAAACAAAAATTAAAGATAATCTTCATTACATTGATTGTACTATGCTATTCCAAAAAAAAAAAAAAATAATATAAATTATTTTGTCAAGCATTCCATATTAAATCTTTATTAGTGTTAGCCTGTAATTTCGACAGGCTACATTAAAGATGGTCAACATGGCTTGATTTATATTTATTTCACAAAGACCATATTGTTTCGACAAAGAAAATGGTCGTGTGCAAGGTAAACTCGACAAGTTTCCAGGGAAGCAAAAGCAAGAGAGAGGAAAATCGACACAGGCTTTCGACAGACAGAAAACAGAGCAGTTATGCGTTGAAAACTAGCAGTTGGTCGAAGCGTGACAGAGCGGTTTCGGTCGAAAGTAGGAGCGGTTATTTGGCCGAAAGTAGGAGCAGTTACTTATTTTCAAATTGTTAGGCAGTTACTTAGTTCGAATTTCCCCCCTTTTTTCCCTTGTATAAATAACTGTTTCTGAGAAGAAACAGGGGTCGCAAAATCACAATACACACCCGATTCCTGAAACTCTAACTTCCAAGCCAGAGCGAAAAACGAGTGGAAGAATCGCTGTACGTGATCGTGTACCATTTTTATGATTCAATGCAATTTGTTTTTCTTTTCTTTACAATTCACGCACCATTTACTGCTTCTTTTCTTTTCAATTCTGTTAAATCATTGCAAATCGTCCCCTTTTCTACATTTTCTGAAACAAAAACTTTTGCAATTCAAAGGCAATTGCTTTGAGATTTTTCTAGTTTGATCTCACAAACCTTCTAATAAAACTAGTGATTGTTTGCTAAAAACACCAGCAAACAAATTGGCACGCCCAGTGGGACCTTGCCTTTGATTTTGTTCTATTCGCTGTTGTATGCACTTAAGAAGTGGTAAAATGGTTCGTTCTGGTACGAATAATGCATCTAGTTCCAACCCTGTGGTTTCACAAGGGCAAGGAACAACAATGGATTCTGCGAGCGTTAGTACAGGACCATCATCGTCGACAACCATTTCTTCATTATCAATGACTAATGTTGGTTCAACGCAGTCAGAAATGGCATCTCTGCCTATGTCTTTGCCGTTAAGTGCAGGGCTTCATAGCCCTTACATGGCAATCGGAAACGGTTTAGACCCACGTTTGAATAACGTGCATCTACCCCCATTTCCTTTGGGAATGTATGGCATGCCTACTGGAATGCCACATATTTCGACCTTTTCCCCTACACATGTCTCTTCTGAGAGCGTATTTGGTCGAAATCCCCCAGCATTAACCAATACATCTTTGTTGGCCTTAAGACAGCAAGTAGACGAGAGTAATCACGATATGGTGAATATGCTTACCCAACAAATTGGTACAGTTTTCAATCCATTGATTCAAAATACCAATAGCAGTTACCAAATGTTGGCAAATCAGATGAGTAGGATTGCAGACTTCTTTGGGGCTCCAGCGGTTAATAATAGGCAAGTTCCTATTATTGCGGGTAATGCGTCGCCAGTTAACCCCCAAGAAGCAGTTGCAGTCGAAGCGTCGACAGTTGTAGGCGAACTACAAGGGGTAGTAAACCACGTCCCTGAAGTAGTTTTGGTAAATAGACACCAGAACGCTGACGAAGTTGTTCGACAAGTGCAACAACACAATGTTGGCGCAGAAAACAATATAGCTACTTTGGTCGAAACTATTTTGGCGCAAAATGGCCTTAACATAGGTTTACAAAGGCCTAACTTTGTATCACCATTATGTGAATACGTGTTACAAACTGAGTTACCAAGGGGATGGAAAGTTCCCAAGTTTACTAAGTTTGGTGGTGAAACAAATGAGTCCACAGTCGAACACATTGCTCGTTTCTTGACTGAGGCTGGGGACTTAGCACAAAATGAGAATTTGAAGATGAAATATTTTCCAAATTCTCTAACTAAAAATGCTTTCACTTGGTTCACGACCTTACCCCCTGGTTCTATGTTCACATGGGGGCAATTAGAAAAGGCATTCCATGCACAGGTTTACATGGGCCAGTCGAAAATTAGTCTTAAAGAATTGGCTAGTGTTCGGCGCAAAATGCCTGAAGCTATTGATGATTACTTAAACAGATTTAGGCTGTTGAAATCTCGTTGCTTCACACAAGTCCCTGAACATGAGCTTGTCGAAATGGCTGCTGGTGGCCTTGATTACTCAATTAGAAAGAAATTAGACACATCTCATTTGCGAGATATGGCTCATTTGGCTGATAGAGTTCGACAAGTTGAAAGGCTTAGAGAGGAAAAATCTAGGTCGAATAGGTATCATAAGAAAGAAAAAGTGGCATATGTCGAAGAAGAATTTGACGTTACATATAGTAATGTCGAAGAAGAGGAGATAGACGTGGCTGAACTTAAGCCTGGTCCTCCTTATACCTGTAAATTATTAAGGCCTGCGAATGGGAATAACCCTGTAGAGCCTAAGAACGATAGATTTATGCCTAAGACTTATACTTTTGATGTTACTAAATGTGATGAAATTTTTGATCTTTTAGTAACTGATGGTCAAATATTAGTGCCTAAAGGCCTTAAAATACCAACTCTTGACCAAAGAAAGAAAAAGGGTTATTGTAAGTTCCATAATTTTTTGGGACATAACACTGACCGTTGTGTGCTCTTCAGGGATATTGTGCAAAAAGCAATTGACGAAGGAAGACTCAAATTTGCTGATAAGAAAATGAAAGCTCCTATGCAGATTGATGTTGATCCATTGCCTAAGGCTGAAGCTATGTACTCTGAACCTGTCGAAGCTGATGTAGGCATGGTGGATGCTCAATTGGCAGACCCTCCTAAGTGTGTCAAGACTGCCACCGAGAAATTAAAAGGTTTTATGTATGCTGAAGGTAGAAAACAGGAAGTGACCCTAAAAGAATATGATGGGAAGATACATGCTGTGTATCCAAAGGCTGAGGAAGAATTGATAGATTTCCTCAATCGGTGTAAGTGGAATAATTCTGAAGTTATGCTTTGCCCAAGGTGCAGTGCTGTTTTCGATAAAGAAGCAGCTAAAGCTGTCGAAGGTTATCAGGATCAACAACAACGCAAAAGAAAATGGCTTGATAACAGGCCAAAATTCGACTTTGCAAAAGGAGATCTTCCTGGCTATGAGGCTAAGGTGTCAGCAAAGCCTTCAACAAGTAAACGACAATTTGCTAAGGAGAAGTCCTCAGCAAAAGGGTATTTGAAGCTGTCAACAGGTAAATCCTTTGTCCCAAGTGCTAGTGCTCCTGTCGAAGAGTGGGTGCCCAATAATCAACGTGCTAAAGCTGTCAAGCCAGGTACTGATGCTATTAAGTTTAATTATAAGAATAACTATAAGGGTAAGAACCCTATGACTAGAACACAGTGGCGTTGTTACCAAAGACAACAGAAGAAGAAGGCACACTTTGACATTAACCAGGTTCCAAGTCATTTGGCTAATAATCAAGTTCCACGCAGCATGATAGTGGCGAAGAGTGAGGTTCACAAAGCTGAAGTTGCCACAAAGAGGAATGCTGATGTTGTTAGTCATGTGTGTGCAGCGAATAAGGCCAAAGGCAAGGCTGTGGTAACAGAAAAGTCAAGAAGGCCTGCTCTTGAAAGAATATTTCCTCCATTGTCAACAGTGAAAGAAAGAAATGCTGATCTCGACATGGATGAAGACATGGAGTCTGATTTTAATGATTCTGAGGATGATTTCGACGTTGTTTGCAATGTGGTATCAATACTGCCTCTGGAGTACGATGTTATCATAGTACCAAATGACGTTGAAGAGGATTTTACAGAGGATATGGCTCATCATAAGCCAATGTGTTATTATGTGATGAACAATGGTTGTGTCGAAGACCAAATGGCTACCTTCGAGAAGCCAGATATGAGTATGCAAAACCACTTGAAACCCCTGTATGTCCAAGCCAAAGTCAATGGTGTTGGGATTAACAAAGTGTTAGTGGATGGTGGAGCTGTAGTGAATTTGATGCCACATGGTCTTTTGAAGAAGATTGGTAAGTTCGATACTGACCTCAGGCCACATAACATTGTCTTAAGCAACTATGAAGGCAAAACTGGCCATTCTTTGGGGGCCATTGAGGTGGACTTAATCGTTGGTTCCATAAAGAGGACTACATTGTTCTTAGTGATAGCCTCTAAAGCGAATTTTAATTTACTCCTTGGTAGAGAGTGGATCCATGGAGTTGGTGCTGTCCCTTCAACTTTGCATCAACGTTTAGTAATGTGGAAGGAAGATGGTTTGGTAGAGTATGTTGAAGCCGATCAGAGCTACTTCCGTGCTGATGTGAATCAAGTTACCAAGGAAAACTTTGAGAAACAAATGGCGAAGATTGCGCCATGTTCATCTTCTAATGAGGCATATGTCCCTGCGGATAATGTTTTTGCCTCAGTTCATCTTGACCCAAATTATGGTTTTGTTTGGGAAAGAGAAATAATGGGAGATGATAGTGTCTATCCTGATGGTGTTTTTCGACCAACGGGGTGGAACACTGGTTCTTGAAAATGTTCTTATGTCAGTGCCCAATGCATGGGACAAAATTACGGCTTATATGGCCGAAAACAAGTTTAAAGCGGCTATGGAGGCCGAAATTATTCAACAAACAATGGCTGTCGAAGCCAGTGAGTTACATGAAGAAAATGGCATAATCATAGATGAAAAACTTGACTGTATCTATGATAATGATCCATTAGGTTTTGAAAAGGATCCTAGAGATTTGACAAAGCATATGCAAGCTCAAAACCCGTTAGAAGAAGTTGATTTGGGAAATGGCTCAATAAAAATGCCAACTTATATTAGTGCAAATATTGATGCTTCTCTAAAAATCCAAGTCATCACATTGCTAAGGGAGTTCAAAGATTGCTTTGCTTGGGATTACGACGAAATGCCTGGGTTAAGTCGAGAAGTAGTGGAAATGCAATTACCAATTCGACCAGGGAAGAAACCAGTGAAGCAAGTGCCAAGAAGATTTGCTCCTCAAGTGTTGGCTAAGATCAAAGAGGAAATCGAAAGGCTGTTCAGAAACAAATTCATCAGAACTGCCAGGTATGTCGAATGGTTAGCCAATATAGTTCCTGTAATAAAGAAAAATGGGACTCTTAGAGTTTGCATAGATTTTAGGGATTTAAATAATGCATCTCCCAAAGATGAATACGCAATGCCTGTGGCAGAAATGCTAATAGATTCAGCAGCAGGATTTGATTATCTTAGTATGCTTGATGGTTATTCTGGGTATAATCAAATCTTCATTGCTGAAGAGGATGTGTCAAAAACTGCTTTTAGGTGTCCAGGGGCATTGGGTGTTTATGAATGGGTAGTAATGCCCTTTGGCTTAAAGAATGCTGGTGCTACATATCAGAGGGCCATGAATTCTATGTTTCATGATTTTATTGATGATTTTATGCAAGTATACATAGATGATGTGGTGGTTAAATCTTCCTCAGAAAGTGGTCATTTAGACCATCTTCGCCGTTCTTTTGAAAGAATGAGGAAATATGGATTGAAATTAAATCCATTAAAATGTGCCTTTTGTGTGCGTGCAGGTGATTTCTTGGGTTTTATAGTGCACAAAAAAGGCATTGAAATCAATCAAAATAAGACTAAGGCAATTATGGAAACGAAGGCCCCTTCGACCAAAAAAGAGCTTCAGTCATTGTTGGGAAAAATCAATTTCCTTCGAAGATTTATATCAAATCTAAGTGGCAAAACACAAGTTTTTTCGCCATTATTAAGACTGAAGAAGGAAGAAGAGTTCAAATGGGAACCAATGCATCAAGCAGCCTTCGACGAAATCAAGTCTTATTTGATGAAACCACCAATTTTGTTGCCTGTTATTAAACACAAAGTGCTCAAATTGTATATAGCAGCTTCTGATAGAACAATAGGTAGCATGTTAGCACAAGAGGATGATAGTGGTGTCGAAAGAGCCATTTATTACCTCAGTAGGGTCTTAAATGATGCCGAAACGAGGTACTCTCCTATAGAAAAGTTGTGCCTTTGTTTGTATTTTTCGTGTACAAAGTTAAAGCAATATATAAAACCAGCTGATGTTTCTGTTTATTCACATTTTGATGTTATTAAGCATATGCTATCGAAACCAATAATGCATAGCCGAATTGGTAAATGGGCTTTGGCTTTGTCAGAATACAACTTAACTTATCAACCTCTAAAATCAATTAAAGGACAAGTGGTTGCTGATTTTATAGTAGACCATTCTGTTGTCGAAGAAACATTAAGTTTTGTAGACGTATATCCTTGGAGGTTGTACTTTGATGGCTCAAGCCATAAACATGGAGTTGGGATTGGTATTTTAATAATATCTCCTACTAACATTCCAACGAAGTATAAGTTTAAAATTCGGGATGTTTGTTCCAATAATGAGGCTGAGTATGAGGCTTTAATAGTAGGCCTTGAAATCTTACTTGGGCTGGGGGCAAGTCATGTCGAAATAAAAGGTGACTCTGAGTTGGTTGTCAAACAATTGACAAGAGAGTACAAATGCATTAAAGAGCACCTTATCAGATACTTTGTTGTTGCCAATGCTTTGTTAAAAAGATTTGAGTCTGTTCACTTAGAACATTTACCACGAATTGATAACCAAGTGGCAAATGAATTGGCACAAATTGCTTCAGGCTATAAAGTTTCAAAACAAAGCCTGGAAGAGTTAATCGAAATAAAGGATAAAATCATTTCTGATGACTATGCTTCGTCACTATTGTCAACACCAACAATTGGGGGGGCAACAAACGCAAACGAGGAACTAGTCGTTGTCGAAAAACGTCAATTGTTTGGTGATTTTGACTTGGCAGAAATTTTTGCTCTTGACAATATGACCAATAATGATTGGCGAAGGCCTATTGCGGAATATTTGCAAAATCCCACAAGAAATACCAATAAAAAGGTAAAATACAGAGCTTTGAGCTATGTGATAATTGGAAACGAATTGTTTAAAAAGACTCCTGAAGGAGTACTAGTAAAATGTCTTAGTGAAAATGAGGCATATTTAGCAGTCTCTGATACACATAGCGGAGCATGTGGTTCACACCAAGTAGGCCACAAAATGAAGTGGTTATTATTTCGACAAGGAATGTATTGGCCAACTATGCTGAAAGATTGCATAGAATTTGCTAAGGGATGCCAAGAGTGTCAAAAGCATGCTGGGATACAACATGTACCTGCAAATGAATTACATGCCATAGTCAAACCTTGGCCATTTAGAGGTTGGGCTCTAGATGTGATTGGAGAGATAAAGCCAACTTCTTCGAAGAGCCATAGATATATCCTTGTGGGAATTGATTACTTCACCAAATGGGTTGAAGCTATACCTTTAGCCAATGTTGATCAAGAGGCAGTGATAAGGTTTATTCAAAATCATATCATTTATAGGTTTGGAATTCCAGAAACCATTACTACAGATCAAGGATCAGTTTTCACTGGTAGAAAAATGGTAGAGTTTGCTTCTGAAATTGGTTTTAAGTTATTAACTTCGACACCATATTATGCGCAAGCCAATGGTCAAGTAGAAGCTGCCAATAAAGTTATTATTAATTTAATTAAAAAGCATGTAGGGCAGAAGCCAAAAAATTGGCATAATACCCTTGATCAAGCATTATGGGCATGTCGAAATTCACCCAAAGAATCTATCAACACTACTCCTTATAGGCTAACATTTGGACACGATGCAGTGTTGCCTGTTGAAATTTGTCTACAATCAACAAGAATTCAAAGACAGTGGGAGATTCCCTCTGATTATTACTGGAATATGATGCTTGACGAATTGGTTGATTTAGACGAAGAAAGGTTATTAGCTTTAGATACGCTTATTCGGCAGAAAGAGAGGGTAGCTAAAACTTATAACAAAAAGGTTAAGTCTAAAGCCTTTAATTCAGGTGATCTAGTGTGGAAGGTCCTATTGCCTATGGATAAAAAAGATAGAGTCTTTGGTAAATGGTCCCCAAGTTGGGAAGGACCATTTAAAATTTTGCAAGTTTATTCAAACGGCGCATATGAGGTCGAAGAGATTGGCGCTGATAGAAGGATTTTGCGTATAAATGGCAAATACTTGAAAAAGTATAAGCCAACGTTGCAAGAAGTTAAAATAACGATGGAATAAGTATAAAGGAAGCGTAAAAACATGGCATTTAAGTTGCCAAAACACTGTCGAAAGCACAGAATAAAAATTGCTCAAGAATAAAATGGAAGAATTTTCATTATAATGTTGCCAAGTTACATGTGCCAAAGGAGGCATTTGTGAATTACATAGTGCCGAAAGGGTAAATAAACTAGGCATAAAATAGACGCTGAATTGCAGTTGGTCTTTTAAGACCAAGTAACTTCTCTTTTAGGTGGTCTTCTTCGACCACGTTGTCGCTTCCCGTCGTTCGGGGGGTCTTTCTTTCGTCTGCGCGTTAGGCTTGTAAGCCTTTCAACAGGGCGTTTCCTTGCATGGTAAACCTCAGGAAGCCCTTCAGAGAGAAGATATTGACGTCCCCAAGGAAGACAGTCATCATCAAAGCAAAACACCTGATGAATCTTCCTGCTCCCATTTTGAGTCTCCCGCATAAACTCAGAAAGTTGCAAGATCAAGTGACATGAAGAAAAAAGGGGCAAAGCCATAATTAGTCGAGATCAAAAACCATCACTTTGAACCTCCAGGCAACCTCACTGCAATTATGAGGAATGAGGTTACGCGGAAGACTCAAAGCAAAGGGAATGATCTTGGAACGGGAAAGGAAAAAGAAGAAAATCATGGAGTGGTGAAGATGAGAAACAAAACTCTTCTATTTATAAGGAGAAGTATGAGAGAGCGTCAGTTGGTTATGAGTTTGGCGTTCCGAGAAGTGAGGCATCACTTTAATTACGGCGTTCTTAACGTAACGGAAAATGGTGGAACCATTCAAAGGTAGAACAGAGAATCAGTAAACATAGTCAAAGGCCGAATTTACAGGCTGTTCAAGTTCAAGGTTTGAATATGAAGCAATACTTAACAGTGGCGACATCAGGTATACAGTGGTTCTACTCAAGTGCAAAGTCTATTTCGAGGGTGAATTCAAAAATGTTCTTTCTCTTCTTCTACTTCAAGCTCAGTCGAGAAAGACATTTTTGGGGGGCAATTTGTTAGCCTGTAATTTCGACAGGCTACATTAAAGATGGTCAACATGGCTTGATTTATATTTATTTCACAAAGACCATATTGTTTCGACAAAGAAAATGGTCGTGTGCAAGGTAAACTCGACAAGTTTCCAGGGAAGCAAAAGCAAGAGAGAGGAAAATCGACACAGGCTTTCGACAGACAGAAAACAGAGCAGTTATGCGTTGAAAACTAGCAGTTGGTCGAAGCGTGACAGAGCGGTTTCGGTCGAAAGTAGGAGCGGTTATTTGGCCGAAAGTAGGAGCAGTTACTTATTTTCAAATTGTTAGGCAGTTACTTAGTTCGAATTTCCCCCCTTTTTTCCCTTGTATAAATAACTGTTTCTGAGAAGAAACAGGGGTCGCAAAATCACAATACACACCCGATTCCTGAAACTCTAACTTCCAAGCCAGAGCGAAAAACGAGTGGAAGAATCGCTGTACGTGATCGTGTACCATTTTTATGATTCAATGCAATTTGTTTTTCTTTTCTTTACAATTTACGCACCATTTACTGCTTCTTTTCTTTTCAATTCTGTTAAGTCATTGCAAATCGTCCCCTTTTCTACATTTTCTGAAACAAAAACTTTTGCAATTCAAAGGCAATTGCTTTGAGATTTTTCTAGTTTGATCTCACAAACCTTCTAATAAAACTAGTGATTGTTTGCTAAAAACACCAGCAAACAATTAGTAAGGATAGAAAATGAATTTAAGAAAAATAGTAAGGATAAAAATGCCAAAAAAAAATTGAAATGCTATACGCTATCCACTCAAATGCTATATGAAGCAGCGGTTCAAAAAATGTTAAATGCTACCCGGAAAATGCTAACCACTAGTGCTTGTCAAACACAAGTACTCGCCAGCCGCAAGTCAAATATGTTAGTCTCATCCGCTATATGCTAGAGGATAAAACATGCCAAACAGAGCCTTAGTGGTAAAAAGTATATTATCATGATTAAATAACAAATTTTCTTATTCATTGATGAAAAAAGAATGGGAACATGATATTATTTCAATTAATATGGCTAAAGCTATATCGAAATAGTTCACGATTCTCCTCATATTTTGAAGCATGTACTTGTCGATCATAAAGTTTCTCTTGATTCGTGGTTATACATAAAAATTTTCAAGTGAAGGAAAAATGGACACGGGCTTATGATAAAAATATTTGAGGAATTCCAAGAGGAATATGAGGAATAGCAAGGCAGATGCATAAAAGGTTTGAATAAAGGATTTTATGTTGTTACAAATTATGATAATGAAAAGCGGCAAATAGTAACTGGGAATCTTGTGGATCAAAAGGTTGCTTGTGATTGACGTAAATTTAAGAGACACACCATCTTATCTAGCCATTTTCTTAAAGTTTTGGATGCGATGGATATTAAGCTAATTATACTAAAGAGATGGGCAACATATTAAATTGGACACAAATGCTCATTGCATGAAGGGATACAATTAGTTATGTCTTCGGATGGTTAAATTGATAAATAGAGCATCCGAATCTAAAGAAACCTACACCTTTTTGGTCCAAATTAAAGTTTATGAAGAGTCCAACAAAAAAATTTAAGATATGCGAACAATATTGATTTTGGTGGGGCAAAAGGAATAAAGAAGCAGGATTGCTCGTCTAAGACAAAAAAACAACCTTAATCTTGAGTTGATAAGCTGGCTAGAAAGAGAAAGGGAAACCTAATAAAGAAAAAGAGAAACCCTAAAAAATTTTGGTAATTTACTCTTTACTTTCTTCTTTCAATTAGTGAACGTTTTCTTAGCATGTAACAAGAATTTTAGGACTCTACATGATATATTTATGACATTTTACTTATACTATCAACTATATAGGAACAAGTTGTAGTGACAAGTTCTTTTATATTAGTACACAACTTCTTTACACGGGACATGTATTTGTGTCACTAAGTTCAGTCATAAGGTGACGTAAGATTTGATTTACCCACCCACTATAGTTATCATAGGAATTACCCACCTTATGCAGCTCAATAATTTGATATTAATTAATTAAGAAACTTTTTTTGTAACAAACATGGCAGCATATGATCAATAAACTAGGTAACTTATGAGATTCAAACATAGATGGAGAATATATGCTGCAAACCGCAATATCCAAAATAAACTGTGGTTTCAAATTGAGCCAATAACAATGTGCAAAAACAGTCAAATTTACTACAACTTGTCTTCACATATAGAGAGATAAGCCAAGGATGCAAAATATGCTATATCATAAGAGATGTTCACAAACCTTACTTCTTCCAGACTTCTTCCGGACATGCGCCTTACCATTCTGACAACGAATATACATGCAACAAGACTCAAACCAGACTACTTTTGAGGTTATCGGTGTGAAGGAGTTTTGGGCCTGGGCCTGGGCATGGGCTTTGGAGTTACAGTTTGTAGCCTTGAGATTAGGAGAATGATTTGCTTCTTGCTCCTTTGTATTTGATAGAGAATTTCCCCAAAGCTTTGTAGACAAATCAAATATTGTTTGATGATGTGTTGTGAAGAAAATGATATTACGGTTGACTCCGTTATTCAATTTCTTTACATTCGATTTATACTTTTCCCTCAATTTTCTAACCTTGTCTCTCACTTGTTTATAAGTGGCATTTAACTTCAGCGATTCCTTCTTGCAATTATAAAAGTTAATGATATTGATTTTATTCCCGTTCGAGGTATCCGCAAGTCCTTTCAAAATCGTAATTTCATCTTGTTTGCTCCATATTCTCTGAAAGCACTTCCCTGACTTAGTTGCCATGGTTGCCTTTAAGAATTGAGAATAAATTTTGAAATAAAGAAAGAAAAAAAAGCACTATATTAGAACTGGTAAGACTCAAGAAGTGAGAGAATTAGGCAAAACAAAAAATATAATAATTAACATCGCATGCATGTTCTCATTTAATTTTTCAACTTTAATTGCTTATACAGTTTCATCCACCGTGTACAAAATTAATAATGTTTACTACCTAGCTAGCTGGTGATGCAAATGATTAACTCTTTTTATATTTTACTAAAAATATAGTATTTAGTTATTCAAGCAATTTCATCCACCATTTCATTGTCTCATTTTGCTAAGAATAGCATTGGAGAGCAAATTTCTTAGTAAATTCTGAATACAAAAGTGTGGCTTACTAGTTAAGAATAAGTGAAAGCACAATAAACAAATCATTCAGGAAGGATAAAGGAAGCAAAGAAATTTCACAAATATTGGAAAGAGTAACGATAATATAAATATGAAGCAAAAATTCACAATATAAATATATAAGTGTAGCTTTAATGCATCCAGTTGGTTCAATTTGAAAGTCATGATATTCAATCTTCTTTCTTTGGATGATTTTTTCATATAATATTGAAGCATAAAACTATTAAATGTGCAGGGACAAGTTTACGAATGGCAATATCTTTGCTTCCCTAGAGAATAGTAATTTTTAAATCTAAGTTCTGTTTTAGCAAAATGCTAAGTCCCTAACTCAATTTATCCAGAAAGGAAGTAACATATGCATCATTTATACAAACACTGTAGATATTCATAAAGTACATACACTCAATTTATACAACTTGCATATATAGAATCATTGTCCAAAATTAAGTGTCGAGCATAATCAAACCTGTTAGATATAATGACAAGGAAGCAAATCTATATGTTGCAGCAAAATCATTATCTCATACATCATATAATAAAAATCAAGTACATACAATTCAAAATCAAACAAATTACAAAATATAGATTTAAGCACATGAATTATATATCTTGATCAATAAACTCAGAAATAATTTATTGATTCTGTATTCATATTCAACTTATTTATAATTAGTAGGCAAGTTCATTATGAAGATGAATTAACCTTGATTTTAGTGCATCCCTTCCCATTCTGAATGTTTCTGCCTTCATTGTGTTGAATATCTATAAACGTAGCAAAATTGAAATGGTTGAAATATAACTACTATTACTAAAAATTAATTAATTAGATTTATAATGAAAAGGTGGAAGATGAAAAGATATTACCTCCATTGGGAATTTTGGTAGTAGGCTGCTGCTTCTTGAACCTTTTACTAATTAGAAGTTCATCTCCCTCATCATCATCATTATCAAATGATGTCCAAGTATCTTTGCTTACCTAGAGAATAGTAATTTGTTAATCTAAGGTACATTTAACTACATGTGATCTTGGGATTGTCCAAACCTTTTGTTTGCAAAACCAAATGATGTATGGAGATGATGCATAAATTGATGTTAATAATCTCATTAGCATAGGCACACCATATGTTTTTCTAACATAAATGCTACTCTCTAATTGGTTTAAAATCATGTGGTCCCGCTAAATTAGTAAGTCCCAATTTTAAATTGGTCAGACCCACATGAATTTTTAGTCAATCATAGTGATTGTTGTAGAGTGTGTGTAAAAGAGAATGTTACTAGCATTTCTCGCTCTTCTACATGCCAAGCTCGATTGTGGCATTTAAATTAATTCCCATGGATATAAAAAATTACATATTATAACACTACTTTTGATAAAGCTTTTTGATAGGAAGATTTGAATAAATTTTTTTAGAAAGGGGACTACAACAACACTAATTAATAAGCAACAAAATGAGAAAACGAAACAGTAAACTCAACAAAAAATGGTTAATGGGAAAATTATTACAATTGCAATACAACGACGTAATTGGTTAAGTCGACTACTAACTAACTTGTAATACTCTTCCTCAAGTTGGAACAAATATACTAAGGAGTCCAACTTCGAAATAAAGGACTGAAACTATGGCCTTGGCTGTGCTTTAGTTAAAGGATCTACTAAATGGCCGTGACTAGACACCTGAACTAGTTTGAGGAAGCTAGAATGCACATGTTCCCAAATGAAATGACATTCAATATCAATTTGCTACGAGCATTCATTGCACATAGGGTTGTTGGCCAAAGAAATGGTTGATTTATTATCCCAGTATACCATAGAAGTTGCATAGTGTATTTTTGTTGACACAAGTATATGCCTTTAGATGAGTGTGCAATCTCTAACCCCACAATAATGGGATTCCAACATTGTCGCTGCATTGTTATATTAAGGAGTCGAAATCATCTACATAAACTAAGAGAATAACTAAGGAGACCCCAATACTTTTGGTGAAGAGGCAGTTTTCCACTATACTTTTGTTGAAATTATCCATGATAATCTAGAGGTTTCCTGAAGGTTGTATAACGATTTATGATCTTTACAACAACAAATAACAAAAATGTGAATATGAAAGGGAGTTTACCTTTTTTATTACCTGTGAGGTTGTTGGAAATTTGTCGGAAAATAAATCATGGTCTTTAATATCTTCCATTTTTGTTGATCAATATGAGCTTTTTTCTCTGCGAATCAAACAGTGAGGTAAAGTGAGAAACTAGCTAGTATTCTTAAACAATATAGAGTGAGAAAAAAGATGAAAACACAAAAGGGTATAGTATTACGTTTATGTTCATATATAATCAAAAATAGGAAGTAAAAACAATGAAGAAAAAATGGGTATGAGAAAACAAACCTTTAGTTCTTCTAGTTGTCTATGAACTAGAAAATGGTAAGACAAAGGATCTATGAGAAGAAAGAAAGGCTATGAAGGGAATAAGGGTGTTTAATATAAACCTAAAAAGTAGCAAACTTTGCGTCAGAGAAAGCTTAAAGGTCGTAGACTGTAGTAAAAAGAGAGAGAAAGGGAGATGAAAGGGTTTGAAACTTTTAACATAATTGTGGCAACAAAATGAGTATTTATTGGTAAGAGGAGTGTAAACAGAAACAGTAAAGGTGTGTGCTATGCGTATTTATTCTCTTCTCATATCAAACCAAAAAAAATTCTTTTCTCATTTTTCTTTTGGCAATTAAAAATGGCGGCAGGTCTATTTCAGCTTAATCAAGGTCCTGGTTTGAATATAGCCTCTGGCATGTAGCAGTGTTAAATCTCTTGAGGCAGAGTTTTCCGTTCATTATGGTCCTACCCGGCTCGAGGGATTAGTCCCTGTAGTAAAAAATGGGGTTGTATAAAATGGACTTGATTTAATGGTGGACCTTCCTAAGAGAAACCGGCCGCAACATTGGCGCCCACCGTGAGGCCTGGTAAAACCTCTCTCACGTCCCACACAAAAACCTCAAGCAATTCACCAAACACTGGCTCCCACCGTGGGGAGAATCGCAGCAACTAAGAGTACCTCTTGCGAGCGGTACAGTGGCAAAGTCAGAATACGGAGCTGGAGGAGAAAGGCCATAACCTGGCAGATCAGATTCAGAACCGGGAGCTTGGGAGAGAGCCCGCCAGTTGAACCATCAGATCCGACGACGATGACACAAACACACGTCGCAACGATCTCTGGGGGATTCACCGGGGGAGGAGCGTCATCAAACTCCAGGAAAATGTACACCCTCTCCATTATGAATTTAAATACTGATAGTCCATTTGTTGTGCCTGGGTATTTTGTCAATTAGTCAGGATAAAGTCAGCCAAACAGAGGGAACTTAAGTCATTTTATATCTTGCCGCAATAATTTTCTGTCACAACTTCATCAATTGCAAAACAAACGAATACAATTCTCATTTCATGCTTTAATAACAAATGTTTCATGAGCAAGGGTGACCTCCCTAAGGATATATCCTTACTAAGGGTGAGCTCCCAAATTACATGGACTAGGTGTCCTCGTTATAGTAGTGGAATGAGTTATATCTTTACAATACCAAGAGAGTCGTAGGGTGATCTATATTACAGCAAACTGGTCTCTCTTGTCTGCTCTACCCCTATTGCCGAGGTGGTGTAAAACCACAACTTCGGTACGAGCCAATCCCTAGCTGACACGTCCTGTTCGTTGGTCATCTACAACAGCGCATGCAGGTCTGGTCCTTCGTCAGTACTATTTGTGATTTCCCGACCGATGATTGCGCTACTTGGCATCCCTTCCTCCGCTCAGTAAGGGTCTTCTTTGAGGGGAGTGGGAGCCCTTCTCGGACTCGTAGAGCTCTTGTAGGTATTTTGGAGCCTAGGTCAACAATTTTCGGACACCCTTGGTACACATCCCTTCGAGCTACGAGATCTTTAGGGTGAAGGTGATCAAAGCCCTTTAGGGTGGTCGGCCTTGTCGGAGTTCGTTTCCCAATGTTTGATCATTTATTGTTTCTTGACCAACCGAACCTTTTATTTAGGAAGTTTGCACCTACCCCTGGCTCTTGTCAGGGTGTTGGTGTCTCTGCTTTCTTGAGTGCATTTATTTAGCTAGGGATTGGCTTGTACCAAAGAATTGGCCAAATCCCCACCTCGGGGGATGGCGCAGAGCAGACAGGTGAGACCGGTTCCCTATAACCACGGGAGGAGCCAGGATTTGAATTTGAGGGGTGCTGATATCAAATTCTTTGACTTAATTAAAAATCCTACATACATAAAAAGTAATTTTAACTAATATTTTTCAAATAAAAGGTATATATGTAACTAAATTACTTTAGTCATGTCGCTCACTGTTGGTTGCACTACAACAGATTTGGGGATGGGCAGCGTTTTTTTTTAGCCATGGGCAGCGTTTCTGGGCGCTGCTAAATTTGGCGCTGGTGATTCCTCCCCAAAAATGGGCAGCGTTTGAGAAGCGCTGCTCATTAATAGCCATAGGCAGCGTTTGAAGGGAGAAGCGCTGCTCATTCACCTAGCGCGTTTAGCAATGGGCAGCGTTTGGTAAGGGGAAGCGCTGCCCATTTCTAAACGCGCAAGGTGAATGAGCAGCGCTTGGTGGGAGAAGCGCTGCCCATTCACCTAGCGCGTATAGCAATGGGCAGCGCTTGGTAAAGGAAAGCGCTGCCCATTTCTGGTGAATGAGCAGCGCTTCCCCTACCAAGCGCTGCTCATTCACCTAGCACATTTAGCAATGGGCAGCGCTTCCCTTTACCAAGCGCTGCCCATTGCTATACGCGCTAGGTGAATGGGCAGCGCTTCTCCCACCAAACGCTGCCCATTGTTTAATTTTTTTTTTCCTTTTTTTCTTGTTTTTTTGTACTTTCCTTTTTATATTTGATAATTTCCTGGTCATATACAGCCAATTAATACCAATCCAATCCATTATATACTAACAACATATATATATATATATATAAACTAGTTATATATCCCAATGCACCAATATGATCACAAACCAAAACAAACTAGCTAACAAGTTATTATATGTATCCAAAACTTAGCAACTTACAATATTAACAAATTAATATGTATCCAAATCAAACTCTCTACCAATATGTATCCAAAACTAGCCAGATACTTACAATATGTATCTAAATTAAAACAAGTTAGCAGCTAACATATGCATGAACTAATTCATATGCATGTATCCAAAACTAGCAAGCTACTTACAATATGTATCTAAATTAAAACAAGTTAGCAACTTACATATGCATGAACCAATTCATATGCATGTATCCAAATAAAACTCTAACAATTTACAAGATTACAATCTATCTAAAATCAAAAAAATTGCGAGACATAACGGCACCACTCTCCTCTAAGCTCATCAATCTGTGCAGTAGAGTATGTCTTCCACCGACAATCGGGAAAATACTGAAATTATATAATTAAATAAAATTAGAATTGAAATATATGGTTAAACCAAAATAAAAAAGAGTTCTGTAAAGATACCTGTCTGGGGATAACCATTTGATTGTGGGTAATAATTTCCTTCATAAATCTCATTACGTAATACCCACAATCATTGTTATTTGGTTGTTTCGGACACTACAAAACAAAAGATTAGTTAATTGTTAAATTTAATTTCATACATTTTTTTGACAACAATAATGTAAATAAATATATGAGAAGATTGATTACAAACTTACCACTATTGGCACCCATTTTGTCTGTGATTGTTCCAATCCCCAATATTCCTTCAAACAACTGAACACAATTGGATATAACTATATTATTAAAAATACATATAGTTAACAACTAAAACAAATAAATATGCAGAGTGATCGAAATACACACACCTATTAAATATGACAACCAAGTCTGGGTGGGTGTTGAAATGACCATGCACAGAATCAATGTAGTACACTGTATCTGTCTTAGGATTTATTGCAAGCAAAATCCAATGATCCCTACAAAATAAAACTTTGAATAAGTAATTGACTAGTATTTAAAAAATGCATGTTATATAAGAATTAATAAATTAAATCTCTCACCCTACGAGACACGGTGCCAAAAACATGGTATCGACGCCTCTATGTTGAGCATCCGATAAGCGTCGAGTGATATAATTTGTAACATCTGTCTTGTTTTGTTCCACAAGGTCGTTATAATTAGACAGATCCTCCCTGACATTACGGAGGTGTGTACTATCCGGACACAAGAACACATATCTCTGTGTCCGCTCCGAAGGGACCAAAATGTTATGATACAAGCACCTACAATTAGAGGTATATGTATATATAGATTAAATTAACAATATAATAAAATAAACTCAATGATGTTAAATAATAAATTACATACGTACCTGATATATGCTCTAATACAAACACTGGTTGCCCAATTCATCTGACATAAATCATTAATATCCTGTTTTGGGATTATCAATAGTTGATCGGGATTTCCAAAAATGTTGTCATCCATCTCCAATACAAGCGGGGTTTCATCATCCATCTTGAATTGTGCATGCATTTCGGTATACAAAATAATCCTAGAATCATCAATGGAAGAGGCGGAGGGCTGACACACTTTTGGAGGGGCGGGCTGAGTCACTTTTGGAGCAAGGGTGGACCGAGTCACTTTTCGAGGAGGGGCGGGCTGAGTCACTGTTGGAGGAGGAGAGGGCTGAGTCACTATTGGAGGAGGAGAGTGCCGAGTCACTTTTTGAGGGGCAGGCTGAGAAACTTGTGTTGAACGGCCGGACCGAGACACTTTCTTGCTAGTAGATATTGCCTTGCTAACACTTTTGCCCCTAGATTTTGCATTTTGGCGTACCTATATATAAATCAAATAATTTGTTAGCTAGCACACAATAAATGACAAAATAAAATAATTAGTTAGTTACAAATATATTGTCACTTACAACAATAAGGTGTGCTGGCCATGCCACAAATGTACCAACTGCATCTTGCACAGTTAGTAAATCTATACTGGGTATTGGAGCAGGCAAAATGCAGTCCCCCACAATTGCACAATCAACTCTGACTCTAACATGATTTGGAGGTATGGGTAAATTGTGCATCAAAGTTCCCAATTGGTCACATGTGAAGCCTATTGCAACCATTTGGTGTGAGTTTGAGATATACAATTCACACTCACACTCATTGTTGTCCTAAATCAATTATAAACAAAAATTAATAAATACATTGCGTAGAAGAAAGAGAGTTTAATAATTAATTTCTTATTTATCCTCAAAAAAAAAATTAATACCTTAGTTGACGGAATGGTGCAGCTATCTCGTGCGCTATCTGTGGCAGGGGATGGTACTGCAGGCGAAACCAACCCATAGTGCAATTTGATTTGACTAAGTTCAGACCTTAGACCTTCATACAATACCCGCAACTCTCTACTTTGTTTACAATCATGATGCTCCTCATAAGTTCTCTTCTTTGACCCAAGGTAGTTGGATGGATTAACGCCAAATCCACAACCCCTTGTACGACTTGGGTATTCTTCCTTTTCCAAGGCACGAGTCAGGATTTCCTTTTCAGAGCAATCAGTGATCTCCCCCTGTGACACAGACTCTGATATGGTTTCCTGATTCACAAACAAAAGTATAATAAATAAAATTATTATACATTTTAAATATCATAAAAGTTTCAAAACAATATTCGAATTTTGGAAATACTTACAATTCTGTCGGTCACCTCCTTAGTTTTGGGATCCACAACCTCTCCATCCTTTTGTCTGGCTGCTACCCACAAAAAATGTCGCTCAATGCTTTCTTTAGTAGGATCTTTCCCACTCTCCTCCAACTATATTTAAATTTACCAAATGTTAAGAAATTATAAATCAAAAGATTTATTAAACAAAGAGAAATCAAGCTTATTGTGTCTTACCAATCTCTCTTCAAAAACTTGATATCCACTAGCACCGCCTCTATAAGGGTACTCACAACCAGAAGCTCTCTCTCGATTCGCTTGGCATAGTTCCTATTTAGAGACATAAGTATACATTAATGTATAATATATAATTGTCAACTATATTTTAAGTTATAACTTAATAGATTATAGTACTAACCATGAAATCTTTATCTTCGGTGCGTCTCCTAACAAATGTAACCCAATCCTCCTCCGTAATAAATCCACTATATGGCGCTGGAGGCTTCCATCTGAGGTTTCCACTATTATCAAACAACCATTTTTTTTTAAACTACCCCTGAAATTCCGATGTAGCTTTCCAGCTTCCTTCATACACCAGTCTTTTCGAGACTCATCCACATCAAAATATTTCTGCATACACATATTCAATAAAAATGATATAAATATATATAGTTACAAATTTATTAAATAAGATTACTAAAGAGATGTAAAATTATATACCTGTATTGTTAACCAAAACTCCTCTTTGTGTTTCCCCAAAACAGCACTTTTCTCACTCCAAGTACTGATTGTAATTGGTATCATTTGTTTTACCTTACTACCGAGGAAGGTAACCAAATCTGCGCGATTATCCCCAATTGGCTGGCCCTTAATATTCCACAACACCTACATTATGTCATTAGTAAATTAGTTAACAAACAATTAAAACTAAGTGTTGAATTAATAAATTAATTAGTAATTAGTAATTAGTAACTTACTGGTACTTTTCCTTTTCCTTTATTTACTCGATTGATGATATCTTTTTTGACCGTCATTCCACGAGGAGCCTGCCTTCTGATATACTTTTCAACCTCACACTGATGATCGCTGTCATGATCACTGTGATGATCACTATGATCCGCCATCTAACCTGCAATAAAACATAATCATTGTTATTGTTATATTTATCTATCCAAAATAAATAAATAGACAAGAAGATGAAAACTATGTAAAATAACTACTTGGAAATAGATAAAAAGCATATGATGTAAGTCTAAATTACCTTTTCCTTTTCTTGGATATAATTGTATTTGCAATTCGCGTCTTAGTATTTTTTTTTTTGACGAATCGTAATCCCATCACTATGATCGTTTCTAACATACACAAAATCCTCTATAGGAGTACTTTCCCCTACAATTGGTAGTGACGTCCCAAAGAAAGGGTCGTCCTCAATACCATCATCATCGGTTGCTTGATCCTCAATGTCATTCACCAATTTTTTATTTGTCAATAAAACAATGGACCAATTTGTATCAACTGGATCAGTGACATAAAACACTTGTTGAGCTTGGGATGCCAAAATAAAAGGCTCATCTTTATATCCTAACTTATTGAAATTCACCCGCATGAACCCCGACTCATCAATCTGTAAACCACTATTATTGTCAACCCACTTACATTGGAACACAGGCTCCCGAAACATGTTGTAATCCAATTCCCATATGTGTTCAATGACCCCGAAGTATGACATATTCGCATATATGGGATTTCTGTCTTTGGCACTTGATGTATGCAAAGCTTGAGCTACAAGAGTCACCCCACTATTTTGCATTTTACTTTGATCATCATGGTTTTTTGTATAGAACGTGTACCCGTTCATTAGATAGCTGGTGTAAGAGAAAATTTGCATATTTGGGCCTTTTGCTAACCATCTCAATCTTTCTGAAATCGAGGAAGGATTCATAGCAAATTCGAAATCAATGTGCGCTTTTAGCCACACTATGAAACTCCGATTATGTTCTTTTGTTAACCAAACTTGAGTCTTATATGGGTGATCACTCTTAAGTATGTCCATGTGCTTGGAAACATATGAATCAACCTCAGTATCATTGTGCAAAACATATAAGTGTGCTTCATCTAGTTCTTTCCTTGATACCATCACTATTTTTGTTCCTGACATCCCTTTACTAATGCTTCCTAAGTGACGAGACCTTGGCAGTCCCACAGAATATTCAAGACTAGATAGATAGCCGGTACAGAACTCAATAGCTTCTTCAACTATGTAGCGCTCAACAATACAACCCTCGGGTCGTGATCGGTTTTTCACATAACCTTTTAATATCTTCATGTAACGCTCAAACGGATACATCCATCTCATGTAACATGGGCCACACAATTGTGTCTCCCTAATCAGATGAACTATTAGATGAATCATTATGTCAAAAAACGAAGGTGGGAAATACATCTCAAGCTCACACAAAGTGACAGTAATTTCTCTTTGCAATGATGGCAACTTTCCAGGGTCAATCACTCTACTACAAATCGCCTTAAAGAAGAAACTAAGTTTGGTTAGGGTCTTGCGTACTTTCTTAGGCAAAATGGAACGTATACCAATGGGTAGCAAATTTTCCATTAGTACATGGCAATCATGAGACTTTAAAGACTTTAACTTGAGGTCTTTCATCGATACAAGGTTCATAACATTTGAAGAGTAACCCTCTGGAACTTTAACTCCATGAAGAAACTTACAAAACACGGTCTTCTCCTTTTTAGATAAAGTATGAGCTGCCGGAGGTAGATATGTACGTGTACCCTTCTTTAACGGACCCAATTCTGGTCTCAACCCCATACTAAGCAAGTCCAACCTCGAGTTGATGGTATCTTTAGTCTTTCCTGGCATATTGAGCAAGGTACCGATGACACTTTCAAAGACATTTTTTTCAACATGCATCACATCAATGAAGTGCCTTACATATAATGACTTCCAGTATGGCAACTCAAAGAAAATAGACTTTTTCTTCCACCCCCGTTTGGCAAGCTCTCCTGCAAAAGGCTTCCCAAATTTAATGTTCAAACCTCTCACCTTTTCAAATAGTTGTTCACCCGTCAAAGCCATGGGAGCTTTACGGGTTTCGATATTCCCATTGAATGCCTTTTTCAACAATCGATACGAATGAGTAGATGGCAAAAACCTACGATGACCACAGTAGATATTCTTCCTACCATGTTCCAACCACATCCAATCAGTGTTATCTTCACATATAGGGCACGCTCACTGACCTTTGTTACTGTACCCAGATAGATTGCCGTATGCTGGAAAGTCATTAATTGTGCCAAAAATCATAGCCCTCAGGGTGAAAGTTTCTTCTCTGAACCCATCATACACCTCTACTCCAGTCTCCCACATTAGCTTCAAGTCTTCAATTAACGGAGCCAAGTATACATCAATATCATTTCCCGGTTGCTTGGGCCCAGAAATTAACAAAGACAACATCATATATTTGCGTTTCATGCAAAGCCATGGAGGTAAGTTATAGATCGCCAAAATCACGGGCCATGTACTGTGGGAGCTACTCTGAATGCCGTGCGGATTAAATCCATCAGCAGACAATGCAAGTCGTAGGTTTCTTGGATCCAACCCGAAATCAGGATAATCAATATCAATTTTCTTCCATTGCGGAGAATTTGCCGGGTGTCGTAGCATGCCATCTTTAATCCTTTCATCATCATGCCATGTCAAGTGTTTTGCATCTTCTGAACTATGGTACATGCGCCTAAATCGAGGAATTATGGGAAAATACCACAACACCTTTTCTGGAGCAGATTCTTTCTTTTTATATCGCGATGCATTACATTTAGGACACGACTTTAACGAGGCATGTTCATTCCGAAATAAAATGCAATCATTGGGACAAGCATGTATCTTCTCATAGTTCAACCCAATGGACCCTAACATTCGTTTTGCATCATAGGTCCGAGAAGGGAGCACATTATCCTTCGGCAACATTTCTTTCAACAGTGCGAGTAATTCCGTAAAGCTCTTATCCGTCCATCCGTGGCAAGTTTTCAAGTTATACAACTTTATCACAGCCAATAGTTTTGTGAATTCAGTACAACCTGAATACAACGGTGTCTCCGCATCCGTTATCAATTTCTCAAACATTTGAGGACAATCATTAAGATCGTCTTCAACAGCCTTTGCCATCTCTTCAAATTCGCCCCCTTCAAATGTAGGTCTTTCGGTGTCAACCGGTGCACATCTCTCAGTACTATTACCCATATTTGAAGATTCACTTCTTTCCTCACCATGCATTGTCCAACAAGTGTAACTTTGATCTATTCCGTAACCCTTTAAATGTCCTGCCAACTCCTCTGCATTAACTGATTTTACATAACAACAACTAAAACAAGGACACTTCATGTTACTAGAAGTCCCTAAACGTTCAACAGCACACTTCACAAAATAATCCACTCCAGCAGCATATTCCTTGGACAGACGATTGGCAGACATCCACTCTCTATCCATAATTTCTCAGTATTTATTTATAATAAAATCCTGATAAGAGAACTTAAAAACCTATTATAGGTGACAAACAACAAACAATTCGCATATTTAGGCATATTTGATTTTACTTTGCTAGTTTCATTCACCACACATATACAAGTCCACATAACTTATATTCTTGTTCAAGTATAAATCATCATGGTTCAATCAAAACAGTTATTAGCAATTGATTTTTAGAATCATTGTTGTTGCCAAGACTAAGTTAGGTATCAATCTTTCATTTCAAGCACAACTAAAAGAAAAGGAACACATAAAATAAATAAGAGAGGCAATTTCAGTTTTAAATAAATAAATAGTCACTCTAGTTTTAAACAACAAAAGTACCTGAACAAGTGGAAGCAACAATGAACTCCAACCTAGGCGAACCACGCACCAGCAAATGAACCGAACTCTCGAACAGCGAATGCAAAGCTCCAACAAAACGAACTCGCAAAACCTAACAACAATTCACATATTCAGCAACAATCCTCAATTTCTCATGTTTAGAAATACATCACAAGTATCCCTTAACCTAGAACAACATTCAATTAACATGCATTTCACTAAATATCTCAAATTTATAAATACAACACAAGAATACCTTAACCTAGAGCAACATTAAATTAACAAGCATTTCATTTGGACATTTCAACAAACACTACACCTACATTTCCCCTCAAGTTTAGAAACACTTCACCCTTTCAAAGAACCAATCAACAAGCATCAAGTTTGAATCATCTAACTTAAGGTTTCAATGCCATTAAAATAACTAGAACAACAAGCAATCCTAAATATCTCAAATTTATAAAATCCCTTAACCTAGAGCAACATTAAACTAAAAAGCATTTCATTTGGACATTTCAACAAACACTACACCTACATTTTCCCTCATATTTAGAAACACCATTTCAAAGAACCAATTATCAAGCATTAAATTTCAATCATCTAACCTAAGTTACCAATGCCATTAAAATAATTAGAACAACATGTAATAATACTAACCTTAGTGAAAGAGAAACGAAAATGGGGAAGAAATGAGCTTCCAAGTACGAACCGAAATCCTTTGCAAAAATGGAGAAGTATGGAAGAGAAACGAAAATGGGAAGAAATGAGCTTTGGAGAAACGAAAATGAGAGCAGCCACGAGGGAGGGTGAGAACGAAAATGAGTGTGAGAACGAAAATGAGAGTGAGCACGAAAATGAGGGTGAGAACAAAAATGGTGAGCTAGAGTGTGAGAGTGAGCGCGAGAGAGAAGAGAGCAAGAGACTGTGCGTGATACCCGTTGAGAAGAGAGGAAAATAACGAAATAAAAAAAAGAGCAATGGGCAGCGTTTTAGCAAGAAGCGCTACCCATTGCCTAGCGCTTTTTAACAATAGCCAGCGCTTCCAATACAGGCGCTGCCTATTGGCCTTGCGCGTTTAAGCAATAGCCAGCGCTTCATATAAGCGCTACCTTTGGCCTTGCGCTTTTTTGCAATAGCCAGCGCTTCCAATACAGGCGCTACCTATTGGCCTTGCGCGTTTAAGCAATAGCCAGCGCTTCAGTATAAGCGCTACCTTTGGCCTTGCGCTTTTTTGCAATAGCCAGCGCTTCCAAATATAGGCGCTACCTATTGGCTTGCGCTTTTAAGCAATACCCAGCGCTTTCAATATAAACGCTGCCTATCCCTTTGACCGTTTCCCCTTACCTAGCGCTTTTTAATAAACGCTGCTTAAGGTAGCGCCTATTTTTCCTAATTCTGGCGTAGTGTTGACTCGACAATTTCAGCGGCATTAGGACATCACAAATTTAATTATAATACTAAGTGTGTTGCAAATTTTAAGAGTGACCATGGCACCGGTAGGCACACCCTTGTGCACACAGATTATGCAGAAAAGAAGAGTGTATCAAGGAAATATAAAATGTAGCTATCAGTCTAACCTAACAAAGTCGTCAACACATGGGCAATGATAGAAGATATGAGATATCACAATTCTCACGTAATTAAGCTTATCCAATTATGAATGATTGCCTTAGCTTCTTTAAGGTACATTTAAACTATATGTGATCTTGGTATTGTCCAAACCTTTTGTTTGGAAGCCAAATGATATATGTAGATGATGCATAAATTGATGTTAATAATCTCATTAGCAAATCATGTTTTTTTCTAACATAAATGCTATATGTTTTTCTAAATAAATGCTAACAACACTATCTTTTACAAACTCTCTAATTGGTTTAAAATCATGTGTTCCCACAAATTAAATTAGTAAGTCTCAATTCTAAATTGGTCGGACCCACATGAATTTTAGTCAATCCGACCATCAGACCAAAAAAATTTACGTTGTCACAAACCAACACTGTTGGCCCAGCGGCTTAATCAACCGTGGGACACGGGGGTCGACCCGGTGCTCTCGGGTTCGATTCCCGCAGTGGACAAACTCGATGTTGGCCAGTGCGAAATATGATCCAAAGCACGAACGGAGATTACTCTATAGTTGAAAGCGTTGAAACATTCCGTGAGTAGCCAGCAATGATCCGAACCAAATTATATTTTATCTCTGAATTATAATTAAAATATCAGTCTATAAAAATTATAAATAATTAAAATATTTAATCATTAAATTTTAAGTTTTTTTTTGAATTTTTAAATATGATATTATATAGTTTTAGATATTATTTAAATCCTTGCAAATATAGTTTCTAGTCTCCATGAAAAAAATATTTTGTCCTTCTAATTATAATTTCTAAAACCACCAATTATAGTCCCTAAAGTATTTTGTATGTTTAAAAAGATAATGTGGTTTTTTTGTTAAGTGATATTTAAAATTTGCAGAGACTAAAATGATATTTAAATCTTTTAAAATTATCATCGCCTATGTTATAATTTTTTAAAAATATTATTTTGAGACAGACATTTTTGGCGAGTGTGATGTTTTGTAGAAAGGAGGGAGTAAACCAAAACCGACTTAACTTTTTTCCAATAGGCTGAAACATATCATTCTCACTTATATGTATATATATATATATATATATATATATATATATATTTGTTTTGCATTTTTTGTCCCCAACGTTAAGTTGATATTTAGCTAGCTAACCAACTATAAAGCCGACATTTGCCACACCAACTTTTTAATAACTAGGATACCAAATCACTTGCCTTGACGTCAATTAGGTGGATATTGGACTACTATGCTGCCATGTGCAACACCACACTTTTAATTACTAGAATGGTAAGTTACCTTCCACATCAGGTTCACTTACCTTTCGATTGGTTTCGCTGACCATAGAATATTCCATATACCACTGTGTGAAAACCAATGATTCACTTACAATCTAATTCAATTGATCAATGATGATTCCATCTAACTAAATGTGATAGGGTGCACTCACTGTTTGGTTCAACACACTATGGATGATTCACTGTGTCAAAGTGTGAATTAGGGTTCACTTACCTTTCGGCTCCACTGACCAAGGAAGAATCCATTAAAACAATGTGAATTATACTTCACTTAACATCCAGTTAAACTAACCATGGATGACTCCACACTTACCGTCCAGTCAACTAACTGTGGATTATTTCAAGTATCACAAACAAGGATTTACTCACCGTCTTATTCGATTGATCAAAGATGGTTCCATGGATGTATCACCGTGTGAGCTAGGATTCACTTACCATCCGGTTCAACTAACCATGCAAGATACCATATATCCCAATGTAAACAAGGATCCACTACCATCTGATTTAACTAATAAAAAATGATTCAATGTATCATAGTTAAACTAGGATTTACTTAGTGGAACCACACGGTAAGTGAACCCCAGTTCACAGTGTGATACATGGAATCGTCTTTGACTTGTCAGTAGAACCAAAAGATACGTGAATTTATTAATGCGATAATGTTAGTGGAATACATGTGCCAATTTTTAAGTCGTACAGTAAATTCTCCGTATTTCTCCAAGGGCAACCTAGGTCTCACCATGTTAGAAGTATGTATGATTCAAGACAATTTCTATTAAAATTACTAACCACTTTCTGTATTCATGCATTTAAGTTTCTATGTCTCTTTCACCAGTAGCCCACCCGAGCTATTTATTCATGTTCTGCCACTGTGGACAGTACTACGAAAGATTAAATTACACAACAATTTATAATTCTGTGCATTTTTTGAAAACTAACTAACTATTACTAAAATCATCAAATATATTTTAAAATATTTTTTCGTGTAATAAAATTTTAGGGTGAAAGGATTAGTGGGGCTTTGAACCCGAGAGAGACCTTGTTGTGAATTACGCAAAACAATTAATGTTCATCGAAGAAAGTGAGAGGTATGTGTACACTCTCAATCTGTTACGACGCATAAAACTGAACAACAACTAAAAGTAACTTGATGAGTCAGCTTAACTACCAAGTTAAAAACTAATAAGTCAACTAACTAGAGTAGACTTTATTACAATAGACCAAAAAAATACTCAACAAGACCTTTCAGATACAAATATAACATTAATACATTAATTTTTTTTGATAAGCAAACGTTAGTGGAGTGGGGGAATCTTAGCTCGCCAATTGAGCTACCTTCCCGTGACACATTAATACATTAATAATTTTATTATAATTTTTTATTTTATAATAATTTATATATTCTAGGTGAGGATAAATTATGGATTTTAAGCTAGCAAATTAAGAAATTTTTTTTGAAATGGATATATTTAAAATAAATATATTATATACGGAATTTTCTTACTAGAAAAAATATTAGATCAAAATATACTATAGAATAATTAAGGTATACAAACTAATTTATGTGTAACAATTTAAATCTCTTTCCTTCTTATCTAATTAAGAATTCTGATTGAAAAAAAAAACAATCAGTTAATTTTTTTTTACGTGAAAAAAAGAAAATATGTAAAAAAAAGGAAACGACGAAGCTTGAATTGTGGTTTAATCATGGTGTACTAGTAGAAGAGCCAAGCTTGAATTGTGGTTTAATTATGGTGTCAAATTTTTTTACAAGAATAAAAAAAAGGAAACGCAGTAAAAAAAACGTGGAGAAGAAGAAACGACCCTAATTGAAAAACTCTAAAAGGTGGAGAGAACTCTAAAATCGCATTAACTCTCATTAACTCTTATGATTGGGAATATAAAAACCCATTAATTGAATGTGGAGCAAATATGTAAATAACAAAAAATATATGTAAAAACTGTAAAATAAAATTCAATGGTTGACATTGTTCGGTACCGGAGTACTAGAGTGAAGCTCCCGAGGCTAGATGAGGCTCCAAACCTGGGGCTAAGTGTTTGATTGCTTCCAATGACGTATGTTGTAGTTAGAAAGCTGAGCTCGGAAGTATGAGGTAGAACTCCGTCCACGTCGGGTGGGGGGTACCTGCAAGACACTCTGACGCTCAAGTCAGTATGTGAAAGATGGAGAGATAATAAGATATAAAGAATACGATCTCGAGGCTGTGCCGAGGTGCTTGACTGAGTGCCCGAGCTCTGCGTGCCCGAACTCGGGAGATTGGGTGCGCTGGGCTTGGGGAAGGTCAGGCATGTGCGGAATCTTAGCGTTCTTATGAATCGTATGCGTGAAATCGTACCTGGGTTTGGAGGGCGGAACCTCTATTTATAGACGAGACACCGTACTTGGACCGTTGGATACGGAGGATTGATCTTGATCGTTGGTCAGATACGTAGTACGACTGTTGATATTCTGAGAGGCGGAAATGGACTGAGCCTTAGCTGGTGAAGGGTTTGGCCCAGTCCGGAACAGTGGCCCCTCAAGTCGAGAGCGGAAATGAACTCGGTCTCGGCTTGTCTTCTTCCGAGGTGGACCCTTGACAGGTCTTCTTCTGAAAAGGTAATTTGAATACTCATGCAATGCCTCAGGAAATTTGAATACCTGTTTGCGAAGAGTTGTGCATTATTCCGTTGTGACGCTTCACCTCCCCCTCCTATAAAAGGGCGAGTTGGAGACTTTCTTGGTCATTCTTCGTTTTTCCTGATTTCGATCTCTGCAAGGCGAATCTTTTCGCAATCGCGCGAGATCAACTCTTCGAGCGGCGACGTTGTTTCTTGGGAGTCTCACTCGTGAGGTCAACATTCAGTCAGACATTCGAAGGTTCCTGCACGGAGGTTAGTTCTTTCGCAGTTTATTGCATATTTTACGACTCTAGTCGCGGCGGGCGCCATCTTGTTTGTGGCCGTCGCTGCTCGTTCCAAGGGGAGGAGCCGTCCGGCCTTGGGGATGCCCGAGGCCAAGACATGTTATTGTTTGCGAATTAAGATAGAAAACATCGTGCGTTTAGATTAAGTGATGGCGCCGTCCTCCCCTTGCAGATCATGACTCGAACTAGGAGTGAGGAACGACGAGCCCCGGGAAAACCGTCTGGGAAACCAATCTTGAGGAAATCGGTCACGGGTGAACCGATGCTGGCGCCTAAGGGGCCCCCTTCTTTACTGTCTTCAACCTGCGCTCCTTCTCCTGCCGGGTCGGGCGCATCGGCCAGAAGGCCAGTTCCGCAGACCTCGGAGTGCACTGTTGAGGAGAACCCTGGAATGGAGGATGCTGAAGTCGCTTCTTGGGCTGAAGAACTTGAGGCTGAGCTGGAAGTTGAAGCCGTGGCGGAGGAGCCTGAAGTCCTTGTTGAAAATGAATTCCCCTGGGTGGCGACAAGGAAATACCATGGCGAGGTTGAGGCCGGATAGACCCCTATCCTTCTACGAGAGGTTCATCACTGGTCCCGCTGAGTAGAGATGGGAGTTGAAGGACGCCGACAAGTATCCGGTGTGCATGGAGCATGACACGGCCAGATTCTTCCTGGACGGAGTTGTAATGGAGACAATGGGAGTTCGGATCCCATTGACCGAGTTCCAGAAGAGTGTGCTCAAGTTTCTGCACGTGGCCCCCAGTTAATGCCAAATGGTTGGGGCTTCGTCCGAGGTTTCGAGCTGGTCATGGAGCGCCTCGGGAGATTTCCAACAGTGGAGGTCTTTTTCTGCTTCTTCAACGTGCTCCGTTCCCCGGAGGCCAGATCTAAGGGCAAGAGGCATGGACATGTCGGACTGAGATGCAACCCAAATTGGTCTTACTTCTTTGCTGTTAATGATTCGAACCGGGACTTTAAGTCAAACTTCTTCTTTGTTAGAGCTTTAAGTAGTGCAGCGAAGCTTGCCGTTGCCGACTTCGAGGACCAAAAGGTGGTAGCTGGGCACTTTCCACTTTTCTGGGATCAGAGCCATTACATCCGGGACGGAGTGGAGATCAGCACCCAGAGCTATATGTCGAGCCCTGAAAAGCTGAACGAAGAGGATAAAAAATCATATGAGCTGTTCAATAAGTGGGGAAGAATAATGGTTAAGGCCGGACTCCGGTTTCATTGTGGCTCAATGATAGAGGCCTTGGCCATGTCCAAAGCCAAATTGGATCAATATTTTGCTACTTGTAATTTGCCTTTAATTTCTTGTTTATTTTGCGTAGAGTCGAGTTCGGCGTATCATTGTTGTTGACTGATCCTTTTGTTGTTGCCGCATAAAAAATGGATGATCTGGACTTGGATGACGTTTTCGAGGTGGTCGGGGTTGCGACCACGGTCACAATCGACAAGAACACACCTACAAAGAAGGCAACAGACAAGCCTTCTGGGTCGGCTACTGGGACCGGTCCATCAGACAAGAACGCGGGCAAGTCCGACTCTGGGGGGCCCGCGGTAAATAAACAAAAATCAATCAAGAATAAACCTCCTCCAAAATCTCCTGGTTTCCGTTCCTCTACTCCGCAGCAGGACACGAGGGTAGGCAAGAAGAGGAGCAACGTCGAGGTCGTTGCCAGTGATCCTGCCAAAAAACAAAGGTCTACGCAGCAGAAAACAGATAAGGGCAAAGAAAAAGCTTCCCTGGCCGACTTTGAAGCCTGCATCCGGGTTGGTCAGACCGGTGCGGGGGTCATCAAGGAGCTGGGAGATCTAGCAGCCTGCAAGATGACAGACCGCCTTAAAGGTAAAATCTCCGTCCTTGACGCTGAAAATAGAATTTTACAAGGCAAATGTATTCAAATATGTCGTGAGCTCAGTTCTTACCGAGATCGTAATTTGGTAGCCTACTCCGAGGAGAACCGGAGCCTGAAGGAGGAGCTGGGGAAGCTGAAGGATGTCTAGAAGCAGCTTGAGGATGCTCGTGCTCAGGTTTCTCAGCAGAACAAACTAGTTGCCGACCTTCCTAAACTAAAGGACGATCTAAAGGCGGCACTGGAGAGGGCAGAGGCAGCCGAGGCGGTCAAAGAGAAGAAGTCCAAGGAGGTAGAGGAGCTGAAGGCGGACAAGACCATGCGTACTAAGAACGTGGCAAAAGCTGCTATGTCTGGCTTCAAGCGTTGCCTTACAATGGCCTTGATCCTGGAACCTGGTTTGAACACCGACCTGTTCGATGCCAGGTACAGGGCTGAAGATGGGAGGATAGTTCACAAGGATACAGTGATCTACGATCCTGCTGCTGAGGAAGAGGCCGCCGTCGCCAACACTGCGGAGAATGCCGAAAATGAAGGCGGAGCTCGCTGATTTTCTGTTTTTGAGCTTTTCCTTGATTTGGTCCCGGGCATGTCCGGGGCCAACTTTTAATTGTAACATACAATGGGCGCCGTCCCCTTTTTCCGGTCTTTAATTTGTTTTTGTTCTTCATTAATTCTGTTGATTACTCGCTGTTCCTCATGCATGCTCTGAACGAATGTCCATAGAGCAGGAAAAATGACCGAGATTAGGACGCGAGCTATTGTAGGACGGCTTGTTCGTTTATAAGAGGAATTCCATGATCCCGAATCCAGAGCGAAATCCGAGGTAGCCAATAGAAAGCCTGTAGGTCCTAAGACATTCCTGCAATTTAAGACAATAGTGCTGAAAATAAGCTTTAAAGGGAAAAAGCCGGCACGGCCCTCCTGCTTCGTAGCTAGATAAGATGAGAGCCGCTGCGAGCCATTGCCTTCATAGATGAGAAAGCCGCTTCGGGCTCCTCTCTCCAAAAATTCCTCCAACGGAGATCGCTGCGGACCTCCGCCCTTCAACCCCTAATGGAGCGTTGAGCTCGGAGATCAGGGGCGCTGCAGGCTCGCACGAAGCGAAATTGGGAAGACCTCGGCCTCTGATGGAGCTCGTCAGCTCGGAGATCAGAAGGAGGTTGGCTCGCACGAGGCGAAATTGGGAACCCTTCGGCTTGTGGTGGAGCTCGTCAGCTCTGACACCAGAGGGAAGGTCGGACTCTGATGGGGTTCGGAGATTAGAGAGCTATTGGAGCCGCTGTGGGCTGTTGATTCGGCGCCGCGATCATGAGGGAGATCTGAGTGGGCGAAGACCTGCAAAGAAATCATGAAAAGATCGGACGAAGATCTATCATTGAGGTAGACGCCAGAGGTCGGCGATGAGAGTCCTTGAGAAGTGCCCTGGGGATATCCGGGGTCCGACAGAAACTCAAGTCGTGCTTGCGAGGAGATCGAAGTCTTCGAGCTCAAGCCGAGGTCGGGAGGCGAGCATTTTCTTCAGGCTCAAGCCGTGGTCGGGAGGCGAGCAGATTCTTCGGGCTCAAGCCGTGGTTGGTGGGCGAGCAGATTCTTCGGGCTCAAGCCATGGTTGAGAGGCCAGCATAACCTGCAAAATGGGAAAAGAGAAATCCTGCGAAATAGTAGGAAATAGGTTTCGTAATCTTAAAGAGTGTTTATGCCTCTTGGAGAAGTGAGTTAATCCGGAGAGGATTGGATATTTTGAGAGATGGAAGCAAGCGGTGATGCTCCCACTGGTCGCCAATGTTCGGTACCGGAGTACTAGATTGAAGCTCCCGAGGCTAAATGAGGGTTCAAACCTGGGGCTAAGTGCTTCATTGCTTCCAATGGCGTATGTTGTAGTTGGAAAGCTGAGTTCGGACGTCCGAGGTAGAACTCCGTCCACGTCAGGTGGGGGTACCTGCAAGACACTCTAACGCTCAAGTCAGTATGTGAAAGATGGAGGGATAATAAGATATAAAGAATACGATCTCAGGGATGTGCCGAGGTGCTTGACTGAGTGCCCGGGTTCTGTGTGCCCGAACTCGGGAGATCGGGTGCTCTGGGCTCGGGGAAGGTGAGGCATGTGCGGAATCTTAGCGTTCTTATGAATCGTATGCATGAAATCGTACCTGGGTTTGCAGGGAGGAACCTCTATTTATAGACGAGATGCTGTACCTGGACCGTTGGATACGGAGGATTGATCCTGATCGTGGGTCAGATACGTAGTACGACTGTTGATATTCTGAGAGCTGGCGGAAATGGGCCGGGCCTTATCCAGTGAAGGGTTTGGCCCAGTCCGGAACAGACATTATTTTTTGTGAAACTCGACATACTTTCATTAATTGAAACGTGGTAGAGAGCCAGTCACTGGCATTACAATTGATGGATCAATACAATTAACTGGGGCAGGACCCAACAAGTGTTTACAACCAATTTGGTTTGCTAAACCAACTAACTTGTTAGCTATAAACCAACTAAGTTGTCAGCATCCGAGAATATAGAATCAAGGACTAGGTGCTGCTTTAAGATGCTTTGTATTCCCCATGTCAACCAAAGAACTTCAGCCATCATAGGATCCACCGAAATATGGTCTCTATTGGAAGCACTAAAGATGATATTCCCATTGGGATCCTTAACGCAAATACCCCAACTAGTCACACCATCTTTAATGTACCTGCATCAACAAATAAACACAACTGCTGGGGATCATCATAATGGTTCTCTGGGCCTGCAGATATGTGACTAGGGATCCTAGCAGTATTGCAGCATTATACTCCGAGACAAAATAAACAGCAGCAGCAGCTATTCGCACAAGGTTTGGGGCTTCGTTGTTGAACACAACATTAGGGGTGTTCAAAACCGAACCAAACCAATTGGAAAACTGCAAACCAAACCAAACCAAACCGAAAACCGCAAAAAACCGCTTCTAATCGGTTTTGTTCAGTTCTTTTTTTTAATGCACCGCGCAGTTCGGTTCGGTTCGCGGTTTTGATTTCAAAAACCGAACCAAACCAAACCAAACCAAACCAAACCGCAAGTAACACTAAGGCTTGTTGAATTACATCCTTCCTTACTAACTTAATAGCCCAAATGCAACTAAAGCCCAACTCTCACTCACTCGCTAGCCCAAATCCAATTAATTCTTTGACACACTTACAAACAATCCATATTGTTATGCTATATTTAAAAATTACAATAAAATATTTAATTCAAATTCTTTTAAACATTGTCTTAGCTATCTTAAAAGAATTAAAATAAAGTAATTTATATACTACATATATTTGAGTAAATTTTTTCTTAAAGATTTATGTTAGCCATTTTTTATGTTACTTAATTTTAACTTTGTTTTAAATTATGTTTTGTCTTGGAAAAAACTGAACCAACCGAACCAAACCAAACCGCATTGGTTTGGTTTGGTTTGGTTTGGTTTTAGGAAGCCAACCGAACCAAACCCAACCGCATGTAATTTTACTTTGCGGTTCGGTTCACTTTTTGGCTCAAAATCGAACCAAACCGCACCGCGAACACCCGTACACAACGTCATTCCTTGCTCTCCATGTCAGCCAAAACAGCACACAGAACAATTGAGCACCCTCCAAATCACTAAAGGTCGGCCAATGACGCATCCATCCAAGAATATCAGCTGGAGGTGGGGGCTGACAGCCTAATTTAGAAGCAAACAGGGTCAGTCTCGTGATAATACAGTCCAGGAATAGGTGATCATGAGATTCAGAACTTGAATGGCACAAAAGGAAGCTAGTGTCCAGGTGAATCCCTTTCTTAGAAAGATTTGTTCTAGTTGGCAGAATTTGCTTCGAAAGCCTCCATAGAAATTTTCTAACCCGATTTGGAACTTTAGCTCTCCAAATTTCGCTCCATAGCTTTACAGACAAAGAACTAGAAGTGCTAGGGACGTTTCTATCAGTGGGATCACCAAGGCTATGGTAGGCAAACTTCACAGGATAGATCCCATTTCTTTCCCACTGCCAAATCAATTTATCACTAGCTAGGTAAGCCTAAGGGCAGAGGTGTGCTAATAATCTTGGTAGCCTCTTGACTGTTAAAAAATTGGAAAATGAGCTACCTATTCCAATCTCTACAGTTATAATCAATTAAGATTAAAACACATTCATTCACCCCTAAATTATTAGCTAGCAATCTTGAGGTAACCAAAGAGCCATTAGCCAGCCACTTATCACCCCCAGATTCTCACAGAAGAACCATTGCCAATAATCCATTTTCCCCCCTCTTGAACAATCTTCCTAGAACTCATGATGCTCTTTCATCCTGTTGAACGCATCGGCCCTCTGCAGCCTCCTTTTCTGCGAGCGAGATCTGGAGGCCACTTTGGGGGCTGACATATCAACGGCCGCCTGAGTCATCCACTGATCCTGCGGCACATCTGCCGGAGGTTTGACCATCCTGGTGGCTTTCAATTCTCGGTCATTGAGGACCGTGATATCAACCGAGGTTGAGCTTTGGGTTCTGGTGACTTGGGCCACCCTTCTTTCTTCTTTGGGGCAAGCTTCCCGGTCTGGGACAAGCAGGGTGGCTTACTCGATGTAACTATCGACGGGCCTACCGTCCCTTGTCTTGGGCACATGTCTATCGAGGTTGAGCTTGGATAAATGCAACTCTCTAAGCTCGTGAACAAGCCTCCCTGGCTTAGGAAGCCTCTTCTGAAGTTTCTGAGGTTGACTCGGCGCCCCTATCTGCAATTTTTCTTGTAGCAGGGCCCTTTGTTCTGCGACTGTGGATCCCCGTGGGGGTGAGCCCAAACGGGTGAACACAGATGTTTCCTTTTCTGGGGAAACCTCTCCCTTTTGACCCACACGTACTTCTTCCATTTCTCTCGGTCGCTACCTGAGAAGGAGACCATGCCGACATTCTTGCTGGGGAAAGGGTCGGTGTCGACAATCATCTCTGATGTCCCTATGTCAGCCATTTTAAATCTCCCCTTTATTTCCTCAGGCGGAGGTATCTTATGGCTGTCAAGGAGCTTGATCTGTTTGTCCTTGAGGAGGGAGTTAAAGATTTGGTCAGCCTTGGAGATGTCAAAGGAATATTCAACCCTTTCCTCGTCTTTCTCTTTACCTTTAGCAGGCTTAAGAGCTGGACAGAGGTATGCTTTCCCCTTAACTATCTCGGCCACTAGGAAGTCTGCCGTGTAGTCAGCTGACTCATCATAGTCCGAATCCTTGGCTGCATCCACCACCGATGCTGGCTCCATACTTAGGTTTCTGCCAGAGAGCAAGTGCATACGCCAACTGTAAGCCAGTCCAGGCGAATCCAACGAGGGCATTTGCTCACCTTTTCCCATCCCACCGGGCGTACCAATTTTTGTTGTCGTCAAACTCTTAGGTCCTAGCCGTAGTGTCGGCCAGAGGTTTGGACAGTCTTTGATTCCTTTTTCTTCAAGCAATTGCGTCGAGGAGGGAACTCTGCTCCCCAACTATGGGTTTCCTGACTCCTCTAGAAAGGGTCGGGCAAGGTGAGAAGGGACGCGAGTGTTGGATTACTACGGCTAATGCATAAAAATAAAGGGCGAAAATGCGATAATGAAGATAAATGAAATAAACGTAGGGTTTGATTTGATTGATTTGTGCCCTTTACATTTCACTCTAATACTATATATATACACAGGCCCTCATCGGCCACTAAGCTAGCCAACATTTGTCTGTCGTTGGATTGATCTAAGATCAACGGTTCTCATTGCTTTATGGGCCCTCAACGAAGCGGAGTAACTGCCCACGGTCCCACTGGCACGATTAGTGGGGTGAGTTTTCTTTGCTCTGAGTTTTCCGGCCTCGCTCTTCCATTTGAACTTCAACCGTTCCCACGTTCTTCCTTCGTGCCGTGTCTTGCCTTCCAAGTAACACCCATCTTGCCTTGGCCGTATGGAGGCTTGGCTATCCTGGCCCCACCTTAGGTAATGGTTCAGGCGCCTGAGCCACCAAGGCCTTGGCACTCTATAGGATGGGGTGATTACTCTACCTCGGCTTGGCTCATTGGGCCTCGAGAATAGTCGTCCCTCAGGATTTTTCTTCTGTTTAATTCGCCCCGAGGACCTGCTTGAGTTCATTCTTTCTGGCAAAATACCTTTTTGGCCCTTGTCATATAGCTTGCCTTCACACCATATTTCCCCTTTTCTCCTCTCAATTCTCGGCTTACGACCTATTTATTTTTGGGTGTTAACAATCTGTCTTATTAATATCCATAAGGGACTATTTGTAAAACTTTAGAAAGTAATTTTACAAATTTCACAAACTTTTACGGAAATTATTTTCATATACTTTAAGAGTTAAATAGGAAAGAACGTGTAAACGTAGAGACTAGTTTGGCGATTTACTCTTAAACAAAATTGGACTTATAAAACTTGATTCTTTAATTTTAGTAAGTTAAGTGAAGATATTTGAAAAAATAATAATTAAATAATCCTATATGTTCCGGACTAGGCCAAACCCCCATGGAACTTGGGCCTGGCCCATTACCATACTCCATCGCGCCCGTATCCGTACCTGACCCATATCTATGGCCGGAACTTATCCCCCCAATCCAACGGTGCGGGTACGATGCCGAGGTCTATAAATACGTGATTCATCCACCATTTCCAGGTACGCACCCATTTCTCCCTCAGATACCTCTTCTCTTCCCTTGCTGACTTAGGCATCAGAGTGCTTGCAGGTACCCCACCCGAGGCGTGGGAGAAGACCACCTCAGCCACTCTGAGGTCCAAGCTCTGCCATCCGAAGTCAACTTCCCTTCCTCACGGGACACTTCAGCTCAAAGACACATCCTGTACTCCATTACCGGACATTGGCGACCACAGTGGGATTCTATTCACTCATTTCCGAACTCACATACTCAGTTAATAATGCCTCCGCGAGTGCAAATCTCGGGGCTCAGCCTCAGGCTACTCCATAAGGTCACGTTCAGACCGTGCTTGAGGAATTCCTGGCAATTCCCAGCTCTGGACGGCTTCCACCACCTGCCCGGGTTCGACAGATCAATGCCATTCCGCTAATGCAGCAGGAGATGGACGACAAGGGTTAATGCAGCAGGAGATGGCCGCCATCGCCCGAGCTATCGCGGCCCAACCTCAAATTGTGGACCGACTCCCCCAATCCCCACCACGGACCGCAGTTTCTCGGAGGCGTCGGACATCACCTCCCCTAGACAACATCCCAAGTGACACCTCTCCTACATCGGTTCGCAGGGAAAAGCGACGCGGCAAACCCCCTACTCCGCCATCACCGCCGAGGTCAGAGTCTCATGACAGCTCGGACAACCCTTCGTCCAACTCCTCCTCTTCCTTCCGAGATCCATCTCTTCGGAAAAAAGGTACTCATAAAGGTAAATCAGAGAAAAAGGACGGAAGATCCCGGGCCAGTCCTTTCATCCCAGATCGCCAACTGCCGTATCCCGAAGTCCCTCGAAAAGCCTTATCGGCTAAATGTGTACGACGGCAGGGGTGACCCTGACAAACATGTGGACACCTTCGATTTGATGCTCGATTACCGCGACGCCTCGGACCACGTCCGATGTAAGCTTTCTCCTATCTCCCTGGGCAAGTGCGCCCTAAAGTGGTACCGGGAACTCCCTCCGGCATCATTCTCGGGTTGGAAGCAGTCCACGAAGCTATTCTCATCTCGCTTCACGACATCGAGGGTGACACCCAAGTCGGAAGATGTGCTGCAGGGAATCCGACAAGGGGTAAAGGAATCCTTAAGGGACTACGTACATAGAGCGATACAACCGAATCGCAGACGATGTACATCAACTCTCCGACGACATCAGGGTCTTGATCATGAGGCACGGCCTCCGGAAGGGTAGCCTCTTCCAAATCAGTGTCGGACTACGCAAACCGAGAACCCTTGATGAATTCCTGATATGAGCACAGCATTACATCGACTATGAGGAAGCTGACGCTGCAGACATTTCCAATACAGGTCCGGTGTCGGGTAAAGGAAATGTCTCTAAGAATAATAAGGACTCTGGGTACGGCATAAAGGATTGGCGCGAAAGACATGCTGAGTACTCCGACCTCAACGCCACCAGGGAGAGGATTCTGGCTGAATGTGCCAGCACCGAGTTCCGGGATATGAAATGGCCGGACTCGATCCCCCATCACGGGAACACGAACAAAAAGGCATATTGCAGGAATCACAGGAGCAGCGGCCATGGCACCGAGGCTTGCAGGGTGTTAAAGGACGATATAGAAGACCTGATCCAGAAGGGAAATCTAAAGCATAATGGGGGGCTACTCCATGGAAGTCAGAAGGACTAAATTCTCAATGTCGGAAGTGGTCCGGCCTCTCCTTTGATCAAGACAGGCAGACCGCCACTATCCTTCACCGATGCTGACCTCTACCGAGGCAAGTCCAACGAGGAAATTCTGCTAGTCATCTCTGCAGTCTTTGCGGGGGTCGATGTAAAGAGGATCCGGGTTAATCAAGGGAGCTCGATAGACATACTGTTCAAGGAGCTGCTCCCAAAGTTAAAAATCTCCGAGGGTGACCTGTCTGACTACGAGGGAAAAAGAATAAAAAGGGCGACGGGCCCAACGAAGAATTGAAGACGGCAGGGAAAAAGAATAAGCATTAAGATGTATTCGAACTGTCTTCAATAAGAAAACACTGCAGAATTATGCCTTCAATTTCTATTTTTATTGCTATGTGCGTACTAACACGCAGGTTACCTGTCTCCGACGACGCCCCTACTACCTGAGTCTGGCCCGAGCTGGCGACTCTACGGACAACGGTACGAGGTGAGGCCCATGTCCTTCCCGACTCTGAGTTTAAATGCTTAGTCGAGAGGCGCACACAGGCCCACAGCGGCTCAAGTCCACAGCGACCCCTAATCTCGCCTCGAGGAAGCACCCTTCCCTCTGAAACAACCTCAACTCTTCAAGTTCCTGGAACAACCTAAGGGCAGTTTCAGCCACGCTAACACAAGCTTCCAGGTCGGCAATGGAAGGGGCCTCGACCTCTATCTCAGTAGGTGAAATACCTTCTTCCGCCGCAAGGGTTGCTGGTCTTTTCAAGGGAATAGGGGCGGGCTTCATTATCTAAGGCAGCTCGCTTCCGTCTCGAAGAACTTGCACCCGTCCTCCGCCTTGCAGAGCACGCTTTGAGTGGAACCCCGGTGTCGGGGTTAGGAACGGGACAAGCAGCCAACGCATCTGCAAGACAAAAACGGCTAAGACACTAGGGTAACGAAACCAGTAAACAGACTTACTACGGAATTCCGCGTTATCTAGCGTCCACTTCAAATCGGCTGCGGACTAGGCTCCGGCCTGGATGATATCAGCACAACGAAACCACATCTCGGCCTTCAAAAGCTTGTCACCCCATTCCCGAAGGAGTATATAGCTATCAGCTTCTTCACCCCAAAGGGACTTCAGATTCACCGAGAAGGCTTTGTTGAGGTGGTCGTAATGATTCCCGTTCGAGGAATAAGAAAAATGGGGCTTCACCAATTCCAACCCCGCATAATAAGCAATGGCCTGCTTTGCCTTCTTGTTTACAGCGCAAACATAGAGGTTCTTGAAGCCTTTGTTGGAGTCATTCACCAGAGTGAAATAAGCTCGGTATCGAACCCCCCGGAGGCAGACATGACCGTGGCGAGTGGGGTCTTTCTTGTCAAGCTGACGGAACACGTCGAAGACACAGATAAAGACCCGGACAGACGAAGTCTGCCCTTGGTAGACCATGACATCTTCGAAGGCTTTGACATACCCCCAAGCGTTGGGGGCCAACTTAGAACCCAGATCCCCATAGTGTCCAGGCACCTCTTGTAGAAGAAATACCCGACTTCCTTCTTGGGCAGCTTGGTACAAGGAGGAAGTTGCCCCGGGTTTTCCAACCTTCATTTCTAATCTGATGGCGCGACCACAAACGCCTCTAGTTCGGCAAGGTCGTCATCATTCAGCTTCAACCTGGCATCGACCACTTTAGAAGAAACCCAATTTTATAAACTCGGGTTGCACTGATACTCTGCGGCGTCGGGCCCAAGTGCGTTAGAATTGTGGACCTCGAGGATGCAATCCTGTGGAGACCTTTCTGGGCTAGAAACTCTCTGATCCTCTGTGGATGAGCTTGCCATTTCAACGTCTAGCATCGGGAAGAATTTTTGATCTTGGTGTTAAAATCTCAGGTCGGAACGACTGCCCGAAGAAATCATAATTGACCTCGCACAAAGAGAAATCTCAACTCACTCAAAGATAACAAGTAAAGAATGAATAGCTCACACTGAGCTTAAATACCACAGCGGCTCAAGAAACGAACCGTCACGTTTAATTATTGCACCTCTTCAAATTCTGACATGGGAAACTGAACCATAACTATGACCCCTGTCTCAGAATCCCCAAACGTCACCTGCTCGGCAGGAAACACGTGGCACTGCAATCATTGCCCTACTTTCGAAGGAACTCACATCAAGTTGAGGCCGAGCTCATTTGCTTTCTGACCTCAACTTAGTGGGCCACTGTTCCGGGTTGGGCCAAACCCCCATGGAACTTGGGCCTGACCTATTACCGTACTCCATCCCGCCCGTATCCGTACCTGACCCACATCTAACGGTCGAGACTTATCCCCCCAATTCAACGTTGCGGGTACAGCGCCGAGGTCTATAAATACGTGATTCATCCACCATTTCCAGGTAAGCACCCATTTCTCCCTCAGATACCTCTTCTCTTCCCTTGCTGACTTAAGCATCAGAGTTCTTGCAAGTACCCCACCCGAGGCGCGTGAGAACACAACCTCGGCCACTCCGAGGTCCAAGCTCTTCCATCCGAAGTCAACTTCCCTTCCTCGCGGGACACTTCAGCTCAAAGACGCATCCCGTACTCCGGTACGAACACTATATATACAAACATTTTTTATAATGAATTTTTCTCACCCCATTACCTAAGGTCATGGGTCCGCCACTACACCAAGAACCCCCACATTGTTTATATTGTGCATATCAAAAGGAAAGAAAAAAAATCAAAAATCTTCACAAGTGTCTTCAACTAGTGGTGGGATGCAAAAAGGTGAGATGACCTCTATCGTTTGATCTGCGGTCCCCTCCACCGTTAGATTGAGCACAACCTGTAGATATGCTCTGTTCGTATGGGTTCCTCAACACATCTGTGTGTGTGTGTTTATGTGTGCCAGTTATCATTTTCCCATTTGTCCTTCTTTCATGCTTAGTCTTCCTCGCTTCTCCCAGTCCCTTCATTTTCACTCTTGTTGTGCGTCGTCTTTGTTTGTGCGATTCGGTGTCCAAACATTGCAGGACTACTTCCTTCTTGCTCTTCATTTATTTGAATCAAGGTACGTTCTTGATTCGAACTTCCTTTGGTGTTTATCATTTTTGGGTATTGCATCTGCTTTCTATCTCTCTCGTTCTTACTGTATTTGAAGCTAGTTCCTACAAAAATGTATGTGATATTAATAAGTAGTGACAACAATACAGAAGTTACCTCTGTTATTAGGCATTGTATGAAAGATGGTTGTTCTAGGAGGTGTCTTGATTGCTTGGTGGGTTGAGGGATTCATTTGATATATGACGATTCAGGTTCAGATAAAGAGGAAATTTTGGATCGGCGGTACCCTTAGGTTGGGTGAAGTCTGAAGTGAGGGAGGCACGCTCAGACAGTAATATTGAAGAGGGGGTCTTAGAAGTCCAAGAGCTTGGTGCTGCCACCGCTCGATCGGTTAGAGCAGAAGAGCGTGTTTGTCTCATCCCTGCGGCCGAAGGCCTTTATCCTTGTTGTCATCAAACTCTTAGGTCCTAGCCGTGGGGTCGGCCATAGGTTTGGACAGTGTTCTGATTCCTTTTCTTCAAGCAATTCTGTCGAGGAGGGAACTATGCTCCTCGACTATGGGTTTCCCGACTCCTCTAGAAAGGGTCAGGCAAGGTGAGAAGGGACGCGAGTGTTGGATTACTACGGCAAATGCTTGAAAATAAAGAAAAAGCAGGAAATGCGAAAAGAGGTTAAATGAAATAAACGTAGAGTTTGATTTGATTGGTGTGTGTCTTACAATTCACTCTAATGCTATATATATATATACACAGGCCCTTGTGGGCCACTAAGCTAGCCAACATTTGCCTGCCGTTGGATCGACCTAAGATCAACGGTTCTCATTGCTTCCTAGGCCTTCTACACAGCGAAGTAACTGTCGACGATCCCCACTGGCAATGTTAGTGGGGTGAGTGCTCATCGCTCTAGGTTTTCCGGCCTCGCTCTCCCGTTTGAACTTCAACCATTCCCACGTTCTTCCTTCGTGCATGTCCTGCCTTCCAAGCAACCTCCCATCCTGGCTCGGCCATATGGTGGCTCGACTATCCTAGCCCTGCCCTAGGTAATGGTCCAGGCATCCGAGCCACCGAGGCCTTGACACTCTATAAAATGGGGTGGTCACTTTCCCTTGGCTTAGCTTGTTGGTCCTCAGGTATAATCCTCCCTCGAAGGTTCCTTTCATTTAACACAACCGGAGGACTCTCTTATGTTCACTCTTTTTTCGGCGAAGTACCTTTCCAGCCCTTTGTCATATGGCTTGCCTACGCGCCATACTTCCTTTTCTTTTCTTTTGGTCCTCGGCCTACGACCCATTTATTTTTTGGTGTTAACAATTGCCCCCCTTTTTATGCTGTCGTGCGGCCTCGAGGACGTGACTGACGGTACGAAAATCTCTTGACATGATCTTGAAGTGACGGTTAGAGGGTGTCATACCCTAACTTTGTCCGCCTAGGTTTAAAACTTTAATTTTCCGCAAAAAAATAAATAAATTGAGAAGTGTGGTTTTATTTTGAAGAGTGAAGAGCATTGTGCATGCATTTTTGGGTTTTAAAAGTCATTCTAGGGCTTTTAAATTCATTGTTAGAGTGGAAATGCATTTGTTGTTAAAAAACAAGATTTTTAGGGCAAAAGGGTATTTTGGTCAGTGTCAAAATTAAGATAATTTCTCATCAAGAATCATTGTGCAATTTTAGAGAAATTTATTTGAGGCAAAACATTTTTAGTCATGTATGTATGTATGCGCATGCATGCATACATTGTGCACAAAATTTCAAAAAGGATCAAAAGGGAATATTCTACAAAAAGTTCCAAGATGTGATTTTTATGACATTTTTGGTCATGGTGATCACATAAAATGGCATATTCCTCAAGATACTTTGTATGTGACTCAAATTGGTGTATTTTTGTACAATTATCTTGAAAAGAATAATCAAAAATGAAGGGATAATGGAATGGTCATATAATAGTACAATAGTACAAGATGACAACTAGCAAAACTTGGTCACCAAGGACCCCTCCCAATGTTGTGTCGCCTATCCCTCTCATTCCCTCTCATATTTTCATTTTTTGACCTCAATCCATGTGTGATTCAATCCTCACCCTCCATTCAAATTTTAGATGCAATCCTAGGGTGAGATGAGATGCACAATGACCTAACTACCCTTAAACCTAATTGCTTTCTATATATACCCTATTAACCTCACCTCACAAAGGAGAAAGCTTTTGGCCTCACCATTCACTCATAAACCCTAGCACACAACTCCCTCCTCACCTTCTCTCCATTTATGCGCCACCCCCTCTCCCTTCTCTCTAACTCACTTCTTCATTTCTCATCTACCCACACACATTCAATCCATCTTCCAAGCCTAAACACTAATTTTCAACCATCAATTCTTCATAAAATCACACAAAAGTTCAAGATCAAGGGTCATTTTTTGGAGATTGAAGACCAAGCTTGAAGATAAGTTGATTTGGTTAATTGTTTCTTCATCTATTGTGTTTATTTGGAGCTCATCTTAAGGTATGTGATTCCTAGACCCCTTCTCTTGTAAATCCTTGCATAAAGTCATCATTTCTTGCATATTTGTGAGATTTCCACTTCCAAAAATGTAGACCCTCTCTTTTAACTTCATTTTTATGCTTGTACATATGTTAATCTCATGAATCTTTGTTTTGATGCTTTGATTTTGGGGTTATATGCATGATTTTGTTGTTTTAATTGAAATAAAATGTTATTTGCTTTGATGATAATTTCGCATGCTTCAAATAAATATGTGTTTTATGATTTTTGTTGGTTCTCATGGTTGAATCTTGTGAATAAATGCATCTATGTTTGGTTATGTCATTCGCTTGCTTGATTTGGTTGACTTGTTGAAATAAATTGATGATTGGCCATTAAACTTGCAAATATTCAAACCTATGTTGGTAATTGTGAAATTTGTGAATTGAGAAAGATGAATTTGGGTTTTGGTTCATTTATGGTCCACAAATGATCTTGGGTTATGCTAAGTTGGCAAAAGATAGGTTCATTTAACCTTGATGCACGTGTATTTTGCATATTCATGCATTCTTACCTATTCTTGCCTACTCATGCATTCTTGAATTGAAGCTTGGTACTCCATGCTTGATATACTTGTTTATGTGCTTGTGGTGCATTAAAATGTTGAATTGGTGTTCACAATTTGCTTGTTTTGATTTCCACCAATTGTTACTCGTTAGTAACTCTCCAAAACTTCAAAACCATGTTGCATACAAAAAACAACTTGTTACTCGTTAGTAACGTTCCAACTTCAAAACATTTTTTTTGCATTTACATAATCATTGATAAACAACTTCACTTCTTCTCAAAACATTTTCCAAACTATTTTTCACAAATCAAACTTTGTTGAGGATAATGCGAAGCCTTTGCTTGCACGATTGTCAACAATGGGGTGCTAGTGGTGATCAGTTGGAGTCTTTGCTCAATTGATTATCATGAACACTCATTTTTCAAAAGAACTCTCATTTCACAAATTAAAAACTTTGTTGAGGATAATGCGAAGCCTTTGCTTGCACGATCGTCAATAATGGGATGCTAGTGGTGATCATTCGAAACCTTTGTTGTTTGATCACTGTGAACATTCAATTTTCACAATTAAACAACTAAAAAATAAAAACCTTTTCTCGACAACCGAGAACTACGAAAGCTTTGAATTCTCCATCGCACTGGGAGATACGTAGGAGCGGGTCACATTCCCGTCAAGCACGACAAATGAAAACTATTTTCTTTCCAAAAAAAAAAAACAAACCCTTTTCCAAAACAAGGCAATTGCTAAAAACAAAACAATTTTCGAAAACAAGAACTACGTTGCTTTGATTCCCTCCCCAGGATACGTAGGCACGGTGCCCTCCCGTCAAGCGCAAAAGATTAAATTTTCCTTAAGTTTTTCCATAAAATAAGGAGAGATAAAGAGAGATAAAAACAAAGCATTTCTTAAATCAACCTTTTAAATCACACGTCAAATCGAGGTTCACTTTCAGTAGAAAGGATGTGTGGGGTGCTCGTACCTTCCCCATGCATAACCGACCCCCGAACTCAAATCTCGTGGTTCCAAGGACCATTGTCTTTCAAGAAAGGTTTTTTTTCAATGTTTTACCTCTAAAAAAATATTGGTGGCGACTCCAATTCATGTTGTGCGAAGAGAAATCCCTCCAAAGGATTTTTCGGGGTGCAACAGCTGGCGACTCCACTGGGGACCTTTCTTTAGTGGGTCGAGCCAATCGATTTGACATGTGATTTATTTCGTTGATTTGAATGCTTTGTTATATCTCTCCTCCTTTCCCTTTCTTCTTTCTTTCCTTTGCCTTTAAAAACATGCTTGCATTATTCTTTCTTTCTTTCCTCTGACTGTTGTTATTCCGGTACCTGCTGCTACCCCTAGTAGAGAGACTAGGGTTATTCCCTGGAGCTGCAACGTGCAAATACAAGCAGAGGTCCCTCAGGGCGTGTTGGATATAACAAACATTGCTGGGAGTAGTGGAATTACAAGGAGTGGAAGGATGTATGTTCCTGAAAATCTTAGAAAGGAACAATCAAAGGAAGCTGAAGAAAAGGCCCGTAAGGGAAAAGATAAGGAAACTGTGGAAGTTAGAGAAGTATCAGACAAAGAAGCTCAGGAATTTCTGAAAGTAATGAGACAAAGTGAATACCAGGTGGTGGACCAGTTAAATCAAACCCCGGCCAAAATCTCAATGCTTTCGTTGTTGCTTAGTTCCGAGGCACACCGAGCTGCACTGTTGAAAATCCTGAATGAAGCACACGTACCCCATGACATTACGGTCAACCAGCTTGATGGTATTGTTGGGAACATAGTGGCATCCAACTACTTGACCTTCACAGACGCTGAGTTACCTCCGGCGGGGAAGAATCACAATCAAGCCCTTCACATCTCTGTCAAGTGTGGGGACTACATGCTGGCCAGAGTGCTCATCGACAATGGCTCGTCATTAAATGTGTTGCCCAAGTCCACAATGGATAAGTTGGATGTGGATTGCTCATATCTGAAGCCTAGCTCCACCTTGGTTAGAGCATTTGATGGGTCTGTGAAAGAAGTTTTTGGAGAAGTAGAGGTGCCTTTGCAGGTGGGTCCTGAAGTGTTCTATGTCACATTCCAAGTCATGGATATAGCTTCCTCTTATAGCTGTCTGCTAGGACGACCTTGGATACATGCCGCTGGAGCAGTGCCATCTTCGCTCCATCAGAAACTCAAGTTTGTGGCCGAGGGCAAGTTGATAGTAATCTTCGGGGAGGAGGAAATGATGATAAACCGATCACCACCAGAATATTACGTTGAAGCAGCAGAGGAGTCTTTTGAGACTGCTTTCCAGGGATTGGAGATCTCAAATGCTATCTTTGTTGGGAGTGAGCCTCCCCAATTGAAGCCTAGGTGGTCCAAGGCGGACATGATGGTTGCAAAGGTGATGCTAGGATATGGGTATCAGGTTCGAAAAGGCCTGGGAAAAGCTGCTCAAGGAATTGTAGCACCCGTCCTGCTGAAAGGGAATACTGAAAGGTTCGGTATTGGGTACATCCCAAGCCCTGCAGACCGAGAGAGGCTAGCAGCTGAAAGAAGAGAGAAATGGTTGGCAAAGCTCAGAGGAAGGACCCCCAACCAGGGAGGGATGGTCGTCGGTGATCTTAGGAACAACTTCCGAAGTGTAGGGATGCTGGACCCTGACCAGGTCAATGTGATTGAAGAAGATTCAGGCTCGGGTGACGGTGCTGTCGGCTTAGTGCGCCGTTATGCTGCAAAAGAAAAGCTCCAGAACTGGGAGGCCCTAGATTTCCCTGTGATTTTCAATTTAAAGTAATTTTTCTTTGTAATGCAAAATTCCTCGGCTCTGCCCAAGGCCTTGGGATATTTCATTCGGGCATGCATGTTTTCGTCAAACTTCATCAATGAATAAAATGTTATTTTGGAATTTTCAATAAAATTCTCTTTCTTCATCTCTCATTTGCGTGTCTTTTCTTTATTTTTATTTGCCACTCCATTTTAATGCAGATCGCATACAATTCTTGAAAGTAATAATGCCCATAACTCATACTGTGACTTTGATTACCCGATTAACCAAACTGAGAGAGAGGCTGAAGACAACTGGGATGTTTCTTCGGAGTTAATAAGTGAAGAATTGGCTAAGGCTGTAGAAATTCATGATGCCACAACTAGGTTGGGCAATGAAGTCAAAGCACAAGTTCAAGCAAAGTGGAGCAATGCTGAGGAAACCAAACAAATGTTACAAGCGAACCTCTTTCGCGACCAAACCCTTTCCCTTCCTCAGATCAACCAACTTTCCCATTTCCCATTACAGGTACCCCATCACAAAAAAATTTCATAACCAAATGCCTGCCATCGCCACCTTCCTCACTACCAGTGGCCCTTCTACAAAATCAACCCATCCCGTTTGCTCCTCCCTCTGAACCTCCTGTCACCTTAGTTAATACCAGAACCCAATCAAGCATCCTCCAACCGCTGCAGGGGTTTCATTGCCATCATCTCTCCAATCACCCCAGACAAGGATCACTCCAAATATCCAAAAATAGTGTATCACTTTTATCAGCTCACTCAACTCAAAAGCAAAAAAAGAAAAAATCAGAAAAAATGAAACAAAAAAGAACAGATTCAAAAAATGAAAATCCCACAAATAAAAAAAACAAGGGAAAAAGAGAAGAAAGAAATATAAGTTGTGAGCTGATACATTTGGCCATAAAGCGTAAGAGATCCTTGTCTCAATGAACCTTCCTACACCTTGTTGTGTATGACCACCCTTTCTTCCATAAACTTTCAAACACTTCATCATTCCTATACATCTCTCCTTTCATAAAACCGCAAACACTACCTCGACCTCGTCATCCCGCCCTCTACAAACCCTCAGTCATTCCTCAGACTCCACCATCAGATTTGCAATCAAGCTGTTGTGCAAGAATAAGAGAACAAAGTGGTCCGTCCTCATGAGGAATCAAGTGACATGATCAATTTGAGCAAAGAAGAGGATTGACGCCATGATAAAGAGCAATGATTCAACAAGTTTGTGTAAATCACCCTTCTGACATAAGACACTTGCCATTATAACAAAGTCTGTAATTACCAAAGTTCGGTCTGTTGCACAGCTTTCCAAGCTAAGGTAGTCACAAATGACAGTATGAAGACTCCAGATCAAGCATCATGATCCCTCCCTACGCCACCCTAAAAATGGGGCAGTTAGAGACAATCAACAAAGGATATCAAGGACGATGATGACCTTCATGGAAATCAGGCTTCGTTTTACACTCTAACAGGGGCAAACCCCATATGATGGAAGTAATACTTTCATTGAGCCTTATCAAACCAAAGTACATTTGTCTTATGTCAGAAGAAGAATAAGAGAAAGCTCAAACCGAAGAAAGCTCATCTTCAACAATTTCAAAGAAGACTCAATGCTCAAAAAGATCATGAACCTCGAAAGGGATTCCCATGGAGATGAACCCAGTATCATGAAGACGAAGAACTTATTCTCTGGAGGGGCCTTTAATTCTCGCAAAATGGGATGCAAGAAAAGAAAACCCCAGTTTCCAGTAAATTCAGATGCAGTTAGAAAGGAGTATGCCTAAAGAAATAAATGAAAAAAGAGAAAGATGAGCCAAGTAAGAATCAGCCCGCTAGGTTGAAAACCCGCAAAGGGCGATCCAGGCAAAAATTAGGGTCAGAAAACTTGGACTTGAAATGAAAAAGGCAACTAGCACTCCCGAAGATTTGGATAAGGGGTTGATCAAGGTCACAAGTATGAACGGTGGGCACCGTTACTTCAAGGATAGAATCAAAGGATCTGTTCCTTTTTTTTGTATTTTATCAGTTTAGAATAAAGATTGCAATTGTACTTTCAACTGGCGTGACTTTCTGCACGACCAGTTTCCATATCAGCAAAAGTCCAACTTTTCTTTCATATGTGTGCTTTTCGTGTCTTTACTTTCATTTATTCAGTTTCTTTCAAAATAATGATTTTATGATTGATGAAATTGAATTGCAAAACATGTGCATACATTCAGAGCATTACAGATTATTACGAAATCTTTGAAAATCACAAAAGGAAAAATGGTTTCCCAAAATGGGTAAAGTTGCAAAAAAAACAGTCACATGCACTGCCACCTTAAAAATAACAAGATCATTGCAAACCAGCGCGCAACCCTTGCGTTATCACCATCCTGGAACGGTCTTCGTGTCAAGTGCCACAAGTCCAGCGGATTGATTTAACCAGCAAAAAAAAAACATTTTCATATCATTCATCATTCCTACATCATCCATGTCGTCAAACAGTAGAGCATTATACTTTCATATTCGCATCCCAGAAGGGCGAAAGGATACAGAAGAAAAAGAAACAGAAGAAAAAGAAACAGAAGAAAAAGAAACAGAAGAAAAGAAAAAGAAAAAGGAAAATCAAACAGAAAAAACCTCTCACCAAATCAATCATTGCATCCATGTGCATCCCAGCATCAAGAGCCTGCATTCCATGCATCATTCAAAGCTTCCCAATTTTCAAAAAGAAACTCAGTTGCTTTGGACTCGTTAGGCCCCAAAATTTTCAAAAAGTCAATTACTTTGGACCAATGGGTCCCCGAAATCTCATTTTCAGAAAATCATCATGACACCGAGTTAGTGAACTCCATCAGCACAGAGTTAGCAAACTCCCACAGGGTTAGTGAACTCCTTCCACAGATCACAACGTCGCGTACGAGAGTCCGTTAAAAGGTTTTAGGCAACCTCCGAATTCCCCAATTTACGGCACTTCCCATTTACTGCTTTCATTTACTCCTTTACGCAATTTACTGCTTTCTCGTCGACGCGACAAGTGTTGACTCTCTCTCTCTCAAAAGAAGAGAGATCAAAGAAAGGAAACAAAAAAAAAAGAGAAAAAAAGAAAAGGAAAATTCGGGTTTCTCTAAGTAGACAAAATTAGTATTATTTCTGAATTCTTTATTTCTATTTTGCCTCGGAATATGTTTCGGCCAATTCATATTCCTTGTTAAAATCCAAATAAAGAGGGGGAGCTGTCATACCCTAATTTTGTCCGCCTAGGTTTAAAACCCTAATTTTCCGCAAAAAAAATAAATAAATTGAGAAGTGTGGTTTTATTTTGAAGAGTGAAGAGCATTGTGCATGCATTTTTGGGTTTTAAAAGTCATTCTAGGGCTTTTAAATTCATTGTTAGAGTGGAAATGCATTTGTTGTTAAAAAACAAGGTTTTTAGGGCAAAAGGGTATTTTGGTCATTGTCAAAAATAAGATAATTTCTCATCAAGAATCATTGTGCAATTTTAGAGAAATTTATTTGAGGCAAAACATTTTTGGTCATGTATGTATGTATGCGCATGCATGCATACATTGTGCACAAAATTCAAATTCAAAAAAGGCATCAAAAAGGAATATTCTACAAAAATTTCAAGATGAGGTTTTTTATGATATTTTTGGTCATGGTGATCTCATAAAATGGCATATTCCTCAAGATACCTTGTATGTGGCCTAAATTGGGTGTATTTTTGTACAATTATCCTAAGAAGAATAATCAAAAATGAAGGGATAATGGAATGGTCATATAATAGTACAATAGTACAAGATGACAACTTACAAAACTTGGTCACCAAGGACCCCTCCCAATGTTTATGCGCCACCCCCTCTCTATTCTCTCATTTTGTGTTTTCTCAATGTCCTCAATCCATGTGAGCCTCAATCCTAGCCTTTGATTCAAAATTAAAATCAAATCCTAGAGCACAACTAGTGCACAATGACCTAACTACCCTTAAACCTAATTGCTTTCTATATATACCCTATTAACCTCACCTCAAAAAAAAAAAGGCTTTTGGCCTCACCATTCACTCATAAACCCTAGCACACAACTCCCTCCTCACCTTCTCTCCATTTTATGCGCCACCCCCTCTCCCTTCTCTCTAACTCACTTCTTCATTTCTCATCTACCCACACACATTCAATCCATCTTCCAAGCCTAAACACTAATTTTCAACCATCAATCCTTCATAAAATCACACAAAAGTTCAAGATCAAGGGTCATTTTTTGGAGATTGGAGACCAAGCTTGAAGATAAGTTGATTTGGTTGATTGTTTCTTCATCTATTGTGTTTATTTGGAGCTCATCTTAAGGTATGTGATTCCTAGACCCCTTCTCTTGTAAATCCTTGCATAAAGTCATCATTTCTTGCATATTTGTGAGATTTCCACTTCCAAAAATGTAGATCCTCTCTTTTAACTTCATTTTTATGCTTGTACATATGTTAATCTCATGAATCTTTGTTTTGATGCTTTGATTTTGGGGTTATGTGCATGATTTTGTTGTTTTAAGTGAAATAAAATGTTATTTGCTTTGATAATAATTTCGCATGCTTCAAATAAATATGTGTTTTATGATTTTTGTTGGTTCTCATGGTTGAATCTTGTGAATAAATGCATCTATGTTTTGGTTATGTCACTCGCTTGCTTGATTTGGTTGACTTGTTAAAATAAATTGATGATTGGCCATTAAACTTGCAAATATTCAAACCTATGTTGTTAATTGTGAAATTTGTGATTTGAGAAAAATGAATTTGGGTTTTGGTTCATTTATGATCCACAAATGATCTTGGGTTATGCTAAGTTGGCAAGAGATAGGTTACTTCAACCTTGATGCCTATGCTTGTAAGCATTTAAAAATTCAATTCCCATTTGATGTGCTTGTGAAATGTGAGCAAAAAGGGGTCTATAAACAATTGAATTTGCGCACATGATTGGTCTCCAATGACCTTGATGCATCCTCAAGTTTAATCATGCTTTCTTTGCTCTTTGAGTTTATTGTAAATTGTTGTTTGAAGCTTGTGAAGTTTCGGCAAAGGATAGGTTCACTTAACCTTGATGCACATGCATTTTGCATATTCATGCATTCTTACCTATTCTTGCGTCCTTGCCTACTCATGCATTCTTGAATTGAAGCTTGGTACTCCATGCTTGATATACTTGTTTATGTGCTTGTGGTGCATTAAAACGTTGAATTGGTGTTCACAATTTGCTTGTTTTGATTTCCACCAATTGTTACTCGTTAGTAACTCTCCAAAACTTCAAAACCATGTTGCATACCAAGAACAACTTGTTACTCGTTAGTAACGTTCCAACTTCAAAACATTTTTTTGCATTTACATAATCATTGATAAACAACTTCACTTCTTCTCAAAACAATTTCAAACAATTTTTCACAAATCAAACTTTGTTGAGGATAATGCGAAGCCTTTGCTTGCACGATTGTCAACAATGGGGTGCTAGTGGTGATCACTTGGAGTCTTTGCTCAATTGATTATCATGAACACTCACTTTTCAAAAGAACTCTCATTTCACGAATTAAAAACTTTGTTGAGGATAATGCGAAGCCTTTGCTTGCACGATTGTCAACAATGGGGTGCTAGTGGTGATCACTTGGAGTCTTTGCTCAATTGATTATCATGAACACTCATTTTTTCAAAAGAACTCTCATTTCACAAATTAAAAACTTTGTTGAGGATAATGCGAAGCCTTTGCTTGCACGATCGTCAATATTGGGATGCTAGTGGTGATCACTCGAAACCTTTGTTGTTTGATCACTGTGAACATTCAATTTTCACAATTAAACAACTAAAAAATAAAAACCTTTTCTCGACAACCGAGAACTACGTAAGCTTTGAATTCTCCATCGCACTGGGAGATACGTAGGAGCGGGTCACATTCCCGTCAAGCACGACAAATAAAAACCATTTTCTTTTCAAAAAACCAAACCCTTTTCCCAAACAAGGCAATTTCTAAAAACAAAACAATTTTCGAAAACAAGAACTACGTTGCTTGGATTCCCTCCCCGGGATACGTAGGCACGGTGCCCTCCCGTCAAGCGCAAGAGATTAAATTTTCCTTAAGTTTTTCCATAAAGTAAGGAGAGATAAAGAGAGATAAAAACAAAGCATTTCTTAAATCAACCTTTTAAATCACACGTCAAATCGAGGTTCCCTTTCAGTAGAAAGGATGTGTGGGGTGCTCGTACCTTCCCCATGCATAACCGACCCCCGAACTCAAATCTCGTGATTCCAAGGACCATTGTCTTTCAAGAAAGGTTTTTTTCAATGTTTTACCTCTAAAAAAATATTGGTGGCGACTCCAATTCACGTTGTGCGAAGAGAAATCCCTCCAAAGGATTTTTCGGGGTGCAACACTCATGCATGTAGGCATTTCATGTTATTCAAAGCATTACATTCGCATCATCCACATTCATCACAATAAAAGCAAAAGAACACAGACATTCCATAGCATTTATCATCATCACATCAAACATCAAATTAGTTTTCAAAACAAAAAGAGGCATTCTTAATAAATAGTCACAGTCGTCACGTTAGGACGCTTGAATTGATCACTCAAGAATCCTAAAGTCCCTATGCTAAAAGAAAATTAAAAACATATCATTGCATCCATGTGCATCCCAGCATCAAAAGCCTGCATTCCATGCATCATTCAAAGCTTCCCAATTTTCAAAAAGAAACTCAGTTGCTTTGGACTCGTTAGTCCCCAAAATTTTCAAAAAGTCAGTTACTTTGGACCAATGGGTCCCCGAAATCTCATTTTCAGAAAATCATCATGGCACCGAGTTAGTGAACTCCATCAGCACAGAGTTAGTAAACTCCCACAGAGTTAGTGAACTCCTTCCACAGATCACAATGTCGCGTACGAGCGCGCGGCAGATCCTACAGACTTCGTTAAGTCCATCGGATTAATTGTGTCAACCTAAGGCATAGCGTAGATCCATTGATCATATCAGTTCCGGACCTGATATTGATCGGCCGCTCGAAAAGGCCACCCCCAGAGCTCGGACTCGACGAGGGTCTGTTAAAAGGTTTTAGGCAACCTCCGAATTCCCCAATTTACGGCACTTCCCATTTACTGCTTTCATTTACTGCTTTACGCAATTTACTGCTTTCTCGTCGACGCGACAAGTGTTGACTCTCTCTCTCTCTCAAAAGAAGAGAGATCAAAAAAAAAGAGAAAAAAAGAAAAGGAAAATTCGGGTTTCTCTAAGTAGACAAAATTAGTATTATTTCTGAATTCTTTATTTCTATTTTGCCTCGGAATATGTTTCGGCCAATTCATATTCCTTGGTAAAATCCAAATAAAGAGGGGCAGCTGTCATACCCTAATTTTGTTCGCCTAGGTTTACAACCCTAATTTTCCGCAAAAAAATAAATAAATTGAGAAGTGTGGTTTTATTTTGAAGAGTGAAGAGCATTGTGCATGAATTTTTGGGTTTTAAAAGTCATTCTAGGGCTTTTAAATTCATTGTTAGAGTGGAAATGCATTTGTTGTTAAAAATCAAGGTTTTTAGGGCAAAAGGGTATTTCGGTCATTGTCAAAAATAAGATAAATTCTCATCAAGAATCATTGTGCAATTTTAGAGAAATTTATTTGAGGCAAAACATTTTTGGTCATGTATGTATGTATGCGCATGCATGCATACATTGTGCACAAAATTTCAAAAAGGATCAAAAGGGAATATTCTACAAAAAGTTCCAAGATGTGATTTTTATGACATTTTTGGTCATGGTGATCACATAAAATGGCATATTCCTCAAGATACCTTGTATGTGACTCAAATTGGTGTATTTTTGTACAATTATCTTGAAAAGAATAATCAAAAATGAAGGGATAATGGAATGGTCATATAATAGTACAATAGTACAAGATGACAACTAGCAAAACTTGGTCACCAAGGACCCCTCCCAATGTTGTGTCGCCTATCCCTCTCATTCCCTCTCATATTTTCATTTTTTGACCTCAATCCATGTGTGATTCAATCCTCACCCTCCATTCAAATTTTAGATGCAATCCTAGGGTGAGATGAGATGCACAATGACCTAACTACCCTTAAACCTAATTGCTTTCTATATATACCCTATTAACCTCACCTCACAAAGGAGAAAGCTTTTGGCCTCACCATTCACTCATAAACCCTAGCACACAACTCCCTCCTCACCTTCTCTCCATTTATGCGCAACCCCCTCTCCCTTCTCTCTAACTCACTTCTTCATTTCTCATCTACCCACACACATTCAATCCATCTTCCAAGCCTAAACACTAATTTTCAACCATCAATCCTTCATAAAATCACACAAAAGTTCAAGATCAAGGGTCATTTTTTGGAGATTGAAGACCAAGCTTGAAGATAAGTTGATTTGGTTAATTGTTTCTTCATCTATTGTGTTTATTTGGAGCTCATCTTAAGGTATGTGATTCCTAGACCCCTTCTCTTGTAAATCCTTGCATAAAGTCATCATTTCTTGCATATTTGTGAGATTTCCACTTCCAAAAATGTAGACCCTCTCTTTTAACTTCATTTTTATGCTTGTACATATGTTAATCTCATGAATCTTTGTTTTGATGCTTTGATTTTGGGGTTATATGCATGATTTTGTTGTTTTAAATGAAATAAAATGTTATTTGCTTTGATGATAATTTCGCATGCTTCAAATAAATATGTGTTTTATGATTTTTGTTGGTTCTCATGGTTGAATCTTGTGAATAAATGCATCTATGTTTGGTTATGTCATTCGCTTGCTTGATTTGGTTGACTTGTTGAAATAAATTGATGATTGGCCATTAAACTTGCAAATATTCAAACCTATGTTGGTAATTGTGAAATTTGTGAATTGAGAAAGATGAATTTGGGTTTTGGTTCATTTATGGTCCACAAATGATCTTGGGTTATCCTAAGTTGGCAAAAGATAGGTTCATTTAACCTTGATGCACGTGCATTTTGCATATTCATGCATTCTTACCTATTCTTGCATCCTTGCCTACTCATGCATTCTTGAATTGAAGCTTGGTACTCCATGCTTGATATACTTGTATATGTGCTTGTGGTGCATTAAAATGTTGAATTGGTGTTCACAATTTGCTTGTTTTGATTTCCACCAATTGTTACTCGTTAGTATCTCTCCAAAACTTCAAAACCATGTTGCATACAAAAAACAACTTGTTACTCGTTAGTAACGTTCCAACTTCAAAACATTTTTTTTGTATTTACATAATCATTGATAAACAACTTCACTTCTTCTCAAAACATTTTCCAAACTATTTTTCACAAATCAAACTTTGTTGAGGATAATGCGAAGCCTTTGCTTGCACGATTGTCAACAATGGGGTGCTAGTGGTGATCACTTGGAGTCTTTGCTCAATTGATTATCATGAACACTCATTTTTCAAAAGAACTCTCATTTCACAAATTAAAAACTTTGTTGAGGATAATGCGAAGCCTTTGCTTGCACGATCGTCAATATTGGGATGCTAGTGGTGATCACTCGAAACCTTTGTTGTTTGATCACTGTGAACATTCAATTTTCACAATTAAACAACTAAAAAAGAAAAACCTTTTCTCGACAACCGAGAACTACGTAAGCTTTGAATTCTCCATCGCACTGGGAGATACGTAGGAGCGAGTCACATTCCCGTCAAGCACGACAAATGAAAACTATTTTCTTTCCAAAAAAAAAAACAAACCCTTTTCCAAAACAAGGCAATTGCTAAAAACAAAACAATTTTCGAAAACAAGAACTACGTTGCTTTGATTCCCTCCCCAGGATACGTAGGCACGGTGCCCTCCCGTCAAGTGCAAAAGATTAAATTTTCCTTAAGTTTTTCCATAAAATAAGGAGAGATAAAGAGAGATAAAAACAAAGCATTTCTTAAATCAACCTTTTAAATCACACGTCAAATCGAGGTTCCCTTTCAGTAGAAAGGATGTGTGGGGTGCTCGTACCTTCCCCATGCATAACCGACCCCCGAACTCAAATCTCGTGGTTCCAAGGACCATTGTCTTTCAAGAAAGGTTTTTTTCAATGTTTTACCTCTAAAAAAATATTGGTGGCGACTCCAATTCATGTTGTGCGAAGAGAAATCCCTCCAAAGGATTTTTCGGGGTGCAACAGAGGGGACGTAACCGCTGCTTCGTGACACATGGCGTTCTGCACGAATCAAGATGACTGCGCGGCGGTTCTTAAGAAAGAGCCGGTTGAGTTTCTTGAAACGCTATAAATAGCCTCCATCATTACCTCAGCATGGTCCTTTGTATTCCCTGGGTTCTCCTGTTTGTTAAGCATTGCAATTTTTAGTCTTTCCCCTGCTTTCCTATTCGCCAGCCATGTATGCTTCCCATGTGGCTTCCTCCTCAAAGGCTCATGCTCCTGTCATTTTTTAATCCGTGAGTGAACTCTCTGCCCTTCACCATCTGGCTGATAACGCCGATCATGACTTTTTCCTTCTTCGGCAACGTTTTTATGCGGCCGACCTCCCGATGAAGTCTTCCCGCTTCAACGTCGAGACCCGATTCACTGGCATCCGCGGGTGGCCGCTCATCGTCGATGCCTATGTAGCCTGGGTAGACCGCCTGAAAGTCCACAAGGGGGAGTCTTGGAAAGATTGGGGTATCTATGACATGATCGAAGTGTCAACAAAAAAGATTCCTCGTAACGCCGACATCCTGTTTCCCTTGATCTCCTTCTGGCCAACAACCTTAAATGTCTTCATATTCCTCTGGGGGATGTTGACTCCGACCGTGCTGGACGTGGCCTCCATTCTGGGGCTCCCTGCGGGTAGTTTGGAAGTCCATACCATCTCGAGTCTTGTTGGCGAGGATCCCCCTTATACCTTCGCCACCGGTTTCTCTCAATTGTATCTGCAGAACGTTGCAACTTCAGGGGCTGTATCTGAGGGGGAGCATTTCGCCTTTCTGATGTATTTCTTCTACAAGTTCTTTTATGCTACCAGGTCCTTTGGCGTTGTCAAGGAGCTCTCCGTTTTTATCCATTTGCTGCTGTCGGGAATCAAATATGCTTGGGGTCCCTTCTTCCTTGCTCTTCTTTACCGGAGTATGGATAGCTGTGTAGCTCAAATCAAAGACGGTGGCCAGTACCATCGGGTTGACGGCCCGATTTTGTTTTTGCAGCTGTGGGCGCAACTTTACTTCCTACTCTTGCTCCCGGCCTAGATACCAGGACTCATCGTGTTCTGGTTATTGCTTTTGCTGCTGTTCCCTTCCTACCCTTGGACCCGGTGGAGGTGTTCAAATTACTTTTAGATCTCGACACGACCGCCGAGGTTAGTACTGCCCACCCCATTTGTTGGTATCGCTGCCTGAAACACCACTTGGATCTTGATTGGGTGCTTTCTCCTCAATACCCGACTTTGATTTCTCCTGCCGACCGTGATGTCCTTTACCACTGGAGTCGTGTGCTGATTGCTCGTGATTTAGTTGCCGGGGCCAAATTGGTTTCCACGTGGAATTTCCTCACTATCGAGCCTTACTTCAAGACACAGGAGGGGCAATTCCTCGCTTTTGATTGGGGGACTTATCATCGTATCGCTATGGAGATCCTTCCATACGCCGCCTAGTGGTCAAAGGTCCGGGAGTATGTCTTCCCTCGACCTACCTCAGAGTATCTCCAGCATTACTTGGGTGCTGGTGAGGGGCTAGTTGTTCGGCCTGAGTCGGTGGCCGCCGGGGTGAGTCCACCATCTCTTTCGGCGGGACACGGTAACACCAAGTCATTAGACAAGAAGAAGAAGAAGTCGGCGGTCTCTGTCCCTCCACCTAGGTCGTCGTCTCGACTGAAGGTTTCTGGTCAACCTCCCCCTCCTGATGGTAAGTCCCTTTTTCGCTCCTTTTCCAAAGGTTTCCAGTTGTTTAACTGATTCCTTTTTCTCCTTCTCAGCTCAAACTCCAGTCATAACTCTGGACGGAAGTGATGATGAGGATGGCGGAGATGACGTGCCCCTGACGTGGCACAAAAGGTACAGGGATTTATCGACTCCTGTTTCCTCTCAGTCTGCAGCGTCACATTTGGTCCCACCTCCTCCATCTGGAAAGCGTCTTCGGGTAAGCTCTAATTTCGACATTACTTGTTACTTGGAGGCTCTTTTGAGCACGTGTTAATTTTTAGTTGTCGTTCATGGTGCAACAACCCGACTCCGTCTTTCCGATCTCGGTAAGTTTCTTCTGTCTTCCGTTCCCTTGCCCCTTTGGCAGCCCTCCTCCTAATCTTACGCCATTTTTATGCGCAGGGATTTCGTTTCGAACTCTTCTCCGTCTAGAGTGATTAGGCAATACGCTCCGCCGTGATATACTTCGCTTACGATATATGACCCTTCCCAATTCGGGGACCACTTGCCCAACTGGGGATCTTTTCTCCCTAGTGGCAAAATGGCCCTCCACACAAGGTCTCCTTCAACAAACTGTTTTGGTTTAACGTGTTTGTTGTAGACTCAGGCCACCTTAGCCTTATTCATCCCTATTCTACTGAAGGCAGCCAGTCTGTCGTCATCCACCGAGTCCAGCCATCAACATGGCTTGCTGATACTCATCCATACTAAGTGAGTGTTTCCGTGCCACCCTCAACGAGGCTACACTAATCTCTAGTGGTAGCACAGAATCCTGCCCGTATACCAAACGATTGGGAGTTACCCCCGTGGCCGTAGACTTTGAGTTCCTCATAGCCCATAGGACCTCTTTGAGGGTCTCATGCCACCGATGGTGTTTGTCCTCTATGTTCTTTTTGATGAGCTCGATGATGAACTTGTTGGTGGCTTCTGCTTGCCCGTTGGCTTGGGCATAATAAGGGGTCGAATGCCTCATCTTAATGCCATACTCCGGGGTGAAAGCCACCACTCTTTCTCTGGTAAACATGGTGCCCTGATCGACCGTAATGGTTTTGGGGATTCCGTACCTAAAGATGATCTGGTTTTCTATGAACCGCATCACCGCGGCCTGATCGGTATTTCCCAACGGCATGGCCTCCACCCATTTAGTGAAGTAATCGGTAGCTACGATAATGAAGTTGTGCCCTTTTGAACTTGGAGGGTATATCTTATCGATCAGGTCAACGGCCTATCCTCTGAACGACTAAGGTTTGACCACGGGATGGAGTTCATCGGCCGGCACTCTTTGAATTGGTCCGTGCAGCTGACAAGCCTCACTTCCCTTAGCAAACTTGAAGCAATCGGCCGTTATCGTCAGCCAATAGTACCCATGCCGATAGATGAGCCACTTCATGATGGGACCGGACCTATGGGCACCACACACCCCTGTATGGGTGGTCACTTTCCCTCGGCTTAGCTTGTTGGTCCTCGGGTATAATCCTCCCTCGGGGGTTCCTTTCATTTAACACAACCCGAGGACCCTCTTATGTTCACTCTTTTTTCGGCGAAATACCTTTCCTGCCCTTTGTCATATGGCTTGCCTACGCGCCATACTTCCTTTTCTTTTTATTTGGTCCTCGGCCTACGACCCATTTATCTTTGGATGTTAACAATCCCTTCACCAACATCTATAAAAGTTTATTCAAGGATCTGTGAATTAGGGTTCCCTTTTATTCCTTTTATTGTCTTGTGCTTCGAACTTTGAATGTTACCCCTTCCAAGCTTCATCTAATCGGTTTGGCCTTAATGTGGGTGTTCTAAATCTTATGTGAGTGCTTGAGCATAGACCTGACGGTCGGGGAGATTTTAAGTTTCTTAAGGGTACAATCGCAGAATATGCGAACGTGGGTTTCTCTATGCAACATTCCTCAACACCCTTTTATGTTTGTCTACAAGAGTAGCAACAAACACTTTAAAGAGATTTTCTTCAGGTTGGAGGCAGGATCGCCCTATCCCACATTGTTAATAGATAAACAGTTTAGGGAGCGGTTCCCCCTACATTGGACTCGTAAACCTCGAAAGGGGTAGTTGATAGACGAGCGATACTTTTGTCCAAGCGAACAATGAGTGTCTTTGGGAGGGTGCACCAAGTAAATATACTCTCCTGCTAAGTACTGTGGATTTGAAAACTACTTTAATTTCATACTTGGGTATTTCTCTTACCTCTATCTTTTGTTTGGACTTGCATGTTTTCTTTGTGTTGACCGATGTCTTTTTTTGCATGGTCCTTAGGCATGGTTCCAATGAGTGTGGAAGAAAGAAAACTCCCACGTACAGGTCGAGAAGAAGAAGAAGAAGAAGAAGAAGAAGAAGAAGAAGAAGAAGAAGAAGAAAGAAAACTTAGACGTACTCCTTAGGCTTGAATATATGAGGCTACTTCTTGATCCTCTATTGCACTTTTATTTGTTAGGTCTTCTGGATGGGCACTTCTTTTTGTTGTTTTCAATGTTCTTCATAGAATGGCTGGGTGCCTAAGGGTGTATGTCGGCTTTTGCCAGTCTTCACCAATCAAGAATTTAGTTTACTTTTAGTGTATCCACTTCGCGTTAGTGTCCAAAGGTGTATGTCGGCTTCCGCCAATCTTCACTTGTCAAGACTTTAGTTCCCTCTTTATACCAACAAGACTATTCGATCATGTTCCGGCGTTTGCTTTTTCCCATAAGGTTCGCCCAAGGGTCGAGAATGAACTCGGTAGTCTAGCATATTACCTGTCGGGACTTTAAAGTGTTTAGTTCCCAAGGGTAACGTCGAGACATTGCCCAGTTCTTACTTGTTAGGACATACGTTTGGGGTTCTTTTAATCCATTCTAGATTTTGAATTCAAGACAAAGAGTAGAACATTCCGGTCCTCTTTATTATTTGTTAAATTGGTACAATTGGGGGCTATATGGCCGTTTTACAAAAGTACATTTTTTTTTGGAGGGGAGGGTTGGTGCCTTTCTGGATCAACTGCTCTAATTGTTGTTACAATGTCCAACAATCGTCGGTTGTGTGGTCGTCCATGTGGCGATATTTGCACTATGGTTTCTTCACATTGTCTCTACAAATGGGGCAGGCCTCCGTATGGTACCATCGTGCAAGTTGTTTAGGAAGGCCAATGTCTTGGCTTTTAGAGGGGTGTGTGCCCGATGTCCGCCTTTGTCTGGCTGACCGGTTTCTGGTCCGATTTTTGGCATCTCTACTTTGGCCTGGACGAGTGCGTTGCGATTTTGCTCGCTCGGCAACAGGCGCTTGTCTTCCACTTTATTTCTCTCTCTTCCCAGCATTAGACTCCCCGGCTTCTATATTTTTGTCATCCCTCATTCACACTTCATCCATCGTACAGGGCTTCCACACAATTAGCACTTGCAAATGGTTATGTTGTGCAAACATTTTTTGAAGGCAGTCACGAATAACTTCTCGTCTGGATCCTTGCCCCAAGAAAGTGGGTTTATTGAACCGGTTGAGATAGCTCTTGAGCAGCTTAGATGGTCCCTGGCATATATCGAATAGATTGCCGAGTCCCAATTCCTTCTTTTTGTTCGCCGAAAACTTCTGCGTTATCCTACTTGCAGATCTTAAAAGCTGGTGACAGAACACGCCGAGAGCTCCTAGAACAATTTAAGGGATACTTCTGCCAACATCCCAACAAAATCTTTCAAACAGATGGCATCGTTGCCACCACTGATGAATATCTGGGTTTGAAAGGCATGCACGTGGCTCTGGGGGTCCCTGGAGCCATCGTAACTTCCAATGACTTGGTCTCTGAACCTAGGTGGTATTTCCACCATCTGGAACTCCACTGTGAATGGTTAGAATGCTCGCAACGGGATCTCGGTGGCTTCCAGCACCTAGATAAATCTCCTCATTTCAATGAGCTGTTGCTGTGATTGTGTGTCTCTTGCCTCTAAGGCTTGAGAACGAAGCTGTTGCTCTTCATTACGCCGTTGTTGATCAGCGTTTTGGGTTTGGAGGAGTTGGATTGCTGCCATTAGCTTCTCCACCCTTCGATCCATGTTATTGTGCTGACCATTAGAGCTGTCAGGACCGCCAATTTTAGTAGTCACAATTGTTTAGTTATTGGGATTTAATTTGGTTTTTGCTTGATGCGTTGGAGAAATTTTACTCAAGTCCCATGGTGGGTACCAATGTTGCGATCAGTTTCCTTAGGAGGAAAAGGACTGAACTCGAGTATATAGAACAATATAATAATCACTATGAAAGTTGTATAGATTATGAGAATGTTGTATTGAGGATCCTTTAATTAGCCTCAGGGGTAAATTTATAATACAGGTGCAGTAAAAGCTCCTGATTAGACATAATGGTTGAGTTGGATGTTACAGACTGGAAGGAAGGAAATCAGGGATATTTCCCTCTGATCACACTACATTCTATATTGGGAGGTGACTGCAAGTTATTTGGTAATGCAGGGAAGTCCTTTTGTTGTCTAGCCCATGTGTGAACACCCAATTTTAATCGGTATTTGTTTTAATTTCGTTTTAGAAAAAAAAAAGACTATGAAAAAAAAAGGAGTTGTCTCACTGCCTGCATGCCACTTCTAACTGTGCGCGTGCGTGATTTTTAAGCATGTACCGTTTTATTCACATTGTGTGTCTCACCTCTCCAATCTGAACGCGTGTATAATTTCTAATGGTGTACGTGTTTTTTTATCAAGGACTTACTTTCGCGGGGCGTGCGCGTGTTCGCGACACCACGTGTTCGCGTCTTGTCGTGTATAAGTGTTTATTTTGAGTGCTTATTATTTTTATTGTTATAGCTGTTGTTATAGTAGTTGTTGGTTTAGTATTATTGTTATAAAAAAAATAAATATATGAAATAAATAATAATGAAAAAATCAGGTTTTTGGATATATGTTTTTATTAATATAATCAGTTTATTTACAAGAAAAGGGTACACAAACAAAAAGATTAAAAGCAGAATAGTACACAAAATTAAAACAAAAACTAATAAAAACAGGGAGCATGTGTTTGCTGCCCTTGTTGTTGCTGTGGCTGATGAGCTCCCAGCTCAAACCTATTTTTCCTTGTTCCTCGCTGTCCTCCCATTTTGGGCACCAACAGTACTGCTTTGTTTTGCAGCAGCACCACCACCTCTGGGCTATTTTGTCTTGGCTCATCAGAATTTGTCCCAAGAGATTTGATACACTGCTCAACACCCACACCTACACCACAGTTTTAGCCTATAAATACTGTACACAGTAACGGTGACAGACATTAACAAAAGACACAGAGAGAGAACTGATAGTAATTCACTTGAGCAAGAAAATAGTGAGGAAAAGCGGTTCAAGAAGGGGGGCAGAAGTTGAGGTTGTTCTCTATACTCACTAATTATTATTTTTTTTAGATTCCGTAAAAATATAAAATGTATCTGTTTCTTTAGTCCTTTTTTATATAAATGCATGATTATTGCTACTGTTATATAAGCGTATCTGCTATTGTGACTTTTAAGTTGAAAGTATGAGTTATAAAAAATAGTGATATGGTTGTTGTTACAGTAGCTTCTTAAAATGTGATTCTCAGAGTACTATAGTTAGGGTAATTTCTTTGAAGAATTCATAAATATAAGAGTATATGGTTGTTACAGTAATAAGTCCTATCCTCTTTTTAGGATAAAAAAATACCTATCACTTTTTTGTAAGCTAAAACCAGATTAGTAGCAAAAAAAAAATCAGTACAAAAACAAAAGAAAAAATTAGAAATGAAGTAGGAGAAGAGAATAGAGGGTATGAGAAAAACGAGAGAGAAAGAGAATGGAACCAAAAACTAACCTCCGGCCATCATTCGTGGTGGTCACCGCCGTAGACCGCCATCATCAACAACACAGCCACCGCCAGACTCTCTCTCTCACTCCGAACCACCACAGTCACGTCACCATCGCCAAAATCACCAACAACCACCAGCGGAAAACCACAGTCACATAACCACCACTAAAATCGCAAACCACCACCGCAAACGCAAACCACCCCAAACTTTCTCCTCCGGCGAACACCACCACATAGTCACCTTCAACACACCTTGGCCGTTCCCCCCTTCTCACCCTCAGTCTCGAAACCTCTCTCTCTCTCTCCAAAAACGTCTCCCTCTCACTCCATCCGAAATTTTCTCTCTCCTCCATTGAGGTAAGCTTGTGCGGCGTTGGTTTGTTTGGTAGAAGAAATTAGGGTTTTAGTTGTGTTTTAGATAAACGTGAATTATTTATTAAATGTAAAAAGTTGTAATGATTAATAAGGGCAATAGTGGAAAAACATGTTAGATGCTTTCTTGAAAATGTAAAACAACAATTAATTTGGGACAAATTCATTTTGCTAAAACAACTTATAAAATGGGACAGAGGTAGTATATCCGTTTACAACTTTATCTTATTTTAATTTTTTTTAATCAGATTACTAATCACACCCTCTCGTTCCATTATCACAACCCCTGTGTTTTTTTATGAAAACTGTTATTTGCACCCCCTTTAGTTTTATTTATTTATTTCTTGTCACCTTTATTTTTATTTGTTACTACTATTATTAGTACTATTAATATTATTACTATTACCCATTTCTCCAAAATGAAAATAAATGTTAGTTCACGTATAAAATCATTTTTCTCTCATTCCTTTTACTTATAAAAATATCAAAAAAAAAGAGATTGGCCGAGATGTGACATCTTGTCGGTCCCGGTTTAAGACGCCTGAGTTGTACAACTTGGTGATCTTAAACCCCTTTCAAAAACTAAAATCGACAAAGCAAGCAAACATTTTTTCAGAAAGAACAACGTAGCCTTTGATTCTCCGCCACGCGGAGATACGTAGGAGCGGGGCCTCCCCGTCAAGCGAAAATTGATCTTGTTTCCTTTAACACCTATTTTTCATAAAAAAATCCTAAAAAATGGTTTTTAATTGAGGTGTACACCTTGTCAAATTCCGGTTTAAGAGATTTTAGCTGTACAGCTTTGATCTTAAACCCCTTCAAAATAAAATCAACCAACCAACAAAATTTTGAGGAAGAACTACGTGACTTTTGAGTTCCTCATTGCACCAGAGGATACGTAGGAGCGGGGCTTCCCCGTCAAGTCAAAAGTAAATTTATCTAAATTAGTTATTATTGTTACCTACTATTAAATATTACTTTTGGGTAAACAAATAATTAAATAATTTATCCGCACAATCAAATTTAGGGTAACTGTCTTAGGACAGGTGTATTAGGGGTGTAGTGAAATTAGGTTTTCGCCCTTCCCTTTGCATAACCGACTCCCGAATCCATCTCAGTCAGCGCAGACTGATAATCTAAGGTAGGTTTTTCTCAATTTTTCCTATTTAATAAATTGGGTGGCGACTCCCAAAAATTACTATTTTTGAGCCGTCCACGTCGGGATCCCGGTCACGACACCATGTATATAACCGGCCGGTTCGGATGGGAACAAGTCTCTAATAAATTTAAACAGAGACAAATTAGGCGTTGACATTCGATGGACAGGCGGAGTAACTCGTCCCAGTTTGAATTCGTCCTAAAAAACAAAGTAATTTGTCACAAAAAAAGATTGTCAGAGACTAAAACGAGTATATATTCATTATATATATATATATATATATATATATATATATATATATATATATATATATATATATGAGCGGGGGCGGGAAATCCCGATCTTCATTTGTGTCAAAAAAAAGATCCTGATCTTCATCACAAGCGGTGATTTGTATCCTTTTTTTTTCTCGATAGAGATTGAAAACAAGTTCAACTTTTTTGCAGGAAGGCGAAGCAAAGACGGAGAAGTAAAACTTGTACTCGACCTACCGACAACGGCTAATTAAATAATGAAGACTATTTACAGGATGAAGAGAGACTTCTTTGGACCGTAAATAACGAGGCAAAACATAGAAGTGGCATATCTCATGTGTTAACCGTTTCATTCAAAATTGTCATCTCAAAATGCTGAATTAATTAAATTCTTTTATTTCTAAAACTAAGCAAAACTTCTTCCGGACTAAAACTAAGTAAACCAAAAGCATTTGGATGAGATGGTAGGAGTCTCTTCCAGCTTAACCAAGGTCCTCGATTCGAATTAACCTTGGGTATGCAGCAGTGTTAAATATCTTGAGGGGGAGTTTTGCCGCTCATTGTGGTCTTACATGCATGGCTCGAGGGATTAGTCTCTACAGTTGCGCGCGTAGGATACTCGATTTAATAGATAAGTAGAATATTAATATTCTTCTTATCTATTACCGTCAACCTTTCATATTCTACTTATCTATTACTTCCTCCGTTCCTGATCTTTGGTACTTTTGGCTTTTTATTTTTTGTTCCAAAACAATGGTACTTTTAAAAACCCAATGTACATTTCGCCCAATTTTTCCTAATATACCCTCTATATTTATTTAGCTTTTTAGAGTCCCAACACATGAATTAAATGTTCCAAGACTATTTCATTTTAATTTCAATTATCCCAATACAACTACAAGTGGGGCATTTTAGTACTTAACCAACATAATTTTTTTTTTGACAAAACCAACCTAAATTAATAGCACCTTAATATGTAAAACTTAATTAAAACTTCGTTCATTTCCAAATTGTTGACTTAATTAAATGATCGTCCTCTTTTTCTACATGTTTCAAAGTTAATAGTTTTTCTTTTTTGGTGATTTGACAATTAATAGTGTATATTCTCAACTCTCGAAGGCACAGATTGCCCAACCCTTAGAAACTCCCAAAATATAAGGAGGCTTCTATTCTACTTACCATTCATTCTCTCTTCAAAGTTTATTCTCAACTCTAAAAGGCAAGTAAGTATCTACTTATGTTGTGATGTTTTATATAAAAATACTAAAACATTTTATTTTAAAATTATTTTGAGAATATTATGCCTCCAATATTTTAAGTTTATTAATTATTGTTTGAAACCATTTTCCAAAATCAGTAGGTTACTAACGTTGCAAGGATCACAAAAGTCTTTGAAAGCCTTTATGATAGATACGTTTGTGATTAATATATTAATAGCTTAATATCAATGTTTATGACGTTGGAAGGCAATTAATTCTTAAAACTTTTATAACCGTTTTTATATTTTATAATTATTATAAGAACCGGTTGTCTTGTTTATTACCGTTTTGTATTAATAGGATATAATTATCCTTACGTTTTTTTATCATGGATCCAACGGATTTGTCTTGTTTTTGGGTTTATAAAATCCAAAATTTTAGAATGGGAAGATACAACATTTTTGATTGAAAAGAAATAGAGAGCCCACTTTGAATAACAGATTCCGAGCAATAGATTAAAGAGAAGGGGATGTGAGTTTGGTGGTTTTCCTAGGTGCAAGAAAGATTATATTTTATTTTCTGAGAAGACTGTTTTATTTTGGGAAGACGGCTTGCACACCTTGGGCAGAGCCGCGAAATGTCTTAAAGAAAGCGACCTAGTCCGCGACTCAGCCTATTTTGTTCGTGTTCGTCAGTATGTTCACAATTGTTCCAACAACTTACCTTACCATTCATTCTCTCTTCAAAGTGCATTCCATCTAAAATGTTTCAATGTTTTGGCGTTTCATATTTTATATATATCGCCACTTCATTCATCTTAAACATTGCTATCTTTCAATTTATATATTGATTATATATATCTGTATATTGAAACATATATCGCTAATTTTGTAACATGGTGGATGAAATTATCGATGCAATTAAAATTGAAAAGTAGTCGTGAAAATGTGTGTATCTAGAGAGGGAATGTGAAAAGGTAATGTATATAGACTTGGAACTAATTTCCTGGGAACATGCATGCGATGTTAATTATATATATATATATATATATATATATATATATATGTATATGTATATATATATGTATAAAGAATTTAAGAGAGTCATTATTTGTGCTAAGTTTGACTTGAAGATAAGATCAGGTATTCATTGCCTAATTCTCTCTCAACGTCAAATGGTTTCTCTCATTTCTTGAGTATTCTCCTACTAGAGGCCCGTTTGGATGAGCTTATTTTAGAGCTTATGGAAAACAACTTATGGAGATAAATAAGTTTTTATGGTGACCCATAAGTTCTCACTAACAAAAGTTACATCTCCATAAGTTGTTTTTCCATAAACTATATTGAAAAACTTATGAATAATACATAAAAACTTATTTATTTACATAAGTTGTTTTTCATAAGCTCAAAATAAGCTCTATCCAAACAGGCCCTAGTTCTACTAGAATAGTGCTTTGAATACTGTGAAATTTCTTTGTTTTTTTTCTTTCTTTGAAGGAGTTATTGTTAAGAAAAATAGCAGCTAAATCAAAAAATGAGCAATAATATGTTCAAGACAACACCAAATCACAGTACGTAATTCCTTTCACCTTCCATTTTTTTATGTATTCAACTCATCAATGTGTGTTATTTGACCACTCGCTTCTTGTATTTCACTAATAGCTGAAAAGTGGAAATCATATGATGATGATGATGATGATGATTATGAGGCTGATGATCCTTTGTGTGTTCTTATATGTTGATGAAATGTGGGAACTCGGTACTTATATGTTGATGTCTGGATGTGTTGCACATGCAAAATATTAGAATTCAAGACAAATTTATATTAACATTAGGGAGAGAGTCAAGATATTCGTACCGGTTTGACGACTTCGAATGACATAAACTTTGCAATATGAAGCCAAGCAAATGGAAAATTTTGTACACGATCATGGAGGTGTGCTCTAACCAAATTGGGGAAGCCTTTAAACTCTCCCTCCAAGTCATGCCAACTATAACAGTTTCACATCATCTGTATACAAATCCTCTAGAATAGGACATCCATTAAAAAGATTCATAGCGTGTATAAAATGACTCACGAAAGAGATCTCGATCAAATGAAGAGTTTTGAGTAACAGAAGATCTACCAAATAGGGAATTTCACCTATTGCCAAGTGGTCCAACTTAAGAACCACAAGAGTCCTGCAACTGAGAACACTTGGAACTAAGTTCGGTAGAAAATTTGAGAAACTCTATAGCCGATGCTATGTGGACAGATTACACAAATGTGACTTGATGTAGTATAGAAACTCTATAGCTTGTATAAGTTGAATTGTTGAATTGTAGTTGAGATTACACAATGTGCACCTCAAAATCTTTTATTTCCTTTTTCCTTGTAAGAGCTACTGCTATTTGTTGAATTTGGTATCTATTTCCTTGTTGAATCTGGTATTTATTTCCTTGTTGAATTGTTCATGTTATTTCCTTATGAGTGGAATTGTTGAATTGTTGCTGTTATTCCTTGTAAGAGCTACTGCTATTTGTTGAATCTGGTATCTATTTCCTTGTTGAATCTGGTATTTATTTCCTTGTTGAATTGTTCCTATTATTTCCTTACAAGTTGAATTGAATTGTTGAATTGTTGCTGTTATTTCCTATTATTTCCTTATGAGTTGAATTGTTGAATTGTTCCTGTTATTTCCTTGAATTGTACCCGTGAAGGAGTAATTGACTAGTTGTCTGCCACACTGACTGACTTAAAAGGAAGGACCCACTCTCATACATTTGGTGGTTATTGGTTCCAATTCCAGCCACATGATTTAATTATGTATGTGATCAACATCATAAATGGCTGATATGAGAAGAGAATTATGAGGCTGAAAGTTCCTTTGTTATCTGCTGCTAGGTGAAACAATTCAAAGCTTGATAATGTGAACAAAAACAGTAGCTATAAACTTTGAGTGGCTTGGTATTAGTAACTCCATTTTGGCTTTCCATTACTACCATGTTAGAGCTTAGAAGATGTTAGTGCTATCTAAATAATTGTGTTTAGTAATTTTTAGTAAATCTGGTTTCTTGTAGTTCTTGAAGAATGTCTACTCCAGTGAATGACACTCCACAGAAAGAAACATGGACCCCAGAGATGGATACTGTCCTTATTGATGCATTCTAAGCTCGTCTTAAACAAGGACACTTGAACTTACTAGAAGTTCCTAAACGTCGAACAGCAAAGTTCACAAAATATTCCACTCCATCGACATATTCTTTCAACAGACGATTGGCAGACATCCACTTTCTATCCATATTAGACCCAAATTTACTATAAATTCCTGATAAGAGAACTTAAACATATTAAACGTGAAAAACACACAAGGTACAACTTTTTGAAACTAAGACATCGGACTTTGTTCTTTTATACTTTAACTTAAACACTTTGTTATATAACAAATACAAGAGAACAACAAAAATACCTGAACAAGTAGAAAGCGGCAATTAACTCGAACGAACGCGAAACAGATGTGAACTCGATCGAACCAGAACGAAAACCAGATGTGAACTAGAACCAGAATGATCTCCGGCGTACGCGAACCAAATACGAACTCGAAGCTCCGACAACTCAAACAACAACGAAACCAGAACCACAACGCGTGAGGAGTTACCAGAACAACTACTCAAACCTGAAGAACAACGCGAACACAACACCAAAATAGTTTAAGTACTAATGTAATATAGGAAGATGCATACACGATTGGCAGTACAAATAAACCCTTCCTATTTAAACAACAATTCAAAACATAAGAAAATGAGGGTCCTTACAATGCTTAATTAGCTTAAGGATAACCTGTTCAACCAAAAGACACCAGAATGGTGTGATATTATCTTCACCATACAAAAACTAGTTGATCTTTTCCTTGCAATTTGGGGACTTGCCTTAAATACTATACAAACTTACTTGACATCGCCCAATATTTACCAATAAAGAGGTACACATACAGATATATACATACAAAATGACACCTGCTTAAGTCTTGTAATTTCCAAAATGGAACATGATGAAAACAAGAGTCCATAAACAAGTGAAGTTAGAAAGCAACAAGAGAATACCTGGAGATTGAAAACAAACATTCCTAACCTATTTGTTCATTGCTCAAAGGGGAATTGCATTTTGTTTATTGATGATTTATTTTAGATATAAGTACAAAAACATTTAATGATATGGTCTAACTATGAAAGCTTGATAGGAGGTTGCTACAAGCATCAAGCATGCAATATGGCTATAGTGTTAGATATAGAAACCTGATCGAGCAGATTACTTATTTGATTTCCTCCTTTCTGCAAAATTTCAAGACAAATTAAATCCCTTCTATTCTAACTTAAGCTGCCAGTGATGAATTGAAGATACTGGGAAACTAGTAAGTTCTTTGCTCAAAAAACTAAAGAATTTTCATGAAACTCACTGCAACATGAATTTTCTAGGTCGCAAGGGAATGGACAAACTGAATGTGAAAAGTAACTTATGCAAACCATCCAAACTAACTTTAGAATTTACCATCAACTTTGTTTTTGAGAGAGAAACTCTGTCAGCAAAGCCACATATAGGGACTGACTTGTGTTACTTTCTTGTCAAATGTACAAGAAATTAATTAATTAAAGCACGCCAATTTAGGTAAAGAAAATGCATTAGTAGAAAGCCATATATAATAATCAAAGGAAAACACTACACATAAGATAGCTCATAAATTGTCATTCAGTTGCTAATTACAATTTACAATACTCTCTTGGTACACGCCTCAAAGAGTAACCAAAACAAACCCAAAACTTCACTACACCTAAAACTAATGAACAAAGTATTAGTTGGCGTATAGTATAAATAAAAACATACAGAGAGTGCAGAGTAATAAAGAAACAAAAAATGGATGCATTGCAAAGTTGCAAATTTCCATATAATTCATTGTACAAATGATCTGCCACAAATAGAGAACAAGTGTAAAGGGGAGGATATACTAATCACCAAAATAAAAGAATTTGGAATCTTCTCCCACAAGAATTCCATTACACGTTGAGCAAAGGAATAAGGCACTGATAGTAGTGATTGGTTACCAATAGGCAGTTCAATAATAGATTGATAAACCAAATTAGTCATAATAGTACATGAAGACAAAACCTTGTTATTCAAAGTCTCAGACTATCCAAAGAGAAAGAAAAACATTAGGCCATATAAAAAACATTAGTACTATAAAAAACCCATAGAAAACACCTGATAATTTTCTCAATAAAAGCATTCAAAATCATCCTTCTCTTCCATTCCCTTCCCTTCACTTCCAAACATAATTTCAACCACTCCACTAGACCATGAACTCAAAATACTCAATCATTTCTGTTCAAAAATTCAGTCAACGCCACTAACAAAGAACAAGTACAGTCAACATTAACAAAATCCAACAAAAAACATGATTTACCTAACGTCAATACCAATAAGCTTTGGAGCTAAAAACTCATTAATATTCCTCACAGCATTAAGAACAGCAGTAACATAAAGAAACTGATTACTACCATTACTCTCTAACACTAACCTAACCTGAGCAATAAAAAATGAAATATCATAAATTTCCAAAATGCAAAACCATCCTTAAAGAGGAACGTGGGGGATAATGAGGGAGGGAGCTGATCTTGAAGGAAAATCCTTGATTTGATTTGTGGGTGAGCCCTAAATTCGTTTTTGGGAGTAGAAAATAAACAAGAGATTTTCTAGAATGAGGGAGAGTCAACAATTTGTTAATATATAATATTATATATATATATATATATATATATATATATATATATACACACTGGTTGGGTCATGGCTCGCTGTTGTGAGAAAAGAGTATGTGCAAGTTTACACAGTCGCAACAAGTAATAAAGTGAAAAAGTAAGAGATCGTACCCACAGGGATTAAGTTTCATTTTAGAGTTTAATTAGAATGCAAATTAATGAAAGAGGAAAATAAAATAACAAGTTTGTGGAACCAATGTTGTCAAAAAAATAATTCAAATAAGCAAGTAAGGATCAAGTAGAAATTCAATTTAAAAGATAGCTAGAATCCCTTTCACTAAGTAAATCTTTTAAAACAATTCAATGTAGTGTCTGACGCTATAGCATTTGGTGTTGTAGCGTTTGATGTGTGCCTTACAGTCACTATCGAAAAGAGTTTCATTACAAGGACTTAAGTCTTAGTTCTAAATAGATGCACCCCTGTATATTAAGCTCCCATTCACCCTATGAACTATGTTTTCTTATGTCTAGGTTTAAGCATGGGTTGTTCTAAGTGTCCTTAAAACAACCACTCACCCACAATAACCATCGAGTTCGATTTATAGACCATGTCTGAACCTCTAAATTCACTTATATTTAGTTTATTAGTTCTAAAATAAGTTTGAAAGAAGTTTTAAAGAAGGATTAAAATGCTAACATCTAATCATTACATTAGAACTACTAAAAAGTTATTACAAAGCTACAAGCATCCAACTACAAAAAGGCTTAGCTCATGATAAGCATCAACAAGGAAATACAAACTATGATAGGAACCATGTTCATATAACTGAAAATACTAAAAAAAGGAGAATAACATGGAAGTTTCACTACTCAAACTCGTTCGTACAAATCTGTCCCGTGATGCTGTAGGACTGCTTCGCATCATTGAAGTGCAGAATTTTTTCTTTGACTTTTTGGGAGTAAGTTGAAACGAAATTGGAGAGGATAATGTGTCGAAAATTCCCTCCAACTGAACCAGCAAGTATGAAGTGTATTAGAGAAGAAGCCCCTTTGCAAAAGATAAAGCCAACTTGCTCAAAAATGTGATTTGGCAAGCCACCAACCAAAAGTAGCCACCATGTGCAAGTGTGCAAGTGTCCCTATAATGTCCTTTGTGTTGATGACTTCAGTAGCTAAATTTTTGGTGACATAATGTCCTTTATCCAACAGATATTTTTCACAAACATGTTTTCTTGCTTTATTGGTTAATTGTACATCTCTTGAAGTTTTGGGTTTTGCTTATAACAATTTTTGGAGGAGAATTACCTGAGTCAATTGCTAATCTTTCAACCCTTTTGAATACACTTGCATTTGGTGGCAACGCAATATATTGAAGCATCCCCATTGGTCTTCCCAAATACAATAGATAGGCTTCAAAATCTAAGGGGGACTATATTTGACACAAAAAGGGTGTTATTATTATTATTATTATTATTATTATTATTATTATTATTATTATTATAGGAGTTTCTTTCTTTTTTGACAACATTATTATTATCAGAGTTAAAATTAAATCTCGGAAAAAAATATAGCTACATGATCAATTTGATAAAAAAAAGAAACAAGGTCAATAAGATAAAGGATATTGTCAAAAAAAGAAGAAGATAGCTACATGCACTACAACAGATTTGGGGATGGGCAGCGTTTTTTTTTAGCCATGGGCAGCGTTTCTGGGCGCTGTTAAATTTGGCGCTGGTGATTCCTCCCCAAAAATGGGCAGCGTTTGAGAAGCGCTGCTCATTAATAGCCATAGGCAGCGTTTGAAGGGAGAAGCGCTGCTCATTCACCTAGCGCGTTTAGCAATGGGCAGCGTTTGGTAAGGGGAAGCGCTGCCCATTTCTAAACGCGCAAGGTGAATGAGCAGCGCTTGGTGGGAGAAGCGCTGCCCATTCACCTAGCGCGTATAGCAATGGGCAGCGCTTGGTAAAGGAAAGCGCTGCCCATTTCTGGTGAATGAGCAGCGCTTCCCCCACCAAGCGCTGCTCATTCACCTAGCACATTTAGCAATGGGCAGCGCTTCCCTTTACCAAGCGCTGCCCATTGCTATACGCGCTAGGTGAATGGGCAGCGCTTCTCCCACCAAACGCTGCCCATTGTTTAATTATTTTTTTCCTTTTTTTCTTGTTTTTTTGTACTTTCCTTTTTATATTTGATAATTTCCTGGTCATATACAGCCAATTAATACCAATCCAATCCATTATATACTAACAACATATATATATATATAAACTAGTTATATATCCCAATGCACCAATATGATCACAAACCAAAACAAACTAGCTAACAAGTTATTATATGTATCCAAAACTTAGCAACTTACAATATTAACAAATTAATATGTATCCAAATCAAACTCTCTACCAATATGTATCCAAAACTAGCCAGATACTTACAATATGTATCTAAATTAAAACAAGTTAGCAGCTAACATATGCATGAACTAATTCATATGCATGTATCCAAAACTAGCAAGCTACTTACAATATGTATCTAAATTAAAACAAGTTAGCAACTTACATATGCATGAACCAATTCATATGCATGTATCCAAATAAAACTCTAACAATTTACAAGATTACAATCTATCTAAAATCAAAAAAATTGCGAGACATAACGGCACCACTCTCCTCTAAGCTCATCAATCTGTGCAGTAGAGTATGTCTTCCACCGACAATCGGGAAAATACTGAAATTATATAATTAAATAAAATTAGAATTGAAATATATGGTTAAACCAAAATAAAAAAGAGTTCTGTAAAGATACCTGTCTGGGGATAACCATTTGATTGTGGGTAATAATTTCCTTCATAAATCTCATTACGTAATACCCACAATCATTGTTATTTGGTTGTTTCGGACACTACAAAACAAAAGATTAGTTAATTGTTAAATTTAATTTCATACATTTTTTTGACAACAATAATGTAAATAAATATATGAGAAGATTGATTACAAACTTACCACTATTGGCACCCATTTTGTCTGTGATTGTTCCAATCCCCAATATTCCTTCAAACAACTGAACACAATTGGATATAACTATATTATTAAAAATACATATAGTTAACAACTAAAACAAATAAATATGCAGAGTGATCGAAATACACACACCTATTAAATATGACAACCAAGTCTGGGTGGGTGTTGAAATGACCATGCACAGAATCAATGTAGTACACTGTATCTGTCTTAGGATTTATTGCAAGCAAAATCCAATGATCCCTACAAAATAAAACTTTGAATAAGTAATTGACTAGTATTTAAAAATGCATGTTATATAAGAATTAATAAATTAAATCTCTCACCCTACGAGACACGGTGCCAAAAACATGGTATCGACGCCTCTATGTTGAGCATCCGATAAGCGTCGAGTGATATAATTTGTAACATCTGTCTTGTTTTGTTCCACAAGGTCGTTATAATTAGACAGATCCTCCCTGACATTACGGAGGTGTGTACTATCCGGACACAAGAACACATATCTCTGTGTCCGCTCCGAAGGGACCAAAATGTTATGATACAAGCACCTACAATTAGAGGTATATGTATATATAGATTAAATTAACAATATAATAAAATAAACTCAATGATGTTAAATAATAAATTACATACGTACCTGATATATGCTCTAATACAAACACTGGTTGCCCAATTCATCTGACATAAATCATTAATATCCTGTTTTGGGATTATCAATAGTTGATCGGGATTTCCAAAAATGTTGTCATCCATCTCCAATACAAGCGGGGTTTCATCATCCATCTTGAATTGTGCATGCATTTCGGTATACAAAATAATCCTAGAATCATCAATGGAAGAGGCGGAGGGCTGACACACTTTTGGAGGGGCGGGCTGAGTCACTTTTGGAGCAAGGGTGGACCGAGTCACTTTTCGAGGAGGGGCGGGCTGAGTCACTGTTGGAGGAGGAGAGGGCTGAGTCACTATTGGAGGAGGAGAGTGCCGAGTCACTTTTTGAGGGGCAGGCTGAGAAACTTGTGTTGAACGGCCGGACCGAGACACTTTCTTGCTAGTAGATATTGCCTTGCTAACACTTTTGCCCCTAGATTTTGCATTTTGGCGTACCTATATATAAATCAAATAATTTGTTAGCTAGCACACAATAAATGACAAAATAAAATAATTAGTTAGTTACAAATATATTGTCACTTACAACAATAAGGTGTGCTGGCCATGCCACAAATGTACCAACTGCATCTTGCACAGTTAGTAAATCTATACTGGGTATTGGAGCAGGCAAAATGCAGTCCCCCACAATTGCACAATCAACTCTGACTCTAACATGATTTGGAGGTATGGGTAAATTGTGCATCAAAGTTCCCAATTGGTCACATGTGAAGCCTATTGCAACCATTTGGTGTGAGTTTGAGATATACAATTCACACTCACACTCATTGTTGTCCTAAATCAATTATAAACAAAAATTAATAAATACATTGCGTAGAAGAAAGAGAGTTTAATAATTAATTTCTTATTTATCCTCAAAAAAAAAATTAATACCTTAGTTGACGGAATGGTGCAGCTATCTCGTGCGCTATCTGTGGCAGGGGATGGTACTGCAGGCGAAACCAACCCATAGTGCAATTTGATTTGACTAAGTTCAGACCTTAGACCTTCATACAATACCCGCAACTCTCTACTTTGTTTACAATCATGATGCTCCTCATAAGTTCTCTTCTTTGACCCAAGGTAGTTGGATGGATTAACGCCAAATCCACAACCCCTTGTACGACCTGGGTATTCTTCCTTTTCCAAGGCACGAGTCAGGATTTCCTTTTCAGAGCAATCAGTGATCTCCCCCTGTGACACAGACTCTGATATGGTTTCCTGATTCACAAACAAAAGTATAATAAATAAAATTATTATACATTTTAAATATCATAAAAGTTTCAAAACAATATTCGAATTTTGGAAATACTTACAATTCTGTCGGTCACCTCCTTAGTTTTGGGATCCACAACCTCTCCATCCTTTTGTCTGGCTGCTACCCACAAAAAATGTCGCTCAATGCTTTCTTTAGTAGGATCTTTCCCACTCTCCTCCAACTATATTTAAATTTACCAAATGTTAAGAAATTATAAATCAAAAGATTTATTAAACAAAGAGAAATCAAGCTTATTGTGTCTTACCAATCTCTCTTCAAAAACTTGATATCCACTAGCACCGCCTCTATAAGGGTACTCACAACCAGAAGCTCTCTCTCGATTCGCTTGGCATAGTTCCTATTTAGAGACATAAGTATACATTAATGTATAATATATAATTGTCAACTATATTTTAAGTTATAACTTAATAGATTATAGTACTAACCATGAAATCTTTATCTTCGGTGCGTCTCCTAACAAATGTAACCCAATCCTCCTCCGTAATAAATCCACTATATGGCGCTGGAGGCTTCCATCTGAGGTTTCCACTATTATCAAACAACCATTTTTTTTTTAAACTACCCCTGAAATTCCGATGTAGCTTTCCAGCTTCCTTCATACACCAGTCTTTTCGAGACTCATCCACATCAAAATATTTCTGCATACACATATTCAATAAAAATGATATAAATATATATAGTTACAAATTTATTAAATAAGATTACTAAAGAGATGTAAAATTATATACCTGTATTGTTAACCAAAACTCCTCTTTGTGTTTCCCCAAAACAGCACTTTTCTCACTCCAAGTACTGATTGTAATTGGTATCATTTGTTTTACCTTACTACCGAGGAAGGTAACCAAATCTGCGCGATTATCCCCAATTGGCTGGCCCTTAATATTCCACAACACCTACATTATGTCATTAGTAAATTAGTTAACAAACAATTAAAACTAAGTGTTGAATTAATAAATTAATTAGTAATTAGTAATTAGTAACTTACTGGTACTTTTCCTTTTCCTTTATTTACTCGATTGATGATATCTTTTTTGACCGTCATTCCACGAGGAGCCTGCCTTCTGATATACTTTTCAACCTCACACTGATGATCGCTGTCATGATCACTGTGATGATCACTATGATCCGCCATCTAACCTGCAATAAAACATAATCATTGTTATTGTTATATTTATCTATCCAAAATAAATAAATAGACAAGAAGATGAAAACTATGTAAAATAACTACTTGGAAATAGATAAAAAGCATATGATGTAAGTCTAAATTACCTTTTCCTTTTCTTGGATATAATTGTATTTGCAATTCGCGTCTTAGTATTTTTTTTTTGACGAATCGTAATCCCATCACTATGATCGTTTCTAACATACACAAAATCCTCTATAGGAGTACTTTCCCCTACAATTGGTAGTGACGTCCCAAAGAAAGGGTCGTCCTCAATACCATCATCATCGGTTGCTTGATCCTCAATGTCATTCACCAATTTTTTATTTGTCAATAAAACAATGGACCAATTTGTATCAACTGGATCAGTGACATAAAACACTTGTTGAGCTTGGGATGCCAAAATAAAAGGCTCATCTTTATATCCTAACTTATTGAAATTCACCCGCATGAACCCCGACTCATCAATCTGTAAACCACTATTATTGTCAACCCACTTACATTGGAACACAGGCTCCCGAAACATGTTGTAATCCAATTCCCATATGTGTTCAATGACCCCGAAGTATGACATATTCGCATATATGGGATTTCTGTCTTTGGCACTTGATGTATGCAAAGCTTGAGCTACAAGAGTCACCCCACTATTTTGCATTTTACTTTGATCATCATGGTTTTTTGTATAGAACGTGTACCCGTTCATTAGATAGCTGGTGTAAGAGAAAATTTGCATATTTGGGCCTTTTGCTAACCATCTCAATCTTTCTGAAATCGAGGAAGGATTCATAGCAAATTCGAAATCAATGTGCGCTTTTAGCCACACTATGAAACTCCGATTATGTTCTTTTGTTAACCAAACTTGAGTCTTATATGGGTGATCACTCTTAAGTATGTCCATGTGCTTGGAAACATATGAATCAACCTCAGTATCATTGTGCAAAACATATAAGTGTGCTTCATCTAGTTCTTTCCTTGATACCATCACTATTTTTGTTCCTGACATCCCTTTACTAATGCTTCCTAAGTGACGAGACCTTGGCAGTCCCACAGAATATTCAAGACTAGATAGATAGCCGGTACAGAACTCAATAGCTTCTTCAACTATGTAGCGCTCAACAATACAACCCTCGGGTCGTGATCGGTTTTTCACATAACCTTTTAATATCTTCATGTAACGCTCAAACGGATACATCCATCTCATGTAACATGGGCCACACAATTGTGTCTCCCTAATCAGATGAACTATTAGATGAATCATTATGTCAAAAAACGAAGGTGGGAAATACATCTCAAGCTCACACAAAGTGACAGTAATTTCTCTTTGCAATGATGGCAACTTTCCAGGGTCAATCACTCTACTACAAATCGCCTTAAAGAAGAAACTAAGTTTGGTTAGGGTCTTGCGTACTTTCTTAGGCAAAATGGAACGTATACCAATGGGTAGCAAATTTTCCATTAGTACATGGCAATCATGAGACTTTAAAGACTTTAACTTGAGGTCTTTCATCGATACAAGGTTCATAACATTTGAAGAGTAACCCTCTGGAACTTTAACTCCATGAAGAAACTTACAAAACACGGTCTTCTCCTTTTTAGATAAAGTATGAGCTGCCGGAGGTAGATATGTACGTGTACCCTTCTTTAACGGACCCAATTCTGGTCTCAACCCCATACTAAGCAAGTCCAACCTCGAGTTGATGGTATCTTTAGTCTTTCCTGGCATATTGAGCAAGGTACCGATGACACTTTCAAAGACATTTTTTTCAACATGCATCACATCAATGAAGTGCCTTACATATAATGACTTCCAGTATGGCAACTCAAAGAAAATAGACTTTTTCTTCCACCCCCGTTTGGCAAGCTCTCCTGCAAAAGGCTTCCCAAATTTAATGTTCAAACCTCTCACCTTTTCAAATAGTTGTTCACCCGTCAAAGCCATGGGAGCTTTACGGGTTTCGATATTCCCATTGAATGCCTTTTTCAACAATCGATACGAATGAGTAGATGGCAAAAACCTACGATGACCACAGTAGATATTCTTCCTACCATGTTCCAACCACATCCAATCAGTGTTATCTTCACATATAGGGAACGCTCACTGACCTTTGTTACTGTACCCAGATAGATTGCCGTATGCTGGAAAGTCATTAATTGTGCCAAAAATCATAGCCCTCAGGGTGAAAGTTTCTTCTCTGAACCCATCATACACCTCTACTCCAGTCTCCCACATTAGCTTCAAGTCTTCAATTAACGGAGCCAAGTATACATCAATATCATTTCCCGGTTGCTTGGGCCCAGAAATTAACAAAGACAACATCATATATTTGCGTTTCATGCAAAGCCATGGAGGTAAGTTATAGATCGCCAAAATCACGGGCCATGTACTGTGGGAGCTACTCTGAATGCCGTGCGGATTAAATCCATCAGCAGACAATGCAAGTCGTAGGTTTCTTGGATCCAACCCGAAATCAGGATAATCAATATCAATTTTCTTCCATTGCGGAGAATCTGCCGGGTGTCGTAGCATGCCATCTTTAATCCTTTCATCATCATGCCATGTCAAGTGTTTTGCATCTTCTGAACTATGGTACATGCGCCTAAATCGAGGAATTATGGGAAAATACCACAACACCTTTTCTGGAGCAGATTCTTTCTTTTTATATCGCGATGCATTACATTTAGGACACGACTTTAACGAGGCATGTTCATTCCGAAATAAAATGCAATCATTGGGACAAGCATGTATCTTCTCATAGTTCAACCCAATGGACCCTAACATTCGTTTTGCATCATAGGTCCGAGAAGGGAGCACATTATCCTTCGGCAACATTTCTTTCAACAGTGCGAGTAATTCCGTAAAGCTCTTATCCGTCCATCCGTGGCAAGTTTTCAAGTTATACAACTTTATCACAGCCAATAGTTTTGTGAATTCAGTACAACCTGAATACAACGGTGTCTCCGCATCCGTTATCAATTTCTCAAACATTTGAGGACAATCATTAAGATCGTCTTCAACAGCCTTTGCCATCTCTTCAAATTCGCCCCCTTCAAATGTAGGTCTTTCGGTGTCAACCGGTGCACATCTCTCAGTACTATTACCCATATTTGAAGATTCACTTCTTTCCTCACCATGCATTGTCCAACAAGTGTAACTTTGATCTATTCCGTAACCCTTTAAATGTCCTGCCAACTCCTCTGCATTAACTGATTTTACATAACAACAACTCAAACAAGGACACTTCATGTTACTAGAAGTCCCTAAACGTTCAACAGCACACTTCACAAAATAATCCACTCCAGCAGCATATTCCTTGGACAGACGATTGGCAGACATCCACTCTCTATCCATAATTTCTCAGTATTTATTTATAATAAAATCCTGATAAGAGAACTTAAAAACCTATTATAGGTGACAAACAACAAACAATTCGCATATTTAGGCATATTTGATTTTACTTTGCTAGTTTCATTCACCACACATATACAAGTCCACATAACTTATATTCTTGTTCAAGTATAAATCATCATGGTTCAATCAAAACAGTTATTAGCAATTGATTTTTAGAATCATTGTTGTTGCCAAGACTAAGTTAGGTATCAATCTTTCATTTCAAGCACAACTAAAAGAAAAGGAACACATAAAATAAATAAGAGAGGCAATTTCAGTTTTAAATAAATAAATAGTCACTCTAGTTTTAAACAACAAAAGTACCTGAACAAGTGGAAGCAACAATGAACTCCAACCTAGGCGAACCACGCACCAGCAAATGAACCGAACTCTCGAACAGCGAATGCAAAGCTCCAACAAAACGAACTCGCAAAACCTAACAACAATTCACATATTCAGCAACAATCCTCAATTTCTCATGTTTAGAAATACATCACAAGTATCCCTTAACCTAGAACAACATTCAATTAACATGCATTTCACTAAATATCTCAAATTTATAAATACAACACAAGAATACCTTAACCTAGAGCAACATTAAATTAACAAGCATTTCATTTGGACATTTCAACAAACACTACACCTACATTTCCCCTCAAGTTTAGAAACACTTCACCCTTTCAAAGAACCAATCAACAAGCATCAAGTTTGAATCATCTAACTTAAGGTTTCAATGCCATTAAAATAACTAGAACAACAAGCAATCCTAAATATCTCAAATTTATAAAATCCCTTAACCTAGAGCAACATTAAACTAAAAAGCATTTCATTTGGACATTTCAACAAACACTACACCTACATTTTCCCTCATATTTAGAAACACCATTTCAAAGAACCAATTATCAAGCATTAAATTTCAATCATCTAACCTAAGTTACCAATGCCATTAAAATAATTAGAACAACATGTAATAATACTAACCTTAGTGAAAGAGAAACGAAAATGGGGAAGAAATGAGCTTCCAAGTACGAACCGAAATCCTTTGCAAAAATGGAGAAGTATGGAAGAGAAACGAAAATGGGAAGAAATGAGCTTTGGAGAAACGAAAATGAGAGCAGCCACGAGGGAGGGTGAGAACGAAAATGAGTGTGAGAACGAAAATGAGAGTGAGCACGAAAATGAGGGTGAGAACAAAAATGGTGAGCTAGAGTGTGAGAGTGAGCGCGAGAGAGAAGAGAGCAAGAGACTGTGCGTGATACCCGTTGAGAAGAGAGGAAAATAACGAAATAAAAAAAAGAGCAATGGGCAGCGTTTTAGCAAGAAGCGCTACCCATTGCCTAGCGCTTTTTAACAATAGCCAGCGCTTCCAATACAGGCGCTGCCTATTGGCCTTGCGCGTTTAAGCAATAGCCAGCGCTTCATATAAGCGCTACCTTTGGCCTTGCGCTTTTTTGCAATAGCCAGCGCTTCCAATACAGGCGCTACCTATTGGCCTTGCGCGTTTAAGCAATAGCCAGCGCTTCAGTATAAGCGCTACCTTTGGCCTTGCGCTTTTTTGCAATAGCCAGCGCTTCCAAATATAGGCGCTACCTATTGGCTTGCGCTTTTAAGCAATACCCAGCGCTTTCAATATAAACGCTGCCTATCCCTTTGACCGTTTCCCCTTACCTAGCGCTTTTTAATAAACGCTGCTTAAGGTAGCGCCTATTTTTCCTAATTCTGGCGTAGTGATGGTCAATGAGAGGTAGTTTTCAAGACGGTAGTGGAGGATTCAAATTATTTGGGCATGTGGTTAAAAGAATTGTGAATCATAGAGGAGAATTGTACTGAACCTAGCTAGGTGAAGCTTCCATAAGAGTGCATTAATAATAACTTCTGTTTGGATACAAATGTATATGTTCCTATAAATACGCATAAGGTATCATTCTCAAATATTCATCCAAAACACAAATACTTGCTCATATATCCTTCATCACCTGTTTTTTCTTTATAAATTGGCCTTTAAGGGATAGTTATAGCTAAGTTTTTACTATGGTGTTTTTTTATATGTATCTATACTATTTCATGGAATTTAAAATTGTTACAAATCACATGATCAAAAAGGTGAAGATCTTAATTTCTAAATGTTATTGAACCTCATGTTCCCCATTTTTGTCCACCTCATTTCAGTTTCTTAAGAAGTTAGTTTTACTTGCAAAGCTATTTCCATAACAAATCATTTTTCATATTATTGACCTGTGCGTCACATATCGGTTGCCATGAAAATGGGCAAGAAACAGGAAGTGTTATGACTACTGCTGCTGCAAGAGATTCATAATTGTTGTGATGTTTTTCTTTTGGCTTGAAGTTATTTCTCTCAAGTGCAAGGTTGGTATGTTTCTTCACCTTTTTTTTTGTTATTAAAGGCCAGTCTTATTGATGATGAATGGTACTTTTGAGTCTTATTCTATGAAAAGGATTTGTTGGTAAGGCTTTTAGAAACATGATTGTGTTAATGAGTCCATATTTTATCTTCCATGACAGGATTTTTGTTGGTAAGGCTTTCTTAAGTCTCACAATTCATAGTTTGGTACAATATTTGTGAGAGAAATACTAATTATACAATATCTTTACGTGAAGATAAATTTTCCTATTTAATAACTAGTTTTGGTTCATATTTTGCTTAATGAAACAGAGAGATACAATACAGAAACACAGAATAAGTAGTATGTATAGTGTATCTAGCATGTGAATGTTCATAATGTCCTACAACTGCAATTTCAATCAGAATAAGTAGCATGTGAATACTCTGATATTTGTTTTAAAAATGTAATAGGATTTGACAATTAAATGTATGACCCAAATGCTGGGGATGTGGAGTTTATTATATTCCATGCAGAGATCTCAATTAAATGTTGAGTTTTTTCAATTTCCTATTCTAATCACCCCATTTTACTCTGCAACATAAATCATATTTTTTTTTAAATTTTTTATTGTCTTCTTTTTGTATCTCTAGAGTCCCTTTGGCAGAAATTCATTTTCATTGTGTTGAGTAATTGTGTTAATTTTAATGATTAAATAAGTTTCATTTATTAAAATACTCTTATTAATAGTAGTTAGTTTAATAGTTATATGAGTACTACTACTACTTCAACGTTTCATAACATTTTATGTTCTAATCTTTTAGTTTTGTGATAAAACAATTTTTCCGATAATTAAAAGAGTTTTATTGATAATACCTATTAATAATCGTGGCATCCATCGAAATTAGACAGAGAAGCTTTAAAGGTCTATTATACTGAAAATGGTGGAATATTACAAATGAGAAGAGTTAGATTTCAAAAGAATCTACCATCTATCTTATATACTAACTAGCTAATGGACCTTACTATCTAATGGGTCTTACTAGCCAACTAATGTGCTTAATTTTTATATTTTAGCAGAGTCTCCCGCAAGGCGGACAGTGTTCACAACACTTCTAGCTTCAGATAAGAAATACAAAATACTATCATGTTGAACATTGTATATTCCGGAACTCAATAATTCAAGAAAGCTAGTCATATGAGGGATTTGTTTTTGAAGTTGTCTAATCACCAAGTGAGACTCCACAAAAAACTTGCACTTATGTACGGAACTATACTTGCAACTTTGTCCTTTATTCGAAGGAAATTTATAATAAATAGGAAGCTGAAGACAAAGCTTCAAAAATATATGCATATTTAGTGGTGGCTAAGGTGTCCTCTAGTTTTCCATCAAGAGAAAAAATACACTAAATATTATTAAAAACAAAAAATAGAAAAAAGCCTATTTACCTTTTCATTTATAGGAGACCTATTGCACTTAATCTAACTAAAGAATTAAAAAAATTAAACCTCGCTTTGGGCTATCACACTTTTAAAAAACAAGTCGAATTTAAGGAATTAATTACATACTTAGTAGCATATTTGTATTTGTATTTTTTTAGTTTCTTTTGTTAATGAAAAAAACTCCTAATATCACGTGGCGCCAATACAAAATAATATTGGGATATTGTGATATAATATTTTACACCCTTTCTTTTGCCTAGAATGTTGTCTATAGGCAAAGTGGTTGGCGACGTTGTAGTGCTTCAGAGTGAAATAGAAATTCTGAAATTTGCAAAAGATAAGTTTTCTAGCGTAGGCCTAACTAATTCTTTGGTTATATAAATAGGACTACTACACTAATACTATAGAGCCTGTTGTCCCTAGCCTATGGGTGAAAAGTCATTTTTATTTTAATCACTCAACATTCGAAAATTTCATTTTTGTTACCGTTTGATAAATTTACATTGGATTTCATGTTGCATCTATTAATTAATTATAGTCAAATTTTGAGTTTCTGCACAATTATTTTAAGCTTCCAAGGAAAATTTTTCATTATTCATGAAAGCACCTTTTCATCTATTTGTTGCGCCTCTTCTCTCTGCCTCTTTTCCTCACTTTATCTTTTACCTCTCTCTAACTCACTTTAGCTCTTGATCTCATCTCCGCTCACCCAACTGTACATCTCTCTAGTATTGCTCAAGCTAAGAACTACCATGAAAAACAGTAAATTACTTGAAGCAATGTAAGACATGTACAACCCCACCCGATATCGCACAAAAAGAGACCAGTTTCCTTATATCGGATATTTTCAACCAAAACGCCTGAGAAACACAAAACGATCTGGTGCGCAATTCAGAGCGATCCCACCTTGCCGGAAGCAATCCTGTGATGTCTGATCCTAAGCGACATGGAGCACAATGAGATGGCCATGACTCGCAAAATAATGCAATCCTAGGACTCAACTCGCAATCTTGCAAAATGTTGTTCACTATTTTTCACTCATGAACTTACAATTTTATCCAAAAGAAGTATCACTGTAACTATCAATGAACAACAACTTTTGGATGGTGACAAGAAGGTATGCTTTTTAATGTTTAAAGGCACTCACACTTACAAATAAGCTATTTTTTGACAATTCCAATCAAACAATTTTTATTTCTACTTGAATGACCTTTTTTTATGCTTTTATAATTAGTTAGTTAGAGCCATCACTGGTTATCCACGGAGTGTCCCAATGCTTTCACGAAATACTAACTCTTCTCTCGTGCTTACGATCAAATTTCGCACTAGCCAACATCGAGTTTGTCCGCTGCGGGAATCGAACCCGGGAGAACCGGGTCGACCCCCCGTGTCCCAAGGTAGATTATGCCATTGAGCCAACCATTTTGGTTATATATATATATATATATATACATTATATTTAATAAACTAAATAATGTAGAAAGAAATATAAATAGATCAAATCTTTGGCACCTTTCTACATTCAGAATTATAACGTTACATTACTAAATATTTCTTGAAACCACTAATATTAATTTATTCTCATTCATTCCCAATGGTTTCTACATTTTGAATTATTCACATTAAATACTAAAATTTTCTTGAAACCACTAAAATTAATTTATTCTCTTCCGTTACAGAAATTTTAAACTATTCAAAAAAATTTATACTTTCAAGTTTCAATCATGCGGTTGGTATTTTTTTTGCTGGATTGCGGCTTGTATATAGATATAATATAATTTATATATAAAGATATACATCTCTCTCTCTCTGCAAAGTGAAAGCCCTAATTGTTTATTTCTTATAATCAAAAACTAGACTTCTTTCTTGAAACAACAAAGATAGTAGTGGAAGAAATCAAATTGGAGAGCAAACAAAATTCTATTCTATTTTTTTCAAGACTTCAACTTTGATAGAGGTAAGACTTCAAAACTTTTTTTTTCTTTTATCTTTGTAATCCTTCAGTAAAACCTTTATAAAAAACCCCAACAAATCTTTAATTAGAAGCTAACACAAGCAAATTAACAAAGGTGTGAAGGAGGCTCTTTTTATAGCATTTTTTAAGTATTTGTTCATATATCTACATAACATTATTTTAGTCCATTAACTGACTTCAATTTATTTTCTTCTTTTTATTATGAAGGTTGAAAAAGAAGGGATACAAATCAACTTGAAGACTTGATATAATTTATGTTCCTTCCTTGAGTTCAGACCGTGTTTTGTTATGTATGAGGAGCTGATTAAATCGGTGTTATGTTTCTTAATGAGGAGGAAATCTAATAGTAGCTTATTGCGATGAAGTTTTTTACAGCAAATTATGAGATCCATTTTATTTCTTTGTAATTTTTGAAAGGTTGTTAGAACTATGTGGATATCATTTTATTAGCCTTCATTGTAGTTATCATTTTATTAGCTCTCCTTAAATTGATAGAATATGGTAAAAAACATGGATTTTCGTTAATTATTTCTAGGGATGGGCAATGGGGCGGAGCGGCGGTGGGGAGTACTCTCCTGCTCCCTGTTCCTGCCTGCCAAATTGTCTCCCCTTCGCACCCCCGATTCCCATTTTGGGGAGTTTTTCTCCTCAAATCCCCTTCAATACAGATCCCCGCGATCCCGTGGGGACACCAGAAATTTACTAAAAGTTAGCAAAAATATGAACTAAAATATAATAAAATGGAAAAAATATATAAAAGTAAGACTGAAAGTCAAGAAGTTTAACATTTTAATATAAAAAGTATAAAAGTTAGCCTTACTTTGATATTTAGGGCGGAGGATCTGGTCCTTGTCCCCATCTCCAAGATGACCATGCAAAGATTTTCTCCCCCGTCCCTGTTCCCACATGGAAAATTTCTCTGCCTTCACGCCCCTAATTGGGAAGTCCCCACAAGGATTCTATTGCTAACGGGTAGAAATTTTCACCCTTAATTGTTCTTACATTTCATCATTATTCAAGTGGATTTTCTTGTTTCATTGAAAAGAAAGATGGATAATATCAGATGAAAGTGAAACAACAACTCGAAAATGAATAGAAAATCATTGAAATGTTGTTTACCTTGGATTTTGGTAAACACCGCTAGTTTGAAATTGCTTCTGTTTGCAGGATCAACTAGTAAATCCTAAGACCATTTGTTTAAAGTTTTTCCCAGAATTATATGTGTTCTTGCAGTTTAAAAGTAAAAAGAAGAAGATAACCGTCGATCTCGCGCGAAACCGTGTGATTTCCTCAATGAGGATGAATAAAACAAAGGAAAATATTGCAGAAAAGCAAAGAAGAAAAAAAATTAAAATTGCATTAATTGTAAAGAAAGTTGGTGCACAGATCATACATTCTTCTCTTGGCTCGTTTTCTCTGTAATGTGTTGGAAGTTAGAGCGTGAGAATTCTGTAATGAGATTGTGACCCCTTTTTCCTATGAGAAACTCCTATTTATATGAAGAGGGAAAATGCTAAAACTAACTAACTGTACAGAGAATTTTAAAAAAAAGGAAACTGCTACAGCCTTCGACTAGGATAACTACCAAAGCTTCGACAGCGAGCACTTGCTTTTGACTTGCTATTGAATTCAATTTTCTTCTCATCGAAATATCACCCTTCAAATCTAGTTAAGTCTGAAGCTTTGTCGAATTTGCCTTCGGACACAACTCTTCTGTGTTAAAACCAACACCTTCTTCTAAGAAAACCAAAGTCAAACCGCGTTGACTGTATTTAATTTAGCCTGTCGAAATTACAGGCTAACAAATTGCCCCCCAAAAATACCTTTTTCGACAGGCACTATGTGAATGGCAGAAAAAGAGCATTTTTGAAAACCCTTTTCAACTGCTCTGATGACGTCAATTGCATCACGTTGTAGAGTGATACGACGTTTCAATGAAAAACGGCTTTTGGCGCCTCCGTTGTAAAGTTAGTGGGCCACGTTTCACCCTGAAGCTACTTGTGCCAAATCATTGGCCTCTTGATTTTCTATTCGAGGCACATGTTCTATGTGAACAGTATCAAATCTTTTTAACAACGTGTTAGCAATGGCAAAATACATTATTAAGTTCTCTTTGATGCATTTGTATTCTTTTGTTAACTGATTCACAATTAGTTCTGAATCTCCTTTGATTTCGATATGTTTTGCCCCCAATTCTAATAAGATCTCAAGTCCTGCTATTAAGGCTTCATATTCTGCCTCATTATTGGAGCACGTCCCTTCAATTTTAAACTTATGCCTTGTTGGTATTTTTGTTGGTGAAATTATTAAAACTCCAACTCCAACACCATTTTTATGGCTTGAACTGTCGAAGTATAACTCCCAAGGTAGTATTTCCACTAAGTTTATTGTATTTTCGACCACTGAATGGTCAACTATGAAGTCAGCCACTATTTGACCTTTTATTGCTTTTAATGGCTGATAAGTCAAAGAGAATTCAGAAAGAGCCAAAGCCCATTTACCTACTCTACTATGTAAAATTGGTTTCGACAGCATATGTTTAATCATATCGTAATGCGAATAAACATACACATCAACAGACTTTATATATTGCTTCAATTTTGTACAAGAGAAATACAAGCATAAGCACAATTTTTCTATAGGATGATACCTAATTTCTGCATCATTTAGAATTCTACTAAGGTAATAAATGGCCCTTTCGACACCATTTTCATCTTCTTGAGCTAACATGCTACCTATAGAAAGTTCTGATGCTACTATATACAATTTCATTACTTTATTCCTAATTGGTGGTAACAAAATTGGTGGCTTCATCAAGTATGCTTTAATCTCGTCGAAAGCTTGTTGGTGTTCTACATCCCACTTGAACACATCTTCTTTCTTCAGTCGAAGTAGTGGCGAAAACACTTGGGTTTTACCACTTAGATTTGAGATAAATCGTCTAAGGAAATTGATTTTTCCTAGTAATGACTGCAATTCTTTTTTGGTCGAAGGAGCTTTCGTTTCCAAGATTGCTTTCGTCTTGTTTTGATTTATTTCAATGCCTTTTTTGTGTACAACGAAACCCAAAAAGTCCCCTGCACGAACACAGAAGGCACATTTGATTGGATTCATTTTCAATCCATATTTTCTCATTCTTTCAAATGATTGTCGAAGATGGTCTATATGACCAATTCCTAAAGAAGACTTAATTACAATATCATCTATGTACACTTGCATAAATTTTTCAATAAAATCATGGAACATAGAATTCATTGCCCTTCGGTACGTTGCATCAGCATTTTTTAGGCCAAAAGGCATTACAACCCATTCATAGACACCTAATGCCCCTGGGCATCGGAATGCTGTTTTTGATGTATCTTCTTCAGCAATATATATTTGGTTATATCCAGAATAACCATCAAGCATACTTAGGTATTTATAACCTGCAGTTGAATCTAATAGCATTTCTGCCACTGGCATGGCATACTCATCTTTACGTGTAGCATTATTTAAATCTCTAAAATCTATACAAACCTTAAGTGTACCATTTTTCTTAATTACAGGCACTATATTAGCAAGTTATTCGACATACCTAGCAGTTCTGATGAACTTGCTCTTTAGTAACCTTTCTATTTCTGCCTTGATCTTCACCAAGATTTCTGGTGCAAATCTTCTTGGAGTTTGTTTCACTGGCTTCTTTCCTGGTCGAATTGGTAGTCTGATTTCAACAACTTCACGACTCAACCCTGGCATTTCATTGTAATCCCATGCAAAGTAGTCTTTGTACTCCTTCAGCAATCCAACAATCTGCGCCTTCAACTCTTGATCAATCTTAGCACTTATGTATGTTGGCCTTTTTATTGAGCCATCTCCCAAATCAATTTCTTCTAAGGGATCTTGTGCTTGGATCCTTTTGGTTGAACCCATTGGATCTTTTTCAAAACCTAAAGGCTCGTCATCATAGACGCAATCAAGCCTCTGGTTTTCGACAATGTTGTCTTTATTCATATCTTCAACGGCTTCAGCAACTAATTGTTGTTGTAAGTTAGCTTCTAAAACCGCTTTTTGCTTATTTTCGGTCACGTAGGCCGTAATTCTATCCCATACAGTGGGTTCATCCATAAATAACTATTTATGGTCCTTCCCACCCTGTAGGCTTGACATAGCCTTGTGGGCAGTTGTCTTCGTGAATGACCTCTTTATCCCAAATGAATCCATAGTTGGGATCAAGAATCACTGAGGTCCTCACATTATTTTGGCTTTCATAACCATGTTCAGAGGAAATGCATGGCGTAATGCTCGCCAGTTTCTTGTCGAAGGTTTTCTTGGTGATAGTATTCACCTCAGCCTTGAAATAGCTTTGATCACCCTCAATATTTTCGACTAGGCCATCTTCTCTCCAAATAATGAGCCTCTGGTGAATTGTCGAAGGGATTGCCCCCACAGCATGGATCCATTCCCTTCCCAACAGCATGTTGTAATTTGCCTTGGTTGAAATCACCATAAACATAGTTGGCCTTCTAATGCTTCCAACAGAAAGGTCAACTTCAATGGCTCCAAGAGAGTAGCCACTTTTACCTTCATAGTTGGTAAGGATTACGTTTCTTCAGCATATGTTGTGGCATCAGGTTCACAGCAGCGCCGCCATCAACCAAGATCTTGCTTACCCCAACATTGTTCACCTTTGCTTGGATATACAAAGGTTTGAGATGATTCCTCATCCCACAATCAGGTCTCTCAAAGACAGCGTGTTGCTCTTCCACACAACCATTCTTGAGGACATAGTAACAGATGGGTTTGTAAGTGGTTTCTTCGTCGAAATCCTCTTCGACGTCGTTTACTTCAGAAACCACGTCATACTCAATTGGGAGGATTGAAACTACACCACACAAGACGTCAAATTCTGACCCAGAATCAGCGAAATCCGAGCCCATTTCTTCATCTAAATTGAGGCCCTCTTTGATCACTGAAAGTGGTGGAAATATCCTTTCAGTAGCTGGCTTTCTAGCCATTTCAAGAGACTTTGAAGGTGTTTGTTTGCCTTTCTCTTTGTTTGAGTTTTCCACCTTGCCTGCAGCAGCAACTTTTTTCTGGCGTTGATATCTGCGCCATTGTGTTCTTGTCATAGGGTTCTTCCCTTTGTAATTATTGTTATAAGCATACTTGTTAGATTCAGTTGCCTTATTTTGGCTAGTAGCACTAGTGCTGCCCCTGACCAATTTTGCTGGTTTCTGTTGATTTCCAACATTCTTTCCATCATAATATACTGGGTAATACCCAGTACTCTTTCCACCAAAATGCACCCATTTCTCGACAGGTGACTCTGCTGGAGGAACATAAGTTCTAATCTGACCTTTCTGAGGATTCCTTGTCGAAGTAACCTTATATTGGATCCCTCTGTTATTGTAATTGAACTTTGGCCTTTTGTCGACCCACTTTCCTTTACGTTTCAGTTCAGGCTTAAATCCCTCAAGATTCTTGGCAGCCTCTTTGTCGAAGACAGCACTGCACCTAGGACAAAGCATAACTTCAGTATTGTTGATTTTGCAGCGATTAAGAAAATCAATCAATTCTTCTTCAGCCCCTGGATACACTATCTTCATTTTTTCAGCGTACTGGTCTTCAGTGACCATTTCGACATCAACCTTGTCGACAGCTTTCTCTACCTTAGCATTTTCAGCAACAACCTCTGTGACCTCAACCACATTGAGATCGACTTCAACCAGCAATGCATCAGCTGTTGGCAAGGGATCAGTATCAATCTTCATTGGTGGCTTAGATTTGTCACCAAATTTCAGCCTTCCTTCGTTGATAGCATTTTGAACCAAATCCCTGAAAATGACACAACGGGAAGTGTTATGACCTAAGAAACCATGAAACTTACAAAAGCCTCTTTTCTGTCGTTGTTCTAATGGTGGAATCTTTAGGCCTTTAGGCAGTAAGATTTGACCATCCAGCCACAAGTAGATCAAATCTTTCGTCACATTTAGATACATCATAAGTGTAAGTTTTTGCGACAAATTTATCATTCTTAGGTTCCACAGGAATTTTCCCATTAGAAGGTTTTAACAATTTGCAAGTATAAGGAGGTCCTGGTTTTAGTTCTGCAATGTTAACCTCTTCTTCGACATCTTCATTAGATATGTCGTATTCTTGGTCACTGTCATTAGCTTCGACATACGCAACCTTTTCTTTTTTACTTTGGAATCTACCTGTTCTACTTTTTCGGCTTTGAGTCTTTCGACTTGTCGAACTCTATCAGCCAATTGTGCCATATCTCTTAAATGTAGTGTGTCTAGTTTCTTTCTTATAGTGTAATCTAGATCACCAGCAGCCATTTCGACTAACTCATGCTCAGGCACTTGGGTAAAACACCTTGCTTTGAGTAGTCTAAATCTATTGAGATAATCATCAATAGATTCTGCCCCCTTGCGTCGAACGCTAGCCAGTTCTTTAAGACTAATCTTACATTGGCCCATATAGAATTGCTCATGGAAGGCCTTTTCTAATTGACTCCAATTAAAAATTGAATTTGGAGGCAGTGTAGTGAACCATGTGAAGGCATTCTTAGTTAGAGAATTTGGAAAGTACTTCATCCTTAAATTCTCCTTATGTGCTAGATCGCCAGCCTCAGTCAAATAACGAGCCACGTGTTCGACGGTAGATTCACTGGTTTCTCCAGCGAACTTTGTGAACTTGGGAATTTTCCACCCCTTAGGTAGCTCTGTTTGTGAGGTGTATTCTGACAAGGGCGACACAAAATTAGGCCTATGTAAACCTAAGTTAAGGCCATTTTGGGCTAAAATAGTTTCGACCAAAGAAATCAGCAATTCTTCCCATTTGTGTTGCCAACATTTGGTAACTATTATTAGTGTTTTGTATCAAAGGATTAAACACAGTACCAATTTGTTGCGTTAACATATTGACCATATCATGATTGCTATCATCTATTTGTTGTCTTAATGCCAAGAAAGATGTTGTAGTCAGATTAGTTTGGGCATTTCAACTATGGATGCCCTCTGTTGAACCATGAGTAGGAGAATACCATGTAATTGCATTATCTGCAAATGTAGACGAATTTGTTTGAAGGCCTGCCATCAATCCTGTTGGCATGCCATACGGTAAAGCCCTTCCACTCATAGTAAATGGCATATTTCCAATAATTGGATTTGCCATCAAAGGACTCGTTGGTCCTACTATTGGTGGCACAGAAGCCATTGTATTAACATTTGTTAATGCTGCAGTGGTCATCATTGACACAGGAGTAATTATGGGAGAAGTTATAGCGGTTTCTCCCATTGTTGTCGAAGAAGGCATAGCAACGGTTATGCCTGCGACATTTGCAGCGTTAACGTCACTAACTTACGCTTGTTCTTGTGTACTTTGTGCATTTGATGCAGAAGCATTACTTGTACTAGAGCGTGCCATCTCTGGAAGATGTTTACCACTCCTTAATTGCATGCACAGAGAAACACAAAGTTTAAGAATTCAACGAAAAACTTTAAAATTAGCACAAATGTCCCACTGGGCGTGCCAATTTGTTTACCTTGGATTTTGGTAAACATCGCTAATTTGAAATTGCTTCTGTTTGCAGGATCAACTAGTAAATCCTAAGACCATTTGTGTTAAAGTTTTTCCCAGAATTATATGTGTTCTTGCAGTTTAAAAGTAAAAAGAAGAAGATAACCGTCGATCTCGCGCGAAACCGTCGGATTTCCTCAATGAGGGAGAATAAAACAAAGAAAAAATTGCAGAAAACCAAAGAAGAAAACAAATTAAAATTGCATTAATTGTAAAGAAAGTTGGTGCACAGATCATACATTCTTCTCTTGGCTCGTTTTCTCTGTAATGTGTTGGAAGTTAGAGCGTGAGAATTCTGTAATGAGATTGTGACCTGTTTTTCCTATCAAAAACTACTATTTATACAAGGAGGGAAACACTATAACTAACTAACTGTACAGAGAATTTAAAAACAGTAACTGCTATGTCTTTTCGACCATGGTTGCTTGATTGCACTTCGACATCAGCCTTCAAACTTTCTCTTGTCGAAATCTTTGCTTGCAACTTCTTCAACTTCACTAAATCCAGCGACGAAATCAGCTTGATATAACCTGATAACTTAACCCATTTTGAACGTCAAAATTACTTCTTGTCTCTTGAAATACAAGGTCAGACTAAATCTCGTTGACTGCATTTAATTGAGCCTGTCGAAAATGCAGGCGAACAAATTGCCCCCCAAAAATGTCTTTTTCGACTGAGTTTTTAAATTAAGAAGAAAATGACATTTTAGAAATTCCTCTTAACTGCTCTAATGACGTCATCAGGTCGAAAATACCTTGTTCTTTCCAGATTTCTCCTTTTTTCGACAACGTGCCAATCGACAAGTATAAGGAGGTCCTGATTTCAATTCTGCCATATTAACCTCTTCTTCGACATCTTCATAAGATATGTCGAATTCTTGGTCACTGTCATTAGTTTCGACATAAGCAACCTTTTCCTTTTTATTTTGGAACCTACTTATTCTGGCTTTTTCAGCTTTAAGTCTCTCTATTTGTCAAACTCTATCAGCTAATTGTGCCATATCTCTTAAATGCAGTGTATCTAGTTTATTTCTTATAGTGTAATCTAGGCCACCAGCAGCCATTTCGACGACTAACTCGTGTTCAGGCACTTGAGTAAAGCACCTTGCTTTGAGAAGTCTAAATCTATTGATATAATCATCAATAGATTCTGCCCCCTTGCGTCGAACGCTAGCTAATTCCTTAAGACTAATTTTACATTGGCCCTTATAGAATTGTTCGTGAAAGGCCATTTCTAATTGACTCCAATTAAAAATTGAATTTGGAGGCAGTGTAGTGAACCATGTGAAGGCATTCTTAGTTAGAGAATTTGGAAAGTACTTCATCCTTAAATTCTCATTATGTGCTAGATCGCCAGCCTCAGTCAAATAATGAGCCACGTGTTCGACGGTAGATTCACTGGTTTCTCCAGCGAACTTTTTGAACTTGGAAATTTTCCATCCCCTAGGTAGCTCTGTTTGTAAGGTGTATTCTGACAAGGGCGACACAAAATTAGGCCTATGTAAACCTAAGTTAAGGCCATTCTGGGCTAAAATAGTTTCGACCATATTAGCCAGGTTGTTTTGCACTCCAGAATTGTTTTGTTGCACTTGTCTGACCACTTCGTCTACATTTTGGTTTCTATTCACCAACACAACTTTAGGGATTGCCTCTATCCTCATAGGCTCTTCGACAATTTGTTGTTGTCCTTGGTTTCCCTGATTCATAGGAATTGCATTGTTAGGCCTTTCTACCGGTATCTCTACAGGCCTAGCATTTTGGATTTGGGGGATTTGCTGGTTATGTACTGGTGGAGTACCAAAGAAATCAGCAATTCTTCCCATTTGTGTTGCCAACATTTGGTAACTATTATTAGTGTTTTGTATCAAAGGATTAAACACAGTACCAATTTGTTGTGTTAACATATTGACCATATCATGATTGCTATCATCCATTTGTTGTCTTAATGCTATCAGAAATCCCTGAAGTTGTGTTGGTGAATAGAAACCAAAATGCAGACGAAGTGGTCAGACAAGTGCAACAAAACAGTTTTGGAGGACAAAACAACCTGGCTAATATGGGCGAAACTATTTTAGCCCAGAATGGCTTTAACTTAGGTTTACATAGGCCTAATTTTGTGTCGCCCTTGTCAGAATACACCTTACAAACAGAGCTACCTAGGGGATGGAAAATTCCCAAGTTCACAAAGTTCGCTGGAGAAACCAGTGAATCTACCGTCGAACACGTGGCTCGTTATTTGACTGAGGCTGGCGATCTAGCACATAATGAGAATTTAAGGATGAAGTACTTTCCAAATTCTCTAACTAAGAATGCCTTCACATGGTTCACTACACTTCCTCCAAATTTAATTTTTAATTGGAGTCAATTAGAAATGGCCTTTCACGAACAATTCTATATGGGCCAATGTAAAATTAGTCTTAAGGAATTGGCTAGCGTTCGACGCAAGGGGGCAGAATCTAATGATGATTATCTCAATAGATTTAGACTTCTCAAAGCAAGGTGCTTTACTCAAGTGCCTGAACACGAGTTAGTCGTCGAAATGGCTGCTGGTGGCCTAGATTACACTATAAGAAATAAACTAGATACACTGCATTTAAGAGATATGGCACAATTAGCTGATAGAGTTTGACAAATAGAGAGACTTAAAGCTGAAAAAGCCAGAATAAGTAGGTTCCAAAATAAAAAGGAAAAGGTTGCTTATGTCGAAACTAATGACAGTGACCAAGAATTCGACATATCTTATGAAGATGTCGAAGAAGAGGTTAATATTGCAAAATTGAAATCTGGACCTCCTTATACCTGTCGATTGGCACGTTGTCGAAAAAAGGAGAAATCTGGAAAGAACAAGGTATTTTCGACCTGATGACGTCATTAGAGCAGTTAAGAGGAATTTCAAAAATGTCATTTTCTTCTTCATTTAAAAACTCAGTCGAAAAAGACATTTTTGGGGGGCAGTTTGTTAGCCTGCATTTTCGACAGGCTCAATTAAATGCAGTCAATGAGGTTTAGTTTGACCTTGTATTTCAAGAGACAAGAAGTAATTTTGATGTTCAAAATGGGTTAAGTTATCAGGTTATATTAAGCTGATTTTGACGCGAGATTTGGTGAAGTCGAAGAAGTTGCAAGCAAAGATTTCGACAAGAGAAAGTTTGAAGGCTGATGTCGAAGTGGAATCAAGCAACCATGGTCGAAAAGACATAGCAGTTACTGTTTTTTAAATTCTCTGTACAGTTAGTTAGTTATAGTGTTTCCCTCCTTGTATAAATAGTAGTTTTTCATAGGAAAAACAGGTCACAATCTCATTACAGAATTCTCACGCTCTAACTTCCAACACATTACAGAGAAAACGAGCCAAGAGTAGAATGTATGATCTGTGCACCAACTTTCTTTACAATTAATGCAATTTTAATTTGGTTTCTTCTTTGCTTTTCTGCAATTTTTTCTTTGTTTTATTCTCCCTCATTGAAGAAATCCGACGGTTTCGCGCGAGATCGACGGTTATCTTCTTCTTTTTACTTTTAAACTGCAAGAACACATATAATTCTGGGAAAAACTTTAACACAAATGGTCTTAGGATTTACTAGTTGATCCTGCAAACAGAAGCAATTTCAAACTAGCGGTGTTTACCAAAATCCAAGGTAAACATATGGGTTGCACTTATTTTAGAGAAAAATGTATAGAAAATGGTAATTCAAGGTATATATGGTCTTAAAAGAGATGATTCATCGGTGAGTAGATCAATGATCTGCAAAATAAAGTTCATATTAATAGCTAAGAAAGAGGGTTAATGTGCAAATTTGTTTATATTAAAGTTGAGGAATATAAAAAGTTGCAAAATATATATTATGTTTTAGAGATTAATTTTTGGTTTTTTCATACCAAATGATTCTCTAGTAAACTTATTAGGCAATCATTGCGCTTAAGATAAAGAGAAATTAGGAAAAGTGTCATCCCATTAAGACATGCATTTTTATATCATATGTCATCTAGTGAAAATTGGGAGATTGAGCAAGAAATTTGTTAGCAAAATTAATCCAGCCACTTTAATAACAAAATATATAAAAAAAAGTTGGTAATTTAAATGTTATGGCATTAACCGAAACACATAGTCCTAAATTTTATGTATTGGAACGACAATATGAACTTCTCTATTGATAAAACCATTTCTAGCGCAGCAAAAGGGGAGTCTGCTATTGTTTAAATCAAAGACTTCCCACTTCCTTGCGATGCCCACAAGTAGATTTCATTTGCCATGTCTAGCATTAATGTCAGATATCATGTCATATTTGGGAGACATTTTGCAAGTAGGAGTGAAAATAAAACTTTTGGATAGAAAACAAAAATTCGTCTGGTTCTTATCAAATAGTGGAGGAATGTGGGTGATGGTATACTTCTTGTATGATAGTCTTTTTTATAGTTGGGTGAGATCATTTCGGGGCCGGATATTGGTAAGATTGATCACATTTAATAAAAAAAAAACGTTTTATTCCAATAATTTCATATGAGTAAATATATTAGTTTTCTTACAATGATTTCATATCAGTTTTTTTAACAATGATATTGATTTCAATAAAACCCGAAACAGACCCAGAACTATGACTATTGATTGTGGTTAAAAAAAGTCTTTTCCAATAATTTTAGATGATTAAAAATATCAATTTTTTTAAAGTATTCATTTGGTATTATGGGAGAGTAATCAACGGGATATGTGTAGTATTATTGTTGGAATCTGTTAATATCAACTTTGTAAAGATGTTGACCCTCATTATATATGAAATAATGATGGGATAGAATTGTGCATCCGTTTGGATAGCTATTTAAAATAGTTGCATCAGTTTTTTTTATTAAATTAGTAATTGACAATGTGTTAGCCTGTAATTTCGACAGGCTAAATTAAATGCAGTCAACGAGGTTTGACTTATTTTTAAAGTTTGACCTTGTATTTCAAGAGACAAGTATCAATTTCGACACTGAAATAAATTAAGCTATCAAGTCGCATCAAGTAGATTTCGACCTCAGATTTGGCTAAGTCGAAGAAGCTGAAGACAGATATTTCGACAAGAAGGAGTTGGAGGCTGATGTCGAAGTAGGATCAAGTAACCGTTACCAAGAGCACGTAGCAGTTACATTTTTTAAACTTTGTACAGTTATTTTCTATTTGTATAAATAGTAGTTTCTCATAGGAAAAACGGGTCACAATCTCTCATACCAAGTTCCCACGCTCAAAGTACCGACACGCACTGAGAAACGAGTACAAGGAACGCATGTATGATCTTGTGCACCACCCCTTTAAATTAATGCAATTTTAATTTTCCTTTTCTTTACGTTTCATGCAAATTTTCTCTTTGTTTTATCCTCCCTCATTTGGAGTATTTCGACGGTTTCGCGGAGAAATCGACGATTATCTTCTTCTTTTTACTTTTAAACGCGCAATTCTAGAAAAACTTTAAACACAAACGGTCTTAGGATTTACTAGTTGATCCTGCAAGCAGAAGCAATTTCAAACTAGCGGTGTTTACCAAAATCCAAGGTAAACAAATTGGCACGCCCGGTGGGACGTTTGTGCTAATTTTAAAAGTTTTTCGTTAAATTCTTAAACTTTGTGTTTGTCTGTACATGCAATTAAGGAGTGGTAAACATCTTCCAGAGATGGCACACTCTAGTACAAGTAATGCTTCTGCATCAAATGCACAAAGTACACAAGAACAAGCGTCAGTTAGTGACGTTAACGCTGCAAATGTCGCAGGCATAACCGTCGCTATGCCTTCTTCGACAACAATGGGAGTAACCGCTATAACTTCTCCCATAATTACTCCTGTGTCAATGATGACCACTGCAGCATTAACAAATGTTAATACAATGGCCTATGTGCCATCAATAGTAGGACCAACGAGTCCTTTGATGGCAAATCCAATTATTGGAAATATGCCATTTACTATGAGTGGAAGGGCTTTACCGTATGGCATGCCAACAGCATTGATGGCAGGCCTTCAGACAAATTCGTCTACATTTGCAGAAAATGCAAGTACAGGGTATTCTCCTATTCATAGTTTGACGGAGGGCATCCATAGTCGAAATGCCCAAACTAATTTGACTACAACATCTTTGTTGGCATTAAGACAACAAATGGATGATAGCTAGAAAAGGCCTTCCATGAGCAGTTCTATATGGGCCAATGAAAAATTAGTCTTAAAGAACTAGCTAGCGTTCGACGCAAGGGGGCAAAATCTGTTGATGATTATCTCAACAGATTTAGACTACTCAAAGCAAGGTGTTTTACCCAAGTGCTTGAGCATGAGTTAGTCGAAGTGGCTGCTGGTGGTCTAGATTATACTATAAGAAAGAAACTAGACACACTACATTTAAGAGATATGGCACAATTGGCTGATAGAGTTCGACAAGTCGAGAGACTCAAAGCCGAAAAAGCCAGAACTGGTAGATTCCAAAGTAAAAAAGACAAAGTTGCCTATGTCGAAATTAAAGATGAAGAACAAGAATTCGACATTTCCTATGAGGAGGTCGAAGAAGAGGTCAATGTTGCTGAGTTAAAACCTGGACCTCCATATACTTGTAAATTGCTAAAACCTTCAAATGGTAAAAATCCTGTCGAACCTAAAAACGACAAATTCGTTGCAAAAACATATACTTTTGATGTTACTAAATGCGACGAAATATTTGACTTGTTAGTTAAGGATGGTCAAATTTTCGTTCCGAAGGGACTAAAAACACCACCATTAGAACAAAAGCAAAAAAGAGGTTTTTGCAAATACCATAATTTTTTGGGTCATAATACTTCTCGTTGTGTTCTTTTCAGGGATTTGGTGCAAAAGGCACTCAATGAAGGAAGGCTGAAATTTGGTGATAAACCCAGGGCACCAATGAAGATCGACGCTGATCCTTTGCCTAATGCTGAGGCAATGTATACTGAGGTGAGCATCAACATGGTCGAAGCCTCTGAAATTGTGCCTGGTAAGGCTAATATGAAGAGAACTACCATAAGTTCAAAGATGGATGTCGAAATGGTCACTGAAGGCCAAGAAGATGACAAAGTGAAAGCAGTGTACCCAAAAGCTGAAGAGGAATTGGTTGATTTCCTCAATCGTTGCAAGCTAAGCAACTCAGAAGTGATGTTGTGCCCAAGGTGCAGTGCTGTTTTTGACAAGGAGGCTGCTAAAGAATTGGAAGAGTTCAAGCCTCAAATGAAGCTCAAAGGTAAATGGGTGGATAAAAGGCCCAAGTTTGATTTTGCTGATAGGAGAATTCCCTACATGGTTACTTCGACCAAAACTCCTGGAAGAGGAAAGCTGAGTACTTATGTTCCTCCTTCTGGTACTCCTGTTGGAAAGTGGATACATTCTAGTGGGAGAAGCAAAGCCATATACCACACGAGGGACAATGCTTTCCATCGAGTTAGACCACCTAAGCTGGTCGAAGGTAACACGAGTGGTGTTAACCAGAACAAGGCAATTGAAATCAAGAAGTATGCCTATAGTAACAACTACAAAGGGAAGAATCCTATGACAAGAACTCAATGGCGAAGGTTTCAACGCCAAAAGAAGGCTGATGCTATTGCTGCAGGTAAAGCAACAACCTCAAACAAAGGGAAGGGTAAAGAGGTAATCTTTCCTTCGACTGAAGTGGTAAGGAAACCAGCCACTGAGAGAATTTTCCCTCCTCTTTCTGAAATTAAGAAAGGCTTCAGAAAAGAAGACCTTAATTTAGAAGAGGAGTTAGATTCTTCCTTTTGCTGATTCTGGGTCAGAGTTTGACGTGCTATGTGGGGTCATCTCAATTTTACCAATTGAGTATGATGTGGTTTCTGAGGTTAATGATGTCGAAGAAGATTTCGACGAGGAAACTACATATAAACCAATATGCTACTATGTGTTGAAGAATGGCTGCAGCGAAGAGCAACATGCTGTCTTTGAAAGGCCAGATTGTGGCATGATGAATCACCTCAAGCCACTGTTCATTCAAGCCAAGGTCAACAATGTGGGAATCAACAAGGTTCTTGTTGATGGTGGTGCTATTGTGAATTTGATGCCTCAACATTTGCTAGGAAGAATTGGCAAATGTGACACTGATTTGAGGCCACATAATGTGGTTCTCACTAATTATGAAGGCAAAACTGGCCATTCACTTGGGGCCATGGAAGTCGAATTAGCAGTAGGTAGTGTCAGAAGGCCAACTTTATTTTTGGTAGTACCCTCCAAGGCAAACTACAACTTGCTGCTTGGAAGAGAATGGATACATGGAGTGGGGGCAATCCCTTCGACTGTGCACCAAAGGCTCATTATTGGGAGAGAAGATGGGTTGGTTGAAAACATTGAAGGTGACCAAAGTTATTTCAAGGCTGAAGTGAATACGATCACCAAGAAGACCTTCGACAAGCAATTGGCAAATATCTCTCCATGCTCTTCTTCCAATGCTGGGTTCATTGAGCAAGACAATGTCTTCTCCTCTGTTAGTCTTCACCCAAATTATGGTTTCGTTTGGGAAAGGGAAATCATTGACGAGGAGAATAGACCAAGAGGCTTTGTTAAGCCTACTGGCTGGGATAGACTTTGAAATGATTATAAAGCCCAATGCATGGGAAAGAATTACGGCCTATGTGGCCGAAAACAAAGAAAAAGCTATTCTAGAAGTTGAGTTACATCAAATGGTTGTTTCAGCCACAGAAGATAATAACAAAGAAATCATGGTCGAAACACAGAGACTTGATGGTGTCTATGATGATGAACCATTAGGATTTGAGAAAGATCCAATAGGTTCGACCAAGAAAATACAAGCACAAGATCCCTTAGAAGAAATTGATTTGGGAGATGGTTCAACAAGAAGACCAACATATATTAGTACAAAGATCAACAAAGATTTCAGAGTGCACATTGTTAAATTGCTAAAGGAATACAAAGATTGCTTCGCTTGGGATTACAATGAGATGCCAGGGCTGAAAAGAGAGGTGGTTGAGTTGAAGTTACCTCTTCGACCAGAGAAGAAGCCTGTGAAGCAAACACCAAGAAGATTTGCACCAGAAATCATGTCGAAGATCAAAGCGGAAATCAAAAGGCTATTGAAAAGCAAGTTCATCAGAACTGCCAGGTATGTTGATTGGCTTGCTAATATAGTGCCTGTAATTAAGAAAAATGGTACGCTTAGAGTTTGCATAGATTTTAGAGATCTAAATAATGCTACTCCCAAAGATCAATACCCAATGCCTGTGGCAGAAATGTTGGTTGATTCAGCGGCTGGTTATGAATATTTAAGCATGCTTGATGGATATTCTAGTTATAACCAAATTTTTATTGCTGAAGAAGACATTTCAAAAACTGCATTTCGATGCCCAGGGGCATTAGGTGTTTATGAATGGGTGGTGATGCCATTTGGTTTAAAAAATGCTGGTGCTACATATCAAAGAGCTATGAACACTATGTTCCATGATTTTATAGAAAATTTTATGCAAGTCTATATAGATGACATAGTTGTTAAGTCTTCATCAGAAAATGGTCATTTAGATCATCTACGACTATCATTCGAAAGAATGAGAAAATATGGATTGAAAATGAATCCACTCAAATGTGCCTTTTGTGTAAGTGCAGGTGATTTCTTGGGCTTTGTTGTGCACAAAAAAGGCATTGAGATAAATCAAAACAAGACGAAAGCTATCATGGAAACACAACCTCCTTCAACAAAGAAAGAATTACAGTCATTATTAGGAAAGGTCAATTTCCTAAGAAGATTTATATCAAATCTAAGTGGCAAGACTCAAATATTCTCGCCATTACTTCGACTGAAGAAGGATGATGTTTTCAAGTGGGATGTCAAACATCAAGTAGCTTTCGATGAGATCAAGACATATCTGATGAACCCTCCAATTTTATTACCACCAATTAGAAATAAAGTAATGAAATTGTATATAGCAGCTTCAGAATTTTCTATAGGTAGCATGTTAGCTCAAGAAGATGAAAATGGTGTCGAAAGAACCATTTACTACCTTAGTAGAATTCTAAATGATTCAGAAACTAGGTATCATCCTATAGAAAAATTATGTTTATGCTTGTATTTCTCTTGTACAAAATTGAAGCAATATATAAAGCCTGTTGAAGTGTATGTTTATTCGCATTACGATATTATTAAACATATGCTGTCGAAACCAAATTTACATAGTAGAATAGGTAAATGGACTTTAGCGCTTTCTGAATTCTCTTTAACATATCAACCACTAAGAGCAATGAAAGGACAAATAGTTGTTGACTTCATTGTTGATCACTCAGTGGTCGAAAAAGGAATTAACTTAGTGGAAATACAGCCTTGGAAGCTATACTTTGATGGTTCTAGCCACAAAAATGGTGTTGGAATTGGGGTATTAATAATTTCACCAACAAAGATACCAAAAAAGTATAAGTTTAAAGTTGAAGAGACATGCTCCAATAATGAGGCAGAGTATGAAGCCTTGATAGCAGGACTTCAAATCTTGTTAGAATTGGGGGCAAAACATGTCGAAATCAAAGGAGATGATCTTGGAACGAGAAGGGAAATGAAGAGAAGCCATTAAGTTGTGGAGATGGGGAACGAAACTCCTATATTTATAGAAGGAACTTAGAGGAGCGCCAGTTGGTTATGGTTTTGGTGTCCCGAGAAGTGGGGCGTTACCTTATTTAAACGTCGTATCACTCTGCAACGTGATGTTAATGACGTCATCAGAGCAGTTGAAAAGGGTTTTCAAAAATACTCTTTTTCTGCCATTCACGTAGTTCCTGTCGAAAAAGACATTTTTGAGGGGGCAATTTGTTAGCCTGTAATTTCGACAGGCTAAATTAAATGCAGTCAACGAGGTTTGACTCATTTTTAAAGTTTGACCTTGTATTTCAAGAGACAAGTATCAATTTCGACACTGAAATAAATTAAGCTATCAAGTCGCATCAAGTAGATTTCGACCTCAGATTTGGCTAAGTCGAAGAAGCTGAAGACAGATATTTCGACAAGAAGGAGTTGGAGGCTGATGTCGAAGTAGGATCAAGTAACCGTTACCAAGAGCACGTAGCAGTTACATTTTTTAAACTTTGTACAGTTATTTTCTATTTGTATAAATAGTAGTTTCTCATCGGAAAAACGGGTCACAATCTCTCATACCAAGTTCCCACGCTCAAAGTACCGACACGCATTGAGAAACGAGTACAAGGAACGCATGTATGATCTTGTGCACCACCCCTTTAAATTAATGCAATTTTAATTTTCCTTTTCTTTACGTTTCATGCAAATTTTCTCTTTGTTTTATCCTCCCTCATTTGGAGTAATTCGACGGTTTGGCGGAGAAATCGACGATTATCTTCTTCTTTTTATTTTTAAACGCGCAATTCTAGAAAAACTTTAAACACAAACGGTCTTAGGATTTACTAGTTGATCCTGCAAGCAGAAGCAATTTCAAACTAGCGGTGTTTACCAAAATCCAAGGTAAACAAATTGGCACGCCCGGTGGGACGTTTGTGCTAATTTTAAAAGTTTTTCGTTAAATTCTTAAACTTTGTGTTTGTCTGTACATGCAATTAAGGAGTGGTAAACATCTTCCAGAGATGGCACACTCTAGTACAAGTAATGCTTCTGCATCAAATGCACAAAGTACACAAGAACAAGCGTCAGTTAGTGACGTTAACGCTGCAAATGTCGCAGGCATAACCGTCGCTATGCCTTCTTCGACAACAATGGGAGTAACCGCTATAACTTCTCCCATAATTACTCCTGTGTCAATGATGACCACTGCAGCATTAACAAATGTTAATACAATGGCCTATGTGCCATCAATAGTAGGACCAACGAGTCCTTTGATGGCAAATCCAATTATTGGAAATATGCCATTTACTATGAGTGGAAGGGCTTTACCGTATGGCATGCCAACAGCATTAATGACAGGCCTTCAGACAAATTCGTCTACATTTGCAGAAAATGCAAGTACAGGGTATTCTCCTATTCATAGTTCGACGGAGGGCATCCATAGTCGAAATGCCCAAACTAATTTGACTACAACATCTTTGTTGGCATTAAGACAACAAATGGATGATAGCTAGAAAAGGCCTTCCATGAGCAGTTCTATATGGGCCAATGCAAAATTAGTCTTAAAGAACTAGCTATCGTTCGACGCAAGGGGGCAGAATCTGTTGATGATTATCTCAACAGATTTAGACTACTCAAAGCAAGGTGTTTTACCCAAGTGCCTGAGCATGAGTTAGTCGAAGTGGCTGCTGGTGGTCTAGATTATACTATAAGAAAGAAACTAGACACACTACATTTAAGAGATATGGCACAATTGGCTGATAGAGTTCGACAAGTCGAAAGACTCAAAGCCGAAAAAGCCAGAACTGGTAGATTCCAAAGTAAAAAAGACAAAGTTGCCTATGTCGAAATTAAAGATGAAGAACAAGAATTCGACATTTCCTATGAGGAGGTCGAAGAAGAGGTCAATGTTGCTGAGTTAAAACCTGGACCTCCATATACTTGTAAATTGCTAAAACCTTCAAATGGTAAAAATCCTGTCGAACCTAAAAACGACAAATTCGTTGCAAAATCATATACTTTTGATGTTACTAAATGCGACGAAATATTTGACTTGTTAGTTAAGGATGGTCAAATTTTGGTTCCGAAGGGACTAAAAACACCACCATTAGAACAAAAGCAAAAAAGAGGTTTTTGCAAATACCATAATTTTTTGGGTCATAATACTTCTCGTTGTGTTCTTTTTAGGGATTTGGTGCAAAAGGCACTCAATGAAGGAAGGCTGAAATTTGGTGATAAACCCAGGGCACCAATGAAGATCGACGCTGATCCTTTGCCTGATGCTGAGGCAATGTATACTGAGGTGAGCATCAACATGGTCGAAGCCTCTGAAATTGTGCCTGGTAAGGCTAATATGAAGAGAACTACCATAAGTTCAAAGATGGATGTCGAAATGGTCACTGAAGGCCAAGAAGATGACAAAGTGAAAGCAGTGTACCCAAAAGCTGAAGAGGAATTGGTTGATTTCCTCAATCGTTGCAAGCTAAGCAACTCAGAAGTGATGTTGTGCCCAAGGTGCAGTGCTGTTTTTGACAAGGAGGCTGCTAAAGAATTGGAAGAGTTCAAGCCTCAAATGAAGCGCAAAGGTAAATGGGTGGATAAAAGGCCCAAGTTTGATTTTGCTGATAGGAGAATTCCCTACATGGTTACTTCGACCAAAACTCCTGGAAGAGGAAAGCTGAGTACTTATGTTCCTCCTTCTGGTACTCCTGTTGGAAAGTGGATACATTCTAGTGGGAGAAGCAAAGCCATATACCACACGAGGGACAATGCTTTCCATCGAGTTAGACCACCTAAGCTGGTCGAAGGTAACACGAGTGGTGTTAACCAGAACAAGGCAATTGAAATCAAGAAGTATGCCTATAGTAACAACTACAAAGGGAAGAATCCTATGACAAGAACTTAATGGCGAAGGTTTCAACGCCAAAAGAAGGCTGATGCTATTGCTGCAGGTAAAGCAACAACCTCAAACAAAGGGAAGGGTAAAGAGGTAATCTTACCTTCGACTGAAGTGGTAAGGAAACCAGCCACTGAGAGAATTTTCCCTCCTCTTTCTGAAATTAAGAAAGGCTTCAAAAAAGAAGACCTTAATTTAGAAGAGGAGTTAGATTCTTCCTTTTGCTGATTCTGGGTCAGAGTTTGACGTGCTGTGTGGGGTCATCTCAATTTTACCAATTGAGTATGATGTGGTTTCTGAGGTTAATGATGTCGAAAAAGATTTCGACGAGGAAACTACATATAAACCAATATGCTACTATGTGTTGAAGAATGGCTGCATCGAAGAGCAACATGCTGTCTTTGAAAGGCCAGATTGTGGCATGATGAATCACCTCAAGCCACTGTTCATTCAAGCCAAGGTCAACAATGTGGGAATCAACAAGGTCCTTGTTGATGGTGGTGCTGCTGTGAATTTGATGCCTCAACATTTGCTAGGAAGAATTGGCAAATGTGACACTGATTTGAGGCCACATAATGTGGTTCTCACTAATTATGAAGGCAAAACTGGCCATTCACTTGGGGCCATGGAAGTCGAATTAGCAGTAGGTAGTGTCAGAAGGCCAACTTTATTTTTGGTAGTACCCTCCAAGGCAAACTACAACTTGCTGCTTGGAAGAGAATGGATACATGGAGTGGGGGCAATCCCTTCGACTGTGCACCAAAGGCTCATTATTGGGAGAGAAGATGGGTTGGTTGAAAACATTGAAGGTGACCAAAGTTATTTCAAGGCTGAAGTGAATACGATCACCAAGAAGACCTTCGACAAGCAATTGGCAAATATCTCTCCATGCTCTTCTTCCAATGCTGGGTTCATTGAGCAAGACAATGTCTTCTCCTCTGTTAGTCTTCACCCAAATTATGGTTTCGTTTGGGAAAGGGAAATCATTGACGAGGAGAATAGACCAAGAGGCTTTGTTAAGCCTACTGGCTGGGATAGACTTTGAAATGATTATAAAGCCCAATGCATGGGAAAGAATTACGGCCTATGTGGCCGAAAACAAAGAAAAAGCTATTCTAGAAGTTGAGTTACATCAAATGGTTGTTTCAGCCACAGAAGATAATAACAAAGAAATCATGGTCGAAACACAGAGACTTGATGGTGTCTATGATGATGAACCATTAGGATTTGAGAAAGATCCAATAGGTTCGACCAAGAAAATACAAGCACAAGATCCCTTAGAAGAAATTGATTTGGGAGATGGTTCAACAAGAAGACCAACATATATTAGTACAAAGATCAACAAAGATTTCAGAGTGCACATTGTTAAATTGCTAAAGGAATACAAAGATTGCTTCGCTTGGGATTACAATGAGATGCCAGGGCTGAAAAGAGAGGTGGTTGAGTTGAAGTTACCTCTTCGACCAGAGAAGAAGCCTGTGAAGCAAACACCAAGAAGATTTGCACCAGAAATCATGTCGAAGATCAAAGCGGAAATCAAAAGGCTATTGAAAAGCAAGTTCATCAGAACTGCCAGGTATGTTGATTGGCTTGCTAATATAGTGCCTGTAATTAAGAAAAATGGTACGCTTAGAGTTTGCATAGATTTTAGAGATCTAAATAATGCTACTCCCAAAGATCAATACCCAATGCCTGTGGCAGAAATGTTGGTTGATTCAGCGGCTGGTTATGAATATTTAAGCATGCTTGATGGATATTCTAGTTATAACCAAATTTTTATTGCTGAAGAAGACATTTCAAAAACTGCATTTCGATGCCCAGGGGCATTAGGTGTTTATGAATGGGTGGTGATGCCATTTGGTTTAAAAAATGCTGGTGCTACATATCAAAGAGCTATGAACACTATGTTCCATGATTTTATAGAAAATTTTATGCAAGTCTATATAGATGACATAGTTGTTAAGTCTTCATCAGAAAATGGTCATTTAGATCATCTACGACTATCATTCGAAAGAATGAGAAAATATGGATTGAAAATGAATCCACTCAAATGTGCCTTTTGTGTAAGTGCAGGTGATTTCTTGGGCTTTGTTGTGCACAAAAAAGGCATTGAGATAAATCAAAACAAGACGAAAGCTATCATGGAAACACAACCTCCTTCAACAAAGAAAGAATTATAGTCATTATTAGGAAAGGTCAATTTCCTAAGAAGATTTATATCAAATCTAAGTGGCAAGACTCAAATATTCTCGCCATTACTTCGACTGAAGAAGGATGATGTTTTCAAGTGGGATGTCAAACATCAAGTAGCTTTCGATGAGATCAAGACATATCTGATGAACCCTCCAATTTTATTACCACCAATTAGAAATAAAGTAATGAAATTGTATATAGCAGCTTCAGAATTTTCTATAGGTAGCATGTTAGCTCAAGAAGATGAAAATGGTGTCGAAAGAACCATTTACTACCTTAGTAGAATTCTAAATGATTCAGAAACTAGGTATCATCCTATAGAAAAATTATGTTTATGCTTGTATTTCTCTTGTACAAAATTGAAGCAATATATAAAGCCTGTTGAAGTGTATGTTTATTCGCATTACGATATTATTAAACATATGCTGTCGAAACCAAATTTACATAGTAGAATAGGTAAATGGACTTTAGCGCTTTCTGAATTCTCTTTAACATATCAACCACTAAGAGCAATGAAAGGACAAATAGTTGTTGACTTCATTGTTGATCACTCAGTGGTCGAAAAAGGAATTAACTTAGTGGAAATACAGCCTTGGAAGCTATACTTTGATGGTTCTAGCCACAAAAATGGTGTTGGAATTGGGGTATTAATAATTTCACCAACAAAGATACCAAAAAAGTATAAGTTTAAAGTTGAAGAGACATGCTCCAATAATGAGGCAGAGTATGAAGCCTTGATAGCAGGACTTCAAATCTTGTTAGAATTGGGGGCAAAACATGTCGAAATCAAAGGAGATGATCTTGGAACGAGAAGGGAAATGAAGAGAAGCCATTAAGTTGTGGAGATGGGGAACGAAACTCCTATATTTATAGAAGGAACTTAGAGGAGCGCCAGTTGGTTATGGTTTTGGTGTCCCGAGAAGTGGGGCGTTACCTTATTTAAACGTCGTATCACTCTGCAACGTGATGTTAATGACGTCATCAGAGCAGTTGAAAAGGGTTTTCAAAAATACTCTTTTTCTGCCATTCACGTAGTTCCTGTCGAAAAAGACATTTTTGAGGGGGCAATTTGTTAGCCTGTAATTTCGACAGGCTAAATTAAATGCAGTCAACAAGGTTTGACTTATTTTTAAAGTTTGACCTTGTATTTCAAGAGACAAGTATCAATTTCGACACTGAAATAAATTAAGCTATCAAGTCGCATCAAGTAGATTTCGACCTCAGATTTGGCTAAGTCGAAGAAGCTGAAGACAGATATTTCGACAAGAAGGAGTTGGAGGCTGATGTCGAAGTAGGATCAAGTAACCGTTACCAAGAGCACGTAGCAGTTACATTTTTTAAACTTTGTACAGTTATTTTCTATTTGTATAAATAGTAGTTTCTCATAGGAAAAACGGGTCACAATCTCTCATACCAAGTTCCCACGCTCAAAGTACCGACACGCACTGAGAAACGAGTACAAGGAACGCATGTATGATCTTGTGCACCACCCCTTTAAATTAATGCAATTTTAATTTTCCTTTTCTTTACGTTTCATGCAAATTTTCTCTTTGTTTTATCCTCCCTCATTTGGAGTAATTCGACGGTTTCACAGAGAAATCGACGATTATCTTCTTCTTTTTACTTTTAAACGCGCAATTCTAGAAAAACTTTAAACACAAACGGTCTTAGGATTTACTAGTTGATCCTGCAAGCAGAAGCAATTTCAAACTAGCGGTGTTTACCAAAATCCAAGGTAAACACAATGATTTAATAATTTTGTTATGTAATTACTAATTTATAATATATCATTCAATGAATTAGGTGAAGACCCGAAACTGATGGCATTTATATAAAAAGTGCAATTTTTTTCGTCACTTGGGTCATTTACGTTTTTTTTTCTGAATATCATTTAGATAGTAGACAAAAAATTTGGATAGTGATACTCAATAAGTTCATAAGAGTAAATATATCAGTTTTTGTTTTTACCAATGATTTCGTATCAGTTTTTTCACAATGTAACGTATGCATTGAATTGCTTCAATTATAATCAGTTATGATTGTTGACGTGGTTAAAATAAACGTATATTTGCAATAACTTCATATGAGTAAATATATCATTTTTTTAGTGTAGATTTATTAAAACACATTTGGGGGTTTGATATAATCCATATATGGTAATAATCATATGTCGATGATCAAATTGCCCGGGAACAAAGATCAAAAGATTCAAAACTCAAGCAACTATACCAATAATCAATGAGCACTACCACTACAAAGCAAATGCATTAAGTTCATCGACATATGATCCAAATAGAGATATTTGGAACCGGAAACGAAGATCAAAAGCAACAAAACAATATTTTAATAAATGGTTGCGCAAAAGTGTTTAAAGAAAAATACCCATATAAATGCAAATAAAAAATAAAAGGAATCACACACATTGTTATCCAATTCTATTGTCACGACCTTCGACTTTGTACCATTTTTCTCATGCTCCCTTTTCTTTTCCGATTCCAGTCAGCACACCTATAAGGTCTGTAGGCATGTATACATTACAAATATTAATATTCAATCTTCAATAGAGTGACATGTGTAGTCAGTGTTATATCACTTTTGAATATGTATATATACAATGACATGATATCGTGATAGTGTATTGATGTACTAACCAATTAAATAGTCAGTGTTGATATCACTTTTGAAAACATCAGCAGGAGAAGTATAAGTCTCTGGGACCATGTTGATTTGAATATTAGAGACCCTTTGGACCCTAGTATTATACTGAAAATTAATTTTAAATTTGTGAACAGTTGTACGGTATGCACCAGAATTAGAAACAACATCAAAATTTGTGATCATATAAACATCCCCTTCATTCAAGTCAGACTCAAATTTGTAAATAAGTATTTCCGAATAGTTGCATGTATCTTGTTCCCCTGCAGAAAACATAAATGATATAACAAAATTAGGAGAAAATAACAATTACAAAAGGCATCAAATATACAAAATGTTTGTATTTGTCAAAATTATTGAGATCCTACATATTCGCAATTGACCATCCCTAGTAAATAATCACAAGATCATGAGCAATATGATAAGTACCATGGAAAAAACAATATAACATGTAAAAAGAAATTTTAAAGTGCATAATATTAACCTCACTATCAATAAAAACGAATTCAACCGAAAAGGGGATCCTGGTATTGTTCAAATCAGAGACTTCCCATTTCCTTGTGATGCCCACGAGTAGGTTGCATTTGTCATTTCTGACATCGATGTCAGAAATCAAGTCATACTTGGGAGGCATTTTGTGAAAGGGGATAGGAATGAATCTCGGTAGAATACCGTTTCTTTTGGCTATGAGGAATGTTGGTAGTGGTAAATAGTTGGTTGTAATGATCCTATTTATAAATGGGTGTGTCTCTTCATAAGAGGGAAAAATGAAAAAATTTAAAATTTGCAAACACAATTTTAAAATTTGAGTATTTGTTCAAATTAATTACTATTATAAACATTGATATAATTATTTATTGGAGCCGTTTGTCATAAAAAAAACTGATTCATATAAATTTAATAACATAAACGTTACATGTACTATTATTAATTATTATGTCAAAATAAACGTTCAAATTGTTCTTTTTAGTTCATTATTATAATAACGTAAATGTTTTTATTAATGAAAACGTTACATGTCAAACAAAAATAAACGTTCTAAATTTTAATATTTTTCATTTAATGTTTCATGTAACCGTTTTTCTTAATGCAAACGTTTTTCTTAAAAGGGGTCTATTTGTATTTATTCTAATGCGAACGTTACTTTATATAAATGGAATTGTGAACTTTATTATATTCATTTCTAAATTAATTATATATCAATTATTTTGTGAAATTTATAAAACATTATATCTCAGTAAAACTTCCTAACAATGCTAATAATTGTAAACCTTCAAACAAATTAGCATTTTGTATCATCAATATTAAACCTATAAATACCTAATTTATATTATAGACTTAAACCTATCATCATATTGTAACTACTTTTATTTTAGCATTATACCTATTGGCATATTGTAACTATCCACTACAATATGAATCCATATTGTAACTAATTTTTTCTAACATTATAGCTATTAGTAATGGTTACAATTAATAGCATTTATATATAGTTTAAAACATATTATAGGTATTTATAGGTTTAACATCAATTGTCCGTTACAATTTTATATGGATCCGTTACAATTTATTTGGTTTTGTTACACTTGATACAATGAATTTCAATTGAACTGTAACATTTAAATGTTTCCCGTTATAATTTGAATTGTATGACTAAAACATGTCACTACAAATTATACGTTTAAGTTATTTTTTCAAAGTAATTTATTAGTTAAATTTTCGATCCCCTTAACACTTGAATATTTTGAACATAACATCACTTTTTGTTTGTCAACATCCAGTTCTTATTTTGTTACCGATTCAATTAGTGCAGCTTCGCATTTTTACCTAACTGGCGTTAATTCAATCTCATGATCATCGTATTATAATGGCCCCATTTCACTTATAGGGAAGGAAATATGGTATAAACTTAAATTAGTATAAAATTATAAATAAAGATTAAGGATGACAAACTTTCCAAAATACGTTACAAATGCTTTGTATAAACGTTGTTAAAAAAATCACATCAAATAAGTTAATTGTTTGATACTAAAATACAAAAAGTCTCGTTATACCCTTAAAAATATTCAATATTTTAATTCTAAAATAGAAAAAAATTTCATTTGGTGATTTAGATTACATGAGTAACAAAAGTTAAATCACAAAAAATTTATTCCCCAATCCACCATACTCGACCAAAATTACTGATACACTCTATCTGAATCTCGTAATACCCTTATATTCAACTTGTAACTCAACCATGTAGCTCATATGTGATTCAATTCAATTCCCAATGTTTAAATCCAATAGTTTCAACTCCTTCAACCTGAAATTTCCATTTGGTGATTTACATTACATTTGATATGGTGATTTACATTACATGAGTGAAAAAAGGATTGAACACAACATACATATTATGGAAAATTAAACCTACTTGACAACATGTCAAATCAAGATCTTATAGCAATAAAATGAATCTCAGAAACAACCATTTACAAATTTACTGCTACACACTATCTGAATCTTCAAAACACTTATCTTCAACTGCTATCTCAAGAATGTAGCTCATATGTGACTAAACCCAACACCGAACATTCACATGCAAAAGTATTCACCTCCTTCAACATGAAATATCCAAATTGTGAAGATGAACTATTCAAGAAAATTCAAACGAACCGTGATGAACAAATGTCAAATCAATAAGATCTAATTGACAACATGGAAAACATGCATATTATGGAAAACCTACTTGACAACAGGTCAAATCAAAATCTAATAGCAATAATATGAATTTCAGAAACAACCATTTACAAATTTACTGCTACACACTATCTGAATCTTCAAAACACTTATCTTCAACTTCTATCTCAAGAATGTAGCTCATATGTGACTAAACCCAACACCGAACATTCACATGCAAAAGTATTCACCTCCTTCAACATGAAATATCCAAATTGTGAAGATGATGAACTCCCCAAGTAAATTCAAACGAACCGTGATGAACAAATGATGTTTAGTGAAGATGAAGTGATGGTGTGGATAGTAACGAAACCTATCACCCAACCTTACATATTTATACCTATATTTTTTTGGAGAGTTACAACTAAAAAAACGTTTTTTATTTTCAATTAAATCTCATAAATATATTGGAACGTTACACATTTAAAAACGTTTTTATTAATTATTCCAATTAAAACAACAATCAAATATATAAGATAATATAAATATAATAAATAATTAAATTATAGGTGAGTTGGAAATAGCATTTATTGTCAAAATTCTATATGAGTGACACATGTTAAAATAATTAATGAGGTTATTTGCAAATGTATATTATATAGATATAGATATAGATAGGCTTTACTAGTATATGTTGAACTTTAGGCTTTTTGGTAATATTTCTCTTAAAAAATGTTGCAACTTTTGGGTAAAAATATTAAAATGCCTTAATGTAAAATATGTGCTTAGTCAATTTAAAATTCAATAGGTAAAATGGATCATTTAAAGGCTTAACATGAAATAGGCTTTTAAATAGGCTTTAAGGTCAGAACTAGCATTTAAAAAGGCCAGGTCAGGCCTAAAAAAGCCTTTGACAGGCTATAGGCCAAGCTTAGCCTTATAAAGTTCAACGTAGGCGAGGCTCGGGCCTTTCAAAGTCTGGCCTGGCCTATTCCCACCCCTAGTTGAAGACATATTTTTTTTTTTTACTGAAAACACGTCAAAATTGAAATAGACAATAATATTTAATACAGTTAAGTTCTCAGACATTTATGTTTTATTTTTTGGAAATTATGACTATTTTATGAACCTTATTATATTAAAGGCAAGTTTTATTAAGTATTTTTGGTGTGAATTGAAGTTTTTTTTTACTTTATTATGTTGTTTTGTAGGCATAATATATATATATATATATATATATATATATATATATATATATATGAATTTGAGAAATTGGTAGTATCTTATGATTCGTGTTACGGTCCTTTGATTTATGATCTTGTGACCCCTCCCCGATCCTTCCTAGGATCTCGATTCGGACTACCTTGAGTATGCCTAACAGTTTCTTGACTGTTTTGCAGAGAAAGGGCCATATGCAGGACCAAATTTCACTAAGAGACTCTCCAACTCATATCTTTGGAAATATGTCAAAATTCTTTCCTTCACTCTTTTATTATAGAATATTATAGATTGCTACTTGCATTTACACATTAAAGAAAGATTATGCATATATTAATAGAAAGAAAATATACTTCACAGGACAAGCATCAAATGAGCATTTAATGACATAACCTTTCTTCCTAGTCAGAATTAGGGATGTAACTGTTTTGCTGTAAGCACTAATACATTTATACTTGAATAGTATAACTAAAAAATTTTTGAAGATCCAACTCATATAATTAGTTACACACTATATATGACTTACCTGCTTGACTAATATCCTGAATCTGTACCAAGAGGAAAAAGTGTGAAGTAGAGAAGTGCTGAGGTACATAGGGCCCATTTGGAGAGAGCTTATTTTGAGGTTATGAAAATTAGATTATGCAAATAAAAATACTTTTGTGTATTATTCATGAGCTTGTGAATGTAGTTTATGAAAAACAACTTATGGAAATATAATTTTTGCTAGTGAGAATTTATGAATTAACATAAATACTTATTTATCTCCATAAATTATTTTTCTTAAGATAAAAAATAAGCTAATCCAAACAGGTCCATAGTTTGACTCATGCCTTAAAAGATATGGCTTTAATTAATAATATCTAAATGCCTTTCTCCTTTTCATTTTTGTAACTGTACAGTTGTGTGTATAACCAAGAGCTTTGAGAATATTGTTTACTAGGCATTGCTATCGTTTAATTTTTTTCTATTTCTAAACTTACTTTCCCCTTAACTTTATTTAAAGAAACCTTTACGAGCAATGCAAAATGAGAAAGAATCAGGAAGTTTTATGACAACTGCTGCTGCAAGGCATCCATATTCGTTGCCATGTTTTCTTTGGGCACAAAGAAATGTTGAATTTTCTATCAAGTGTAAGGTTGGTCTTTTTCATCCTTTTATGATAGGCTTTTTGTTGGTAGCATTCCATGCCAGTGGACTTTTGGAAGCAAGAAGGCTTGAATCCTTTTGCTGATGAGGTAACTTGACTTCTTGGAAATCATATATATTTAGTTAATATGTCAAGGTGCATTGATTTATTAGTTGTTGTCTACTATAAATTGATGTTATGAACCTGTTGTATTTTGTATTTTGTATTTTATTTGAAAATAATATAATAACTTAACTAACATTTTTTTAGAATCTTATTTTTCAATATCTACGTTTGAAAAAAACTATGATTTAAAACCAATTTTTAAATCTATTGATCATTTTAAGTTTGAAAACATTTTATTAAATTAATTATTATTGTTAATTCATTAAGGTTTGAACGTTGCAATTATTTATGTCTTATAAGGGATATAAACGTTTTGTTCTTAGAAAATCATTATGAGGAGCCGTTTTACATTTTCCATAATTATATATAAGAGCCGTTTGTCTCTTTTTAAAGAAAGTTAATGGTTTCAATTGTTTTCTGTTTCAACTAGTTCAATGGTCAGATGGGATTTTTACGTTTATTGGTTTTGAGGTTTTCAATATATTAGGTTTTGAAAGAACATGGGTTGAGGACAGTTTTTCGTATACATACATACATACATACATATATATATATATATATATATATATATATATGAGATATGATATATTATACAGAGAAATATATAGAGGAAAAAGGAGTAAGATACTTCTCATTTTGAGAAAAGAATAAGAATACCGAGTAGTAAAACAAAGAGTAGGGGGTGTGAGTTTGGTGGTCTTCTTAGATGCAAGGAAGATCATATTTTCTGATAAGACTGTTTTATCCTGGGGACAACGAGGCTAGGAGAGACTACTTGCACACCTTGGGTAGAGCCGCAAAACGTCTTAAAGAGAGCGACCTAGTCCGCGACTCAGCCAATTTTGTTCGTGTTCGTCAGTGTGTCTGCAATTTTTCCAACAATTTTAAGACGTTGATTATCTGCCATTTCGATCGAGCACGACACTTTCATTAATGTCTTCAAAGGTAGATATGTTTTACGGTCTTCAAATGGATGCCTTATGTTGACTCCAAAGGTATATCTTATACTCAGTATTTTGGTATTGTCAATTTCACTTAAACTGTCTCGAAGTCAAAGATAAAAATTTTGAGAACTCAAACTCATGAATAGGAAAAAAATGACAATGATAATAAGAGTTGTAGAATTCCCCTCAAGAAGTATTATGATTTTTTTTAAATCGATGTTACTACCGGATTCGATGTTATAGAAATTTGGTTAAGACAAATTTTATTGTTCACTGTTGCTAAGATATGAGATGTGGAATTGATGTTTATCTCTGGAAAGACTAATGTTCTTAACGGTGTTATGCATTCTCCACAGATAAGGAAGAATTTAACTCTAGTTATATTTTTAACAAAATTGGGTTTACCCAAAACATCTGGCTAACTTGTATACCCTTACAAACACTATTTTGTAAGGAAGAATTATGACATTATGAGAATGCTCAATTTGAGTTGAGATGATTTATTTTTAACATTCATAGTTTTTATAATATTTCGACTATGAATTTTTAAATGATTAATTAGTAATTTTTATTATGCTAGTTTTACGTCACTATTAATTGTTACATTTTTCGAACTATTGTTTTTGATTAGCTGCAACATATATATTTTATTTTAGGCTACTCATATGTTTAATCTAGTATTATATACTTTTTTATGAGCTATAAGAGATTGGTTGTGAAAACTTGGTTTCAGGATTGGAAAAGTTCTGAAAAAAACCACGGCATGAAAAAAAAGTTTATTTATTTATTTTTGTCCCCGTGAAGTTAGATTTCTTCTATAGTGTATATGGTTAACAATGGAAGTTATATATTTTAATTAAATGATGACATTTTTATTCAATAGGATAAGTGGATGTTATGGAAATCATTTTTCTTTTAAAGGTAAAAATAGTGGAGGTTCTATTTTTTAATAGTGCTTTATTAGAACATGTGATTCTAATGATAATATTTTTATTTCTAGTGGGGGTTCTATTTTTATTTACATGTGATTCTAATGACTTTTTCTTTCTCTATTATTTTTCTACACTTGGATGACTTACTTATTTTTTGTTCTTATATTTGTGAAAAATATCAAAAATACATTTTGTAAAAGTTTTTGATATGAAGGATGTTGGTGAAGTAAATATAAATTACTTCCGTTGTAAGCCAGACACTCGTTATGATCCTAGTGAGTGTGAAAAAAAAATCTAAGTATGCGAGCTTCATTTGCAGCATTTTATATGCTGCTGATTGCACTAGAATTATAACTGTTGTTGTGAGTATACTGGTTCTAGTAATGAGTAGTTGTGTACTATTGAGAGGGTCATGATGTACCTTAAAAGGACCATGGACCTAAGATTGTTTCCCACTGTGCTATAAAGTTACAGTGATAACGAATTGAATAGTCTTTTAGATATTCCTAAGTACAAAAAGATGATTCCAACCATATGGATCTAATGTGATAGAACCGCGGCTATCACAAAGTAAATAAGACGATCATATGATGTTTGAAGAAAATTTAGTTGATCCTTTGACGAAAGGATTAGCAAGAGGAATGAGACTGATGCCCATAAATTTGTCTTTTATATGGGTAACCCAACCTAATAGACTGGAGATCCCAAGATATAGGTTCAATGTGGTAATAACAACTTATAATAAGACTTTGAATCATGAACAAATAATTTTAAGTCTCATTCATAGTGTGGAGCATGATATCATGTAGTGTTTGGAAGGTTGAATTATTTTCTTAATGAGTTCATTACTCTATATAGAGTGAGATACGTAGCTACATGAGTACTCTTGATAGACTCATGCCCATAAGCAAGTAAAAAATTGAAGAGAAGGAATGAGAGAGAAGAGAATAGGGTGCATGCGAACAAAGTTATCGGTAAAGACCCAAAGGAAACCTTTGCTTCAATAACTATCATTTCTAGAATTTTTGGAATTTCTTTCAAATGTAAATCTGTTCCATTTTTATTTAGTAACATCTCTGGCTTTCATTTTTTCAAATCTAAATGGAAGAGAAGAAAAACTAATAAAAAAGCTGAAAATAATATAAAATGTAATGGGAGAGAGGAATAAAATTGAAGATACCCAGGTAAAACAAAAACTTCACTCAAGAAGATAAGTGTTGAGGTGAAACCCAGGAAAACTTCATTTTCTGGGCTTGCACTATTTTGTATTTCCATATTTCATTGTTATCCAATGGTTCTTCTTATTCCAGTAACACTAAATGGGATGTAACCAAATTATTGAGTTTTTTTAGCTACTGTTTATTAAGATCAAAAGCAAGGTTTTAAGATTGTTGAGAGAAAGTGTAGGTGAAAGGGTTTAGAGGTGCATGAGGGTTGACAGAGAGGGAAAAAATACCCATTTGTGATTTGATGTTGGGTTCCATGTGAGCTTTGAGAGAGGGATTGAAAACTTGATAGGTGTATCAGTTGATTACATGTGAATTGGTTATTGTTCATTTTAATTTGAATTCCTAATATCTTTTGCTTTTTGTTAATGATTTTCAAATTGCGAGGGGTACAATTGTCTTAATAACAAGATTACTAGAAGCCATCATGATTAGAGTTATTGGCCTGTTACGTACTGAAGGTAGTTAGAAATTATAATTGCCTTGATGGTCGATGATAATATAATTGCCTTTGTCAATCCAATTATCTTTGAATCCGTAGCTAAAGTATTTTGGTGGATTTAGTTTTACCTTCCAATTATCTGGATTTGAAAAAGAAGATTAGATTTGACAACCCCAAAATTCCACTTCAAGCTCAAATTTGGGTAAGATAGCACCTTATTTTTTATCAAATTACCCCTAGGTAAGAAATGCACGAGTGTAGGAGGAGCGAACTGATATGTAAAGAATTATGAGTTGTTTCCTACTAATTTGTTAAAGACTATTCACTGATTTATATTCATGTAGAAAACTGTAGTTAAGTTTGTTAGTGTTCACTAAAATTTAGTGTAAGGTTTAAGTGTTTATGCGTTGTTTAGGAAAATTACTTGTACACTTACCATGGTAGTTTTAATTTATTCACCACTATCATAATCTAATTTAATTGTTCACATATAGTTTGTTGTCCCGCAGTCTTGTGAGTGAGAGCTACTCTACCACATAAATCAATTTATTTATACTTTGTGTTGTATTTTTGTTGTATCTCCAAAGTCCCTTTGGCAGTAATTTAGTTTAATTGTATTGCCACTAGGATGTTTTTGTAGATCCCACTACGCCAGAATTAGGAAAAATAGGCGCTACCTTAAGCAGCGTTTATTAAAAAGCGCTAGGTAAGGGGAAACGGTCAAAGGGATAGGCAGCGTTTATATTGAAAGCGCTGGGTATTGCTTAAAAGCGCAAGCCAATAGGTAGCGCCTATATTTGGAAGCGCTGGCTATTGCAAAAAAGCGCAAGGCCAAAGGTAGCGCTTATACTGAAGCGCTGGCTATTGCTTAAACGCGCAAGGCCAATAGGTAGCGCCTGTATTGGAAGCGCTGGCTATTGCAAAAAAGCGCAAGGCCAAAGGTAGCGCTTATATGAAGCGCTGGCTATTGCTTAAACGCGCAAGGCCAATAGGCAGCGCCTGTATTGGAAGCGTTGGCTATTGTTAAAAAGCGCTAGGCAATGGGTAGCGCTTCTTGCTAAAACGCTGCCCATTGCTCTTTTTTTTATTTCGTTATTTTCCTCTCTTCTCAACGGGTATCACGCACAGTCTCTTGCTCTCTTCTCTCTCGCGCTCACTCTCACACTCTAGCTCACCATTTTTGTTCTCACCCTCATTTTCGTGCTCACTCTCATTTTCGTTCTCACACTCATTTTCGTTCTCACCCTCCCTCGTGGCTGCTCTCATTTTCGTTTCTCCAAAGCTCATTTCTTCCCATTTTCGTTTCTCTTCCATACTTCTCCATTTTTGCAAAGGATTTCGGTTCGTACTTGGAAGCTCATTTCTTCCCCATTTTCGTTTCTCTTTCACTAAGGTTAGTATTATTACATGTTGTTCTAATTATTTTAATGGCATTGGTAACTTAGGTTAGATGATTGAAATTTAATGCTTGATAATTGGTTCTTTGAAATGGTGTTTCTAAATATGAGGGAAAATGTAGGTGTAGTGTTTGTTGAAATGTCCAAATGAAATGCTTTTTAGTTTAATGTTGCTCTAGGTTAAGGGATTTTATAAATTTGAGATATTTAGGATTGCTTGTTGTTCTAGTTATTTTAATGGCATTGAAACCTTAAGTTAGATGATTCAAACTTGATGCTTGTTGATTGGTTCTTTGAAAGGGTGAAGTGTTTCTAAACTTGAGGGGAAATGTAGGTGTAGTGTTTGTTGAAATGTCCAAATGAAATGCTTGTTAATTTAATGTTGCTCTAGGTTAAGGTATTCTTGTGTTGTATTTATAAATTTGAGATATTTAGTGAAATGCATGTTAATTGAATGTTGTTCTAGGTTAAGGGATACTTGTGATGTATTTCTAAACATGAGAAATTGAGGATTGTTGCTGAATATGTGAATTGTTGTTAGGTTTTGCGAGTTCGTTTTGTTGGAGCTTTGCATTCGCTGTTCGAGAGTTCGGTTCATTTGCTGGTGCGTGGTTCGCCTAGGTTGGAGTTCATTGTTGCTTCCACTTGTTCAGGTACTTTTGTTGTTTAAAACTAGAGTGACTATTTATTTATTTAAAACTGAAATTGCCTCTCTTATTTATTTTATGTGTTCCTTTTCTTTTAGTTGTGCTTGAAATGAAAGATTGATACCTAACTTAGTCTTGGCAACAACAATGATTCTAAAAATCAATTGCTAATAACTGTTTTGATTGAACCATGATGATTTATACTTGAACAAGAATATAAGTTATGTGGACTTGTATATGTGTGGTGAATGAAACTAGCAAAGTAAAATCAAATATGCCTAAATATGCGAATTGTTTGTTGTTTGTCACCTATAATAGGTTTTTAAGTTCTCTTATCAGGATTTTATTATAAATAAATACTGAGAAATTATGGATAGAGAGTGGATGTCTGCCAATCGTCTGTCCAAGGAATATGCTGCTGGAGTGGATTATTTTGTGAAGTGTGCTGTTGAACGTTTAGGGACTTCTAGTAACATGAAGTGTCCTTGTTTGAGTTGTTGTTATGTAAAATCAGTTAATGCAGAGGAGTTGGCAGGACATTTAAAGGGTTACGGAATAGATCAAAGTTACACTTGTTGGACAATGCATGGTGAGGAAAGAAGTGAATCTTCAAATATGGGTAATAGTACTGAGAGATGTGCACCGGTTGACACCGAAAGACCTACATTTGAAGGGGGCGAATTTGAAGAGATGGCAAAGGCTGTTGAAGACGATCTTAATGATTGTCCTCAAATGTTTGAGAAATTGATAACGGATGCGGAGACACCGTTGTATTCAGGTTGTACTGAATTCACAAAACTATTGGCTGTGATAAAGTTGTATAACTTGAAAACTTGCCACGGATGGACGGATAAGAGCTTTACGGAATTACTCGCACTGTTGAAAGAAATGTTGCCGAAGGATAATGTGCTCCCTTCTCGGACCTATGATGCAAAACGAATGTTAGGGTCCATTGGGTTGAACTATGAGAAGATACATGCTTGTCCCAATGATTGCATTTTATTTCGGAATGAACATGCCTCGTTAAAGTCGTGTCCTAAATGTAATGCATCGCGATATAAAAAGAAAGAATCTGCTCCAGAAAAGGTGTTGTGGTATTTTCCCATAATTCCTCGATTTAGGCGCATGTACCATAGTTCAGAAGATGCAAAACACTTGACATGGCATGATGATGAAAGGATTAAAGATGGCATGCTACGACACCCGGCAGATTCTCCGCAATGGAAGAAAATTGATATTGATTATCCTGATTTCGGGTTGGATCCAAGAAACCTACGACTTGCATTGTCTGCTGATGGATTTAATCCGCACGGCATTCAGAGTAGCTCCCACAGTACATGGCCCGTGATTTTGGCGATCTATAACTTACCTCCATGGCTTTACATGAAACGCAAATATATGATGTTGTCTTTGTTAATTTCTGGGCCCAAGCAACCGGGAAATGATATTGATGTATACTTGGCTCCGTTAATTGAAGACTTGAAGCTAATGTGGGAGACTGGAGTAGAGGTGTATGATGGGTTCAGAGAAGAAACTTTCACCCTGAGGGCTATGATTTTTGGCACAATTAATGACTTTCCAGCATACGGCAATCTATCTGGGTACAGTAACAAAGGTCAGTGTGCGTGCCCTATATGTGAAGATAACACTGATTGGATGTGGTTGGAACATGGTAGGAAGAATATCTACTGTGGTCATCGTAGGTTTTTGCCATCTACTCATTCGTATCGATTGTTGAAAAAGGCATTCAATGGGAATATCGAAACCCGTAAAGCTCCCATGGCTTTGACGGGTGAACAACTATTTGAAAAGGTGAGAGGTTTGAACATTAAATTTGGGAAGCCTTTTGCAGGAGAGCTTGCCAAACGGGGGTGGAAGAAAAAGTCTATTTTCTTTGAGTTGCCATACTGGAAGTCATTATATGTAAGGCACTTCATTGATGTGATGCATGTTGAAAAAAATGTCTTTGAAAGTGTCATCGGTACCTTGCTCAATATGCCAGGAAAGACTAAAGATACCATCAACTCGAGGTTGGACTTGCTTAGTATGGGGTTGAGACCAGAATTGGGTCCGTTAAAGAAGGGTACACGTACATATCTACCTCCGGCAGCTCATACTTTATCTAAAAAGGAGAAGACCGTGTTTTGTAAGTTTCTTCATGGAGTTAAAGTTCCAGAGGGTTACTCTTCAAATGTTATGAACCTTGTATCGATGAAAGACCTCAAGTTAAAGTCTTTAAAGTCTCATGATTGCCATGTACTAATGGAAAATTTGCTACCCATTGGTATACGTTCCATTTTGCCTAAGAAAGTACGCAAGACCCTAACCAAACTTAGTTTCTTCTTTAAGGCGATTTGTAGTAGAGTGATTGACCCTGGAAAGTTGCCATCATTGCAAAGAGAAATTACTGTCACTTTGTGTGAGCTTGAGATGTATTTCCCACCTTCGTTTTTTGACATAATGATTCATCTAATAGTTCATCTGATTAGGGAGACACAATTGTGTGGCCCATGTTACATGAGATGGATGTATCCGTTTGAGCGTTACATGAAGATATTAAAAGGTTATGTGAAAAACCGATCACGACCCGAGGGTTGTATTGTTGAGCGCTACATAGTTGAAGAAGCTATTGAGTTCTGTACCGGCTATCTATCTAGTCTTGAATATTCTGTGGGACTGCCAAGGTCTCGTCACTTAGGAAGCATTAGTAAAGGGATGTCAGGAACAAAAATAGTGATGGTATCAAGGAAAGAACTAGATGAAGCACACTTATATGTTTTGCACAATGATACTGAGGTTGATTCATATGTTTCCAAGCACATGGACATACTTAAGAGTGATCACCCATATAAGACTCAAGTTTGGTTAACAAAAGAACATAATCGGAGTTTCATAGTGTGGCTAAAAGCGCACATTGATTTCGAATTTGCTATGAATCCTTCCTCGATTTCAGAAAGATTGAGATGGTTAGCAAAAGGCCCAAATATGCAAATTTTCTCTTACACCAGCTATCTAATGAACGGGTACACGTTCTATACAAAAAACCATGATGATCAAAGTAAAATGCAAAATAGTGGGGTGACTCTTGTAGCTCAAGCTTTGCATACATCAAGTGCCAAAGACAGAAATCCCATATATGCGAATATGTCATACTTCGGGGTCATTGAACACATATGGGAATTGGATTACAACATGTTTCGGGAGCCTGTGTTCCAATGTAAGTGGGTTGACAATAATAGTGGTTTACAGATTGATGAGTCGGGGTTCATGCGGGTGAATTTCAATAAGTTAGGATATAAAGATGAGCCTTTTATTTTGGCATCCCAAGCTCAACAAGTGTTTTATGTCACTGATCCAGTTGATACAAATTGGTCCATTGTTTTATTGACAAATAAAAAATTGGTGAATGACATTGAGGATCAAGCAACCGATGATGATGGTATTGAGGACGACCCTTTCTTTGGGACGTCACTACCAATTGTAGGGGAAAGTACTCCTATAGAGGATTTTGTGTATGTTAGAAACGATCATAGTGATGGGATTACGATTCGTCAAAAAAAAAATACTAAGACGCGAATTGCAAATACAATTATATCCAAGAAAAGGAAAAGGTAATTTAGACTTACATCATATGCTTTTTATCTATTTCCAAGTAGTTATTTTACATAGTTTTCATCTTCTTGTCTATTTATTTATTTTGGATAGATAAATATAACAATAACAATGATTATGTTTTATTGCAGGTTAGATGGCGGATCATAGTGATCATCACAGTGATCATGACAGCGATCATCAGTGTGAGGTTGAAAAGTATATCAGAAGGCAGGCTCCTCGTGGAATGACGGTCAAAAAAGATATCATCAATCGAGTAAATAAAGGAAAAGGAAAAGTACCAGTAAGTTACTAATTACTAATTACTAATTAATTTATTAATTCAACACTTAGTTTTAATTGTTTGTTAACTAATTTACTAATGACATAATGTAGGTGTTGTGGAATATTAAGGGCCAGCCAATTGGGGATAATCGCGCAGATTTGGTTACCTTCCTCGGTAGTAAGGTAAAACAAATGATACCAATTACAATCAGTACTTGGAGTGAGAAAAGTTTGGGGAAACACAAAGAGGAGTTTTGGTTAACAATACAGGTATATAATTTTACATCTCTTTAGTAATCTTATTTAATAAATTTGTAACTATATATATTTATATCATTTTTATTGAATATGTGTATGCAGAAATATTTTGATGTGGATGAGTCTCGAAAAGACTGGTGTATGAAGGAAGCTGGAAAGCTACATCGGAATTTCAGGGGTAGTTTAAAAAAAAAATGGTTGTTTGATAATAGTGGAAACCTCAGATGGAAGCCTCCAGCGCCATATAGTGGATTTATTACGGAGGAGGATTGGGTTACATTTGTTAGGAGACGCACCGAAGATAAAGATTTCATGGTTAGTACTATAATCTATTAAGTTATAACTTAAAATATAGTTGACAATTATATATTATACATTAATGTATACTTATGTCTCTAAATAGGAACTATGCCAAGCGAATCGAGAGAGAGCTTCTGGTTGTGAGTACCCTTATAGAGGCGGTGCTAGTGGATATCAAGTTTTTGAAGAGAGATTGGTAAGACACAATAAGCTTGATTTCTCTTTGTTTAATAAATCTTTTGATTTATAATTTCTTAACATTTGGTAAATTTAAATATAGTTGGAGGAGAGTGGGAAAGATCCTACTAAAGAAAGCATTGAGCGACATTTTTTGTGGGTAGCAGCCAGACAAAAGGATGGAGAGGTTGTGGATCCCAAAACTAAGGAGGTGACCGACAGAATTGTAAGTATTTCCAAAATTCGAATATTGTTTTGAAACTTTTATGATATTTAAAATGTATAATAATTTTATTTATTATACTTTTGTTTGTGAATCAGGAAACCATATCAGAGTCTGTGTCACAGGGGGAGATCACTGATTGCTCTGAAAAGGAAATCCTGACTCGTGCCTTGGAAAAGGAAGAATACCCAGGTCGTACAAGGGGTTGTGGATTTGGCGTTAATCCATCCAACTACCTTGGGTCAAAGAAGAGAACTTATGAGGAGCATCATGATTGTAAACAAAGTAGAGAGTTGCGGGTATTGTATGAAGGTCTAAGGTCTGAACTTAGTCAAATCAAATTGCACTATGGGTTGGTTTCGCCTGCAGTACCATCCCCTGCCACAGATAGCGCACGAGATAGCTGCACCATTCCGTCAACTAAGGTATTAATTTTTTTTTTGAGGATAAATAAGAAATTAATTATTAAACTCTCTTTCTTCTACGCAATGTATTTATTAATTTTTGTTTATAATTGATTTAGGACAACAATGAGTGTGAGTGTGAATTGTATATCTCAAACTCACACCAAATGGTTGCAATAGGCTTCACATGTGACCAATTGGGAACTTTGATGCACAATTTACCCATACCTCCAAATCATGTTAGAGTCAGAGTTGATTGTGCAATTGTGGGGGACTGCATTTTGCCTGCTCCAATACCCAGTATAGATTTACTAACTGTGCAAGATGCAGTTGGTACATTTGTGGCATGGCCAGCACACCTTATTGTTGTAAGTGACAATATATTTGTAACTAACTAATTATTTTATTTTGTCATTTATTGTGTGCTAGCTAACAAATTATTTGATTTATATATAGGTACGCCAAAATGCAAAATCTAGGGGCAAAAGTGTTAGCAAGGCAATATCTACTAGCAAGAAAGTGTCTCGGTCCGGCCGTTCAACACAAGTTTCTCAGCCTGCCCCTCAAAAAGTGACTCGGCACTCTCCTCCTCCAATAGTGACTCAGCCCTCTCCTCCTCCAACAGTGACTCAGCCCGCCCCTCCTCGAAAAGTGACTCGGTCCACCCTTGCTCCAAAAGTGACTCAGCCCGCCCCTCCAAAAGTGTGTCAGCCCTCCGCCTCTTCCATTGATGATTCTAGGATTATTTTGTATACCGAAATGCATGCACAATTCAAGATGGATGATGAAACCCCGCTTGTATTGGAGATGGATGACAACATTTTTGGAAATCCCGATCAACTATTGATAATCCCAAAACAGGATATTAATGATTTATGTCAGATGAATTGGGCAACCAGTGTTTGTATTAGAGCATATATCAGGTACGTATGTAATTTATTATTTAACATCATTGAGTTTATTTTATTATATTGTTAATTTAATCTATATATACATATACCTCTAATTGTAGGTGCTTGTATCATAACATTTTGGTCCCTTCGGAGCGGACACAGAGATATGTGTTCTTGTGTCCGGATAGTACACACCTCCGTAATGTCAGGGAGGATCTGTCTAATTATAACGACCTTGTGGAACAAAACAAGACAGATGTTACAAATTATATCACTCGACGCTTATCGGATGCTCAACATAGAGGCGTCGATACCATGTTTTTGGCACCGTGTCTCGTAGGGTGAGAGATTTAATTTATTAATTCTTATATAACATGCATTTTTTAAATACTAGTCAATTACTTATTCAAAGTTTTATTTTGTAGGGATCATTGGATTTTGCTTGCAATAAATCCTAAGACAGATACAGTGTACTACATTGATTCTGTGCATGGTCATTTCAACACCCACCCAGACTTGGTTGTCATATTTAATAGGTGTGTGTATTTCGATCACTCTGCATATTTATTTGTTTTAGTTGTTAACTATATGTATTTTTAATAATATAGTTATATCCAATTGTGTTCAGTTGTTTGAAGGAATATTGGGGATTGGAACAATCACAGACAAAATGGGTGCCAATAGTGGTAAGTTTGTAATCAATCTTCTCATATATTTATTTACATTATTGTTGTCAAAAAAATGTATGAAATTAAATTTAACAATTAACTAATCTTTTGTTTTGTAGTGTCCGAAACAACCAAATAACAATGATTGTGGGTATTACGTAATGAGATTTATGAAGGAAATTATTACCCACAATCAAATGGTTATCCCCAGACAGGTATCTTTACAGAACTCTTTTTTATTTTGGTTTAACCATATATTTCAATTCTAATTTTATTTAATTATATAATTTCAGTATTTTCCCGATTGTCGGTGGAAGACATACTCTACTGCACAGATTGATGAGCTTAGAGGAGAGTGGTGCCGTTATGTCTCGCAATTTTTTTGATTTTAGATAGATTGTAATCTTGTAAATTGTTAGAGTTTTATTTGGATACATGCATATGAATTGGTTCATGCATATGTAAGTTGCTAACTTGTTTTAATTTAGATACATATTGTAAGTAGCTTGCTAGTTTTGGATACATGCATATGAATTAGTTCATGCATATGTTAGCTGCTAACTTGTTTTAATTTAGATACATATTGTAAGTATCTGGCTAGTTTTGGATACATATTGGTAGAGAGTTTGATTTGGATACATATTAATTTGTTAATATTGTAAGTTGCTAAGTTTTGGATACATATAATAACTTGTTAGCTAGTTTGTTTTGGTTTGTGATCATATTGGTGCATTGGGATATATAACTAGTTTATATATATATATATATGTTGTTAGTATATAATGGATTGGATTGGTATTAATTGGCTGTATATGACCAGGAAATTATCAAATATAAAAAGGAAAGTACAAAAAAACAAGAAAAAAAGGAAAAAAAAAATTAAACAATGGGCAGCATTTGGTGGGAGAAGCGCTGCCCATTCACCTAGCGCGTATAGCAATGGGCAGCGCTTGGTAAAGGGAAGCGCTGCCCATTGCTAAATGTGCTAGGTGAATGAGCAGCGCTTGGTGGGGGAAGCGCTGCTCATTCACCAGAAATGGGCAGCGCTTTCCTTTACCAAGCGCTGCCCATTGCTATACGCGCTAGGTGAATGGGCAGCGCTTCTCCCACCAAGCGCTGCTCATTCACCTTGCGCGTTTAGAAATGGGCAGCGCTTCCCCTTACCAAACGCTGCCCATTGCTAAACGCGCTAGGTGAATGAGCAGCGCTTCTCCCTTCAAACGCTGCCTATGGCTATTAATGAGCAGCGCTTCTCAAACGCTGCCCATTTTTGGGGAGGAATCACCAGCGCCAAATTTAGCAGCGCCCAGAAACGCTGCCCATGGCTAAAAAAAAACGCTGCCCATCCCCAAATCTGTTGTAGTGTCCTCTAGTAGAAGAAGTGGAAGAAGATGTTACTTGTCATCATTCTTTTGTTTTGAAAGATGACCTTGACGTTTGTCGTGTTTGTGGGGTTACAGACCAAGGAATTGAAACAATATTTGCGTTCCAATACAAGGTTAGACTCTTATCGCTGCATTTATGCTTTTCTTGTTTTATCTTATTGATAGGTACTGGTGAATATCTCGATGAAATCAAACAATAAAACTGTAAATTATTGGCTTAAGTGCTGAATCAATTGATTACAGACCCCTAAGTGCAGAATTACAAATGAGAATAGTAGAAAATAGCAATGAAAGTAACTATAATTGCCAATTCAAGAGTGACAATGCTCTCTCAAGCCTAACTCCCAAAATTAGCCTCCTCCCCACTATTGACTACCCTTTATTTATGAGAGGTATATATAGTAGCCAAAAAAGAAACATTCATGAGATCTAAACTCAATCTTATGTTAGTTGTAGGGTCTTAAAAGAGAGAAGCAGGCACAACCAAACCCTTTGACAAATTGGTAATCAGGATCCTTGTGAAACTAGGAGCAGAGGGTTGTAGATTGATAAGGAAAAATGCAGTTTGGATAGCATAGTCCCAAAATTTAAGAGGTAGAAAGGCATGACTAAGAAGGGAGTGACTGAGGTCATGTATGTGCTTGTGCTTTCTTTCAACCACACTATTTTGGTGGTGTGTGTGAGGGAAAATACGTTCATGAACTACTCTAATGTCAGCTAGATTGGAGGAGAAGGGCCTAAACTCCCCCCCAATCATCTTGAATACATAGTAGATAACCTATTACCGTGCATAGCAACTCATGTGTATAAAGAACTAATATTGCTAACATATACCCATTTTTCCTTCAATAGGAGGAAAAGGGCCAAAACTCTCTCCAGTTTACCATTCTATTCTGTATGTTCAGAATTAATATCGCTAACATGTCCCCATTTTTCCTTCAATTTGCTAAGCTCCATAACTTCTCTCTCTAATTCATCGTTCATTTTCCTAATTCAGCATTCACATCGTGTTACATGCATGTTGTCTGCTCTAATTTCTTATTGTTCAATTTGAAGGTATTAGCCAAACCTTAGACAAACTTCAATTGTTACATGTTTTCCTCCGCTTCATTTCCAAAAACAGTTTTCAAATTCCCTTTTTGCGGAGACACTAACGAATTATATCCTTGAAATTGTAGTCATCACTGAATGTTACCCATCCATAGAGTCTATTCACTCCCTCCCTTGAACCGAGGTAATGCTTCTTGCCACAATGCTATGTTAGAAATCTTCTTTCAAACTTCGTAGCACTGGTGAAACCATCCCAATCTTTATTGAACTCAAGTATGGCAAAACCTATATGTCGACTACGGTTCCATACAGAAATAACTTTGGTGCACTGAAACCCCTTTTAATGTAACTCATCCGTGTTAATCTATGGATAGGAACACTCCATAGATTTGACAATGCCTTGCAATCAGGCAAGGAGGAAGAATTCATAAGCTCCAAAACTTCACTCTTTAATTCACCTTTCATTTTTCTAATTTCAGCATAAGCTAGCATCGCTAACTTCTACCTTTTTGCCTTCAATTTTCTTAGCTCCAAAACTTCACTCTATAATTCACCATTCTTTTTCCTCATCTCCAAATTTCTCTCTTAGTAGGCTTGGTTGTCTTGATATCCTTAAACAAAGTTTCATAATCCTCATTAGTTTTTCAGTTCACATAATACCTATCACTTCAAAAATCCCCTCCCAGAAGTTAACTTTCCTAGTGTTTTTATTGCAAGCTTATTTTGTAGTTGTCCAATCTATTGATTCACTCTTCTCTTCCTTCCTAAAAGTAATGAGTTGAAACAATTAGTGGAGAACAACGAAAAGAACATATGATTTATTATTGTCAAGTTATTTCGCAATCATTTTTTTAATGTGAAATAAGCTATAGCTAAATAAATCATATGCTCTTTTCGTTGTTTTAAGATTGAAAATATAAAACCTTTTATTCCTTTAAAAATGCTAAAAAATTTATTCACTTTTCTGTTGTAACAGAAACTGCATTTGGTCTCCACTAACTGTTTCAACACTTTACTTTAGTAAGGAAGAGAAGAGTGAATCAAGAGATTGGACAACTTCCAGAGAAGCTTGCAATAAAGACACAAGCAAAGTTATATGATGGGAGGGGATTTTTGAAGCGATAGGAAATGTGTGAAGGGAATAATTCAGGAGGCTTATGAAATTTTGTTGAAGGTTATCAAGACAACTAACTCTGTTAAAAAAAACAATTGTTAAGATGAGGAAAAAGAATGATGAATTAGAGAGTGAAGTTTTGGAGCTTAGGATGTTGAAGAAACAAAATGGTAGAGGTTAGCGATGCTTATGCTGAAATTAGGAAAATCATGGAGAATTAGAGAGTGATGTTTTGGAGCTTAGGAATTCTTCCTTCATGCCTCATTGTTAGACATTGTCAAATCTATGGAGTGTTCCTCTCCATAGATTAAAGGAATTAGTTTAGATTAAAAGGGGTTTCATCCCAACAAACTTATTCCTTTATGGACCGTAATGGACATATAGGTTTTGCCATAGTTGTGTTCGATGGAGATTGGGATGGTTTCACCAGTGCTATGAAGTTTGGAAGAAGCTTTCTAGCATAGCATTGTGGCAAGAAGCATTACCTCGGTTCAAGGGAGGGAGGGAATAGACTCTATGGATGGGTAGCAATTGATGATGACTACAATTTCAGGGATATAATTGGTCATTATCTCCGCAAAAAGGGCATTTGAAAATTGTTTCTGGAAAAGAAGCAGAGAACAACATGAAACCATTAAATTTTTTCTCTGGTTTTGCTAATACCTTATAATTGAAGAATAAGGATTTAGTGCAGACAACATGTATGTATATCACAGCCTACGGCGAGAAGGAGGCGGAAAGGCAAATGGTGCTATCCGAGGAAGAGACGACCAAGCGCCGAATTGGGGAGATTGAGGCTTCTCTGACGGAGCTCCAGCAAGAATTGCAAGTTCTGCGTCCTCAGCAGGAAGAGGCGACCAGTAGGTTAGCCACGACAAGGAACATGGTCGAAGTGAGGTGCAGTCAGCCATTTCTTCATGGGAAAGGCTCTGTGTTCATTTAGCGAACATCCCCACTGCCGCCCCTGCTGCTAATGAAGACTCCGTGGTCGCCAATCCTGATCTAGCTATCCTCCCTTCTGGTCAAGAGGTGCTCGAATCTGTGGAGGGGGAGGGTTCTGTAGCAAAAGACTAGGGGTAGCCTTTTCCCTTTTCATTTTCTAATCCACTAGGTCGTCGGTGTGTGGCGTGCCATCTTGACAATTTGCTTTTTATTTACCATTTTTCTTTCCCTTGCATACTTTCCCATAGAGTAAGATAATATGCTTTGAGATATTTACCGTTAGTTTCCGTTTCGAACTATTCTCCGTCTAGAGTGATTAAAAGGTATGCCCCACCTTTGTATACCTCACTCACAGTGTAGGGCCATCCCAATTTAGGGACCACTTGCCAAACTAGGGATCTTTCTTCCCTAGTAGCAGAATAGTCTTCCACACAAGGTCACCCTCAACAAGCATCTTTGAATTGATGTGTTTGTTGTAGGATCGGACCATTTTGGCCTTGTTCATCTAAATTCTGCTAAAGACAGTCAATATGTCATCATGCACTAAGTTCAACTTCACTAATATGGCTTGTTGATGAGTCATCCATGCTGAGGGAGTGTTGCTGAGCTACCCTTAATGATGCTACACTGATCTTCAGTGGTAGCATGGCATCCTGTCCATACACCAAATGATAGGGAGTCACCCCCGTGGTCATGGACTTAGAATTTCTCATCGAGGGTCTCATGCCACCGTCGAGACTTCTCCTCTATCTTCTTCTTGCTGAGCTCTATGATGATTTTGTTTGGAGCCTCTTCTTGTCCAATAGCTTGCGCATAATAAGGAGACGAGTGTCTCATCTTAATGTCGTATTCTTGAGAAAAGGCCACCACTTGTTCCCCTGGTGAACATTGTGCCTTTATAGACCGTGATGGTTTCGGCGATATAGAATCTATATATAATTTGGTTCTCTATGAACCTAATCACTCCAGCCTGATTGACACTTCCTAGAGGCGCGACTTCCACCCATTTAGTGAAGTAGTCGATGGCAACAACAATGAAATTTTGGCCCTTTCAGCCTAGAGGGTATATCTTACTGATTAGATACATGGACCACCCTCTGAATGGCCAAGGTTTGACAATGGGATGTAGCTCGTCTGCAGGCACTCTCTGGACTAGCCCATGCAGTTGGTAAGCCTCACACCCCTTTATTTCCACATAATGAGCCTTCATGGCGGCTAAGATATCAAGTCCCATGATCAAGGCTTTATTCTCGGCCTGATTATTGGAAGCTTGATCTCTTATCCTGCACATGAACCTCCAGGTTTGACCACAAGGGCTGGTGATGACCACACAACACCTGCCTCCATTTGGGTGGTTGAGCCCTTAAACATAAGGACTCAGGGCTTCAAGCCTAAATAGTTGACAGATTCGGCAGGAGCATTGTGTATCTCTACACAAGGATGCTGAGCCAGGAAATCGGCCAAGTCCTGTCCCATGACAGCTCTCAGTAGCATGTAAGTTAGGGAAAACGCGTTTAACTTAATGGCCCACTTGACAAGTCTTCCACTTTGCACACAAGCAAAACCTCTTACGTAAAAGATAATATTCAAGTTTAGTTCAGGCATTAAACAAAAATTGACAAAGCTTCTCAATAGGAAAAATATCTAGTATCAACATCAATGAGAATCCTACTAAGATAATAATAGCGCGTTCGGCACCACTATCATCAGCTAGGGCTAACAAGCAGCCGATAGTTGGGTCTTTGACCGCAATGTATAACTTCAAAGGATTTCCAGGCTGCGGAGGCACCAAGACAGGGGGATTTGTCAAGGAAGCCTTGAGAGGATTGGAGTGTCTCTAGAGGTAGTGAAAAACACCCTTCTCAAAGACCCTTCTCTTCCCTTAACTGCTCCGAATCTGAAAGACATGGTAAGAATTCTTCACCACATCTGTTCAAATACTCTTCTGCCTAGGGCAAGCTCAATTGAGAAAGTGATCACTGGTGATTGTATTATCCTTTATCATCTCATCAACAACACACTAGTTAACCTAACGTTTCTCATGATTCATCATATGAACAATGCCATTAGGGAAGATAAATCCTCTACCTCCTTATCATATGGGAAAGCTCTCACTAGAGTGTTCAATCACTACTTGATTGACATTTCTACTGATGAGGGTGTGATTGAGAGTAAAACCTTCACTGCCAAAAACCTAAAACTCATGGGGGATATATGTCACTATAGTTGAAGAAGAGAAGAAGGATAGGAAGAAGAAGAAGAAATAGAAGACAAACCCATTATCTGTTGGAATAAAAATCTCTTTCTATGTTTTGATGATACAAACTTAGTAAGACATTAAGTTTTCTGGTTGATTTTTATCTAACATGTTTATTTCAAGTGTGAAGAACAAGCCTCAAAGATAGCAAAATGTGAACTACCTTGGACTAAAAGTAACATAAAAATACAAAGGTAGACCAAAAAGTCAACACAAAAGTTTGACCAAGTCAACTCAACATTAACCAGAAGTCAAAAGAAGTTTGGCCTCACATCTATGACGAAGATCCACTCTTAAGAAGGTTCAAATGCAACTCAAGAACGAGGGGGGGGGGGGGGGGGGGCATTACTAGCCATGAGACAATTGGCAAGCAATTCAAGTATTAAAGAATCATACTTGGCCCTCATTGAACAAATTGTCTTCCAAATTGATTAAATAATGCTATCAATAAACGTGAAAGGGAAGAAGTATCTGGAAACTTAAAGTACTTACATTATTCAATTCTTTTTGAGCTTCCTCAAGCTCGCCATTGCGCTTACACTCTTTACTGAGTTGTGTTTGGTTCAATGCATCTATGTCTTTAAGTGAATCTTCCTTCTCCCTATTATTCTTCTGCAGATCACCTACCTTCTTCAACACACTTAGTGATCCTTTTAGTTGCTGATTCTCCAATTCCACATTTTGTTTTGTGTCCAGTTGTCTTTCGAGTTGAATGATTTTCGTGTGGAGTTGTTCTCTGTGTTATTGTATAAATAGATGTTCAAATAGCATAAATAATTTATTCCTCTGAAGTTGAAAAGCGCACTTATGATCATTAATAAAGTAAAAGAAGAGTAACACAAACCCTTCGCTCTTCAGCCAGTTTCATAACTTTCTCATCCATTTTCTTCTACTCCAGTGTAGCCATATGAAGAGAGCTATTTTTCACTGCATTCTGCAAAGTGAAAAAATGCCAACAGAGTTAAGCAAAGCCTCCTACAATATTCTTAAGCAAACTATTGTTTTTACTTTGAAATGATTTCAGAAATACAACATATTACGTCAAAATTTTAGTTTACGGGGTCCGTAAGGAAGATGAGTATGCTGGAGCGTCAGGATGGCAGAATGTGCGGAGAAAGAAGGCTGAGCAATGGAGAGCAAGAGGAAGGAAGAATATGGATGTCGCTAAAAACTACTACTACTGGCCGAAGACAGCAATCAGAACAACGTTTTTCTTCACTAAGATTCCGGACAACTTCTACGCGAAGCATATGTTAGCAGCTTTCCAAAAGTACAGTGACTTCGAAGAAGTTGTAATCCCAGTCAAGCGAGACAAGTTGGGGAAGAGATTCGGTTTTGCTATAGCAGTGAATGTTAAAGACCCAAAGACTTTCGCTGTGAAACTGGATAATATAATTATTGGTAGTGAGAAGATAATGGTCAATTTACCAAGGTATAGGAGGAATGAAGGAGCTACAGGTATCAAAACTAAGTTTCATGAGAAAAAGGACCCTCTCAAAAGGCTAGAGTTTCGGGAGAAAACTATAAAACAGCTTAACGTCGTTAAACCAAATACTGAACAAGACAAAAAGAAGGAAACCAAGACCTATGCCTCAGTTTTGGGTAATTCATCAACCAATGAAACAGTAACCCTCACGACTAACCCTAATACCCAAATACCTAACCGACCCCTTCCTGATCATCATCAACCGTTCAATCCTGCACCGCAAAACCTAAATTTTCGTCCACCAAAAAGACCTTGGGCTCACCGTCATTATGAAGTGGAGGAGGAGGAATTCCAAAAGTTGTCCAAAGCATATGTTAGGAAGGTGTGGTATGCTGGTCTATCTTATAGAATTCAAGAAGAATTCATTCAACAGGGGTACTTCTCTGTTAGGGCAACGCCTATTGGATCAAACTTGGTGTTGCTAGAAAGCCTTGAAGAAGGCGAGATGGAGGCCTTGCTTGAAGATGCTCAAGAATGGTTGGCTACTTGGTTCTCAGAAATCAAAAAGTGGAACCCAGGTGCGCTGGATAATGAAAAAATAACCTGGTTAAGAGTATACGGCGTCCCTGTGCATGCCTGGAACGAAAGATTTTTCAAGTTCCTAGTTACGGGCACTGGAGAGTTCATGGCTCTAGACGAAATAACTGAGAAGAAAAAGGCTTTTGATGTAGCAAGGATCATGATTCGTACCAAGGGAGTTAATGTAGTAAACTTCATGGAAAAGTTCTTGATAAATGATGAGATGTTCATTGTAAAGGTGTAGAAGACTGGCATGGCCCCTTACAGTGGAACAAACGAGACTTATTAGTTCCGGTGCAAACCTTGGACGAAGACGATAGCGAAGAAGGATCGGAGGAATATTCCGGTGATGAGTTTGGCCTGGAAGATGAAGAGGGTTTTGTTTCAGATGGGGAAATTCAAAAAAGTGATGATGAGGACGGCTCAGTAGGTGGCCATTCTGATTCCAAGAAAAGTCACTCAAGTATGGTGGCTGGAGGTACGGATAACGATGAGACAATTCAGGGTGATGAAATTGGTTTAACGAGGTCCAAGGCAGATTTTATGGTTATAAATGTGGAGGAAAATGTGGGGATCAAGGAGAATAATGTGGAAGAAAACGTGGAAGTAAAAACGCAAGTAATTATGAGTGGTGGTAAAGCTAATTTTAAACAAAGTGGTTTACCTGTGGAGAAACCTAGTGTGATAGTGGTGGAGGCCCAGTCCGTTGGGGAAGCCCAAAACGTGGTACTTTTGAGCCCAATTCATCAACCAACTTCAGCGCCTATCCCTCTCAACCCAATCAGCCTTGAAAAAACCTCACCTTGCCCAAGCAGCCCAAAAACTCCCTCTAGCCCAAATCGTTTTTCGCCCAACCCGAATAGCCCAATAAAATCCGCATCTAGCCCAAGCAGTTGGAAGAAGCATGATTGAAAGAATTATGCCCCTTACAGTACTTCTTCCCTTTTGTCTCTTCAGGAGGGGGTATTGATCACACTTTACGGTTGCACGACCAAGTATAGGTTTGTCTCAAGTAATAAATTTCTCGGAAGTTCGAGTGTCGAACCACAGGGATATTTTGAAGGAAAAGGTATGTCAATCTAATTGTGAGGTTTGAAGTTTATATAACACTAAGTACTAGAGCTTTGGGGTTCCACTTAAGTAAAATCATAGAGTTGTTCTTCGCTATACTTGATAACTCAACTGAAATCCAACAATCAAGTGATTTCAATTGGAAGATAAAACATTAAGCACTTAGAAAGTTTTGTAGCTTTTGAAAACTATCTTTTAGTTGTCTTAAAGAGTTTATCTTACCAATTGTTGTTATGTACAACTAAGTATTCATTGTGCCAAATATGTCTACAACAAATCAAAGCTTTCACAAAACAAAATCATTTTCATATCTCATTAAACAACTCAAAAGATTTAACATTGAAGATCATTTTAAAAGCCAAGAACAATACTACTACTTTACAAAAGTTTCACCCTTAGCTCTAGCTAAAGGTTTAACTACTCATATTACCAAGAAAACAACTCTTAGATACTAAATATATGTTACACTTCTGAAGCTAGAGAGTGCTGTCTCATGGCTTGCAAAGCCTCCTTTAAATAGGCTTGAAAAGTGAGAACACTTGAATACTTCAAGACAGTTTCTGAGCCTCTCATTGATTGCAAGATAATTCATCCTTCCTGTGGAAATCTTGATGAGCTTTCTGAATATCAGTTGTGGGTCATTGAGTCAGTGTTCCAGATCATGTTTTATCTTTCATAAAAGTTGTAGATACATGAGTTAGCTAACCAATACAACTGGAATTGGATCAATTGGACTTGTATTGCTTGAGATATGGGCCAAAACTCAACAAAACTTTGGACAGAATTGTTGTCTAGTATTACTGAGGTTCAATGGACTTCAAACTAGCAAAATTGGTTTCCTACACCATTTATATCTTTAGTATATTGTCTTAGGTGTCCAAGAACATCAATATCAAATTTTTTGAATGAGTGTAACTTAGGTTATGGCCCAAACATCAAGCAATACACAAACTAACCATGTCCAATCATGCATATGCCTTCTATTAGTATAGAAAATTGGATATTAATAGTTAAATTAGATAATACCTAATTATGCATAAATAAGACACAAATACTACATTACCACAACTAAATAACACATAAAGTTAATATAACATATGCATGTTTACACCCTAATCAGGTATATGTCCAGGACAGAGGTAGGCCTTACCCTAAACCCAAGTACTACTAGGGCTAGGTTAACAAGGCCAATTCCTGGTACAGATGCCTGCATGCCTCGGTGAGGTGGAAGTTGATTCCATGGTTGTTCGACCAGGGCAACATTCATCTGTGGGTTTATATAGGAGCTTGCCGGGTAGGTACTGAGTTCTCTAGGGTACGATTGACTAGGAGGTAGGTTTGTCGAGCCAGGTGGGCTCTGGACTCGTGGTTGCTGACTCGAGCAATTCCTGCCTATTCTGCATTCCCTAACTCCAGGGCGAAGGCTTGCCCCCTGCGTAAGCCGAATAGTTAGCCGCGGTTGAAAATCCATAGGATGATCCTTGCGGCAGACCCACCAAGCCTGCTGCCTCGGGCGACCTTCTGGTCGCACTTGTCCCTGCTGAAGAGAAGCCGTGTTAGGGAAACTAGCCATAAACTTCCCCCAAGTGTTGGCAGTGGAAAAAGTACCTGGCTGAGGAATTACAGAAGTAGGATTTGCTTGATGAAGGAACGCCTGTTGAGGCCCATTCATACTCCCACTCAAGTGGCCACTGTTGCATGCCTCCCATAGAAATATAAGAGGATGCCTGCTGAGGTCCAACAGGGTTGGTGTATGGCAGAGTCTGATGCGTTCCTTCCATAGAAGAAGGTTGTCCTCTCTGTTATTTTTCGGGGAAACCACAGTTCGTTGTGTTCCTGGCTTGCGGAGCATGTCTCTGCCCCACTTCTTTGGTCTGTTGAACTTCATTGTGCACCATAGGTTTCACTATGCCAGGCAGTTAGTGGGACACTTGGGACAGTTGGACATCACCACAGGAGGGATTGTCCCCGAGACATTTGCTGGCTCAGTGTTTTTCGTTTTAGGAGCAGTTCCCTTTTTTGATGCCGATGGAGCTCTATATTTAGGATTTTACTAGAGCGTAGATTCATACGCCAGGAATAGTCCAGTCCAGGCGAATCAAATAGAATTGTTTGTTCACCTGTTCCTTTCCCACCGGGTGTGCCAATTTTTGTTGTCGTCAAACTCGTAGGTCTTAGCCGTGGGGTCGGCGAGAAGTTCGGATAGTCTTTGATTCCTCTGTTCTTCAAGAAATTGCGCCGAGGAGGTAACTCTGCTCCTCGATTATGGGTATCCTGACTCCTCTAGAAACGGTCAGGTTAGGTGAAAGGGACGCGAGGATTTCATTACTGTCCTAATGCATAAATTAAAGATAAAATGCGGTAAAAGAAGATAAGTTGAAATAAAACATAGAGTTTTGATTGATTGATGTGTGTTTTTAAGGAAACAGAGCAACTAAGATTAGCGCATATCATCGCTCCTAAGCCTTAAAGAAACAGAGCAACTACCCACAATCTCACTAGCACGATTAGTGGCGTAAATGCCTCTTGCCCCTATTTTCACGACCTCACTCCTTCGTTAAATCTTCAACTGCTCCCAAGTTCTACCTTCATGCCTCCTCTATCTTGCCTTTCAAGCAAGCCTGCCTTGCCTCAGCCACTTGGTCACTCGGTTGGCCTTTGCCCAAGGGTAGTAACTTAGTGTCATACCCTAATTTTGTCCGCCTAGGTTTAAAACCCTAATTTTCCGCAAAAATAAATAAATTGAGAAGTGTGGTTTTATTTTGAAGAGTGAAGAGCATTGTGCATGCATTTTTGGGTTTTAAAAGTCATTCTAGGGCTTTTAAATTCATTGTTAGAGTGGAAATGCATTTGTTGTTGAAAAACAAGGTTTTTAGGGCAAAAGGGTATTTTGGTCATTGTCAAAAGAGGATAATTTTTTTATCAAGAATCATTGTGCAATTTTAGAGAAATTTATTTGAGGCAAAACATTTTTGGTCATGTATGTATGTATGCGCATGCATGCATACATTGTGCACAAAATTTCAAAAAAGGATCAAAAGGGAATATTCTACAAAAAAGTTCCAAGATGTGATTTTTATGACATTTTTGGTCATGGTGATCACATAAAATGGCATATTCCTAAGATTCCTAGTATGTGGCCTAAATTGGGTGTATTTTTGTACAATTATCCTAAGAAGAATAATCAAAAATGAAGGGATAATGGAATGGTCATATAATAGTACAATAGTACAAGATGACAACTAGCAAAACTTGGTCACCAAGGACCCCTCCCTTGCTATTTCGAATTTCTCCTCTCTATTCTCTCATTTTGTGTTTTCTCAATGTCCTCAATCCATGTGAGCCTCAATCCTAGCCTTTGATTCAAAATTAAAATCAAATCCTAGAGCACAACTAGTGCACAATGACCTAACCACCCTTAAACCTAATTGCTTTCTATATATACCCTATTCACCTCACAAGGAGGGAAGCTCTTGGCCTCATTTTCACTCACACAACCCTAGCACACAACTCCCTCTCCTAATTCCCTCTCTTGGCCGAAATCATATCACCCTCTTCCTCCATCAATTTTTCACTTCTCCTTCACCAAATCACCATTTTTTCACCTCATTTCCATTCCTACTTCATATATCTTCCTTCTCTCCTAATTTAATTCAAGCTTGCATCATCAAAGGGCATTTTTAAGCAAGCATTTCGTGGGTTTCATTGAAGTTTGGTGAAGATTCAAGTTGATTTGTGGTCTTGTTCTTCATATTAGTCATTCCTTAGCTTGGATTTGAGGTAAACTTCTTAAAACCTAGCATCATCTTCAACTTTTTTGCATCAAAATGTAGATATCATGTTTCTGATTTTTCATCCTATCATATTCATGCATTTTAGTGTTGTTATATTGTTGATTTGTTGATTGTTGTTGGTGAGAGGTGTCTCAAACATTTTGACAAGCACTTAGGGAGGCTTGGGTGTTTGAGATTGCTTCTCACCCTTGAATAAATTGTGATTTGTGTTGTTATCATTTTGCTTGTTGCATTTTGTGAAATAAAATTGTGTTAGGAAGCTATGAATGTTTCGCACCTTTAGTATAAAATAGGTTTAATCGAGTTTTGATGCATTTCTTTATGCAATCTTGTTATTGGGGCTTGATTTTGAAGTTCCCATGTCCAAACATGTTGTTTGATTTTGCAAATATTCATTTTTCATGCCTTCTTACTTTCACAAAAATCAAAAAATATGAATAGTTGTTGATTTTGGTGTTTGATCGCTTGGATCTTGTGAATAAATGTTCCTAAGTCTTGCTAGTGTCATTTGCTTGCTTGATTTGGTTGACTTGTTGAAATAAATTGATGATTAATTTGTGATTTGAGAAAATGAATTTGGGTTTTGGTTCATTTATGGTCCACAAATGATCTTGGGTTATGCTAAGTTGGCAAGAGATAGGTTACTTCAACCTTGATGCCTATGCTTGTAAGCATTTAAAAATTCAATTCCCACTTGATGTGCTTGTGAAATGTGAGCAAAAAGGGGTCTATAAACAATTGAATTTGCGCACATGATTGGTCTCCAATGACCTTGATGCATCCTCAAGTTTAATCATGCTTTCTTTGCTCTTTGAGTTTAATGTAAATTGTTGTTTGAAGCTTGTGAAGTTTTGGCAAAGGATAGGTTCATTTAACCTTGATGCACATGCATTTTGCCTACTCATGCATTCTTGAATTGAAGCTTGGTACTCAATGCTTGATATACTTGTTTATGTGCTTGTAGTGCATTAAAATGTTGAATTGGTGTTCACAATTTGCTTGTTTTGATTTCCACCAATTGTTACTCGTTAGTAACTCTCCAAAACTTCAAAACCATGTTGCATACAAAGAACAACTTGTTACTCGTTAGTAACGTTCCAACTTCAAAACATTTTTTTTGCATTTACATAATCATTGACAAACAACTTCACTTCTTCTCAAAACAATTTCAAACTATTTTTCACAAATCAAACTTTGTTGAGGATAATGCGAAGCCTTTGCTTGCACGATTGTCAACAATGGGGTGCTAGTGGTGATCACTTGGAGTCTTTGCTCAATTGATTATCATGAACACTCATTTTTCAAAAGAACTCTCATTTCACAAATTAAAAACTTTGTTGAGGATAATGCGAAGCCTTTGCTTGCACGATTGTCAACAATAGGGTGCTAGTGGTGATCACTTGGAGTCTTTGCTCAATTGATTATCATGAACACTCATTTTTCAAAAGAACTCTCATTTCACAAATTAAAAACTTTGTTGAGGATAATGCGAAGCCTTTGCTTGCACGATCGTCAATAATGGGATGCTAGTGGTGATCACTCGAAACCTTTGTTGTTTGATCACTGTGAACATTCAATTTTCACAATTAAACAACTAAAAAATAAAAACCTTTTCTCGACAACCGAGAACTACGTAAGCTTTGAATTCTCCATCGCACTGGGAGATACGTAGGAGCGGGTCACATTCCCGTCAAGCACGACAAATAAAAACCATTTTCTTTTCAAAAAACAAACCCTTTTCCAAAACAAGGCAATTTCTAAAAACAAAACAATTTTCGAAAACAAGAACTACGTTGCTTTGATTCCCTCCCCGGGATACGTAGGCACGGTGCCCTCCCGTCAAGCGCAAAAGATTAAATTTTCCTTAAGTTTTTCCATAAAGTAAGGAGAGATAAAGAGAGATAAAAACAAAGCATTTCTTAAATCAACCTTTTAAATCACACGTCAAATCGAGGTTCCCTTTCAGTAGAAAGGATGTGTGGGGTGCTCGTACCTTCCCCATGCATAACCGACCCCCGAACTCAAATCTCGTGGTTCCAAGGACCATTGTCTTTCAAGAAAGGTTTTTTCAATGTTTTACCTCTAAAAAAATATTGGTGGCGACTCCAATTCACGTTGTGCGAAGAGAAATCCCTCCAAAGGATTTTTCGGGGTGCAACAGCTGGCGACTCCGCTGGGGACCTTTCTTTAGTGGGTCGAGCCAATCGATTCGACATGTGATTTATTTCGTTGATTTGAATGCTTTGTTATATCTCTCCTCCTTTCCCTTTCTGCTTTCTTTCCTTTGCCTTTAAAAACATGCTTGCATTATTCTTAGAATTGTCGTGTGCATTCTTGTGATGTTGTGCTTGCGTGCATTGTGTGTTAGCCTTCTTCCTCTTCTATATTTGCTTCTTGAGTAAAATAAGAGTAGTTTCTTCTTCTTCTCCTCTTACTTTCGTCGTTTATATGCTTTTCTCATACATTTCCCCAATCCTAGCATGTTCCCCTCTTCTTTGCTCCCTTTCTTGAGGTAAGCTCATGCATTTCCCCTAATCCTATTATGTCCCCTCCTCTAGGCTCCTTTTCTTAAGGTAAGCAATGCTTGCGATTGTTGTTGGAACCCTAGGTTAGTATACTTATGTTGAAATGATATTGAACCCTAGGGTAGACGACATGCTGTTGCTTGATATTGTCTGGACTGTTTTGGTTTCCCTTTGCAGGTGGGGTTTGGGTAGATTTTTAGGTGTTGTGCCCTCATCACACACTGCACACCTTATATTTGTGAGCATTGAGTGGGGCCTAAAACCCAAGGTCTGCAAAGAACCCTAGGAGAGTGGAAATGAGTAGTGACTGCCATTCGTAGACCGTTGTCTGTCTGGCTCTCATGAAAGTTTCGCCCAAGAGTGCGCTTTCTTCATGATACCTCACAATCGGTAGCTCTCTACGATTGTGGGTGTATTCATGAGAGAGACTTTAGCTCTTGGTTGCCATTGTGAGGCAGTGACCAGAACCCACATGGGAGGATTACCCTTGTCGTTGACTTTAGAGCCTACGATCTCACTAGCACGGTTAGTGGCGTAAATGCCTCTTGCCCCTATTTTCACGACCTCACTCCTTCGTTAAATCTTCAACTGCTCCCAAGTTCTACCTTCATGCCTCCTCTATCTTGCCTTTCAAGCAAGCCTGCCTTGCCTCAGCCACTTGGTCACTCGGTTGGCCTTTGCCCAAGGGTAGTAACTTAGGCACCCGAGTTACCCTGGCCATAGCACTCTATAGGCTAAGGCATCATTCTCCCTCGGCCTAGCTCATTGGTCCTCGACCTTACCCCTCTCTTCGGATAGTTTGTCTTGCAGTGTGACCCGAGGGCCTCTTTTGAGTCCACTTCTCTCAGCAAATACCTCTTGGGCTTTAGTCAGATGGCTTGCTCAACACACTAACCCTTTCCTCTTTTTCCTAAGCCCTCGGCCTACGCCTCAAAACACTATTGAAGATGATGATGAGAAGAGACATGGGTAAAGAAGCATATAATGCCGTGGTGACAGCTTTAAGAGAGGAAAAAGAGTATACTCATAGTGTTTTGGATCGAACACTATATATACGTCACCTCATAGTTATGGTTTGTGGCTAGCCACACATACTACATACAGAGCATTAGTTACTCTTAACTAACAACCACTTAAATTACCCCCTCCTTATTGGAATTGACTTATCAAAGACCATACATCCGAAGGGTGTCTCCAGGTGTGGGTCCCACAGCTGTTTTGGCGCCAAACTTCTCTCCCTTCCCCCTTTTGGCGCTAAAATTCCCCTCTGCCAACAAGGTTTGTGTCAGGGGAAGAATTGAAGCGAAGCGGTAATGGAGTGCAACAAGTAATTGACCTTGCCAAGTGTGTTTCTTCTTCTGTCTTCTCTCTTCCCTATATCTCTTTTTTCGCTATTTTCACGTTACCTCAAAGCTGCTGGACACAGTTCCTGTCATACACTAATACAATTCTCACACCTTCTCCATCTCCCAATATCTCCATCTCCCTCACTGTTCTCTCTGTCGCCATCTCTCTCCGTGGCCAAACCCACCTTCTCTTCGCTCTCCTCTCTCCGTTTGCGTCACCACCTCATAGAATCACCACCCTGAAGCTCTCTTTCCTTTAGTTCGAAATCCTTCCTTCTTCTTCCCCTCTTAGATTATTTCTTTCCCCTTTCTTCTTCATCTGCATTTCTTTGATTCTCCTTTTCTATTTTTTGGGTGTTTTGGTCACAACCCTTTTTGATGAACTTGTGAGGTAGTGAGAAACAGAAAGCCACATACCAAGAGATGAAGAAGAATATGGTTAGAGGAAGAGACCCTTCTTGGAGAGGGAGAGATGGGAGAACGGACAACCCTTGAATGTGGCTGTGAATGTGTGAGAATGGGAAATATTGCATACATAGTGTTTGAGAAAATGTTTTTATGATGAGGCTAGCTACAAGAGGAGAGTGAATGCATAAGAAGAGCCATTGCTTCAAGGTTTGAGATTGAATTGTATGTTTGTTTGTTTGTTTGCTTGATGTAACTGTTTTGGGCTGTGTGTTTTTTATTGTGAAATTGAGTGGTGATGGTGGATTTGGGGTTTTGGTGAAGCATCGAGGATCTGCATGCAAGTTCAGATGGCTGCTATTTGGTAACTGGGAGCATCTCCTGGTACTTGCCTCTTCCTTTTTCGTGCCACAATTTTCAGAAATTATGCTTCTAGGGTTTTGTAGCATGAAATGAAATTCAATTGTTTGTGGTCTAATGTAATGATCCGTGATTTTTTTTGACTGATGATGCTGATTTAGAATGGTGCTCCTCCTGCTGAATGGTTTTTCCCCTGATGTTATGATTTTGCCTTGGTTTATATTGGTTTGTGATGCATTTTAAGTGTTTGTTTTGAGGTTTGTGCTTTGTTTTTGTGGTTTGTTATTAGATTATTAGATAGTATTCTGATGTGCTGTGTTTTGTCTTTGGTAAAGCTTCTGTTGATTGAAATTGTAATTTTGTCTTTGGGCTGCTTTTAGGCTATTTAACGTGAAAGAGTTTCAATCTCAATGGCAATGAGATTGCCAAAGTAAATGTGAGGCATAGTATGTGGATATCATGAGTTTTGGTTTTGATTAGCTTTTACAGTACAATTGTTTTTTTTTGTTAGTTTTTGGTTATGTTTTGTTTACACCACAAAAAAGCTAATTCAATCATAAGCTAGATTTTATTGTTTTCCTTACTTGCCTTTTTTCAAAGACTATATTGCTTACATTAGCTTTTGTAATTATTTACAGCAATGGTTCTAAATATGGACCTTCCATTAATTGGTCTGGTTGTCAAGAAACTGGTATGATGGTTTCTATCATACACCTCCGTCTGTCAATGATTCACCAAATGCAATACCTTTGCAATGATTGGGTAACAATTTATTTTAATCCCTCTAGGCATTTTCTACTTTTGGGTTGTTTAGAACCATTTGATTTCTTACATCACAACATCTGCTTTGTGTATGTCTCATGATACTCAATATTGCTACCTTCACACTCACATTCACATTTCTATGATGTTAAGATTTATACCTACAAAGCATTAAGAAAGGCCACTGAGAATTTTAGTCCAGCCAACAAAACTGGCGAGGGTGGTTTCAGTTTTGTCTACTAGGTAAATTAGACTACTACCTGCAGAAATTTAACTGATCATTAGTTTTTTCCTTTCTTTTCTTATCAATGACTATGAAATCTAAACAATATTATGGCTGGTGGATAATTAGGGTCGGCTTAAAGATGGAAAGGTTGCTGCTATAAAAGTTCTTTCAGCTGAGTCAAGACAAGGGGTGAAAGAGTTCTTACGGAGATTAACCAGGAACCTAGATATACCAATGGTGTCATACTTCACAGCAGATCCTTATCTCCAATATGAGCTTTTTCATCTATAGACCATCTAAAACCATGGTATGAGTTTCTATCACTAATTTACTTGCTGCAAAAACTGTGGGATTTATTAAGGGCTTAAGCATTCAGGTTGGAATTTGCACATGACCTGATTAACTTTACAATGCAGTGTTATATACATCTAGATATATAGCATGGGGGAATTTGCATTAATTACTAATACTGCCTCAAAGATCATGATGATGAGCTCCCATCAAATGTCTTCATAAAGAATGGAACATGGTAAATAACTCAATCAGTTGCTTTATTAATTGGAGAGGATGCATATTGATGAAGTGTAAAGGGTATATTTCATTTTGTTATGAAGCCCTGTGGAATTTTTTTTGCTGATTTGGGGGTTTTTTTATCTATAATTATTTTTTGTGTTTCTTGAGATTTTGGCCTTATGAAATTATGGAATGCATTTTACAATTTTATGATGTTATAATGTACATGCTGATTGAAAATGGATGTTCCCATCTCAACAAGCTGAAAAGGTTTCCACTTTCTCTGTCCATCTTATTCAAATAAAGAGGAATACACTACTCTCTAGCCATTATGTGTATTGTTTGTTTTATCAATTTAGTGTTGTATTTACACGGCAAAATTTTAAAATTGATGATCATGGAACAGATAGACTAAATATATAGCTATGTCTTTCAATACGAATGTTAGATATGTGGAGATTGAAAATCTTATCTTATTATGTGTAGATTATTGGAAAAACTAGCATTATAATTGTATAACAAAACACAAAGTCCTTTTGTTTGTGTGTTAACTATGACCAATATGATAAATTTGTCTTCTAAATTTCAGTATCAATTTAATAAATGAAGTCAGTGACATTTGGTTAAAAATAAAGCATATGCTCTGATATCTTGGAAAGAAACTAGGATTCAGGTACCTACTATGTGATGGCTTTTGAGATTAAGTAGTAGCACATTTGTTTTGTTTTGTATGTCAGCAAAAAATGAATCTACATATTTGCGCTTTATGGTTGTAGGCATTGCTTTTGGGACAAGAGGATATTTATTTCTCAAGCTGATGCATCTTGCTTCAATGTGAGCTTCTAGGTCTATTGGCTATTGGTAAATGGTTTGGATGATGGAACTGATGTATAGAATTGTTTTTTAGGCTTATGCAAAAAATACGTCAAGGCTTTGGAGGCTAGCTTTGTTAGAGAAACCATCAAAATGTTGAATGAGAGAAAGCAGTCAATGGTGAGATTTTAGCTCTGGATGCCTACATGTTATACTTTTCTATGTTGATGCATTACTTCCATGCTAGATTCCCATTCTTCCCTCTCTTTTCAGTTCTCAGATCAGCTTGGGTTGAAAAGTACCAGCTATTTACTTTTACACCGCACATGTGTTTGAAATATTAATATTACACATATATGTAAGTTACACTTTCTGTGGTCCTGATAATTTTGCCAATGAAAAATGCAGATGGATTGTTCCTGGGAACATATCAATTTTTATTTATTTGGATGGTATTGTTTTGGTTTCTTCCTAAACTACATAGCACAAACCTAAATACCTGCATTTTCCCCCCTTTAATAATCTGTCAACTTTAGTTTCAAAACCCTTTAGCTTCCAACTACAGAACTTTTATTTCTTGATCCGATGTCACTTTTTTATGGCTTGCTTTGGACCCTCCTTAGGTTGATATTTTAAGTACTCACTGTTTTTGCTAAAAATATAATGGATCCAAAGGGTATGAGAAACTTTGTTTTTTGATTGATGCTGAGCAAGGAAGGCACTTAAGTTTTAGGTATGCAAAATTATGGTAAGGATTACAACTATGTTTTTTGGGTTCTTTGGAAACCTTTTAAGTGTTATTAGGTGTTCTATTAAATTTGGTTGTGGAATGAAAATAGTAACAAAGCTTTTAGTATTAACCCCATTGTTAATCTGGACTTTATACGCTGACAGAATTCAGGTCATAGTTCCTAAAGACGAAGTTCATGCATGGAGGAACCGATTGAAGGAGGAAAGTACCTATGTGATGCAGAATTTCGGAGTGAAACCAAATGATTTGCAGTTTAAAGCATGTGATCATCCTTTTAAACTTGTGATTAATGGTGGTACCATCCTTAGGGAAGATCACAGACTTGGTATGTAAACTTTAAATAGTTCTTTATTATTCAACTTTTGTGCTTCATAGAAATCATTGTAGCTGTCAATGAAATAAGAACTATCAAGAATAGTGGATAACACAAAAGAGTTTTTTTTTTTGGGTGAAGAGAACACAAAAGAATTGTGCTAACCTTGAAAGATGTCAAGTATAACTACATCAACTTACAATACTCAAAACTGTTTCAATTCCTACATTAACTGTCATTGTTCAAAAAATCATATTTGATGATGTAATTATGCCATTGTAGTGGATTCTGCCTACCATGTACTTTGTGGAGCAACTATGCTACGCAGTTCATTACTTACCAAGATCAGAAACCTGATGCAAAACCAGTCGTCATAGTACTAAAGGTACGATCTATAACTCAAATTAGCATATACTATCTAATTAACAATTCATTCTTTTTTCTATACATTGCTATTGCTGATGCAATATACCTTACAATATCCCAGGTTGTTATCCGTCTCTTTTGGTCTCCCTTCTCTCTCACCGTTATCTGTGGTATTGCTCTTTTTATCTCTTTTTATTGCCTCTGAATCTAACTTTTTTACTGCATGTATCAGGTTTTATGTTACTCAATGGATTTTTTAATACGTCTTTTCCAATATGTTGTTGTTCTGGACACTATTTTTATTTAAGTCATTAGTAGAATGATTTGGTCTTTGTTGGAATAATATATAATATAGTGTTTTACAAGTATAGAATAGTTGTTTTTTATACTCCCGTTTTTCTATTGGAAAATCAAGGTTAGAGTTAAAATGTAACTATTATCTCTTGTTCTATTTTTTAGAGTGCCATAGTATAGTTTAGACTTTAGATGCCTTTTTGTTGTTTTGATGCTCTTTTACTTCCTCTTGAAAAAATGATATGTTCTTTCTTTTGTGTAGGGAAATTGGTGGTCTTTTTTTGTTTGTTACCTTAAGTTTCTTAAGGTAGATACATGCTGAAGGAGCCCTTGGCCCTGGTGTTGATTGTGATTGATTAGCTTATGTGTTAAATTGTTGTAGTTATGTTTGATGGAATGGATTCTATAACTAGAACTCCATAGTCTATTTTTTGTTTTTATCTATGGATAACTTCAATCCTCTATTAATGTTGGTTCCTACTTTTATAATATTCTAATTTAATTTGAAATTATAATTTTAATTAAATTGTTATTAACAATTATTATTCTACCATTTTTTACATAGGAAAAAATACTTCTCCAATTGCAAGCTATTTGGTATTGGTACATGTAAGGCATGTTGGGTTGGATGAATTAAAAAGCCAAATACAGAAAGAAAACTATGGTGCAAATTCATTGCTTGCATTTCCAGATAACTTCTTCACTTCTAAAAGGCACTATTGCCGCTGCAATTGTGTTATAAATACATCCATCTCAACACCTTAAACTTACACTTGATTCTATCAATCAAACTAACTTCCCCTGGGAAAATAAAACAGAAGGACCCATTTTCAAAATAGACTAAAGGCAATAAATAAAACAGAAGGATCCATTACACTTGATTCTATCATTCTTTCTTTTCTCATCACCCTCCGCTAGAGTTCAAAGGCCATAAATAAAATTTTGTGATGAATTTTTTATTGCCATTTAAACTATCTAATAACTATATAAACTGAAATTGGAATATATTATTGTTTGCTCTTATTATTTGAGAGGTTTATTTGCTCTTCTCAAGAATATTATAACTTTATATTTGATATCACAATTTTTCTAATATCTCCAACAAAAGTTTGAATTGTTCTTCTTACTTGAGAATGTTCCTTCTCAAGAATATTAGAACTTTATAGTTCTACAGTTTTTACGCATTAAATATGGCTTTTTCATATTAGAATTTAGTCGATAAATTTTCCCACTTCGGTTTTTGAAGATGGCCTTACTCCTGATAACCCAATTATTATGTAATACCTAGCATTTCTACTTTTGTTATCGTTTTGTATTCAGTTTCATCATTTTGAACATTTTCAACCTAACTTTGTCGTTGAAGTTTACCATTTCTGCTTTTGTTATCGTTTTGTATTCGATTTCATCCATTTAAACATTTTGAACCTAACTTTGTCGTTGAAGTTTAGCATTTCTGCTTTTGTTATCGTTTTGTATTCGGTTCATCGTTTTGAACATTTTGAACCTAAATTTGTCGTTGAAATTTGTCTTCAATTACTATTAATTGAATTTTCCTCTTATAATTCTTCCGTAGACCCTAAAGCTTTGGCCCCGTGCATCGCACGGGTCACGACGCTAGTTCTCTAGAAACTGCCATAGCCAGTGGGCAAATGTTACAATATATTTTGTAATTCTTAGGTTTTGCCAATTTACTCTTGACTTTAAACATTTTACTCTATATGATTCAACAATTTGATCAGAAACTTGTTGATAAAGTTGGCATGTGTTCCCAATCATCACAAGTAATAAAATTGGTAAGTGCTGAATTTCGTCCTCAAGGTTGGCGGCACTTCAGCTGTGACCCTTTGTACTTCCATCTCTAATGATGTGGATAAATTAGAATATGAGAATCAAAATCATTATGATTCTCAAAAGATGTCTTTGGATGCAATCATGCAAATCATTCACAGTCCCCATCAGAATGGTGCAAATGAGGCTACTTGTCAACCTAGGTACGAAAGACATTATAAACGCTGTAAAAACAAGAAATATATGAGATCACAAATGAAAGATGATTGCACAACTTGAAAGTGTTATCTTATGTTAGGTATATATAGGCTGTAGCATTACCTTATGACTTCACCTGCAGGGTTGTCCTCAAAGCACTCATCTGTTACCTTATAGTCAAGGTTTGGATCCGTAATACGAGAAATACAAGAGAAGGTGAAAGAATATTTCAAATTTGAAAAAATTGGTGAGAGATGAAAGATTATTGCACAACTTGAAAGTGTTATCTTTTGTTAGGTATATATAGGTTGCAGAGTTAACTTATGACTTCAGCTGCAGGGTTACCCTCAAAGCATTCATCTGTTACTTGGTTAGAGACAATATCAAAGTCACGATTTGGATACATAATGCGAGAAATACTAGAGAAGGTGAAATAATGTTGCAAATTTGGACAATTTGGTGAGAGGTCAAGGATGAAAGATGATGGTACCAGTTGGAAGTGTTATCTTATGTTAGGTATATATAGGCTAGTTTTTTTAACGGATAGATATTTTAACGGCTAGTTCTTTGTAACGGCTAGGTTTTTGTAACAACAATATATAAATACACAACATTATATAAATATGATGAGAAATAGAAAAAAAATATAAATATAATGAGAAATACATAACGTTGAGTTTTTCATGATTAAAATTAGAATAAACATGATAACAACTGATTGTTTCAAAATTCCTAACTTTTTCCTTATGTCATCCCAAAAGAATTTTGGATGTGTCCTTTAAGAGTATTTTATACCACTTTGCCCGAGTCGCTTCTTGCGTTGCTTTGGTCTCCTCCTCCCTTATCTTGATCTCTGCAACTTATTGACGAAAAAAGTTTGAAGAACATAGGATTTTGAGAATTTTCACCAGTAGGGGGAATTTGATGATTTTGCGGAGACATCCAAAAAGGATTAAAAAAATTGATTGGGATCAGTTTGAAAGAAAAATAAGCAAATATTAAAGCACTTAAAGAAGTTTGTGCAGGGAACTGACCTTTGTGCAGACACTTTCTTATATCGGACTGAATCTTGATCTCGCGGAGCAAAATCCCAGGAAATGACGTCGACGGTTGAATAGTTGATCTTGCGCGTCTACAAAAAGTACTCGCCTTGCAGAGCTCACAGCCACAAAACACGCAAGAATGACCAAATGAATCTCCAACTCTCGCCTTTTATGAGGACAAGAGCTGAAGCGTCACAACGAATTGTGTAAATCCAACTCACCTTTCAGGAAAAGACAGGACTCGACGAATTTCCGCCTCGAAAGACAAATGGAAGACAAGCAGAAGCCGATCAAATGCCATCCCGCCCTCGACTTGAGGGGCCACTGTTCCGGACTGGGCCAAACCATCGTCAGTTTGGGCCAAGCTCAGGTTCTATCCTATGCATCCAACTGCCCAGGTACGGCACGCATACGCCCATAGCGCAGATGACAAGTTCTCTGAGCAGTCTCGCCTCCGGGGACGCTCGCAAACCAACCTCGGCATCTTGCCAAGCTCATATCCTTTATATTTCTATCTAATCTCTACCTTATTCACCCCTATTCCTTACTGACTTGAGCATCGGAGTGTCTTGCAGGTGCCTCCCACCCGACGTGGGCAGCGAATCACCTCAGGCAATCCAAGCTCCAACAGAACCGAGCTCAGCACTCCTACTCAGAATATTTCATCTGGAAGCACATAGCTATCCTGAGCCCCGTATCCAGACCGCGCTGGGACCCAGGTGCCTCGGGCCCGTACGCCGGTACCGAACAGTACTTTTTTCTGATTCATTTTTTTGACAGCTTTTTTTCTGATTCATAATAACACCTGTTTTTATCTTTTTAATTATCGACTACTTATTTTAAAGTATAAACATTTCTTTATTCTTTTCATTCTAAGAAAATGGTTACTCAATTGAAAGTTAGTACAGAAAAGATGATGGATTTTGCAACATTGAATATATTGGTGAAATCAATGCTAATTAGGATGACGACATACGAGCATCTCGAGATGTCCAAATAAAATATTTTATAATTATTTAGCTATCCTTACGCAATGCTATTCTTTTGATATTTTATTGATTCAATTTTGTATTTTTCAATCATCACTATTGAAGTACCGATTTTCGGATGGAAATATTAATTCAATTAGTTCATTTTTGTATGGTTCAATCGAAACTCATTGCTTGTATTCACATTTATTGAATTGCAGTTTGTTTGGTTCAAATTAAGAGGTTTATTATATTTTAAATTCAATTTACATTTACGTATAGCTTATTAAGCATAAGTTACAAAATAAACGTACTTGGTGATTTACCCTCTAATACCATAATTTCTATAATTCCAGTTATGTTGTTATTATGACATTTACGCCATAAATTTAAATCGTAGAAAGCTATATGGAACACATATTTTTTCACAATTTAATCATAATTCTGTATGAACACATATTTTTTTAGACGTTGCGTGAAAGTATATTATATCTAAATTAAAACCTATTTGTATTTAAATTTTGAGTAAAAATATGTTATAAGGAGAATGACTTTTTCGCAAGAAAAAAACACAAATAAATAAATTTCTATTATTGCATATTTTAATTAAAAATATAATATTTTAACATAAAATATAAATCTTTAAACATACCTTGTCCCTTTTCGAGATCAAGTATATAACTTATATATGACATGAAACAATTGTGGTATACTCATTATGTCGTCACCGTTCAATAGAAAAATTTCAGTGGAGAATCTTAACCACCAGAAGATGATTAGTTTATGCTTAAAGATAATAAGTCAATACAAAGTTTCAATAGTTTAAAACTTAATATTAAAATTATACAAAGTGCTAATCATTAGTTACTTATTTGAAAAAAGTTGCTTGGGCATTCAAAAAAAGTTGCTTAATATTCAATATAATATTAACTTGCAAAATGTAAATTACTATAATGATTTTTCGGGTCGCATAACTATACCCGTGCATGGCACGAGTCAACTATTCTAGTAAATTATATTCACACTTCTCAACGGAATTAACTACAGGGACTTTGCTACCATATTTGTTTTTGGGCTTGAGCCTAACTTAACCCAAGAATATGTTAGGTTTCATGAAAGTATATTATATCTAAATTAAAACCTATTTGTATTTAAATTTTGAGTAAAAATATGTTATAAGGAGAATGACTTTTTCGCAAGAAAAAAACACAAATAAATAAATTTCTATTATTGCATATTTTAACGAATAATACAATATTTTAACATAAAATACAAATCTTTAAACAAACCTTGTCCCTTTTCGGGATCAAGTATATAACTTCGATATGACATGAAACAATTGTGGTATACTCATAATGTCGTCACCGTTCAGTAGAAAAATTTCACTGGAGAATCTTAACCACCTGAAGATAATTAGTTTATGCATAAAGATAACAAGTCAATACAAAGTTTCAATAGTTTGAAATTTAATATTAAAATTATACAAAGTGCTAATCATTAGCTACTTATTTAAAAAAAAGTTGCTTGGGCATTCAAAAAGAAGTTACTTAACATTCAATATAATATTAACTTGTAAAATGTAAATTACTATAATGATTTTTCGGGTCTCATAACTATTCTAGTGAATTATATTCACACTTCTTAACGCAGTTAACTATAGGGACTTTGCTACAACCTTTGGTTTTGGGGATGCCTGTCTGTATCCAGCTAGCTTAAACAAAATTCCTTCATCATGCATAAAATTTAAACATGACCTTTAATCGTATCTTATATTTCAAATTTAAGACTCTTTATGAACAACACAAAATAAAAGTATTGTTCTATTAATAAGAAGATTCAAATATATTATTGAAATTAATCCTAGTCCAATTTAATGGAAGTCCGAATTTTCTTTCCCTTTCTTCCCAGGTTTTTCATTAACAGTGACCTCTTCTTCCTTTTGAGCCAACCTCTTTCATTGCTTTCTCCTCTGGCATCAGATTTTCTCATGGGTTACTCCCTCTGAGATCAATTAAAGCTTCATGTATACATTGTTGTGATTTTATTTTATTAGTTTAATAAATATTTCAAAAGTGGGAATAAGTTATATTGACGTGAATATATAGTTTTGGTTTATCACAATAATATATATATATATATATATATATACTATTATAATATATATTAAAGTGTTTGACTTGTAAAAGTTTACGTTGCAATTGTTTTAACAAGTAAGCTTACGTTTCATATAAGAATACTCTTAATTCTGAAATGTTTATATTCATTACATGTTCCGTTTTATCATTATTATATAAGTTTCAATTGGTTTTCATAACTTGTTATGGTTATAATATATATTTATGTGTAGAGCTGTTATGCAATGAATTTTAAAAGATGAGTCTATTGGATTAACGGATATATAATTTTAGATATAAAATGAGAAAGTTTGGAACATATAGGAGTGTGTTTTTTAAACAAAATATAATAGGAGGTAGTTCTTGACATATCCAATAACCTAGACCTTTTATACACTTCATTCTTAGAACATATCCTGGGTTCATCTCCTGATACTTAAACACTTTGTTCTTGCCAATTCGGAATGCTCGTTTGCTACTGCAATTTGAGACGAAACCGGTTGTACCCTCGGGGGATTTCCGCCGTAGAGGTGGATAAATCCTTCAGGGCGCGTCGTCATTCCCCTCCGGTTGTTTATCTAAAGCTTGCTGTATTCGCAGGTACTCACTGTTGTTGATGTTTCAGAGCGCAGATTACTACAATCTGAAGGATTTATCCTAGCTGATGAGATCAACAACAACGGCGATACCTTTGTTCCGGTCAACAACAACTACCACAACACCTCAGTTGTTGTTAACAATGACAACAGTGTTCCAGCCTCCGCTGTAATGACTCTGCCGCCATCTTCGAGTGTCACTTGTGCCAAGCCGTTTCTTGACATCTCGAAAATTGAGATGCACTCACCCAGCCAGGACCGCTATCAACTACGACTCCATAAACAACTTGAACTTTGGACATATGCTAAAAAGGTATGTCGTTACACCCTCTAATAATTTATCTGACATAATCTGTCTTGATGAAATCCTTGTTCTATAAAATTGGGAAGAAATCTGGTACAGTTGCTAGAGTGTTGAGTATCTTTCTGCTCTGATAGACGTTGACCCATTGAGTAATTTTGCAAACATTTGTGATAGTATTGGCAACCGAAAATTCTTATAAAGTGCAGATTTTGTTCATAATGATTGGCTGGTGTAAATTTGGAATTTATATTGTGTGACAGTCTTGAAATTTTTCTTCGCTTGATAATTGTTTTCTACCGCAAAGATTAATATGTCCATCTCTCCTGCATGATTTCATGGTCTTACTCTCCAATGAATAAAACATATTTGTAGTATCTGTAAGTGTATTGATCATGATAATCACTCATTCAAAGGACATGCATGATTGATACATCACGTACATGAAACAACCCCCTTATTCACCTGAATCTAATGGCATAGCCGAAAGAAAAAATAGGACCTTAAAAGAGATGATGAATGTCATGCTAATTAGTTCTTGTGCGCCAAATAACTTGTGGGGTGAGGCTATCTTAACTGCATGTTTTATACAAAATAGAACTCCTTACAGGAAAACCGAAAAAACCCCCTATGAATTATGGAAAGGTTATCAACCTAACTTGAAATTTTTAAAAGTGTAGGGGTATTTAGCTAAAGTTATGTTGCCTGATCCTAAGAAAAGAAAAATTGGTTGCAAAACCTCTGATTCTGTTTTTATAGTATCTGCTGAACATAGCGTTGCTTATAGATTCCTTGTTGTGAAAAGTGATGTTCTAGATAAAAATACTATTGTAGAAACAAAAAATGCTGATTTCTTTGAGAACATATTTCCTCTGATGCATGATAATATATCTAGACAACCTTTTGTAACTTCTAATGATGAAACTCGTGAGGAACCGTATGAAGAATTAAGTAGAAGTAAAAGACCAAGAAAATAAACATCCTTCGGAAATAATTTTTATACTTATCTTGTTGAAAAGGATCCTGAAACTTTTGTTGAATCAATTTCATCTTCTGAGTCGAAATTTTGGAAAGAAGCTATTAAAACTGAAATAGATTCAATTTCCAAATGTAAAACTTGGACTTTAGTTGATTTACCTCCTGGAGCAAAACCAATAGGATGCAAGTGGATTTTCAAAAGAAAATATAATCCCGATGGGTCTATTGATAAATATAAAGCTAGATTAGTAGCAAAAGGTTTTTCTCAAAAACAAAACATTGATTATTTTAATACTTTCATTTGGGTTTACTATTATAATATATATTAAAGTGTTTCGCTTGTAAAAGTTTACGTTGCAATTGTTTTAACAAGTAAGCTTACGTTTCATATAAGAATACTCACTGTTGTTGCCGTTTCAGAGCGCAGATTACCCCATACATCAATCCAAAAATTCAAATCCATATAGTTGACTAACTAATGGATATATTCAATTTGAAATTTGAAAAAAAGTATCACAACATTTCAACTCAGGAACACCCCCTCATATTTAAAGATAGGCAAAATTATACCAGAGGACCTTTAAGTTATTATTTGTAACAAGTTGGCCCTTTAAGTTTTTTTTGTAACAAATAGGCCATTTAAGTTATCTAACGTTGACACCGTTGGCCCTTTTAGTAAAATGTCATATTTGTTGATTACATCAAAATACACCAAAATATGCTTGGTTGCATCAAAATACATAAGCTAGAGTAATCACAATGTATAAAGTAGCATTACATCAAAATATATAAGCTAGAGTAATCACTAAAAGGGCCTATTTGTTACAAAAAAAAAAACTTAAAGGACCAACTTGTTACAAATACATAACTTAAAGGTCCTCTAGTGTAATTTTGCCTTAAAAATACGAGTCTTATAATGATAAGATAAAACATGTGTAATCAATAATAGTTCTACAGCTTATCATGACAATAGTTCTTTTTACTTAATAGACATTAGCATTATTGCTTAATGACAATAATGCTTAAAGACATTTCTGACGAACACATTAGTTTTACAGCTTGTGCTAACATCTACATTATCCAGTGTGGGTTGGGTCTTATATTATCCTTATAGATTTGGGTCTTATATTATCCTTATAGAGTTGGGTCTTTCTTAATTGGTTTTTCCATTTTATCCTCAACTCTGATTTTATCCTCAATAAATTTTCCGTTTCAGCCTTTACATCAATTTTTTATTTGGTGGTGTTATTTTGTCCGTTGAAATCCTTTGATTTATTAGCTGTTGAATTGAGTCTTCGGTTTAATAGCTATTGAAAGCTATTGAAATCCTTTGATTTATTATTTTTGGTTAAACTAATTAATCAATGGACTGTTTTTTAAGGCAAAAGACAAATGTTTTTGGTATAAAAAGAACATGAGGATACACATTCAATGAGAGAGATGGACTGAATGTATGAAATAAACAGAGATACAAAATAGAGAAGTATTTATCTATTTTAAGTTATACCGAGCAGTAAAATATACAGAAGGGGGTGTGAGTTTGGTGGTTTTCCTAGGTGCAGGAAAGATCATATTTTATTTTCTAAGAAGGTTCTTTTGTCCTGGAGACGACGAGGCTAGGAGAAACTGCTAGCACATTTTGGGCAGAGCCGCAAAACGTATTAAAGAGAGCGACCTAGTCCGCGACTCAGCCTATTTTGTTCGTGTTCGTAATTCTGCTTGTAATTGTTCCAACAATTTTATGATGTTACTATCTGCCATGTCCGTCGAACACGACGTTGTTCCTGTCATTTCAGAAGGTATTCTCGACCCAGAAATTTCTCATGAATCTTCTCTAAAGGTATGTCTTTAGATTAATATTTTACAAGTATGTCGTAGATGAAGATATTTTGAGAACACACTCATGCATAAAAAATTAAATAGCTCTCCCGTTAGAGAGTTTGACAACCCAAAAGTTTTCTACTATAAATTTCTTTTTTGTGGTCGTGACCTCCAAAGATAAAGCTTTGATAACACAAACCATAATTAGATCAACAACAAAAATGAGAATAAGAATTGTCTTAACCCCCTTCAAGAAGTGATATGATTTTTTTTGAAAATCGATGTTACTAGTGGATTTGATGTTATAGAAATTTGGTTAGGGTTAATTTTATTGTTTGTTGTTGCTAAGATATGAGATGTGAAATTGATTTTACCTCTGGAAAGACTAAGGTTCTCAATGATGTTATGCATACTCCAGTGATATGGAAGAATTTGATTTTAGTTATCGTTTTAACTAAGTTGGGTTTACCCAAACCATTTGCCTAACTTGTATACCTTTACAAACACTATTATTTTGTAAGGATGAATTATGGCACTGTGAGAATGCTCAATTTGAATTGAGATGATTTATTTTTAATATTCGTACTTTTTATAATATTTTGATTATGAATTTTTAAATGATTAATTAGTAATTTTTATTGTGTTACTACTAACCACTAATTGTTACATTTTTTTGAACTATTGTTTTTTATGAGCTGCAACATATATGTTTTATTTTGGACTTTTCTTAAGTTTACTCTTGTATTAAATTTTTGTTAATAAGCTACAAGAGATTTGTGTTGCAATTGATTTCATGAAAACTAGGTTTGGAATAGGAAAAGTTTTGAAAAAACCACGCCATGATATGAGGGAAAAAATGTTTATTTATTTATCTTTGGCCAAATGGAGTTAGAGATTTTTATGGTGTATATGGTTAACAATGAAAATAATAGATTTTAATTAAATAATGACTATTTTATTGAAATGAGTAGCGTGGATGTTAAGAAATTTGTTTTTGTTTAAATGTAAAAATAGTGGGGGTTTTATTTTTAATATTATTAGAACATGTTATTCTAATAATGACATTTTTTTTTGATATATCATGAGAGAAATTTATTTATATCAACATGATGACTTTTGCTTTCCCTTATTATGAGAATTTTAATCTTGTGATTTCATTTGTTTTGAAATTAACAAAAGTGGTAAGTGTTTATATTATATTTTGGATAAAAATAGTTGCACTATTATTTTTCTATACGTGGATGACTTGCTTAATTTTGGTTCTAATATTATATTTGTGAAAAATATCAAAAATACGTTTTGTAAAAGTTTTTGATATGAAGGACGTTGGTGAAGTAAATATAAATTACTTCTGTTGTAAACCAAGCACTCGTTATGATCCTAGTGTCATGTTGCTCAAGAACACCAGTGGCAGTGTTCAAGAATCTAAGTTTGCGAGCTTCATTTGCAACATTCTGTTTGCTGCTGGTTGCACTACAAATATAACTAATGTTGTGAGGTTACTATATGGGTTTACTACTAGTTCTAGTAACGAGCACTTGTGTGCTACTGAGAAGGTCATGATGTACCTTAAAAAGAACCATGACCTGAGATTACAAAAAGTTTCCCACTGTGCTATGAAGTTACAGTGATGACGAATGAAATAGTCTTCTAGATAATACTATCCAGAATACCAACAGCAGAGCAACCGAGTCCGCGACTCGGCCTATTTTGTTCGTTTTCGTGATTGTACTTGTAATTGTTCCAACATAATGTTATCACAGAAGGTTTCAGGTGTATTCTTTAAATAATACTATCAAGAATACCAACAGAAGACCAAAAAAACACTATCTCACTCATACAATACAAAACACAATAAATAACTTATAAACTCATATCCCTGAACATATTACAATGTTCTACTAATAATTAAATTAAATAAAAAAACAACCTCAGATATAATAGCATCCCTATTGCGCATTTGTCCCACGAGCAAGAGAAGATATAATAGCATCAACAAGGAGCAGTTAAATTGTCAAACCGCTTTACAGGAAGCACAACAGATAATGATCTAATGATGCGAATTATATTTCATCCCTCATATAAGCCACTAAGGAATATAGCTTCTTCACATAAACCAATTGTATTTTTCATTACGAACATTTGTGATTTAACTATAATTGGAAATGTAGTTTTCTTGTTAGAACAATCGAGTTTTAATCCTTCTCTAAGTTTGTTGAGTGAACTGCCAGCAACAGGGTGTGTGCCTCTTTTGCTGCACCAGATTTTGGTATCCACATTTAAAAATCATACTTAAGGAAAATAAAAATAGTGAACAAGAAATTATTACTAAGTATTGATTATACTGATAATTAGTTTTATTCTCTAGTTATTATCAATGATATAGTTTCCTCTTTTAGAGAGATTCTTTTTGTAGATATGCGTACCTTCTCATTAGCAATGTAAGAAATTCATTCCATCATTATTAATATGGTATCTAGAGGAAGGTTACCCCTAGTTTCAGTTTGAGGTTGAGTGTCCAAGAGACACCAACTAGACCCGGCAAGACTAGTCAAGGTTTTGGGAATCACACGCAGGATTGAGAAACTGCAAAAGGAGCCCAAGAATGGAAGGCAAGCATCGCATTTTCATGGAACGGACGCGGTTACGCAATACGGGCCGCGTAACGACCCGATTCGCTCAAAACGACAAGGATACAGTGCTCGAGGAAGCTCTGCATCGTCGGCGGCTTCTGCAACGCCAACAATTACGATGAACACAAGGAAAGGTGCGAGCACGAATAGGTAGGAGGCAAAACTCTGTTTTACCAGTGGAAAGGCCTGGGAATTAGGGCACCATAGCAGTGAAAGTGGTTGGAGAGTGATGATATTGGTTGAAGATGAGGAATTAACAGAGGAAGGGGAGACTAGAAGGATTGAAGTGGTGAAGGTTACTGCAGAGGAATCTGACAATGGTGAGGAATTGGGTAGTTAAATTCAAGATTCTACCTAAACTCCGGGAGGGACTTGAGAAGCGTAACTCAGAGAATCATAACACGATTCGTAAGAGTCTACATATTTTGCAAACTTAGAGAAATATGCATATAAATTCATATATATCCATATGAAACACCATAAGAAAGTCACACATTGTAAATCTTTATCAAGAGTAAATCTTTATAAAGAGAGATGGGAATTGAGAGACTAGTACCCGTAGTTTTTTCCTCTAATGGCTCAGCTTGTGGATAGGTGTGAAGGGCCTCGTTTTTTGGAGTAGACTCAAATTTCATTGTTTCTCTTCCTTTTGGAATAGAACGAGAAGCCTTCCATTTGCTAAAATCTTGAAGAACAAGAGGTAGAGGCTTTGCAGGAGCCAATAAAGTATGCAATGAGGATGTGGCAGCCAACAATTATCTTCTTTGCGGACACGTCCTGGTCTGTGTCTGATTTGTATGATGGCGTACTCGGTACTGGCGTCTTAAGGATGTTCTAAATCGTTCCTCTGTAACAGAAATCTTTGCCAAATCACTATGTGCTATTTATAATACAATGGCGTCTTAAGGATGTTCTACGTCACATGGGGTCACTGTTCTGCGTCTATAACTGAGGTGGTGGTGCGGCCACTACTTCGGTACTTAGGTACGGGTGCTGATTGCGCTCCTCTATAATATAAAAAGTGTCAGAGGGTGTTCTAAGGGATGCAACCCCCATTTTATATACCAGAGAACATTGACGCCAATCGTGGGGCTGCTGGTAAAACTTCTCGATTATACATCACTAAAAATACAATAAAAAGAGAGGTGGACTACATTTATTTTTCGTGTAAAATTAACACTTTATTTTTCGTGTCTGCAAATATATATTTTATCCATATTGGTCCCTGTAATATGTAAAATATTTGATTTTAGTCCTTTCCCTTCTCATATTGAAGGGATTAAAATAAAATATTTTAAATATTACAGGGACCAAATTGGATAAAATGTATATTTGCAAAGACGAAAAATAAAGTGTTAATTTTACAGGGACTAAACTAGATCAAACTTATTTTTGCAAGGCCTAAACACAAAGTTTTATTTTTACAGCGACTAAACTGGATAAAACGTGTATTTGCAAGGACTAAACATATATTTAAACCTTTATTCTATGTTGTGATTCTTAAAGAAAATATTTTTATACTATACAAGAAGTTATGATGACAGTGATTCTCTAAATCCTTCTAAATCATCGAATAGAATTTATCCATGTTTAGAACTAACACGAAAAATTGAATTGTTCAAAAAATATTTATAACAAAGAATTAAAGAAATTCGGAAAAAAATGTGAAAAGAACCTGAAGATGGTAAGACTTATGCAACAGGAAGTGAAACAAACTATTGAGGTTGAAAGGGATGGATTTGAGAAAAGATACAAAATAGAGTCGGCTCATCAAGTCCTACTCTCCTAATGATATAATGAGACTAGAAAACCTCAAGGATTTTATTATTGAATATGAAAAAAAAACGTGAGCTTCAAACATGTCTTAAGGTTCCAAAAGACAACCAATTAGCTCAACTGCTGAAGTTTCAAGAATGGGAGGCTACATGGGTTGAAGGTGTAAAGTCTTTTGCACAAAAAGGGGTACTCAAAGGAACTTTGGACTAGGGTTTCTTCCAGAGACCAATCGATCTTCTGAAACCATAATGTGCACTTCAATAGCACCAAGCTTAGAAGCAATTGACCGGTGTCATGTGAATTTAGCAAAGAAGTGGATTCATGTGATATTGCATAATGATTTGGCCAAAGTTTTGGTGCTAAAGAAGTGGGCATTGTGGTTTCAGAAGATCGACCGATCTCTGGAAGTAACCCCATTCCAAAGTTCCTTTGAGGCAACTATGTTTAACAACTCCTTTTGTGCCCAAGACTTTTCACCTTCCACCTATGTAGCCTCTCATTCTTGAAACTTCATTATTTGAGCTAATTGGTTGTCTTCTCGAACGTTAAGACTTGTTTCAAACTTACTTTTCTTTTTTTCATATTCAATATTAAAAACCTTGAGCTTTTCTGTTCTCCTTACATCATTAGGACTCTATTTTGTATCTTCTCTAAAATCCATCACTTTCAACCTCAATAATTTTTTCTCTTCCGGTTACATAAGGCGTACCTTCTTCAGGTTCTTTTTACCCTTTTTTCGAATTTCTTGAATGCTTTTGGACAAATATTTTTTGAACAATTCAACCTCTCGTGTTAGTTCCAAACATGGATAAACTCTGTTCGATGATTTAGAAGGTTTTAGAGAATCAGTGTCATCATAACTGCTTTTACAGTATAAAAATATTTTTTTAGGCAACGCAACAATGAATAAATGTAGTCCACCCCTCCCTTCTTATAGTCAAATTTCAAATATTGTCTTGAAAGAATGAGAGAAGTCTTGTGGTCAAGTTTGTGCAGTGAGTTGGAGGAGGAAGGTGTGTTCTTCGTTAAATGAAAAGAGTGAGGTGAAGTTTCTAAGGTGGGGCCCAATGACGGAGTGGATCCATGTTTCGATGGAGTAGGCACATAAAGGGTCGAAGAGGGAGTAACCACATTCGAGACGCATCTTTCGAATTTATCTTCACTTTAATATTTTCGTCCTCTAACATGATACTTTTCTTCCTTAAGTTGTCGTGTTAATCAAAACAGTTACTTTATAAGTGATGATTCATTGTGTATCAATGTTGTAAAATAGCAACACTAAATCATAACAGAATGTGAAAATGACTCGATATATGCTCATCAATGCTGTCAATTATCATCCATCGAGCCATATCATAGCAAAATTTTAACAAAGCACAATTTCTTGTTATTTGTGATGAACAACTGCAATCTCACATCATTAAAGCCCGGCTTTGAGAGAGTGTTGTCCACTATGGGTTTTGGGGTGTCCAACTCTTGTCTTGTGCCTAATTTGTGAGCAACACTCACATTTGTGGGGGTGTTATCAATTATGTGCTTTTGTTAGCCTATAATTTCGACAGGCTTCAGTGAAAATGGTCGACAAGGCCTGACTTATATTTCGACGAAGACCAAATTATTTCGACAGAGAAAATGGTCATGCGCAAGGTAAACTCGACAAGTTTCCGGGGAAGCAAAAGCAAGAGAGAGGAAATTGGACACAAGCTTTCGACAGGCAGAAAACAGAGCAGTTATGCGTTGAAGACTAGCAGTTAGTCGAAGCGTGATAGAGCAGTTTTGGTCGAAAGTAGGAGTAGCAGTTATTAATTTTCAAATTTCTAGGCAGTTACTTAGTTCAATTTCCCCCCTCTTTTCCTTTGTATAAATAACTGTTTCTGAGAAGAAACAGGGGTCGCAAATCACAATACACAACCCGATTTCTGAAACTCTAACTTCCAAGCCAGAGCGAAAAACGAGTGGAAGAATCGCTGTACGTGATCGTGTACCATTTTTATGATTCAATGCAATTTATTTGTCTTTTCTTTACAATTCACGCACCATTTACTTCTTCTTTTCTTTTCGATTCTGTTAAATCATTGGAAATCGTCCCCTTTTCTACATTTTCTGAAACACAAACCGCTCGCAATTCAGAGGCATTGCTTTGAGATTTTTCTAGTTTGATCTCACAAACCTTCTAATAAAACTAGTGATTGTTTGCTAAAAACACCAGCAAAAAAATTGGCACGCCCAGTGGGACTTTGCCTTTGATTTTGTTCATTTTCGTACTCTCTTATTTGTATTCGCTGTTGTATGCACTTAAGAAGTGGTAAAATGGTTCGTTCTAGTACGAATAATGCGTCTAGTTCCAATCCTGTGGTTTCACAAGGGCAAGGAACAACAATGGATTCTGCGAGCGTTAGTGCAGGACCATCATCGTCGACAACCGTTCCTTCATTATCAATGACTAATGTTGGTTCAACGCAGTCAGAAATGGCATCTTTGCCTATGTCTTTGCCGTTAAGTGCAGGGCTTCATAGCCCTTACATGGCAATGGGAAACGGTTTAGACCCACGTTTGAATAACGTGCATCTACCCCCATTTCCTCTGGGAATGTATGGCATGCCTACTGGAATGCCACATATTTCGACCTTTTCCCCTACACATGTCTCTTCTGAGAGTGTATTTGGTCGGAATCCCCCAGCATTAACCAATACGTCTTTGTTGGCCTTAAGACAGCAAGTAGACGAGAGTAATCACGATATGGTTAATATGCTTACCCAACAAATTGGTACAGTTTTCAATCCATTGATTCAAAATACCAATAACAGTTACCAAATGTTGGCAAATCAGATGAGTAGGATTGCAGATTTCTTTGGGGCTCCAACGGTTAATAATAGGCAAGTTCCTATTATTGCGGCTAATGCGTCGCCAGTTAACCCCCAAGAAGCAGTTGCAGTCGAAGCGTCCACAACTGTAGGCGAACTACAAGGGGCAGTAAACCACGTCCCTGAAGTAGTTGTGGTAAATAGACACCAGAACGCTGATGAAGTTGTTCGACAAGTGCAACAACACAATGTTGGCGCAGAAAACAATATAGTTACTTTAGTCGAAACTATTTTGGCGCAAAATGGCCTTAACATAGGTTTACAAAGGCCTAACTTCGTATCACCATTATGTGAAAACGTATTACAAACTGAGTTACCAAGGGGATGGAAAGTTCCCAAAATGAGTCCACAGTCGAACACATTGCTCGTTTCTTGACTGAGGCTGGGGACTTAGCACAAAATGAGAATTTGAAGATGAAATACTTTCCAAATTCTCTAACTAAAAATGCTTTCACTTGGTTCACGACCTTACCCCCTGGTTCTATGTTCACATGGGGGCAATTAGAAAAGGCATTCCATGCACAGTTTTACATGGTCCAGTCGAAAATTAGTCTTAAAGAATTGGCTAGTGTTCGGCGCAAAATGCCTGAAACTATTGATGATTACTTAAACAGATTTAGGCTGTTGAAATCTCGTTGCTTCACACAAGTCCCTGAACATGAGCTTGTCGAAATGGCTGCTGGTGGCCTTGATTACTCAATTAGAAAGAAATTAGACACATCTCATTTGAGAGATATGGCTCAATTGGCTGATAAAGTTCGACAAGTTGAAAGTCTTAGAGAAGAAAAATCTAGGTCGAATAGGTATCATAAAAAAGAAAAAGTGGCATATGTCGAAGAAGAATTCGACGTTACATATGGTAATGTCGAAGAAGAGGAGATAGACGTGGCTGAACTTAAGCCTGGTCCTCCTTATACCTGTAAATTATTAAGGCCTGCGAATGGGAATAACCCTGTAGAGCCTAAGAATGATAAATTTATGCCTAAGACTTATACTTTTGATGTTACTAAATGTGATTAAATTTTTGATCTTTTAGTAACTGATGGTCAAATATTAGTGCCTAAAGGCCTTAAAATACCAACTCTTGACCAAAGAAAGAAAAAGGGTTATTGTTAGTTCCATAATTTTTTGGGACATAACACTGACCGTTGTGTGCTCTTTAGGGATATTGTGCAAAAAGCAGTTGACGAAGGAAGACTTAAATTTGCTGATAAGAAAATGAAAGCTCCTATGCAGATTGATGTTGATCCATTGCCTAAGGCTGAAGCTATGTATTCTGAACCTGTCGAAGCTGATGTAGGCATGGTGGATGCTCAAATGGCAGACCCTCCTAAGTGTGTCAAGACTGCCACCGAAAAATTAAAAGGGTTTATGTATGCTGAAGGTAAGAAACAGGAAGTGACCCTAAAAGAATATGATGGGAAGATACATGCTGTGTATCCAAAGGCTGAGGAAGAATTGATAGATTTCCTCAATCGGTGTAAGTGGAATAACTCTGAAGTTATGCTTTGCCCAAGGTGCAGCGCTGTCTTCGACAGAGAAGCAGCTAAAGCTGTCGAGGGTTATCAGGATCAATAACAACGTAAAAGAAAATGGCTGGATAACAGGCCGAAATTTGACTTTGCAAAAGGAGATCTTCCTGGCTATAAGGCTAATGTGTCAACAAAGCCTTCAACAAGCAAACGACAATTTGCTAAGGAGAAGTCCTCAGCGAAAGGGTATTTGAAGCTGTCAACAAATAAATCCTTTGTCCCAAGTGCTAGTGCTCCTGTCGAAGAGTGGGTGCCCAATAATCAACGTGCTAAAGCTGTCAAGCTAGGTACTGATGCTGCTAAGTTTAATTATAAGAATAACTATAAGGGTAAGAACCCCATGACTAGAACACAGTGGCGTCGTTACCAAAGACAACAGAAGAAGAAGGCACACTTTGACATTAACAAGGTTCCAAGTCATTTGGCTAATAATCAAGTTCCACGCAGCATAATAGTGGCGAAGAGTGAGGTTCACAAAGCTGAAGTCGCCACAAAGAAGAATGCTGATGTTGCTAGTCATGTATGTGCAGCGAATAAGGCCAAAGGCAAGGCTGTAGTAACAGAAAAGCCAAGAAGGCCTGCTCTTGAAAGAATATTTCCTCCATTGTCAATAGTGAAAGAAAAGAATGCTGATTTCGACATGGATGAAGACATGGAGTCTGATTTTGATAATTCTGAAGATGATTTCGATGTTGTTTGCAATGTGGTATCAATACTGCCTCTTGAGTACGATGTTATCACAGTACCAAATGATGTTGAAGAGGATTTTACAGAGGATATGGCTCATCATAAGCCAATGTGTTACTATGTGATGAACAATGGTTGTGTCGAAGACCAAATGGCTACCTTCGAGAAGCCAGATATGAGTATGCAAAACCACTTGAAACCCCTGTATGTCCAAGCCAAAGTCAATGGTGTTGGAATTAACAAAGTGTTAGTAGATGGGGGAGCTGCAGTGAATTTAATGCCACATGGTCTTTTGAAGAAGATTGGTAAGTTCGACACTGACCTCAGGCCACATAACATTGTCTTAAGCAACTATGAAGGAAAAACTGGCCATTCTTTGGGGGCCATTGAGGTGGACTTAATCGTTGGTTCCATAAAGAGGACTACATTGTTCTTAGTGATAGCCTCTAAAGCGAATTTTAATTTACTCCTTGGTAGAGAGTGGATCCATGGAGTTGGTGTTGTCCCTTCAACTTTGCATCAACGTTTAGTAATGTGGAAGGAAGATGGTTTGGTAGAGTATGTTGAAGCCGATCAGAGCTACTTCCGTGCTGATGTGAACCAAGTTACCAAGGAAAATTTTGAGAAACAAATGGCGAAGATTGCGCCATGTTCATCTTCTAATGAGGCATATGTTCCTGCGGATAATGTTTTTGCCTCAGTTCATCTTGACCCAAATTATGGTTTTGTTTGGGAAAGAGAAATAATGGGAGATGATAGTGTCTATCCTAATGGTGTTCTTCGGCCAACGGGGTGGAACACTGGTTCTTGAAAGTGTTCTTATGTCAGTGCCCAATGCATGGGACAAAATTACGGCTTATATGGCCGAAAACAAGTTTAAAGCGGCTATGGAGGCCGAAATTATTCAACAAACAATGGCTGTCGAAGCCAGTGAGTTACATGAAGAAAATGGTATAGTCATAGATGAAAGACTTGACTGCATTTATGATAATGATCCATTAGGTTTTGAAAAGGATCCTAGAGATTCGGCAAAGCATATGCAAGCTCAAGACCCGTTAGAAGAAGTTGATTTGGGAAATGGCTCAATAAAACGGCCAACTTATATTAGTGCAAATATTGATGCTTCTCTAAAAACCCAAGTCATCACATTGCTAAGGGAGTTCAAAGACTGCTTTGCTTGGGATTACGACGAAATGCCTGGGTTAAGTCGAGAAGTAGTGGAAATGCAATTACCAATTCGACCAGGGAAGAAACCAGTGAAGCAAGTGCCAAGACAATTTGCTCCTCAAGTGTTGGCTAAGATCAAAGAGGAAATTGAAAGGCTATTCAGAAACAAATTCATCAGAACTGCCAGGTATGTCGAATGGTTAGCCAATATAGTTCCTGTAATAAAGAAAAATGGGACTCTTAGAGTTTGCATAGACTTTAGGGATTTAAATAATGCAACTCCCAAGGATGAATACGCAATGCCTGTGGCAGAAATGCTAATAGATTCAGCAGCAGGATTTGATTATCTTAGTATGCTCGATGGTTATTCTGGGTATAATCAAATTTTCATTGCTGAAGAGGATGTGTCGAAAACTGCTTTTAGATGTCCAGGGGCATTGGGTGTTTATGAATGGGTAGTAATGCCCTTGGGTTAAAGAATGCTGGTGCTACATATCAGAGGGCCATGAATTCTATGTTTCATGATTTTATTGATGATTTTATGCAAGTATACATAGATGATGTGGTGGTTAAATCTTCCTCAGAAAGTGGTCATTTAGACCATCTTCGCCGTTCTTTTGAAAGAATGAGGAAATATGGATTGAAATTAAATCCATTAAAATGTGCCTTTTGTGTACGTGCAGGTGATTTCTTGGGTTTTATAGTGCACAAAAAAGGCATTGAAATCAATCAAAATAAGACTAAGGCAATTATGGAAACGAAGGCCCCTTCGACCAAAAAGGAGCTTCAGTCGTTGCTGGGAAAAATCAATTTCCTTCGAAGATTTATATCAAATCTAAGTGGCAAAACACAAGTTTTTTCGCCATTGTTAAGACTGAAGAAGGAGGAAGAGTTCAAATGGGAACCAATGCATCAAGCAGCCTTCGACGAAATCAAGTCTTATTTGATGAAACCACCAATTTTGTTGCCTGTTATTAAACACAAAGTGCTCAAATTGTATATAGCAGCTTCTGATAGAACAATAGGTAGCATGTTAGCACAAGAGGATGATAGTGGTGTCGAAAGAGCCATTTATTACCTCAGTAGGGTCTTAAATGATGCCGAAACGAGGTACACTCCTATAGAAAAGTTGTGCCTTTGTTTGTATTTCTCGTGTACAAAGTTAAAGCAATATATAAAACCGGCTGATGTTTCTGTTTATTCGCATTTTGATGTTATTAAGCATATGCTGTCGAAACCAATAATGCATAGCCGAATTGGTAAATGGGCTTTGGCTTTGTCAGAATACAACTTAACTTATCAACCTCTAAAATCAATTAAAGGACAAGTGGTTGCTGATTTTATAGTAGACCATTCTGTTGTCGAAGAAACATTAAGTTTTCTAGACGTATATCCTTGGAGGTTGTACTTTGATGGTTCAAGCCATAAACATGGAGTTGGGATTGGTATTTTAATAATATCTCCTACTAACATTCCAACGAAGTATAAGTTTAAAATTCGAGATGTTTGTTCCAATAATGAAGCTGAGTATGAGGCTTTAATAGTAGGCCTTGAAATTTTACTTGAGCTGGGGGCAAGTCATGTCGAAATAAAAGGTGACTCTGAGTTGGTTGTCAAACAATTGACAAGGGAGTACAAATGCATTAAAGAGCACCTTATCAGATACTTTGTTGTTGCCAATGCTTTGTTAAAAAGATTCGAGTCTGTTCACTTAGAACATTTACCACGAATTGATAATCAAGTGGCAAATGAATTGGCACAAATTGCTTCAGGCTATAAAGTTTCAAAACAAAGCCTGGAAGAGTTAATTGAAATAAAGGATAAAATCATTTCTAATGACTATTCTTCGTCACTATTGTCAACACCAAAAACTGGGGGGGCAACAAACGCAAACGAGGAACTAGTCGTTGTCGAAAAACGTCAATTTTTTGGTGACTTTGACTTAGCAGAAATTTTTGCTCTTGACAATATGACCAATAATGATTGGCGAAGGCCTATTGCGGAATATTTGCAAAATCCCACAAGAAATACCAATAAAAAGGTAAAATACAGAGCTTTGAGCTATGTGATAATTGGAAACGAATTGATTAAAAAGACTCCTGAAGGAGTACTATTAAAATGTCTTAGTGAAAATGAGGCATATTTAGCAGTTTCTGATACACATAGTGGAGCATGTGGTTCACACCAAGTAGGCCACAAAATGAAGTGGTTATTATTTCGACAAGGAATGTATTGGCCAACTATGCTGAAAGATTGCATAGAATTTGCTAAGGGATGCCAAGAGTGTCAAAAGCATGCTGGGATACAACATGTACCTGCAAATGAATTGCATGCCATAGTCAAACCTTGGCCATTTAGAGGTTGGGCTCTAGATGTGATTGGAGAGATAAAGCCAACTTCGTCGAAGGGCCATAGATATATCCTTGTGGGAATTGATTACTTCACCAAATGGGTTGAAGTTATACCTTTAGCCAATGTTGATCAAGAAACAGTGATAAGGTTTATTCAAAATCATATCATTTATAGGTTTGGAATTCCAGAAACCATTACTACAGATCAGGGATCAGTTTTCACTGGTAGAAAAATGGTAGAGTTTGCTTCTGAAATTGGTTTTAAGTTATTAACTTCGACACCATATTATGCGCAAGCCAATGGACAAGTAGAAGCTGCCAATAAAGTTATTATTAATTTGATTAAAAAGCATGTTGGGCAGAAACCCAAAAATTGGCATAATACCCTTGATCAAGCATTATGGGCTTGTCGAAATTCACCCAAAGAATCTATCAACACTACTCCTTATAGGCTAACATTTGGACACGATGCAGTGTTGCCTGTTGAAATTTGTCTACAATCAACAAGAATTCAAAGACAGTGGGAGATTCCCTCTGATTATTATTGGAATATGATGCTTGATGAATTGGTTGATTTAGACGAAGAAAGGTTATTAGCTTTAGATATGCTTATTCGACAGAAAGAGAGGGTAGCTAAAACTTATAACAAAAAGGTTAAGTTTAAAGCCTTTGATTCAGGTGATCTAGTGTGGAAGGTCCTATTGCCTGTGGATAAAAAAGATAGAGTCTTTGGTAAATGGTCCCCAAGTTGGGAAGGACCATTTAAAATTTTACAAATTTATTCAAACGGCGCATATGAGGTCGAAGAGATTGGCGTTGATGAAAGAATTTTGCGTATAAATGGTAAATACATAAAAAAGTATAAGCCAACGTTGCAAGAAGTTAAAATAACGCTGGAATAAATATAAAGAAAGCGTAAAAACATGGCATTTAAGTTGCCAAAACATGGTCGAAAGCACAGAATAAAAATTGCTCAAGAATAAAATGGAAGAAGAAATTTCGTTATAATGTTGCCAAGTTACATGTGCCAAAGGAGGCATTTGTGAATTGCATAGTGCCGAAAGGGTAAATAAACTAGGCATAAATAAAACGCTGAATTGCAGTTGGTCTTTTACGACCAAATAACTTCTCTTTTAGGTGGTCTTCTTCGACCACATTGACGCTTCCCGTCGTTCGGGGGGTCATTCTTTCGTCTGCGTGTTAGGCTTGTAAGCTTTTCAACTGGGCGTTTCCTTGCTTGGTAAACCTCAGGAAGCCCTTCAGAGAGGAGATATTGATGAATCTCCCTGCTCCCACTTTGAGTCTCCCGCATAAACTCAGAAAGTTGCAAGATCAAGTGACATGAAGAAAAAAGGAGCAAAGCCATAATTCGCAGAGATCAAAAACCATCACTTTGAACCTCCAGGCAACCTCACTGCAATTATGAGAGATGAGGTTACGCGGAAGACTCAAAGCAAAGGGAATGATCCTGGAACGGGAAAGGAAAAGAAGAAAAATCATGGAGTGGTGAAGATGAGAAACAAAACTCTTCTATTTATAAGGAGAAGTATGAAAGAGCGTCAGTTGGTTACGAGTTTGGCGTTCCGAGAAGTGAGGTATCACTTTAATTACGGCGTTAGTAACGTAACGGAAGATGGTGGAACCATTCAAAGTTAAAACAAAGAATCAGTAAACATAGTCAAAGGCCGAAATTACAGGCTATTCAAGTTCAAGGTTTGAATATGGATTATTGATGGCAACCTATGAGGTAAAAGAATTGGAGAAGCCTTATAGGAAATGGTGAGATAAGGCATTTACTGAGAAGTAAAACGTTGAAGGCCACGTAATACACCAATATAGGAGTAACGTCAACAACACTTAACAGTGGTGACATCAGGTATACAGCTATTTTACTCAAGTGCAAAGTTATTTCGATGGTGAATTCAAAAATGTCTTTCTCTTCTTCCTCCTCACGTTCAGTCGAAAAAGACATTTTTTGGGGGCAATCTGTTAGCCTATAATTTCGACAGGCTTCAGTGAAAATGGTCGACAAGGCCTGACTTATATTTCGACGAAGACCAAATTATTTCGACAGAGAAAATGGTCATGCGCAAGGTAAACTCGACAAGTTTCCGGGGAAGCAAAAGCAAGAGAGAGGAAATTGGACACAAGCTTTCGACAGGCAGAAAACAGAGCAGTTATGCGCTGAAGACTAGCAGTTAGTCGAAGCGTGATAGAGCGGTTTTGGTCGCAAGTAGGAGTAGCAGTTATTAATTTTCAAATTTCTAGGCAGTTACTTAGTTCAATTTTCCCCCTCTTTTCCTTTGTATAAATAACTGTTTCTGAGAAGAAACAGGGGTCGCAAATCACAATACACAACCCGATTCCTGAAACTCTAACTTCCAAGCCAGAGCGAAAAACGAGTGGAAGAATCGCTGTACGTGATCGTGTACCATTTTTATGATTCAATGCAATTTATTTGTCTTTTCTTTACAATTCACGCACCATTTACTGCTTCTTTTCTTTTCGATTCTGTTAAATCATTGCAAATCGTCCCCTTTTCTACATTTTCTGAAACACAAACCGCTCGCAATTCAGAGGCATTGCTTTGAGATTTTTCTAGTTTGATCTCACAAACCTTCTAATAAAACTAGTGATTGTTTGCTAAAAACACCAGCAAACAGCTTTTCAACAAGGAATTAGGTTATAACGCCTTGTAATTAACTTGTACCTAATTCTATTATGATAAAAGGATTATAAATAGCTAGCTCCTATTGTTGTAAATCAATTTTGAACTCAGTTGTAAGATTGGAGACTGGTTCTCTCGAATTAGCCACATTAATACTGATGATAGCAGACCCTTAGTGAAAAGAGTGTATTGTAGAACGAAAAAGGAATAAGGGGAGGGCATTATTGTAAAAAGGGGTTCAATAGAATGTATATAAATAATTTGTATTGCTTTTAGTTGAGTTAGTTATGCATTGAAACAGAAACACAGAGTGAGAGCCTCTCTAACAGCTCTATACAGTTTGTTGGAACTATAAACAAGCTGAGTTTTGTTGTATCTCAATTCTGAATACAATAATAATTCACTACTTTGTATCAGTTGATCTTCCAACTGGTATCAAAGAGCGATGATTCTGGAAGTTTGTTCATGGTGCGCAAGAAGAGGACGGCGAACCCGATGGATCCTTGATTCAACAAGGTGGAGAAAAGGATGCAAGATTTTGATGCACACAATCAAATTCGCTTCGAAGAACACGAAGCTCCCATTGAGCAACTCATTGCGACGGCGTTCCATAAGCAGTCCACATTTACGACAGCAATGGGTGACCCGAACATGAAGGAGAAGTCTGTTAGTAGCGATGGCCGTGGCAACTGGGAGCGACGGTTAAGCAAGATTTATTTACCTATTTTCAACGGCGAGGACACACCGGGTTCGTTAACCAAGATTGAAAGATTCTTCAAGGTGCGATGAATTGGGGAAGACGAGAAATTGGACGCAGCGATGATGGCGGTAGAAAGATAAGCCCTATCGTGGCCACAATGGTGGGAGGCGAACAACGAAGTGCAGTCGTAGGATCCATTGAAGGACGCAACACTTCGCCGTTTCCAACCAACGGTGATAACCAATGCCTTTGAGATCTTGATGAGCATGAAACAAGAAGGAATAGTTAGGGAGTATCGCAAGAGCTTCGAAACCATTTCCAATCATGTAAAGATCCAAGACCAAGATCTGTTCTTGGGATTATTCTCCAATGGATTGAGGGAGGATATTCGCGCAGAGGTAAGGTTGCAACGACCCATAGATTTGGCTGAAATGATCGATATTGCGCTGCTTGCAGAAGAGAAATTTGGAGCAATGGGGCGTTCAAGGATTGGCGTAGTGAGAATCCTAACAAGCCTAATGCTGAAACGGTGGGCAATGTGAAAGGAACTGAATTGAGGAAAAGTGGTCCCAATAATGGCACTAAATCAGTTTGTGGCAAGGAGATAGAAGAAAGGTGCAAGAAGGGACTATGCTTCACTTGTGAAGAGAAGTATGTGCCAGGGAACATGTGCAAGAACAGAGTGGTTAAAATTCTATATGTTGAAGAAGCAAATATAGAGAAAGACACTGAACAAAAGGAAGATGTGGAGGAAGAAATTGCCTAGGAGGCACATTAGAAGTAATTGTGTTAGTGGATTGTGGAGCCACTCACAATGTTATTTCAATGAAGTTAATTGCTGCAAATAAGTTGAAGGTGGAGGATACACCACCTTCTTGGGTCAAGATTGGAAATGGGCAGAAGGTATTAACCAGGGGTGTTTGCAGAGGGGTGGAATTATCTCTACAAGGTCTATTGGTTCAAGCTGATTGTTATCTATTTCCTCTTGATGGTGAGGACTTGGTGCTTGGAATTGACTGGTTGGAGAAATTGGGAAATATCAAGGCTAACTTCAAAGAGATGACTTTGACGGTGAAGATGGGAGAGAAAACCATATTCTTGAAGGGTGACCCATCACTCTCCAAGAGAGAAGAAACTGCCAAAGAGATCATAATGGAGCTCCAGCAACCACAGGAGGCCTATATGGTGGAATGCAGAGAGCTGTAAGTGACAGAATCACCTCAACAGACCCTACTAGAGGTCATTCAACATGTCTTAGCTGAATTTGAAACTATTTTTAGAGAAAACAGTGAGCTGCCCTCTACTAGAGCAATTGATCATGCTATTGTATTGATAGAGGGATCCAACATACCTAACCTAAGGCCCTACAGATACCCCCATTTCCAAAAGAATGAGATAGAGAGATTTGTGAATGATATGCTAAAAACAGGAATTATAAGGCCTAGCACTAGTCCCTACTCTAGCCCTATTATTCTTGTGAGGAAAAAGGATGGTAGTTGGAGATTTTGTGTAGACTACCGAGCCTTGAACAAGCTGACAATCCCAAATAAATTCCCAATATCCTTGACTGATGAAACACATCAGAAACAAGAGAGGAATGATTGAAGAAAGCAACAAGTGAATCATCTAAAATACTAAAACCCAGATCACGAAATTTGAACATTACCAAAAGCAGTAGAGATTAAAGAAAATTACCTAACTGAGAGAAGATTAGGGTTCGTCCAGTTCAGTTCGCACTTCATTTCTTCATTTCGCAGTTCGTTGAGAAGATGAAGATTAGGGTTCAGAATCGCAGAGATTGAGAAGATTAGGGTTCGAGAGAGGAATCGCAGAGATTGAGATGATGAAGATTAGGGTTCAGAATAGCACTTTGCATAATCAGAAAGAGGAACGCCATGATCGTTGATGGATGAGAGGAATCACATAATTGTTGATGGGTGAGACTCTCACTGTGAGAGGAATCGCATTCACAGAGAGAGGAAAGTGAGAGAGGAAATGAAGAATTGTACTAAACTGAACTAGTGGGCTAGTTGGCTTAACAGTTTTTAGTTCGCTAACTGAACTGGAAATATTTCCATTACATAAGGGCTGATTACTAAGCCCTTTCCATTACATAAGACTTGCCCATAAAGAAGTTTGTAGCATTATTTATTGAAAATGTATCTATATATTAAACATTTGAGAATGCATCTCATTAAATGCTATTCCACATGTCATTTTCTGATGAGTTTTCTATTTAATTCTATATTCTATTTGTTAAACATTTGTGAATTTGTGAATTCATCTCAATAAATGCAATTTCACATGTCATTATTTTTCTATTTAATTTTATTTTCTAGCCCCACATCAACGAAATCCGATTTCGAACCATAGATCTCCTAAATAGAAAAATTATATATGGTCCCACAATAATAATAATAACAATAATAATAATAATAATTTTTTACAACTTATTTTTGCAAAGAATGTTTACAAATTCATTTATCTCTTAATTTTGTTCAATAATTTTTTACGGATCTAATTCGTTGTTATTGGACGAATTGGTAAAATCATTGCTCATCAATGGTGGAACACGCACTACAGCATCTCGAGATGATGGATTTTGCAACATTGAATATATTGGTGAAATCAACGCTAATTAGGATGACTACATACGAGCATCTCGAGATGTCCAAATAAAATATTTTATAATTATTTAGCTATCCTTATGCAATGCTATTCTTTTGATATTTTGTTGATGCAATTTTGTATTTTTCAATCATCACTATATGAAGTACCGATTTTCGGTTGGAAATGTTAATTTAGTTAGTTCATTTTTGTATGGTTCAATCGAAACACATTGCCTGTATTCACATTTATTGAATTGCAGTTTGATTGGTTCAAATTAAGAGGTTTATTATATTTTAAATTCAATTTACTTTTACACATCACTTAATAATTAAGCATAAGTTACAAAATAAACATACTTGGTGATTTACCTTCAAATACGATAGTTTAGTTGTAATTAAGCATAAGTTACAAAATAAACGTACTTGGTGATTTACCCTCTAATACCATAATTTCTATAATTCCAGTTATGTTGTTATTATGACATTTACACCATAAATTTAAATCGTAGAAACCTATTTGGAACACATATTTTTTCACAAATTAATCATAATTTTGTATGAACACATATTTTTTACAGGTTGCATGAAAGTATATTATATCTAAATTAAAACCTATTTGTATTTACATTTTGAGTAAAAATATGTTATAAGGAGAATGACTTTTTCGCAAGAAAAAAACACAAATAAACCAATTGTCCCTTAACATAAAATATAAATCTTTAAACACAACTTGTCCCTTTTCGGGATCAAGTATATAACTTCTATATTACATGAACCAATTGTGGTATACTCATTATGTCGTCACCATTCAGTAGAAAATTTCAGTGGAGAATCTTAACCACCAGAAGATGATTAGTTTATGCATAAAGATAATAAGTCAATACAAAGTTTCAATAGTTTAAAATTTAATATTAAAATTATACAAAGTGCTAATCATTAGTTACTTATTTAAAAAAAGGTGATTGGGCATTCAAAAAAAAGTTACTTAATATTTTATATAATATTAACTTGCAAAATGTAAATTACTATAATGATTTTTCGGGTCGCATAACAATACCCGTGCATGGCACGGGTCAACTATTATAGTAAATTATATTCACTCTTCTCAACGCAATTAACTACAGGGACTTTGCTACCATCTTTGGTTTTGGGATTGAGCCTAACTTAACCCAAGAGCTTGGATAGTAATAGGCCTAAGTAGTGGCTAACTTTTGGGGATGCCTGTACATATCTGTATCCAGCTAGCTTAAACAAAATTCCTTCATCATGCATAAAATTTAAACATGACCTTTAATCGTATCGTATATTTCAAATGTAAGACTCTTTATGAACAACACAAAATAAAAGTATTGTTCTATTAATAAGAAGATTCAAATATATTATTGAAATTAATCCTAGTCCAAGTTAATGGAAGTCCGAATTCTCTTTCCCTTTCTTCCCAGGTTTCTCATTATTAGTCACCTCATCTTCCTTTTGAGCCAACCTCTTTCATTGCTTTCTCCTCTGGCATCAGATTTTCTCATGGGTTACTCCCTCTGAGATCAATTAAAGCTTCATGTATACATTGTTGTGATTTTATTTTATTAGTTTAATAAATATTTCAAAAGTGGGAATAAGTTATATTGAAGTGAATATATAGTTTTGGTTTATCACAATAATATATATATATATATATATATACTATTATAATATAACATCTGATTTTATTGAAATTAATGCATCAGATTTTCTCACGGGTCACTCCCTCTGAGATCAATTAAAGCTTCATGTATACATTGTTGTGATTTTATTTTATTAATTTAATAAATATTTTAAAAGTGGGAATAAATTATATTGAATTGAATATATATTTTTGTTTTATAAGTATAATATATATATATATATATATATATATATATATATATGAGTTAGTTTTGGTTTATCTAACGCTTGCTGTATTCGCAGGTACTCACTGTTGCTGTTTCAGAGCGCAAATTACTACAATCTGAAGGATTTATACTGGCTGATGAGACCAACAACAAAGGCGATACCTCTGTTCCTGTCAACAACAACTGCCACAACACCTCAGTTGTTGTCAACAAGCTGTAATGACTTTGCCGCCATCTTCAAGTGTCACTTATGCCAAGTCGCACTAGTGCAAAAATGACTTTAGAAAGCACCATTTAGCATCGGTTGTTTGAACAGCCGATGCTAAATGTGTAACCGGTGGCATTTTTGAAATTACGAGCAAAAGTTTAAGTTCACGTTAGACTTTTAGCATCGGTTCTTTTAATAGCCGATGCTAAATGTACTTGCCTTGGACATTTAGCATCGGTTGTTTTTAACAACCGATGCTAAATGTCCAAGGCAAGTACATTTAGCATCGGCTATTAAAAGCACCGATGCTAAATGTCAAAACCCAATTTCAATTCTCGCACAAAACAGAACCCGTTTACGCGATGCACACAAGCCCTTCTCTTCCTCACACTTCCTCACACAAACCCTTCTCTTCCTCACACAAGCGATGCTCCATTTTTGAAGGATCTGCGACAAACTCATCATTGAAGTCACTTTGTTTTCGTTTTCAAGCTTCGTTTTTGTTTAGAAGCTTCGTTTTCGTTCAGAATCTTCAAGCTTAGTCCAGAAATCTTCAATCTTCGTTCAGAAATCTTCAATCTTCAATCTTCGTTTTCGTTTTCAAATGGTAAGCATCTTTACTCTTTCTTCCTCTCCCTTCGTTTTCGTTTTCAAATGGTAAGCATCTTTACTCTTTCTTCCTCTCCCTTCGTTTTCACCGCTTGAAACCCTAAGTTCGTTTTCGTTCATCGTGAGCTTGTTGCTGTATATCTCACTTTGAACACGTTCTCACTCTCGATCTGAACCTCCACTTCCTTCCAGCCAACCGTCACCGTCGCCTTGCTCTCGCTCACGCCGTAGCCTTGCTCTCTCGCGCTCTTGCTCTCGCTCTCGCAAACTAAGTTCTAATCTCTGAAATCTTAGGTAATCACATCACGATTCATTAGAGAGTAATCTTCGAAAGCTTAGGTAACCAGACATCACGATTCAGTGCAAACAAAACTTTGAAACCCTAAGTTTTTGTCTTCGTCATTGCTTCAAATTCTGAAACCCTAGCAGGTGATTCACAGTTACATTCATAGCCATGGTGTTTACTCAGCGGCAGAACTAAAGGTCGTCTTCACCAGAGAGTAACCAAACATAACGATTTGAATAAAAACTAAAGGTTCTCCTCTTTCTTGTTTTTTTTTTGGTTCTTTTGATTTTATTTTTCTCTCTTTTTGATGCTGAATTGGGCTTAGAATGCGGTGATATGATTTAGTTTGTTATGATTTTTGGATGACTCTCTTTTGTTTATCAAGTTTACTAGTTGTATTGTATTGTATCTATCTATCTTGTGAGTATTTGTTTTTAAATCAATAGCTCTGAATGAATGGTTTTGTTTCATAATTGTTAGGAATTAATTGTATCTATTTTTAATTATTAGCTGTCATCTTTGGTTTTTTCAATATCAATTTGATGTAAGAGGAATGTATGTTTGTGTTAATAATGCCAATTAGAAGAAAGACCTTCATGCCAAGGGTTTCGTTTGGTTGACACACTTGACAGAAAATGAATCTGGTGCTTGTTCAGTAGATGCTGGCAAGATAATGTGATGTTTTAGTTTACTTTGATCATTGATTTGTAGACGCCTTTGATGCAAGCTTGTAGATATGGTCATTAGGAAGTTGTACAGACCCTTCTGCTCTGCAGATGCAATGTGAGGTCTGTCATCCTTTTTTTCTTCTTTCTGAGCCTTATAGTTGAAACTGCGTGTTCTGTTGGAATCGAATCATTGGGCTTCACTTTAAGTATATTCTCCTAGTTACATGGTTAAAGTTTCTGTTTGAGAATAACTAGATTCAATAACAGTTTATGAAAGTTGATTATCTCAGTGGGAGGACAACTCTTCACTTTGCAGCTGTCAATGGGCATGTAAGATGCATTAGACTCGTTGTAGCTGACTTTATTATTTCCCCTTTCTATTAATGTTTTGCTTTTTAGTTTTTACCATTTATCACATATGATTGGTAACATTATTTTTTAAACGTATATTGTTCTGAACTCTTCTTGTAAAAAGATGGAATATAGAAATTTCATTAGAATGTAGCTTCTTGCTTGTTTAGCTTGGGTTGAACTTGAGGCAGTATTAGTGATTATTTCATTAGAACTATAGCAAGCCTTGAGGCAGTATTAGTGATTATTCCATGTGGATTTGCTTTTCAGGACTTGTCCTATCCTATCCTTGCAAAGGCAATCCAAGGTTTGTATATTTGCATTATGAATATCCATATGATTGTAATTGGTTTGGTGATTTGTCAATTTCAATGTTGAAAGATAATGAGATGTTTTAGTTTACTTTGATCATTGATTCATAATGAAATCTATCTTTCAGCTCTTTTGTTTCATAATGAAATGCCTTCATGTTTATCCTTTCTGCCATCATGTATATATAAGCAATATTGGACAGAAATTTTTTGTTTTTCAGGCACTTGGTGTTCCTGTGGATAGGCTTGTTCAAGCAGTTGATTTAGTATCCGTGTGTTTCTTCTTTTTCCTTTTATTTTATTCGACAAGATTCATGAAAAGGCTCTTCTAACATAAGTCTTACCAACTTGATATTCTTTTGAATATATTACCTATCCAAAGGTTTGGGTGCTCCAGCTGGATTCGTTATTGTTGATAACTTTATAGGCTAGACGACTTCAAAAGACCTTAGGTGGCCAATTTGCTATCGTGAGAAATTGGATCAATTTGGTATGGCCAATTTCTTCTGTAGCTGGAAGTGAAGCTATATTAATGCTTGTAATGTGATATGGGTAAGTCACTTGATTGTATTTCTAGTGGCTTGGTACATCTTGTAGTTTCCATAACCATTAAAACTTAAAATTACTTTTTTCTCAAACTGTTAGTTTCATGAACTTTTGGAATGGACTGGAGTCGAATAGTAATATATATGTTCTCTTTTTTTAACTCTGATTTGAGGTTATGTTTTGGAACAAGTCATCTTTCCCATTCTATCATATATTGTATAATCACCAGTGTATGTTCATGGTGTTCAAAACTTGGGGATTGCAAAGGCACTTAATAAAATTGAATGTTTTTGAAATGAAGACATTCAACTTCCTTTGTTAAAAGTTCTTGTTATTTTTCTTATTTAAGTTATTGGTTTGTCAGTTTTCTTATTTAATTGACTGACTTTTAAGAATTTCTTTTTCAGGCCCCTAAGAATATGAAGTGTGCAACTTTGTGATATGTTAGCTGAGTTGTATTTCTTTACCAGATTTTGTGAGTTCACCAAGTGCTGAATATTTTAATTAGTCATTACAATTAAGTTGTTTCTTTTAGTTCATAGTAGTTATCCATTCTTTTAGTATGTGTCCAATTCAATTGATGATATATGATACATCTTTGGTCTTGTTACAACAGAATAGGAGCAATCTGGATCTAGTTGAAGTTCCATTTGTTAAAAGTTCAAGAGACCTTCAAGGGCTTGCAGAGGATGCTAGTATTTTGAAGTTGTAAGTGCTACTGAATTTGTTGGAGAAAACTTCATCTACTTTAGTCTATTATTTAGGTTTATAACTTATATATAATTAGAAAATACTTAAGTATGATAATTCTCAAGTTTATCATACTCATTGATATGATATGTGCTAATTAAGTTAGTTTATCTAAGGAAAGATTTGGTTGTCTAAGACTTGTTTAATCATCTCTCTAGTGGGCTATGCAACAAGATTTTGTATGCATGTCTGTATTGTTTTAAATGTGAACCTCACAAAAATGCTTGGCATGAGATGCTGAAACTAAACTGATGCTTGGCATTCGTGGCTATTTGTGGATGGCATGTGCCTTGAAATTGCGACTGATTCTTATGCTTTTTTATGCAGATATGAGATAACAAGTGCTATTTACTGTCTGGTTGCTTATAAGATGTTGCATGTTTAGTTCTTTATATGATATTGCTGATGCTTATAAGATGTTCTTATTCAAGTTTTTGGCTTCTTTTTTAGGTCCACATAATGCCTTCTCCATTTTACAATAATGAAACGATTTCAACTCAAGTCAACTATAAATTACGGCACATTTACACTGATCTGGTAGAGCAAAACACTGATCTGGTGATACACTACCTATGCCACCTATTAGCTAATTATGAAACTACATTTACACTACAGACACTGAGTTTTCAATCTGGAAGTCAGAAACCTTCTGTTAAGACCTTATCTTACCTTAGTTTGACATTTGTGTTTTAGAAACATTTTGTTCAAGTTTGTGTAAGAAACTTGTAGAAATTTTAAGTTTCATGAATTGTATTGTAAGATATTAAATTAAATGAAATTTGAAGAATTTTAATGAATTTATTATGTGTTGCTGTTTGGAAATAATTTTGTATATTAGGATTTTATAAATTGGTCAATTGATATCTATTAATAGTGCCAATTAATTTTTTTTTAAAAATAGACATTTAGCATCGGTTATTCCATACAACTGATGCTAAATGTGCCTGTTAGAGACTTTTAGCATCGGTTATTCTATACAACCGATACTAAATGTGCTTGTAAGAGACATTTAGCATCGGTTATTCCATACAACCGATGCTAAATGTGCATGTTAGAGACATTTAGCATCGGTTATTCCATACAACTGATGCTAAATGTGCCTGTTAGAGACTTTTAGCATCGGTTATTCTATACAACCGATGCTAAATGTGCTTGTAAGAGACATTTAGCATCGGTTATTCCATACAACCGATGCTAAATGTGCATGTTAGAGACATTTAGCATCGGTTATTCCATACAACTGATGCTAAATGTGCCTGTTAGAGACTTTTAGCATCGGTTATTCCATACAACTGATGCTAAATGTGACTTTTAGCATCGGTTAAATAACCGATGCTAAATGTCCTACTTTTAGCATCTGGGGATTTAGCATCCTCGGATAACCGATGCTAAATGTCCAAAACAACCGATGCTAAATGTCTTTTCTGCACTAGTGTCGTTTCTTGACATCTCGAAAACTGAGATGCACTCACTGAGCCAAGACCGCTATAAACTTCGACTCCATAAACAACTTGAACTTTGGACATATGCTAATAAGTTATGTCGTCACACCCTCTAATAATTTATGTGATATAATCTGTCTTGATGAAATCCTTGCTCTATAAAATTGGGAAGAAATCTGGTACAGTTGCTAGAGTGTTGAGTATCTTTCTGCTTTGATAGACCTTGTCGCATTGAGTAATTTTGCAAACCTTTGTGATAGTATTGGCAACCGAAAATTCTTATATAGTGCAGATTTTGTTCATAATGATTGGCTGGTGTAAATTTGGAATTTATATTGTGTGACAGTCTTGAAATTTTTCTTCGCTTGATAATTGTTTTCTACCGCAAAGATTAATATGTCCATCTCTCCTGCATGATGTCATGGTCTTACTCTCCAATGAATAAAACATATTTTTAGTATCTGTAAGTGTATTGATCATGATAATCACTCATTCAAAGGACATGCATCACTGATACATCACGTACATCATAGAACAAGCATTTGTTTTTCACTCAATTTCCTTGGAATTCTTTTATAAAATGATAATCTACTTCTTTCACTATTTGATTTGGGAATGTATTATACATGAAACAACCCCCTTATTCACCTGAATCTAATGGCATAGCCGAACGAAAAAATAGGACCTTGAGAGAGATGATGAATGCCATGCTAATTAGTTCTTGTGCGCCAAATAACTTGTGGGGTGAGGCTATCTTAACTGCATGTTTTATACAAAATAGAACTATGGAAAGGTTATCAACCTAACTTGCAATATTTAAAAGTGTGAGAGTATTTAGCTAAAGTTATGTTGTCGGATCCTAAGAAAAGAAAAATTGGTTGCAAAACCTCTGATTGTGTTTTTATAGTATATGCTGATTCTCGTTCTGAGTCGAAATTTTGGAAAGAAGCTATTAAAACTGAAATAGATTCAATTTCCAAATGTAAAACTTGGACTTTAGTTGATTTACCTCCTGGAGCAAAACCAATAGAATGCAAGTGGATTTTCAAAAGAAAATATAATCCCGATGGGTCTATCGATAAATATAAAGCTAGATTAGTAGCAAAAGGTTTTTCTCAAAAACAAAACATTGATTATTTGGATACTTTTGTTCCAGTAACAAGAATTTCTTCGATTAGAGTTTTAATAGCTATAGCTTCTATCCATAAACTAGTTATTCACCAAATGGATGTTAAAACCGGTTTTTTGAACGTTAGAAGAAGAAATTTACATGACTCAACCCGAAGGATGTATAGTTTCTGGTCAAGAGAACAAAGTATGCAAATTCCTTAAGTCGTTATATGGTTTAACACAAGCACCAAAACAATGGCCTGAAAAGTTTGACAAAACTATGATTGATGATGTTTCTCCAGAACTAATGTTGATAAATGTGTTTACACTAAATTGACTACATTATGTTGAGTTATCAGGGAAGGTGATAGTATTACACTATCATAGGAACATTCTGTTGAGAAACTTCTTAGGAATTTTGGTCACTATAACTCTACCCCATTGAGTACCCCTTATGAATCTAACTCACACTTGAAGAAAAATAGAGGTGATCCTGTTGACCAACCTCAGTATGCCCAAGTAATTGGGAGCCTACTGCATTTGATGAAATTTTCTCGACCGAACATTGCGTTCGCTGTCGGTCGTCTGAGTAGGTATACTCATAATCCAGGTTAGGATCATTGGAAGGCAATTGCTCACCTCATGCGGTATTTGAGAGGTACCATAAATTATAGTAGTACGTACAGTGTATATCCCGCAGTATTAGAAGGATACTGAAGCTAACTGGATATCTGATTCAGATAAGACAAAATCCACTAATGGTTATATTTTTACACTTGGTGGTGGTGCAGTTACTTGGAGGTCAGCCAAACAATCCACAATAGCTAGATCAACTATGGAGTCGGAATTTGTAGCTCTAGAGTTGGCTGATACTAAAGCTGAATGGGTGAAGAACCTTTTAGCTGGAATTCCTTTGGCAATAAAACTGACACCATCAGTGTCAACACATTGTCTTATTCAGTCGGCAATAGCCGTTGCAAAGAATAAGACCTACAATGGCAAAAATAGACATGTGGAATTGAGACATAATATTGTCAAACAATTGCAAAAATATGGAGCAATATCGATCGATTATGTGAAGTCAGAAGTGAGTTTGGCCGATCCTTTGACAAAACCCTTAGGTAAGAAATTAATCTGTGAGACATCAAGGGGAATGGGACTTAAGCCAGTTGAAATTAAGAAGTGATGGTAACCCAACCTTTGTGATTGGAGATCCCATGAATAAGGTTCAATGTGGTAAAAACAAGTAACTTCATGATATTGCTAGCACTAAAAAATTAATTCAAGTAACAAATTTTATTATTCTCCCTTCCTATGGTGTTATTGTGATAGTGCTAGACTGCATGGTTAAGAGGTTAAGGTTAAAGCTTTTAATGATTATCATAGCCCTTATGGGTGGCGTACGATTTGCAGCATACACTTGATGAAATCACCTATATGAGTGTCAAGTGGGGCCGCTTCCATGAGATCCTAGCGAGATCTCTAGAGCACCCATGAATATCGAGCACGCGCACGACCTAGAAGCGCAAAACGGCGAAAACAGTAGGAATTGTGGGGGTGTAATGTGATGGTAAAACCCCTAATATATAACATCTGTCTTGGGTTCCATAGCTTGCAAAACCAATTCACTGTATGTTATGTTTTATCTGTCTAGGACTGGTTCCATTGCTTGCTATACAGCTCCGATGCATTACATCTACGATGTTAACCCAGGAAACTTCTTTTATTTATTTTCCAACTTTTGAAATATGTAGGGGATTGTTGTGATTTTATTTTATTAATTTAATAAATATTTCAAAAGTGGGAATAAATCATATTGAAGTGAATATATTGTTTTGTTTTATAAGTATAATATATATATATGTGTGTGTGTGTGTGTGTGTTTCTTTTGGGTTTTTTTTTTGACAGAAACCAAACTACTGCATTTCAATTAAAATAATATCACAGATACAGGTTGGGACATAATCAAAAATTATGGAACAAGCATAAAGTGTTGATGCTCTAGCAAGCGTATGAGCAAGCAATCCAGTTCAATGGTAACTCGCTGGACTCCACGCTCAATAAGCCACCTAATATCCTCCACCGCTCTAGTTTCCTCTGCTTCCTGAGGGGTTGGGACACCGCCAAAAGTCATGGCATTCGCCACAACAAACGCGCCCTTCTCGTCACGCACACACATACCCACTCCAAACATATCTTGGGTGTCAAAAATAGCCACATCAACATTACACTTCAACTCCCCCGGCGCCAACGTCACCCACGCAACATGATGGGGTGCGCTAGGCACATGAAAATGCGCACCACTATAGAGACGGACGGACTCCAAATCATGCAGAACACTCATAGCAATCCGAACTGAGACATCCACCGGCCGGTCCAGCCGCTCCCATACACGCTCATTCCGCCGCTTCCAAATACACCAAAAAATCATGGCGGCAGCTTTTGCTTGAGAGACGCTACCACAATTCATGAGGGGAAAAAATGCATCACTGAAACCCCCACCTCCTTGCACTTGCTCACGAATCACCTGCAAAAGACCAGCATGTCGCCATACATCCTCCACACGTCGGGAACGAAAGAAAACATGGAACGCATCTTCATCATGTTCCTCACAAAGCGGGCACTCCCTAAGACATTGGACACGACGCGAGTGAAGATTGCACCGAGTTGGTAAGCAACCGTGCGCCACACGCCAAAGAAAAAGCTTCACCTTTTGAGGAATGCGAAGACGCCAGATACTTATCCAATCACCCTGTTTCCGCAAGTGCGTATTGTTAATAATGTCCTCGATGATCATGTGATAAGCAGAACAGACTGAATAAGAACCATCTCTACTCTTATTCCAAATCAAAACATCATCCTCATGTGTGCATAGTAATGACATGCGTGTAATATGTAAGGCATCGTCGCTATTGAAAAGTTGAGGAACAAGTTCAACATTCCGGTTATCACCATGAGCATTCAACAAATCTCCCACGTGTAACTCCTCAAGACCCGTAACTGTAGGACTGTGCACATATGGATCCCTTCTCCCCCGAATCCAAGGGTCTGACCACACGTTGATTTTCCTACCATTCCCAACTTTCCATCTAGCCTCATCGTCACCGCTACCTGAGAAGAGTGGATACTACGCCAAACAAAACTGGGATTATGGCCCAAGCGAGCCCCCATAAAGTCCCCCAACGGGAAGTATTTAGCTTTGAAGACACGTGAAACAATAGTATCATGATTGGTTGCAAGCCGCCAACCCTGCTTCCCTAGCATGGCAAGATTAAGGCCATGGAAATGCCGAAAACCCATACCTCCATGTTCCTTTTTCACTGCTAACTTATCCCAACTCACACTTAATACCACCAGTAGACCGCCCGTTCGTACCCCACCAGAAAGAATTAATCATTCTCTCTAACTCTTCACCGAGAGACTTAGGAAGAAGAAAAGTGCTCATACAATAGGCGGGAATAGATTGAGCCACTGACTTGACCAACACTTCTCTACCAGCCTTAGAGAGATGCCTACCAGTCTAGTTCTGAATTTTCTTCCATGTTCGGTCTCGCAAATACCCAAATAACCTCTTATTACTTCGACCAATCATAGATGGAAGGACAAGATACATACCAGTCGCCAAACACTCTGGCACGCCAAGAATATCTGTGATTGTCGCTTTCATCTCAGAAGAAGTATTTCTACTAAAGAAGACCTCTGACTTCTGAAAATTAATTGCCTGTCCAGATGCTTGCTCATAAGTTGCAAGTAGATTTTTAAGAACAGTACACTCTCTAGTAGTGGCTCTGCAAAAGAGGAAACAGTCATCAGCAAAAAGAAGGTGTGTAAGGACAGGTGCTCCCCTACACACCTTAATACCATGAATATCACCAGTAACTTCAGCCCTCTTCAAAAGAGAAGTCAGCCCCTCTGCACAAAGAATAAAAAGATAAGGAGAAAGAGGATCTCCTTGTCGGAGACCTCTGCCCGGCGAAACTGAACCCACCTTCTCACCATTCATCATCACATAATAATTTACAATTTCCACACACATAGAAATCCAACCAATCCAGGTGTCATTAAAGCCCAACTTGCGCAAGACACACATTAGATAACCCCAATCAATGCGATCATAAGCTTTAATTATATCAATTTTGAGAGCAACCTCACCAACGTTACCGTTTACCTTACACTTTATATGATGAATAGTCTCTATAGCAACCATTACATTATCAAGAATAGATCTAGATGCTACAAAGGCCGATTGCTCATGAGAAATACAAATAAGAAGTACAAGCTTTAAACGACACTAGTGCAAAAATGACTTTACAAAGCACCATTTAGCATCGGTTGTTTGTACAGCCGATGCTAAATGTGTAACCGGTGGCATTTTTGAAATTACGAGCAAAAGTATAAGTTCACATTAGCCTTTTAGCATCGGTTATTTTAACAGCCGATGCTAAATGTACAAGAATTGAACATTTACCATCGGGTATTTAAACAACCGATGCTAAACGTCCAAAGCAAGTACATTTAGCATCGGCTGTTAAAAGAACCGATGCTAAAAGTCGAAACCCAACTTTAATTTCTCAGACAAGTTTACGCAAAACCACTTCTCTTCCTCACACAAACCTCTTCTCTTGCGAAACCTCTTCTCTTCCTCTTCTCTTCCGTTGAATCTGTCGCTCCATTTTCGAGATTGTTGCTCCCTCCGCTCCCTTGCGAAACCCTTGAATCTGTTGGTCGCACCATTGTTGCTCTAAAGAGCTTGAGCTGCATATTGCGAAACCCTTGAACTGCGTTTTAGGTACGAACTATTTTTCATCTCTTCATCTCAGTTTCTTCGATTTGAACTTCTTCATTTTTCCCTTTAGATGTAACAAACTCACCGTTGAATCCGTTGGTCGCTCCATTTTCGAAACTCACCGTTGATTCCATCTTCAAGCTTCTGTAACCGTTGAACTCACTGTTCAGAAAGCTTCTGTGAGAGCGGTAAGCAAAACGTTTTCGTTTCCTCTTCCTCTCTCTGTCGAGAGCTTCGTGGTCTGGAGAGCTTCTAACCTAACCTAAAGTGTGTTTTCGTGTGACAGCTTCTAACCTAAAGTGTGTTTCCGCTTATGCTTCTGATGATGGATCCACGTTTCGTATGGATTTTGCGAGAGTTATGTTGAAATTGTCTAATCTTGAAGCTTAAGGAGGTTGAAGGAACTTCTGTTGTTAGAGGTAATTTTAGATTTAATACATATTTTGGTTAATAATTTATAATGGGATCTCTTGAAACTTTTCCATTTCTGTTCTAACTTCTAAGTTTAGGAAGATTGTTTGATTTTGGTTAATAATTTATAATGGCATGGATGCCTTGATTTTTATCATTTGATTCCTAAAAGAAAATGTGTCACACACATTTGAGATAGTTTTGGCTGTGTAAAGCTACAATCAGTTACAAAAAAATTTGATTTTGGTCACACTGTGTTATATGTTTAGCTTGTGACTTCAACCCTGCAACAAATATCTTGAAATAAGATCAGTTTTGTAGAGAATTCTTGTACAAACAAATTTGCTTGTGTAAATTATTAATATATGTAGTAGGAACTGTTTGCTTATTGTGGATTGGTGGCATGTTTTGTTGTATTTAGTTTATTGGCTAAGGAGTAGCCACATTTTCAATTTTCTTTTAGGTGAAAGTTCTAACTTCTAAGTTTAGGAAGATTGTTTGATTTAGCATTAGATTATTATGCTTTCTATCTATCTTCAATATGATCAAAATTTGGTGGATTCCAAGTTTTATCACAGATATTTCTGAGTCTATGACTATTAGAGTTCTTTTACTAAGATGAATGAATACTCTTTCAGGTGCACCTGGCTTCATATTGGTCTCCTTGCTTTAGAGTTGATTTCTTTGATCCATAATAACAGATTTGGAGTCCTAATCTCGACATCACAGTAAGGTAATTGACTTGTACTTCCTTAAACCACCGCAAATTTCTCTTAGTGACTAGGTGGAAAGATGTATAACAATCCTTTAGTTAATTTTTCCATTTCAAATATCAATATGTTATTCAGTTGATTAGCTTTAGTTGTGTTTTCCAAGTCCTTCATACTCAAATAGATTTCCAAAAATGTAAATGTAACCATTAAGGAAATATGAGCCAAATACACTCTCAAGACATTAAGTTAGCAGGTCCAATTGATCATGAAACATTTGAACGTTAAGGTCCAATTAGTGCATGAAATAAGATTAAAATAGGATTTTAATCCTTTATACTTAAGTCATGAATCATAGAATCAGCGATGATGAAAATTAGTTATTGTTTGTTATCTTTTATTATTATTTTTCTGGTTTTGTTTAGGGTTTCTACTATATGATATAATATGAATGCATATTTTGTTTTTAGTGGTTTTTGTTTATGTTAGATTTGTTTTTAGTGGCTTAATTTGTTTCTTGTTATTTTTCAAAGTGTTAAAAGAAAGCACTATATTGTTTAATGCAATTGTGTAGAAGGTGACCATTAAAATCTGAAATCCATAAAACAGAGTTGTGTTCTGATTAGCAGATACTTTCAATAACAGAGTCAATGTCATAAAGAGTAAAGAGTGAGTGACCCACATTTGCATAACTGTTTTGCATATTTCTATTGAATGGCAGGGTTGCAATTGATTAATATATTTTGTTTCCTTTGTTCAAACAGATATCATGGATGTTTCCAGTGCCGAGCCTCCAAAAAAGAAAACTAGACGTCCGACATCATTACAAAAGTTCACTAATAGGCTCCCAACTGGTGAAAAATATAGAGTGGCTGTTGATAGTAAAGGAAAAATTATCGGTCCATATGCTAACAAATTCAAGAACTATTTAGGGGTGGTTGCTCGAACAAAAATAAGCATATTGCCCTTTTCCTGGGACCAAGTTGATGGCGAAACAAAAAGGATTGCTTGGGATGATGTTAAGCAAACATTTGATGTTCCCGAAAATGAGGAATTCCACAAGTTCTGGATGTCTCATATCGGTGGTTGCTGGAAACAGTTCAAGACAAGACTCAACAATGAATATGTCTTTGGCAATGGGGATGCGGACGGTCAAACTACTCCATGTCACAAGTATAGCGCCATATCTACCGAGACATGGGCTGCATATGTTAAAAGTCGCACTACTTCGGAGTTTGTGGTATTCTTTTAACCACAAATATTTTAGTTTCTTAAACAATATTATGGATTTGTTATATATGTGGTGGTGTTTGTTCTTTGTAACAGGCTAAGAGAGAATCTGCCAAGAATACTCAAAAAAAAAATATGTACAAACACACAATGGGGCCAGGCGGTTATACAAAGTTGAAGGAGAATTTGAAGGAAGAAATAATAAAAAAAGGCAAGGAGGAGTCTGGTGATCCTGATTTGGAGATTGAGCCTACATCTCCAGAGCGACATGAGCTATGGAAGGCTGGCCGCAAAAAGAAGTCTGGATCTTTTGTATCTGAGGAGTCAGCAGCAGTTGCATCTAAGATTGTAAGTAACTATTTGATCATCATGCATACCGTTGCATCTAAGATTGTAAGTATCTGATTGAGCCTGCACATTACCGTTGCTTCTTATACCTCTTTAATCATCATGCATACTGCTCAATCATAGAAGCAACTGAACATGTATTATTAATTTATTTAATTGTAAATTTATTGCTTTATTAATTCGATTCTAACACGTGAACATGTTTTTGTTGTAGGACGAACTTACTGTTATGAGCAGCCAAGGATCTTTCGTTCCGCAAGGAAAGAATGATATTTTGACCGCTGCCATTGGAACACCCGAGCATCCCGGTCGTTGTCGCGCAGCTGGAAAAGGTGTTGGGCTAAAGAAATACTTTAGAAGTGTGCATCGTTCTTCAGGATTCAATAAAGAGGAGTTCATGAATCAAGTGCTGGATAAGATGGATGGGATGGTGGAAGAACGACTTAAGAAGATTTTGGCAGAGGTATATGTTTATGAATTATATAGTATATTTTTCACTGTAAACAGATTGATTGAGATCGTATTTTTAATTATTCAGAGGCCTCAAACATGTGGAGGATTATGTCAAAATGCGGCTGTTCAAGTTCCCACTCCCATGACCACTATTGGATCGAAGGGGAGCTGCTCACCATCTAATGTGAAGGAGGAGAAGGAGGAGGAGGGGAAGGAGGAGGGGGAGAAGGAGAAAATTGATTGGTTGAAAAAGATACTTTTGATTGCTTATGATGATGATGATAGACATGCCAAGATAGAGTTGGAGCATGAAAAATATACGTGTTTTATTGGCGGCAAAGAGATCAACGACATGGTTTCTGGTAAAGGGTGGCTTGAGTTGGGCCACTTGAGCATATGGTGCACGTAAGTAGTAATGTTTATTTGATTATGTAAATTTCTTGCGTTTCTAATATATTAGTCAATTTGATAGTTTTTCTTACGTGCCATTAATAGATATCTGTATCGCCAAGTTGTTGAAAAGGGTGATGATCGGTATGGAATTCTGTGTCCACATAAGATGAACTTGAAAGCTGGTCACATTACCAAACAGGATGTTTCTGAATATATTCAACGGACACTGACTACTACCAATAAGGAAATATATCTGGCTCCATTTTGCCATAGGTACATGAATTAGTAATTGATCCATGGTGTCTTTTTGGTTGTGCAATATTGACAGAACTGTTTAACTATCAGTCCTTGTATCACTGCATGTTGCTGAATTTTATGTTTATCAATGTTGCAGCAATCATTGGCAACTAGTTGCCCTACTCCCGAAGCAAAATACCGTGGTCTGGATGTGTTCCTACAGTCGCCAACCAGGCAAAACAATCAAAGACATGTTTAGCAAGTAAGTTTTAATTGTTTATCATGCTTTATATTGTAGTATTTGAACTTTGGGTTGAAATTTTATACCTAATTTATATTTATGTTGTTATTAGAGGTGTGAAAGGGGATTCTACATCGGCCGCCAAATGGTTGTACCCTATAGTAAGTAGTTTAAATATTGGGTTGATTTAATTTTGAGTGAATTCATATATGATATATATATTATATTGTTTTTTGGTTAACTTTGTTAATTCATTTGTGTAGATGCCAATACAAACGAATGGTTATCATTGCGGCTATTATGTGATGAAGTTTATGCTGACCATTTTAACTGCCGGTATTGTTGATAATTGGGAGAAGGTATTATCCCTGTTAACAGAACTCTTTCTTACTGAACTTTTATTTAACAGTTTTTTTTACCGAACAATTTTTTTACCGAACTATTTTAACCTTTATGTCCTTTCTGACTTCAAGCTCCCGAAATGTGGCCATATTTTGCAAGATTCGAACCATAAATGGCCGAATATCATTGGTTTCACTCTAAAGACACTGCCTTCACATTATTGTTTTAATATTTAGTATGTCCTTATAATTCCTTATAGGCTTATAGCTGATTGGATCCCCTATTTATTGTTGCACTTCATTAGCCTTTGTGTCTATATGATTTCGTTGTGCCTTTAAAACTGTACCAATGGTTTTGAAATTTTACTTAGTTAGTTCTACTCAGTCTTTAGGATTCTTTGAGTTAGACCACAGTTTGATGTTTTATGTGTGTAAGTTAAATATTTAAGTTTTTTGAGATCTCCATTTCCTATGATATTTTTTTGGGTACATCTGTCAAGAAATTCATTTCTATGATATTACCATTTTGCATTCATGGAATTATATATATTATGTTTTTGGTGATGGTTGAATTAAGTTGGGGTGGGATACTGGATCTTTTGATTGAGTAAGAAACACAAAGCAACCATTGAATTCTGAATTTACAGATTTCTTTATCTTTTCAATTTTTTTTTTATAATGATCTTGAATTGGCACTATGAGTGGGATATCCACGGATGTGTGGAAAAGTTGATAGAAGAATTCCATTTACAAATAAACTTTGTTTCGTGATTCTCATTCACTTTAAGGGATCATCCCAAATTTAGTTCAACATTGTAATTGACATATTAGTATAGGAAAAGCAAGAACTTTAGAACTATGCTGACCATTCTGACTTTTCATCTTCAGAATGTTCTGAATTTTTAAGTCACTTTTAAACTTGTAGGTATTTGATAACACCCAGGCATACACCGAAGAGGAAATTAAAGAGATTCGTCAGCTTTGGGCGGAATTCTTTGTCAAGATACGTACAGAGCAAAAGGATACCTTATTTCCAACCAATTAAGTTATTTTGAGCAAAAGTGAACAATTGTATGTTAGGAATTTAAAGTATTTTAGGAATTTGAACAATTGTATTTTGTAACAGATTATGTTTAATGGAATTTAAAGTATGTTAGGAAAGAGATCATTTGACAAATTGTTATTTTGTAAGATATATTTATTATGTGTTGATGACTGAAATTATCGCTGTATATAATAGGTTAATAATATGTCGGTATGGATAAAAACAAAAAAAATATTAAAAACTATTAATACATTTAGTATCGGTTATACAGAAACACAGATACTAAATGTATACTAAGGTACATTTAGTATCAGTGTTTCTGTATAACCGATACTAAATGTACCTCTAAATGTATAAGGTACATTTAGTATCGGTGTTTCTGTATAACCGATACTAAATGTACCTTAGTAATACATATAGTATCGGTTATACACAAAAAACGATACTAAATGTACCTCTAAATGTATACTAAGGAACATTTAGTATCGGTGTTTCTATATAACCGATACTAAATGTACCTTAGTAATACATTTAGTATCGGTTATACAGAAAAAACGATACTAAATGTACCTCTAAATGTATACTAAGGTACATTTAGTATCGGTTTTACAGAAAAACCGATACTAAATGTACCTTAGTAATACATTTAGTATCGGTTATACAGAAAAAAACGATACTAAATGTACCTCTAAATGTATATTAAGGTACATTTAGTATCGGTTTTTCTGTAAAACCGATACTAAATGTACCTTAGTAATACATTTAGTATCGGTTATACAGAAAAAGCGATACTAAATGTACTTCTAAATGTATACTAAGGTACATTTAGTATCGGTTTTTCTGTATAACCGATACTAAATGTACCTTAGTAATACATTTAGTATCGGTTATGCAGAAACACCGATACTAAATGTACCTTAGTAATACATATAGTATCGGTTGTTTATGTACAACCGATACTAAATGTACCCAAACAGTACCTTAGTAGTACATTTAGTATCGGGTAAAAAACCGATACTAAATGATCGTACATTTAGTATCGGTCGATTTAGTATCGGTTCCACAACCGATACTAAATGTGCAAAACAACCGATACTAAATGTCAAATCTGCACTAGTGCGATTCGCTAATACCTTGGAAATAATTTTGTAGATGACGTTACAAAGAGAGATAGGCCTAAGATCACTCATTGAGACCGGGTTCTCCACCTTTGGAATAAGAACAATATTTGCATCATTAAGCGCCGGAGGAAACTCACCATTCTCAGCCACATCCTCCCCGTGTGGAATAACTCAACACCAAAAAGATCCCAGAAACGCTTAAAAAAAGCCGGGTTAAGACCATCCGGACCCGGAGCCTTGTCGGAGTGCATTTGGAAAAGAGCTTCTTTAAATTCTTCCACTCTAAGGGGTGCTGTCAATGCCTCATTCTCCACGTCCCCAACACACTGCCTCATATGACGCACTACTGGATCATACATACTATCCTTCCGCTGAAACAATTCGTGGAAATAGTCACTAGCAACCAAACCGAGGGCTGCCTGTCCCTCCACCTCCTCCCCATTCCGGTTGACCAACTTAGTTAACATATTACGTCGACGCCGAGCACCAGCCATAGCATGAAAAAATTTCGAATTAGTATCGCCATCACGGAGCCAATGAACTTTTGCTCGCTGCCTCCAAAATGTATCCTCTTGTGCTAACAATAAGTTCAGGCGGTCATTAACTTCCTTATATCGTTGCTGTAAGTGAACTTCACGTGGCTCCCTTAAAGATTCCAACACCCTTTTACACGCGACAATCTCCTCCTTGTATTTGGTGCGCAGTTGCTTACCCCAAACATCAATACTTTCAGTACAACGCCGGATCTTTGTGAGAAAATCCAGCCCCTCATCTCGATCCCAACCATCACTAACAATAGAAGGAAAGTCAGGTTCATTCAACCAGGTGTTCTTAAAACGAAATTGTCTAGCACGAAACTGACGCTCCCGATCATAGAGCTGCAACAATATAGGCGAGTGATCAGATTTATTGGAAATACAATTCTTCAATCGATTCCAAGGAAACACATCAACCCATGCCTGATTGACAAAAGCACGATCAAGTCGTTCTTCCTTGAAATCATTTGTTGCACGCCCCCATTCCCACGTGAACCGATACCCCTCCAAAGGCAAGTCTTGCAATTGACAATCCAAAATAGCTTCTTGAAAACCCCGCAACAACCAAGGAGCTCTATACGCACTCCCCCTTTTATCATCATTAGAGAGCAAGTCATTATAATCACAAAAAATACACCACGGATGCGTGTTATCTCGAGCAAGAGTTCGAAGAAGCTCCCAAGAATCTCTGCGCCTACCACTCTGAGGATAACCATAGAAATCAGTCAATCTCCAAGTAGGATCACCCTCCTTCGCAACCTCAACTTCAATAAATTAGAAGAATACTGAATCACACGGCAATCGAACAGATGTTTCCAGAAAAGGGCGAGGCCTCCACTACGGCCTACCCTATCCACAGCAAAAGAAGCATCAAAACCAAGTCTCGAACGAAGATCATCAATCTTATTAACATGTACAAATGTCTCACAAAGAAAAAGCACCTTCGATTGGTACGTCCGGAGAAGGTCACGTAACCAGGTCACGTAACGCAAGTCATCTGGGTTTATTATTATAATATATATTAAAGTGTTTGGCTTGTAAAAGTTTACTTTGCAATTATTTTAACAAGTAAGCTTACGTTTCATATAAGAATACTCTTAATTCGAAAACGTTTATATTCATTACATGTTCCGTTTTATCATTATTATATAAGTTTCACTTGGTTTTCATAACTTGTTGTTATGGTTATAATATATATTTATGTGTAGAGCTGTTATGCTATGAGTTTTAAAAGATGAGTCTGTTGGATTAACGGATATACAATTTTAGATATAAAATGAGAAAGTTTGGAACATATAGGAGTATGTTTTTTAAACAAAATATAATAGGAGGCAGTTTTGGACATATCCAACAACCTAGACCTTTTTTACACTTCATTCTTGAAACATATCCTCGGTTCATCTCCTGATACTCAAACACTTTGTTTTTGTCAGTTCGGAACCCTCGTTTGCTACTGCAATCTGAGACAAGACTGGTTGTACCCTAATGGGATTTGCGCTGTAGAGGCGGATAAATCCTTCACGGCGCGTCGTCAGACCCCTCCGGTTGTTTACCTAACGCTTGCTGTGTTCGCAGGTACTCAATGTTGTTGCTGTTTCAGAGCGCAGATTACCACATACATCAATCGAAAAATTCAAATCCATATAGTTGACTGATTAATGCATATATTCAATTTGAAATGTCAAAGAAAAGTATCACAGCATTTCAACTCAGGAACACCCCCTCATATTTAAAAATACAAGCCATATAATGATAAGATAAAACATGTGTAATCAATAATAGTTCTACAGCTTATCATGACAAGAGTTCTTTTTGCTTAATAGACATTAGCACTATTGCTTAATGACAATAATGCTTCAAGACATTTCTGACAAAGACATTAGTTTTACAGCTTGTGCTAACATCTACATTATCCAGTGTGGGTTGGGTCTTTCTTCATTGGTTTACAATTTTATCCTCAACTCTGATTTTATCCTCAATAAATTTTTCGTTTCAGCCTTTACATCAATTTTTTATTTGGTGGTGTTATTTTGTCCGTTGAAATCCTTTGATTTATTAGCTGTTGAATTGAGTCTTCGGTTTAATAGCTATTGAAAGCTATTGAAATCCTTTGATTTATTATTTTTGGTTAAACTAATTAATCAATGGACTGTTTTTTAAGGCAAAAGACAAATGTTTTTGGTATAAAAAGAACATGAGGATACACATTCAATGAGAGAGATGGACTGAATGTATAAAATAAACAGATATACAAAATAGAGAAGTATTTATCTATTTTAAGTTATACCGAGCAGTTAAATATACAGAAGGGGGTGTGAGTTTGGTGGTTTTCCTAGGTGCAGGGAAGATGATATTTTATTTTCTAAGAAGGCTGTTTTGTCCTAGAGACAACGAGCCTAGGAGAAACTGCTAGCACATTTTGGGCAGAGCCGCGAAACGTCTTAAAGAGAGCGACCTAGTCCGCGACTCAGCCTATTTTGTTCGTGTTCGTTATTGTGCTTGTAATTGTTTCAACAATTTTAAGACGTTACTATCTGCCATGTTCGTCGAACACGACGTTGTTCCTGTTGATCTCAACAAGTCATTTCAGAAGGTATACTCGACCCAGAAATTTCTCATGAATCTTCTCTAAAGGTATGCCTTTAGATTAATATTTTACAAGTATGCCGTAGATGAAGATATTTTGAGAAGACGCTCATGCTTAAAAAATTAAATAGCTCTCCCCTTAGAGAGTTTGATTACTCAAAAGTTTTCTACTATAAATTTCTTTTTTGTGGTCGTGACCTCCAAAGATAAAGCTTTGATAACGCAAACCATAATTAGACCAACAACAAAAATGAGAATAAGAATTGTCGTAGCCCCCTTCAAGAAGTGATATGATTTTTTTCGAAAATCGATGTTACTGGTGGACTCGATGTTATAGAAATTTGGTTAGGATTAGTTTTATTGTTTGCTGTTGCTAAGATATGAGATGTGAAATTGATTTTACCTCTGGAAAGGCTAAGGTTCTCAATGATGTTATGCATACTCAAGAGATATGTAAAAATTTGATTCTAGTTATCGTTTTAACTAAGTTGGGTTTACCCAAACCATGTGTCTAACTTGTATACCTTTACAAATACTATTATTTTGTAAAGATGAATTATGGCACTGTGAGAATGCTCAATTTGAATTGAGATGATTTATTTTTAATATTCGTACTTTTTATAATATTTTGATTATGATTTTTTAAATGATTAATTTGTAATTTTTATTGTGTTACTACTAACCACTAATTGTTACATTTTTTTGAACTATTGTTTTTTATGAGTTGCAACATATATGTTTTATTTTGGACTTTTCTTATGTTTACTCTTGTATTAAATTTTTTGTTAATAAGCTACAAGAGATTTGTGTTGCAATTGATTTCATGAAAACTAGGTTTTGGAATAGGCAAAGTATTGAAAAAACCACGCCATGATATGAGGAAAAAAATGTTTATTTATTTATCTTTGTCCAAATGGAGTTAGAGATTTTTATGGTGTATATGGTTAACAATGAAAGTTATAGATTTTAATAAAATAATGACTTTTTTATTGAAATGAATAGCGTGGATGTTAAGGAATTTGTTTTTGTTTAAATGCAAAAATAGTGGGGGTTCTATTTTTAGTAATCCATTATTAGAACATGTGATTCTAATAATGACATTTTTTTTTGATATATCATGAGAAGAATTTTTTTTGTATCAACATGATGACTTTTGCTTTCCCTAATTATGAGAAGTTTAATCTTGTGATTTCATTTGTTTTGAAATTAACAAAAGTGGTAAGTGTTTATACTAGTGCGTATGACCCGTCCGTTGCACGGGTATACATTACATTTTGATAATGTTCAATTACAAAGGATTAAAATAGAGGGTTTCAATTTATCTAAGTTAAAATTCATATAAGACATTAAAGTATTATAAATAAAACTATTATCAACATTATATATATATATAAAATAAAATATTAATATTATATTATTCTATATTATACATATCTCTACACATATGTATATTGATATGATATAGTGATTCTATTTGGCTCGAGTGATTAATTTCTGCAGTTACTCACAGAGGATATTCGATTTATAACAAAAGTATATTGATATGATAAGTTATAGATATAAAATAAATAAAAATTAGTTTAATGAATGAAATAATAATTGTCATTACTTCATAGACTTATTTCATGTTATAGAAAATATATTGTAGATTCTTTTTTTGCATATAAGGAAAAAATCAGTTGGGCCGCTCATTGCTATTTCCTATATTTTTAAAATATTAATAAAAAATATATTTTTTCATAATATTCTACAAAATATAGCTTCCTCAATTTAGAATTGAAAATAAAGCCCCTTATGATTCTAATATCAATTTGTTTTTTGAAATCCTGTGTAAATATTTGTGTCTTATTAACCATTATCTTTATATTGAACACTGAAATGTCTCTTAGTCGAATGTATCATTCCAAGCATTTGTTTGATAAGTGTGACTAAACATGTTCATTAGAAAAATTAATTGGCTGAATGCTTGGATTAAAATGTCAGTTAGAGTGTTACTCAAATTGTTCGAATGATTGTAAGTTGTTTAATGGAAGTTTGTGCCATTGATTCCTTCATTGTGTTTCTTGTTAATGGGAGTTTGTGTTTATTGTTATGGAAATAATGATAAAAGGATTGGGTGTTTCATACCATCTGGAATGAAACATTTAGTAATTCATTAAAAAGTATTAATCTGGATGTATCATCAACTTTTAAAAATTTCAAAAAGAACTTTTCAATCTCTATTTTTTTATTTGACACATTCATACAACGAATTATAAGTGAATAGTGTAACTTCCCAACAAATTATAGGATGGAATATTATATTGATCATGTGTTGTAGTACTTTAGCCATAAATTGATTTTCGTCATGAGTGGATGAGTATTGAAAAACCTTAATATATAATGATAAAAAGTATGAGTGAATAGTGTTATTTTACTGTAAAAATAATCTGTTATTTTGGGTATACAATATCTTGTTAGTAGTTCAATTAATAATAAAATACTTGATGTATATGGAATTTTTATAAATAGATATATTAATAGATATATTAGTATGTTGTATTGTATTCTGTCTAAGTATTTAATCATTATCGTTTTTAAATATGCATTTAAAAAACAGTAATGTATTTTAAAGTTTCGAGTGTGGACAATTTACAATGTCTGAATTATGTAAAGCATTTTTATGCTTAAAAATAGAGTTGTTTACAACCTACATATGTGTATAGCAACGACAAATAAATTTAATTGAACATAACCTAGCCAAAACACAACGTAAATGGTCAATGGAGGGATAATGCTAAATGAGTATATTTTACAAATTAGTATTTTTAATTAGAGTAATTATTAGTTTGTCAAAAAAAAAATTAGAGTAATTATTAATATATTTTTGCGTATAAAAATAATATAAAATATTGACTACTATCTCTATTGACCTCTGTCTCCTTAAGAATGAAACTCCCGCAACATCAGCTTCCAAAATAGAAAATAAAACAGAAGGGGGTACTTGCAGCAATACCAGACCGCATCCTGAATTGGCTCCCTTCTTAGTAAGAAATTCAACACATTGATTTCCCTCTCTACAATTGTGACTTAGGCAACACACCCAACTTCTACCCATACATTGGCGAATGACATCTATCTCAATGCCATATTTATGCAACAGAGAAACACCTTGAGTAACATACTAATGTGTTATCTCTTAAAAAATATTTATCTACTAACAATTCTCACCAGTAAGATGATTTGTATTACACAAGTTAATTTCATAATATTTTTTATTTTTTTTTAAGTATGTAATTTCTATTAACCTGTTCATATAGTGTTTTTTAAATACTAATATAGTACTTCATGTGAAACAACCAATACCTGTATGATAAGTTAATTCTATATTCACGTTTACGTATTAACATATTTTATGTAAAATAGTGATATTGTTTTCACAAAAAATGTAAAATAGTAATCTCTATATGAGTTAATTTTTACTTATAGTTAGTGATAGAAAATATGAAATCCACCTTTAGTTGTCTCACTATATTTTAAGACGTCAACAATTGCAAAAAAGTTAATTTTTTTGTGACTAATTTTGGTCACAAAATTAGATACGTTTAGCAGTATTTATTACTTAAATAAACGATATAATGGTCAATATATTTTAATTACTGAGTTGTGAATGAAATTCAAAATAGGTCAATCGGTATTGGAATTAAATTGAAAAAAAATTGGAATTAGAATTAATGTGATGTATTTGAACTTGGACCAACACTTTATGTTTAATCTCAAAATATAAAAACCGTAGTATACCACCGGGTTAATAACGTTTGTTTATTGAGTTATTAATTTACTATAAAATTATATTTAAATTGAAAGTTTGAAATTGTTGTTTCATTAAGTTTGAAAACGTAGTATACGGTATACCTTCCATTTTAGTTTTGTTTTTCTTTTTGCATTCTTTTTTTCAATGCTAATATGGTTGACTAAAAAATTATAGCTAATTGATAGCTAATAGTGGAATCCGATTAATTGGGTAAGATATGGTCCTATTTCATATTTGTTATAATTTTGGGAAGTTTTATTTTGTCTAACATTAATGGGAATGATTTGATATTTATCAATTAGTTATTGATTATTGATTTATTTTTAAAGCAAAATAACACTTGGCAATGATGTGTCATTTGAGAAGGTTAGGTGGACCAATAAGAATTAATTTTATATTTTGATCTGTACCTTTGAGTGCTTGACCGCTGTTTCACAGGTATCAGACCTCGGTATGCTCTTCTTGTCGTACTCCGAGCTCCGCTTCACGGGGCGGGTGTACCTGCGAAGACACTCCAACGTCCAAGTCAGGAGCGAACGAGCAGAGTATAAATCTGAAGGAATAGTGTCTACCTGACAGCTGACGCCATCAATGCTTTTATAGCGCTGGTGGGAGACCCTCGAGCGTTGGATCTATGCGTACGGACCAATCGGGGCCGTTGATCCGGTTCTCTGCTCCTTTGCCCCTTTATTGCTGGGCCGGTCCAGGTAAAATCGCTGGAATGGGCTTCGGCCCATTCCGGAACAATTGCCCCCAAGCCAAGGTCATTCGTTGAGCGGGCGTAGGCTTGAATCTTGACCGTACAGATGCTCGCTCCTTTAAGAAAGGAGGTTGTTTGGTCGAAATAGTGATAGATCCTGCTTCAATTGTGTGACACGTGGCATCTTCATGAAGCGACGTTTCACGTCCTTTCATGGATCGTTAATGGTGCCTCGAAATTCGAAAAGGTGGCGCCTGGTTATGATGACGGTTCGGTTTTTTAAGACGCGTGCAAGTGAAAGGTCACGACGTTTCGCTTGCTTGCTCCCTAAAACTTATAAATATGCTGCCCCCCTCTCCTCTTTCTTCACTCTTTATCCTGAAGCTCTGAAAACGGTCATACTTTTGCTCTCGAGACAACCAACAGTTTACTGTTCTATTCTGGCCAGGTGCTCGCCCGTGCACGACTTCTAACTCAGGCGATCTCACTCGTCCGATCGCTTGATTTTGCTGATCAAGGAGATTTCTACCTTGAGTCCGAACTTTTCTCCTACTCCAGGTAATCGCTTTTTGCTCATTTTTTTTTAGTTTGTTCGATTCTTCGTTGCGTAGAGCTAGGAGGGGGTGTCAGGTTCGGGGTCGACCTTGTCACCCCCTTCTGCAAATCATCGTTTAGGGTGAGCCTGACTTCCCTCTCCTTGCAGGGTAAGGCAGTCGCGCGAACAAAGAAGACTACGAGGATATCCGGCCGTCAATTTGCTAAGATGGCTGAGTGTGCTGCTCGCTCTGGAGATACTAGTGCGAGCGGGCTTCCGTCCGAGACTTTCTCTTCCACCGATCTCTCTACTTCGTCATCGTCTGGTCGCTCGTCGAACACTGTCGAAACCGTTCAATCTCTTCGAGATAATAATGGCCGCTCTTGATTGATAAGTGAATTGCCGTCTTTTCTTCTCCCTATTCGATGTTAGTCGTACCGTGGAGATGAAGAGTGAACCCAGACGATGGGAACAAGTTTCTTTGAAAGGGCGAAAGGGCACGATCAGACTCTTCAAACCTTTCTGCGAATCGGCCAAACCTTGGAGGCATGCTTTCCTCTGGGTCGTTCCAATCAATGATCGGGCTAAGGAGATAGTGGGAACTGTGGACGCTGAAGGTCATATTACTTCAATGAAATTCCCTCTGGGTTGGTCGCACTCACACTATGACTGCGACACCATCCACTATAGACATCAGAGGAGGCTGAGCGATTACGATATTGAGAGCATCTTAATGCTAGAGACCCTGGTTACTTGGCTTCCCGAAGGGGTTATTCCTTGCAACAAATTCGCTTGTCTTAGGACGTCTGAGCAAGCTGAAAATAAACTTGGTGTGCTTTTACTGTCGTTGGCGGCTTCATCTCAGTCACTGCTCGACATTTGTCTGGGTTGGCTTCAATCCCTCTTTCGGTGAGATAGAATCCAAGAAATTTGCCCGCCCTTACCCCAAAGGTACACTTTTCTGGGTTGAGTCTCAACGAATTTTTTCTAGCTTCTTTGAACACTTCTCTTAAGTCGTCTATGTGTGTTCGATCTTGCTTGCTTTTTATAATCATATCATCCAGGTATATTTCCACCATCTTCCCTATCTGATCGTGAAACACTTTGTTCATCATGCGCTGGTAGGTCGCTCCAGTGTTCTTCAGCCCAAAAGGCATAACTCTGTAACAGAAATTTCCCCTGTCCGTCATGAATGCGGTCTTCTCCTGATCTGTTGGAGGCATGGCAATTTGATTGTACCCAGAATAGGCGTCCAGGAAGGACAAGATTTTGTATCCACTCACATTATCGACCAGACGATCAACACTGGGGACGGGGAAAGCATCCTTCGGGCATGCTCGGTTGAGGTCAGTATAGTCTACGCACATTCTCCATTTGCCATTTGCCTTCTTAACCAGGACGACATTAGATAGCCACGTGGGGTATTTTATTTCTTTAATGAAGCCTTCATCGAGCAAGTCCTCAACGGCCTTGGACGCTGCTCGCGCCTTCTCTTCTTTCTAAACTCTCCTCCTTTGAGCAACCCATTTCGCTCCTGGGTTGACTACTAAGTGATGGCATGCCACTTGAGGGGGAATTCCGGGCATGTCCGCCACGCTCCAGGCAAACAGATCCGCGTGGTCTTTTAGGCATTGGACGAGCTCGTCCTGAGTCTCAGGGGAGAGATTGTTTCCAATCTTGATTGTCTTCTTTGGGTCGTCCCCTAGTTGCACGTGACAAAACTCTCCATCTGGCTCTGGTCGCTTGATTCTGTTCTTCAATTCTTTGGTCAAAAGGTCGTCTCCTTCTTCTTCCTCACTATCTGGGTCATAACGAGCATCAAGATCTGCCAAATTTACCTGTCCGCTGCTTTTCATTGCTTCTTTCATTTCTCTTGCTACTTTTTTACCTTTTTCCTTTAGTCCCAGGAAGAATGCTCGCTTTGCGGATAGTAAGTCTGCTGGGACAGTTGCGACCTCCCCAGACTTGGTGTAGAACTTCATCTTCAGATGGACGGTTGACGGAACTGCTTCTAAACGGGCAAGGGTTGGTCGCCCAATGATACACTGATAGACCGATTTGCACGGCAAAACGATGAAATCCGCTCTGACCGTCCTGAAGAGGGGATTTTCTTCAGTATCATCTCCAAAGGTCACCATCAGCTCTAGTCGTCCTATAGGAGTTGTCAAGGCACCATTGAATCCGGTGAGAACTGTTCCTCTGTATGGCCTTAGCTCGTCTTTTGAAATCTTCAACGCGTCCAACAGGTCTTCGAATATTATATCTGTTGAACTACCTTGATCCACTAATATTCGCCTAACTTCCACGTTCGCCATTACTGCGATGATCACCAAAGGTACTTCGTAATTGGGCGTTCCGTCGATGAGATCCTTGTCTCCAAAGGAGATGGATGGTCGTACGGAAGGCGGCCGTGGAGTGGAGGTCGAGGCGACGTTCATGATCTCGTCCCATCTTCTTTTGATCGATCTGTTAGTCGAGGAGTCCGTGGGTATTCCTCCGGATATGACCATAGCGACCGGTCTTCCCTTTGACTTCCTAGCGCCTATACTATTCTCTTCATCGTCGTCCTCTTCTACGACTTTGATCGTCTCATCTGCTTCTGCTTTTCCCCTTCTAAGTGAACGGGTAACCTTCCGCTCTTTCTCATGCTTCCGCATGATCTCTTTTTACGTACTGAGTCAACTTCCCTCTTCGGATTAGAGCTTCCACATCATCTTTAAGAGCCATGCAGTTGTTTGTGTCATGCCCGTTACTCTTGTGATACCTACAATATTTTTTCGAGGGACGCTACCCGTCTTTGAGCACGAGGGGTTTCGGTGGTTTGACATCTCTGAATTCTGCGTTGGCTCACTCTGCTAAAATGTTCGCGTACGAGGTATTTAGCTTAGTGCGTTCAGCGAATCTCTTGATCCTACTTTCCCTGGTCGGGCGGTTATTGGCGCACTCTTCTTTTGCCTTTATATCTTTTTCTGATCGCGAGTGTTGGTTCATGCCCGCCTCAGCAGCTTCAAGAGCGGTCGTTCTCTCCTCATAATTCATGAACCTTTGGGAGTGTCTTTGGAACGTCTCTAGGTCCCTGGGAATGTGGAGACCCACCTCCACTTCGAAACGACTTCCTCTTAAGAGGCCCGTTCTCAAGAAGAATAACCTCTGATTATCGTCCAAGTTTCGGACTTGATCGGCTTCTCGATTGAATCTTTCGACATAACTTCTCAAAGACCCATGCGGGCCTTGTCTGACGGCGATCAAAACGTCCTGAGATTTGGAAAGTCAACCTTACTAATAGCCTCTGGAAAATTCAGGACAAACAATACTAATATCTAATAATTTAAGGTATTTTCTTTTCAGCTAAGCTACATGTATATAACCAATAAGGAAAAGAAATTGTTTCATGCTATTGGTAAAAATACGCTTAAATCATGTATTTGTTTGTTTTTGTATGATATACTAAAATAAAGCATAGATAATCGGGAAAAACTCATTGATTCAAAAGAAGAAAAGACACTAATGGTAAAGACACTAAATCAATGGATTCATTCTTCAACAATACATCCATTTTTGTTATACTGTATCAAAAAAGAATAGACAATAATGCATGTTAACCGAAATAGTTTCGGAAAATAAGAAAGAAGAAAGGAGTGAAATGAAGTAAATGGAATAAGAATAAACTCACCCCTGTAATGCTGATTAGAAGAAAAATGGGAAGCAGAAATTTTTTGAAGAAGGTCGAGGGATTAGAATGGAGATAATAGGTACATACTATCTATATCAATTACTTGTTTATTGGCCGTACAAATCTGGAGTGCAAATTAAGAATGAATGAAGAGGAATTCAATTACCATAGGTATTGGGTTACAATACATGGCATGGATTTCAAAATTTGAATTGCATTACATTTAAATTGTATTTCCCATTGCATGAATATAAGGAATGGAGTGAGAGATGGGAATTTTTAATGTCCATGATAAGAATAAGAATTATGGTGTAATTATTTGATTCTATTTTAGGTTATACCTTGTTTGAATTTTTAGCAAATTTGAATTTCAAACAACTTATTATTCTTGTATAGGTATATGGAAACTTCCATCTGTATGAGTTTTGATCCCATATAATACGTGTATTAGGAGGAAGTTATAAATTAATGGCAAAGTTATTCTATTTTTTAACATTAATGGGAAAATTATTATATTTTGAAATTGTATTTTGAGGTAAGACATGTGTACAGTTGTCAATTATGTGGCATGTGAATTGTTTAGGTGGGCAAATTATGTGGTGACATTTGTGAGTTTCTTATTTTAGATTATTCATGGTTGTATTAGTAATAGATATATTAGTAATAGATATATTATAGATATAGATATAGATTATATATAGATATAGATTATATTTTGAATAATAATAGTTGCACAATTATTTTTCTACACGTGGTTGACTTGCTTAATTTTGGTTCAAATATTATATTTGTGAAAAATATCAAAAATCCGTTTTGTAAGTTTTTGATATGAAGGACGTTGGTGAAGTAAATATAAATTACTTCTGCTGTAAACCAAGCATTCGTTATGATCCTAGTGTCATGTTGTTCAAGAACACCAGTGGCAGTGTTCAACAATCTAAGTATGCGAGCTTCATTTGCAACATTTTGTTTGCAGCTGGTTGCACTACAAATATAACTAATGTTGTGAGTATATGGGTTTACTACTAGTTCTAGTAATGAGCACTTGTGTGCTACTGAGAAGGTCATGATGTACCTTAAAAAGAACCATGACCTGAGATTACAAATAGTTTCCCACTGTGCTATGAAGTTACAGTGAGGATGAATGAAATGGTCTTTTAGATAATACTATCAAGAATACCAACAGAAGAGCGACCGGGTCCGCGACTCGGCCTATTTTGTTCGTTTTCGTGATTGTACTTGTAATTGTTCCAACATGATGTTATCACAGAAAGTTTCAAGTGTATTCTTTAAATAATACTATCAAGAATACCAACGGAAGACCAAAAAAACACTATCTCACTCATACAATACAAAACACAATAAATAACTTATAAACTCAGATCCCTGAACATATTACAGTGTTCTACTAATAATTAAATTAAATAAAAAAACAACCTCAGAACAATAAAGCATCCCTATTGCGCATTTGTCCCACGAGCAAGAGAAGATATAATAGCATCAACAAGGAGCAGTTAAATTGTCAAACTGCTTTACAGGAAGCACAACAGATAATGATCTAATGATGCGAATTATATTTTATCCCTCATATAAGCCACTAAGGAATATAGCTTCTTCACATAAACCAATTGTATTTTTCATTACGAACATTTGTGATTTAACTATAATTGGAAATGTAGTTTTCTTGTTAGAACAATCAAGTTTTAATCCTTCTCTAAGTTTGTAGAGTGATTATATAATTAAAAAAATAGCACAAAATCACACGCAAAAGTAAACTGCCAGCAACAGGGTGTGTGCCTTAAATAAAAAACTTGTAGTGAAACAAAAATTTGCACGCCAAAGAGTTAGCTCCTCTTTTGCTGCACCAGATTTTGGTATCCACATTTAAAAATCATAATTAAGGAAAATAAAAATAGTGAACAGGAAATTATTACTAAGTGTTGAATATAGTCATATTTAGTTTTATTCTCTAGTTATTATCAATGATATAGTTTCCTCTTTTAGAGAGATTCTTTTTGTAGATATGCGTACCTTCTCATTAGCAATGTAAGAAATTCATTCCATCATTATTAATATGGTATCTAGAGGAAGGTTAACCCTAGTTTCAGTTTGTGGTTGAGTGTCCAAGAGACACCAACTAGACCCGGCAAGACTAGTCAAGGCTTTTGGAATCACACGCAGGATTGAGAAACTGCAAAAGGAGCCCAAGAACGGAAGGCAAGCATCGCATTTTTATGGAACGGACGCGTTTACGCAAGACGAGTCGCGTAACAACCCGATTGGCTCAGAACGACAAGGAAACAGTGCTCAGCGAAGCTCTGCATCGTCGGCGGCTTCTGCAACGCCAACAACTACGATGAACACAAGGAAAGGTGCGAGCACGAACAGGTAAGAGGCAAAACTCTGTTTTACCATTGGAAAGGCCTGGGAATTAGGGCACCATTGTAGTGAAAGGGGTTGGAGAGTGATGATATTGGTTGAAGATGTGGAATTGACAGAGGAAGGGGAGACTAGAAGGATTGAAGGGGTGAAGGTTACTGTAGAGGAATCTGACAATGGTGAGGAACTGGGTAGTTAAATTCGAGATTCTATCTAAACTCCGGGAGAGACTTCAGAAGCGTAACTCGGAGAATCATAACACGATTCGTAAGAATCTACATATTTTGCAAACTTAGAGAAATATGCATCTAAATTCATATATATCCATATGAAACACCATAAGAAAGTCAAACATTGTAAATCTTTATCAAGAGAGATGGGAATTGAGAGACTAGTACCCGTAGTTTTTTCCTCCAATGGCTCAACTTCTGGATAGGTGTGAAGGGCCTCGTTTTTTGGAGTAGACTCAAATTTCTATGTTTCTGTTTCTTTTGGAATAGAATGAGAAGCCTTGCATTTGTTAAAATCTTGAAGAACAAGAGCGAGAGCCTTTGCAGGAGCCAATAAAGTATGCAATGAGATGTGGCAGCCAACAATTATCTTCTTTGCGGACACGTCCTGGTCTGTGTCTGATCTGTATGGTGGCGCACTCGGTACTGGCGTCTTAAGAATGTTCTACGTCGCTCCTCTGTAACAGAAATCTTTGCCAAATTACTATGTGCTATTTATAATACAATGGCGTCTTAAGGATGTTCTACGTCGCATAAGGTCACTGTTCTCCATCTGTAACTGAGGTGGTGGTGCGGCCACTACTTCTGTACTTAGGTACGGGTGCAGATTGCACTCCTCTATAATATAGAAAGTGTCAGAGGGTGTTCTAAGGGATGCAACCCCTATTTTATATACTAGAGAACATTGGCGCCGATCGTGGGGCTGCCGGTAAAACTTCTCGATTATACATCACTAAAAAAGCAATAAAAATAAAACTCTAGTACATTTAATTAAATAAATTACACAAGTCGTTGTTGTCTTCGATGCACACAGGAAAGAGAGGAATTGATATGAGTGATTGTGTGAGTGCGGGTTGGGTGAAAAATAAAGTACTTGGATGCAAATTATTTTTGAGGATCGTTAAGTTTAAAGACTTTTTCCTACTCCTTAGAAATGCAAAAATTCCATAAATGCCTTTAGTGTAACTATTAAGTTTTATTCTGCCCTCCTCCCCCATGTATTATGCAAATTTCAGACTTGGACTGCTGCTGCTTTGCTAAAGCACAAACTTGATCTCAAGACTTCTCGCATTCTATCAAAACAATATTTGAAATTTGGCTATATAAGAAAAGAGAGGTGGACTACATTTATTCTATGTTGTGTTTCTTAAAGAAAATATTTTTATACTATACAAGAAGTTATGATGACAATGATTCTCTAAATCCTTCTAAATCGTCGAACAAAATTTATCCATGTTTAGAACTAACACGAAAAGTTGAATTGTTCAAAAAATATTTATCACAAAGAATTAATGAAATTCGGAAAAAAAGTGTGAAAAGAACTTGAAGATGGTAAGCTTTATGCAACAGGAAGTGAAACAAACTATTGAGGTTGAAAGGTATGGATTTGAGAAAAGATACAAAATAGAGTCGGCTCATCAGGTCCTACACTCCTAATGATATAATGACACTAGAAAATGTAACGCCCTAAAATTTAATCAAATTATTTCGAAGTTGGATTGCCGTAGGATGATTGTAAGAATTGAAATTATGGGCGTAGTAGCTATGTTGAAAACGAGTTAGATGATAATCACGTGTTGTGGGCTAGTTAAAAATAGCATTGGGCTCCCTTCCTATGTGGATAAAGTCCCAAATAATTTAGCCCATTATGTTTCTCACTTATTATAAGTGGAGAGGATTAATTTAGGGTTGAGAGAGAGAGGAATTTCGGATTAGAGCAGCCACCAAAGAGAGAGAAAAGAAGAGAGAAAACAATTCCCGTTTTTCTCAAACCTGTCACCGTAAAATTGCGATTCCGGTTTCGTTAACCGTTGGATCGTCTTCGTTTTTGGGCAGCAGGTTCGTAAGATATAGTTCTACACTTTCACCGTTCGTATCTTCGAAACGAGTTCTGAGGAGAGAGATATTGGCTTCGCACTGAAGCTGCAGTTTGGGGGAGTCGCCGTATTCGGAGATCGAGGAACGAGGCTAGGAGGGAGTTTGCGCCACCATAGTTGAGGTAAGGGTGGGCTTAACCTTGATAATGGGTTGATGATAATTATGTGTGGGTAGTCTAGGGTTTTGTTGAATTGTTCGTGTTGTTGCATATCGTGTTTTCGTTGAGATTGGTGCTTTGATGATTATTGCACGTTATTGTGATTTGGTTCGTTATTTGTTGTTGCGTGATTGTTGTATCACGATGATGGTGTTGTTATTGTTCGTGTTTTTGTTGTTGCTGTGCGTGGTTGATTGTTGTTGTCGCGTTGTCGAATTGTCGTTTTTGTTGTGGTGGTTGCGGTGTCGTTGCCGTTAGGGTTTGGTGTTTGGCAATTTAGCGATTCTGGACACAGGTTCGGTTTTTCTAAAACTGGCGCTGTTTGGTTGATCCAAAAATTATGAGGTTGATTGTTTTTGAAAATAGACTTAACGCCGGTCGTTTTGGCACTGGTTTCGTTAAATTCGGAGTTGTATAGCTCGAGTTATAGGCAATACAAGTTAGGTTAAAATTCTGGAAACGATTTGGGTATAGATTCGGTATTTCGGTGACTGGGAACGTTGTATTGACCGAAAAATTATGTGGTTTATTTTTCTGGAAAATAGACTTAATGCTTGTTAATTTGGCACTGGTTTGGTTGCGTTTAGAGTTGTGTAGCTCGAGATATGAATTCCACAAGTTAGAGTAAGATTCTGGAAACAATCTGGACACAGGGTCAGTGTTTTGGTTACCACGTTTTCAAAAGAACTCCTTTTCGAACGAATCCAATTTCTTTGAAAAATAGATAAAATTTGCCCCAGTTTATGCACAAGTTTCATGCAATTTGATTGAGTTTTGGTCACTTTGGAATTGCTTGAATTTGAAGGACAGAAACTGTCCTCTTTTGCAACTAGCCTGTGTGCTTTTCGAAAACTGTACCTATTGGACACTCTCCTTCAAAAACTGAACTTAGGGATGATAACCAGACCCATAGGGCTTTCCAACAAGTATTTATTTGTTGAAATCCGATGTCGTTTGCTATTTTAATTAATTCGCTGAAGTAGGTGCGATGTGCCTAGGCGCTGTGCGCCAGTCTTGTGCGTGGTGTGCGTGCGTTATGTCCGCGTTGTGGAGCCGTCTGGTGTTAATATTTCAGGTGCGGTGCTGGTATGCTCAGGAGAGTTTAGTGGTAGCTGTGATGCTACAACTTGGTGCTATTTTTGGTGAAATCATTTGTTTTGATTCTGGTGATATAGTATTTATTTTAAATACTTGTTATGGTGAGTTGGTGCATAATCATGGTGTCGCATTGTCATATGCATGTTTTGGTGATATAGGCTCTGCCTCTGGTGTTTATTGGTGATATGCCCGTCGTGGCTCATTTTGGTGATCGGTACCGCATGCATATGCCCACTGGAGGGGTTGCATATCATCCCATTGTCTATGAATGTTATAATTTTGGTGGTTCACTGTCAAATGGATTTTTCCTTTGGTATCTGGTGCTGTGATATGGTGTAATTGTATTGTGTTGCTGTAGTTACCTGATGCTAGCATATTTTTATCATCTGCTTATTATCTCTGTTAGACTCACCCCTTCTGCTTGGAATGTTGCTCTCATGCGGCAACGCTGCAGGTGATCGATAGTGCTCGTGGAGGAATTGCTAGGTTTTGCTTCCTCTCTCGTTTGGGTCTGTGTCAGCTCTGATATGTAGCACCGGGGAGTCGTTAGTTATCGTTTTGAACTATTATTTTAGTTATTGGAAATTGTTTTAATTTATTTTGGAGATGTCTTTAATTGTTAATTCTGGAGATGTTTAAACTGGTTAATATTTCCGCTGCTTGGTGATTTCTTTTATATAAATTATTTTGGAGATTTTCCTTTTTAAAAATGGTGAAAAAATGTAGCGCCCTTCGAGGTGACTCTGATAATTGTCTATTTAATTGTAATAGTAAAAGGGGGGTGTTACAGAAAACCTCAAGGATTTTATTATTGAATATGAAAAAAAAAACATGAGCTTCAAACAAGTCTTAAGATTCTAAAAGACAACCAATTAGCTCAACTGCTGAAGTTTCAAGAATGGGAGGCGACATGGGTTGAAGTTGTAAAGTCTTTGGCACAAAAGGGGTATTAAACATAATTACCTCAAAGGAACTTTGGACTAGGGTTTCTTCCAGAGACCAATCGATCTTCTGAAACCATAATGTGCACTTCAATAGCACCATGCTTAGAAGCAATTGACCGGTTTCATGTGAATTTAGCAAAGAAGTGGATTCATGTGATTGCATAATGATTTGGCCAAAGTGTTGGTGCTAAAGAAGTGGGCACTGTGGTTTCAGAAGATTGACCGATCTCTGGAAGTAACCCCAGTCCAAAGTTCCTTTGAGGCAACTATGTTTAACAACTCCTTTTGTGCCCAAGACTTTTCACCTTCCACCTATGTAGCCTCTCATTCTTGAAACTTCATTATTTGAGCTAATTGGTTGTCTTCTCGAACGTTAAGACTTGTTTCAAACTTACTTTTCTTTTTTTCATATTCAATATTAAAAACCTTGAGCTTTTCTGTTCTCCTTACATCATTAGGACTCTATTTTGTATCTTCTCTAAAATCCATCACTTTCAACCTCAATAATTTTTTCTCTTCCGGTTACATAAGGCGTACCTTCTTCAGGTTCTTTTTACCCTTTTTTCGAATTTCTTGAATGCTTTTGGACAAATCTTTTTTGAACAATTCAACCTCTCGTGTTAGTTCCAAACATGGATAAACTCTGTTCGATGATTTAGAATGTTTTAGAGAATCAGTGTCATCATAACTGCTTTTACAGTATAAAAATATTTTTTTTAGGCAACGCAACAATGAATAAATGTAGTCCACCCCTCCCTTCTTATAGTCAAATTTCAAATATTGTTTTGAAAGAATGAGAGAAGTCTTGTGGTCAAGTTTGTGCTTTAGCAAGTGAAGAGGGTGAGTTGGAGGAGGAACTTCGTTAGTTGAAAAGAGTGAGGTAAAGTTTCTAAGGTGGGGCCCAATGACGAAGTGGATCCACGTTTCGATAGAGTAGGCACATAAAGGGTCGGAGATGGAGTAACCACATTCGGGACGCATCTTTCGAATTTATCTTCACTTTAATATTTTCATCCTCTAACATGATACTTTATTAGTGATGATTCATTGTGTATCAATGTTGTAAAATAGCAACACTAAATCATAACAGAATGTGAAAATGACTCGATAAATGCTCGTCAATGCCAGTTGAAATTAAGAAGTGATGGTAACCCAACCTTTGTGATTGGAGATCCCATGAATAAGGTTCAATGTGGTAAAAACAAGTAACTTCTTGATATTGCTAGCACTGAAAAATTAATTCAAGTAACTAATTTTATTATTCTCCCTTCCTATGGTGTTATTGTGATAGTGCTAGACTGCATGGTTAAGAGGTTAAGGTTAAAGCTTTTAATGATTATCATAGCCCTTATGGGTGGCGTACGATTTGCAGCATACACTTGATGAAATCACCTATATGAGTGTCAAGTGGGGCCGCTTCCATGAGATCCTAGCGAGATCTCTAGAGCACCCATGAATATCGAGCACGCGCACGACCTAGAAGCGCAAAACGGCGAAAACAGTAGGAATTGTGGGGGTGTAATGTGATGGTAAAACCCCTAATATATAACATCTGTCTTGGGTTCCATAGCTTGCAAAACCAATTCACTGTATGTTATGTTTTATCTGTCTAGGACTGGTTCCATTGCTTGCTATACAGCTCCGATGCATTACATCTACGATGTTAACCCAGGAAACTTCTTTTATTTATTTTCCAACTTTTGAAATATGTAGGGGATTGTTGTGATTTTATTTTATTAATTTAATAAATATTTCAAAAGTGGGAATAAATCATAATGAAGTGAATATATTGTTTTGTTTTATAAGTATAATATATATATATATATATATGTGTGTGTCTGTGTGTTTCTTTTGGGTTTTTTTTTGACGGAAACCAAACTACTGCATTTCAATTAAAATAATATCACAGATACAAGTTGGGACATAATCAAAAATTATGGAACAAGCATAAAGTGTTGATGCTCTAGCAAGCGTATGAGCAACAGCATTCGCTTGTCTCGTAGTAAAACTAAACCGATAGTTTTGCAAAGTAGAAAGCAAAGATTTGCAACTCCTAATAATAGAGCTGACTTCAGTAGTTATAAGTTGGTTTCCGTTGATATCGTTAACAACTGGCAAGCAATCCAGTTCAATGGTAACTCGCTGGACTCCACGCTCAATAAGCCACCTAATATCCTCCACCGCTCCAGTTTCCTCTGCTTCCTGAGGGGTTGGGACACCGCCAAAAGTCATGGCATTCGCCACAACAAACGCGCCCTTCTCGTCACGCACACACATACCCACTCCAAACATATCTTGGGTGTCAAAAATAGCCACATCAACATTACACTTCAACTCCCCCGGCGCCAGCGTCACCCACGCAACATGATGGGGTGCGCTAGGCACATGAAAATGCGCACCACTATAGAGACGGACGGACTCCAAATCATGCAGAACACTCATAGCAATCCGAACTGAGACATCCACCGGCCGGTCCAGCCGCTCCCATACACGCTCATTCCGCCGCTTCCAAATACACCAAAAAATCATGGCGGCAGCTTTTGCTTGAGAGACGCTACCACAATTCAAGAGGGGAAAAAATGCATCACTGAAACCCCCACCTCCTTGCACTTGCTCACGAATCACCTGCAAAAGACCAGCATGTCGCCATACATCCTCCACACGTCGGGAACGAAAGAAAACATGGAACGCATCTTCATCATGTTCCTCACAAAGCGGGCACTCCCTAAGACATTGGACACGACGCGAGTGAAGATTGCACCGAGTTGGTAAGCAACCGTGCGCCACACGCCAAAGAAAAAGCTTCACCTTTTGAGGAATGCGAAGACGCCAGATACTTATCCAATCACCTTGTTTCCGCAAGTGCGTATTGTTAATAATGTCCTCGATGATCATGTGATAAGCAGAACAGACTGAATAAGAACCATCTCTACTCTTATTCCAAATCAAAACATCATCCTCATGTGTGCATAGTAATGACATGCGTGTAATATGTAAGGCATCGTCGCTATTGAAAAGTTGAGGAACAAGTTCAACATTCCAGTTATCACCATGAGCATTCAACAAATCTCCACGTGTAACTCCTCATGACCCGTAACTGTAGGACTGTTTACATATGGATCCCTTCTCCCCCGAATCCAAGGGTCTGACCACACGTTGATTTTCCTACCATTCCCAACTTTCCATCTAGCCTCATCGTCACCGCTACCTAAGAAGAGTGGATACTACGCCAAACAAAACTGGGATTACGGCCCAAGCGAGCCCCCATAAAGTCCCCCAACGGGAAGTATTTAGCTTTGAAGACACGTGAAACAATAGTATCATGGTTGGTTCCAAGCCGCCAACCCTGCTTCCCTAGCATGGCAAGATTAAAGCCATGGAAATGCCGAAAACCCATACCTCCATGTTTCTTTTTCACTGCTAACTTATCCCAACTCACACTTAATACCACCAGTAGACCGCCCGTTCGTACCCCACCAGAAAGAATTAATCATTCTCTCTAACTCTTCACCGAGAGACTTAGGAAGAAGAAAAGTGCTCATACAATAGGCGGGAATAGATTGAGCCACTGACTTGACCAACACTTCTCTACCAGCCTTAGAGAGATGCCTACCAGTCTAGTTCTGAATTTTCTTCCATGTTCGGTCTCGCAAATACCCAAATAACCTCTTATTACTTCGACCAATCATAGATGGAAGGACAAGATACGTACCAGTCCCCAAACACTCTGACACGCCAAGAATATCTGTGATTGTCGCTTTCATCTCAGAAGAAGTATTTCTACTAAAGAAGACCTCTGACTTCTGAAAATTAATTGCCTTTCCAGATGCTTGCTCATAAGTTGCAAGTAGATTTTTAAGAACAGTACACTCTCTAGTAGTGGCTCTGCAAAAGAGGAAACAGTCATCAGCAAAAAGAAGGTGTGTAAGGACAGGTGCTCCCCTACACACCTTAATACCATGAATATCACCAGTAACTTCAGCCCTCTTCAAAAGAGAAGTCAACCCCTCTGCACAAAGAATAAAAAGATAAGGAGAAAGAGGATCTCCTTGTCGGAGACCTCTGCCCGGCGAAACTGAACCCACCTTCTCACCATTCATCATCACATAATAATTTACAATTTCCACACACATAGAAATCCAACTAATCCAGGTATCATTAAAGCCCAACTTGCGCAAGACACACATTAGATAACCCCAATCAATGCGATCATAAGCTTTACTTATATCAATTTTGAGAGCAACCTCACCAACGTTACCGTTTACCTTACACTTTATATGATGAATAGTCTCTATAGCAACCATTACATTATCAAGAATAGATCTAGATGCTACAAAGGCCGATTGCTCATGAGAAATACAAATAAGAAGTACAAGCTTTAAACGATTCGCTAATACCTTGGAAATAATTTTGTAGATGACGTTACAAAGAGAGATAGGCCTAAGATCACTCATTGAGACCGGGTTCTCCACCTTTGGAATAAGAACAATATTTGCATCATTAAGCGCCGGAGGAAACTCACCATTCTCAGCCACATCCTCCCCGTGTGGAATAACTCAACACCAAAAAGATCCCAGAAACGCTTAAAAAAAGCCGGGTTAAGACCATCCGGACCCGGAGCCTTGTCGGAGTGCATTTGGAAAAGAGCTTCTTTAAATTCTTCCACTCTAAGGGGTGCTGTCAATGCCTCATTCTCCACGTCCCCAACACACTGCCTCATATGACGCACTACCGGATCATACACACTATCCTTCCGCTGAAACAATTCGTGGAAATAGTCACTAGCAACCAAACCGAGGGCTGCGTGTCCCTCCACCTCCTCCCCATTCCGGTTGACCAACTTAGTTAACATATTACGTCGACGCCGAGCACTAGCCATAGCATGAAAAAGTTTCGAATTAGTATCGCCATCACGGAGCCAATGAACTTTTGCTCGCTGCCTCCAAAATGTATCCTCTTGTGCTAACAATAAGTTCAGGCGGTCATTAACTTCCTTATATCGTTGCTGTAAGTGAACTTCACATGGCTCCCTTAAAGATTCCAGCACCCTTTTACACGCGACAATCTCCTCCTTGTATTTGGTGCGCAGTTGCTTACCCCAAACATCAATACTTTCAGTACAACGCCGGATCTTTGTGAGAAAATCCAGCCCCTCATCTCGATCCCAACCATCACTAACAATAGAAGGAAAGTCAGGTTCATTCAACCAGGTGTTCTTAAAACGAAATTGTCTAGCACGAAACTAACGCTCCCGATCATAGAGTGCAACAATATAGGCGAGTGATCAGATTTATTGGAGATACAATTCTTCAATCTATTCCAAGGAAACACATCAACCCATGCCTGATTGACAAAAGCACGGTCAAGTCGTTCTTCCTTGAAATCATTTGTTGCACGCCCCCATTCCCACGTGAACCGATACCCCTCCAAAGGCAAGTCTTGCAATTGACATTCCAAAATAGCTTCTTGAAAACCCTGCAACAACCAAGAAGCTCTATACGCACTCCCCCTTTTATTATCATTAGAGAGCAAGTCATTATAATCACAAAAAATACACCACGGATGCGTGTTATCTCGAGCAAGAGTTCGAAGAAGCTCCCAAGAATCTCTGCGCCTACCACTCTGAGGATAACCATAGAAATCAGTCAATCTCCAAGTAGGATCACCCTCCTTCACAACCTCAACATCAATAAAATTAGAAGAATACTGAATCACACGGCAATCAAACAGATGTTTCCAGAAAAGGGCGAGGCCTCCACTACGGCCTACCCTATCCACAGCAAAAGAAGCATCAAAACCAAGTCTCGAACGAAGATCATCAATCTTATTAACATGTACAAATGTCTCACAAAGAAAAAGCACCTCCGATTGGTACGTCCGGAGAAGGTCACGTTACCAGGTCACGTAACGCAAGTCATCTGGGTTTATTATTATAATATATATTAAAGTGTTTGGCTTGTAAAAGTTTACTTTGCAATTATTTTAACAAGTAAGCTTACGTTTCATATAAGAATACTCTTAATTCTAAAACGTTTATATTCATTACATGTTCCGTTTTATCATTATTATATAAGTTTCACTTGGTTTTCATAACTTGTTGTTATGGTTATAATATATATTTATGTGTAGAGCTGTTATGCTATGAGTTTTAAAAGATGAGTCTGTTGGGTTAACGGATATACAATTTTAGATATAAAATGAGAAAGTTTGGAACATATAGGAGTATGTTTTTTAAACAAAATATAATAGGAGGCAGTTTTGGACATATCCAACAACCTAGACCTTTTTTACACTTCATTCTTGAAACATATCCTCGGTTCATCTCCTGATACTCAAACACTTTGTTTTTGTCAGTTCCGAACCCTCGTTTGCTACTGCAATCTGAGACGAGACTGGTTGTACCCTAATGAGATTTGCGCTGTAGAGGCGGATAAATCCTTCACGGCGCGTCGTCAGACCCCTCCGGTTGTTTATCTAACGCTTGCTGTGTTCGCAGGTACTCAATGTTGTTGCTGTTTCAGAGCGCAGATTACCACATACATCAATCGAAAAATTCAAATCCATATAGTTGACTGATTAATGCATATATTCAATTTGAAATGTCAAAGAAAAGTATCACAGCATTTCAACTCAGGAACACCCCCTCATATTTAAAAATACAAGCCGTATAATGATAAGATAAAACATGTGTAATCAATAATAGTTCTACAGCTTATCATGACAAGAGTTCTTTTTACTTAATAGACATTGGCACTATTGCTTAATGACAATAATGCTTAAAGACATTTCTGACAAAGACATTAGTTTTACAGCTTGTGCTAACATCTACATTATCCAGTGTGGGTTGGGTCTTTCTTCATTGGTTTACAATTTTATCCTCAACTCTGATTTTATCCTCAATAAATTTTTCGTTTCAGCCTTTACATCAATTTTTTATTTGGTGGTGTTATTTTGTCCGTTGAAATCCTTTGATTTATTAGCTGTTGAATTGAGTCTTCGGTTTAATAGCTATTGAAAGCTATTGAAATCCTTTGATTTATTATTTTTGGTTAAACTAATTAATCAATGGACTGTTTTTTAAGGCAAAAGACAAATGTTTTTGGTATAAAAAGAACATGAGGATACACATTCAATGAGAGAGATGGACTGAATGTATAAAATAAACAGAGATACAAAATAGAGAAGTATTTATCTATTTTAAGTTATACCGAGCAGTTAAATATACAGAAGGGGGTGTGAGTTTGGTGGTTTTCCTAGGTGCAGGGAAGATGATATTTTATTTTCTAAGAAGGCTGTTTTGTCCTAGAGACAACGAGCCTAGGAGAAACTGCTAGCACATTTTGGGCAGAGCCGTGAAACGTCTTAAAGAGAGCGACCTAGTCCGCGACTCAGCCTATTTTGTTCGTGTTCGTTATTGTGCTTGTAATTGTTTCAACAATTTTAAGACGTTACTATCTGCCATGTTCGTCGAACACGACGTTGTTCCTGTTGATCTCAACAAGTCATTTCAGAAGGTATACTCGACCCAGAAATTTCTCATGAATCTTCTCTAAAGGTATGCCTTTAGATTAATATTTTACAAGTATGCCGTAGATGAAGATATTTTGAGAAGACGCTCATGCTTAAAAAATTAAATAGCTCTCCCCTTAGAGAGTTTGATTACTCAAAAGTTTTCTACTATAAATTTCTTTTTTGTGGTCGTGACCTCCAAAGATAAAGCTTTGATAACGCAAACCATAATTAGACCAACAACAAAAATGAGAATAAGAATTGTCGTAGCCCCCTTCAAGAAGTGATATGATTTTTTTCGAAAATCGATGTTACTGGTGGACTCGATGTTATAGAAATTTGGTTAGGATTAGTTTTATTGTTTGCTGTTGCTAAGATATGAGATGTGAAATTGATTTTACCTCTGGAAAGGCTAAGGTTCTCAATGATGTTATGCATACTCAAGGGATATGTAAAAATTTGATTCTAGTTATCGTTTTAACTAAGTTGGGTTTACCCAAACCATGTGTCTAACTTGTATACCTTTACAAATACTATTATTTTGTAAAGATGAATTATGGCACTGTGAGAATGCTCAATTTGAATTGAGATGATTTATTTTTAATATTCGTACTTTTTATAATATTTTGATTATGATTTTTTAAATGATTAATTTGTAATTTTTATTGTGTTACTACTAACCACTAATTGTTACATTTTTTTGAACTATTGTTTTTTATGAGTTGCAACATATATGTTTTATTTTGGACTTTTCTTATGTTTACTCTTGTATTAAATTTTTTGTTAATAAGCTACAAGAGATTTGTGTTGCAATTGATTTCATGAAAACTAGGTTTTGGAATAGGCAAAGTATTGAAAAAACCACGCCATGATATGAGGAAAAAAATGTTTATTTATTTATCTTTGTCCAAATGGAGTTAGAGATTTTTATGGTGTATATGGTTAACAATGAAAGTTATAGATTTTAATAAAATAATGACTTTTTTATTGAAATGAATAGCGTGGATGTTAAGGAATTTGTTTTTGTTTAAATGCAAAAATAGTGGGGGTTCTATTTTTAGTAATCCATTATTAGAACATGTGATTCTAATAATGACATTTTTTTTTTGATATATCATGAGAAGAATTTTTTTTGTATCAACATGATGACTTTTGCTTTCCCTAATTATGAGAAGTTTAATCTTGTGATTTCATTTGTTTTGAAATTAACAAAAGTGGTAAGTGTTTATACTAGTGCGTATGACCCGTCCGTTGCACGGGTATACATTACATTTTGATAATGTTCAATTACAAAGGATTAAAATAGAGGGTTTCAATTTATCTAAGTTAAAATTCATATAAGACATTAAAGTATTATAAATAAAACTATTATCAACATTATATATATATATATATATAAAATAAAATATTAATATTATATTATTCTATATTATACATATCTCTACACATATGTATATTGATATGATATAGTGATTCTATTTGGCTCGAGTGATTAATTTCTGCAGTTACTCACAGAGGATATTCGATTTATAACAAAAGTATATTGATATGATACGTTATAGATATAAAATAAATAAAAATTAGTTTAATGAATGAAATAATAATTGTCATTACTTCATAGACTTATTTCATGTTATAGAAAATATATTGTAGATTCTTTTTTTGCATATAAGGAAAAAATCAGTTGGGCCGCTCATTGCTATTTCCTATATTTTTAAAATATTAATAAAAAATATATTTTTTCATAATATTCTACAAAATATAGCTTCCTCAATTTAGAATTGAAAATAAAGCCCCTTATGATTCTAATATCAATTTGTTTTTTGAAATCCTGTGTAAATATTTGTGTCTTATTAACCATTATCTTTATATTGAACACTGAAATGTCTCTTAGTCGAATGTATCATTCCAAGCATTTGTTTGATAAGTGTGACTAAACATGTTCATTAGAAAAATTAATTGGCTGAATGCTTGGATTAAAATGTCAGTTAGAGTGTTACTCAAATTGTTCGAATGATTGTAAGTTGTTTAATGGAAGTTTGTGCCATTGATTCCTTCATTGTGTTTCTTGTTAATGGGAGTTTGTGTTTATTGTTATGGAAATAATGATAAAAGGATTGGGTGTTTCATACCATCTGGAATGAAACATTTAGTAATTCATTAAAAAGTATTAATCTGGATGTATCATCAACTTTTAAAAATTTCAAAAAGAACTTTTCAATCTCTATTTTTTTATTTGACACATTCATACAACGAATTATAAGTGAATAGTGTAACTTCCCAACAAATTATAGGATGGAATATTATATTGATCATGTGTTGTAGTACTTTAGCCATAAATTAATTTTTGTCATGAGTGGATGAGTATTGAAAAACCTTAATATATAATGATAAAAAGTATGAGTGAATAGTGTTATTTTACTGTAAAAATAATCTGTTATTTTGGGTATACAATATCTTGTTAGTAGTTCAATTAATAATAAAATACTTGATGTATATGGAATTTTTATAAATAGATATATTAATAGATATATTAGTATGTTGTATTGTATTCTGTCTAAGTATTTAATCGTTATCGTTTTTAAATATGCATTTAAAAAACAGTAATGTATTTTAAAGTTTCGAGTGTGGACAATTTACAATGTCTGAATTATGTAAAGCATTTTTATGCTTAAAAATAGAGTTGTTTACAACCTACATATGTGTATAGCAACGACAAATAAATTTAATTGAACATAACCTAGCCAAAACACAACGTAAATGGTCAATGGAGGGATAATGCTAAATGAGTTTATTTTACAAATTAGTAATTTTAATTAGAGTAATTATTAATATATTTTTGCGTATAAAAATAATATAAAATATTGACTACTATCTCTATTGACCTCTGTCTCCTTAAGAATGAAATTCCCGCAACATCAGCTTCCAAAATAGAAAATAAAACAGAAGGGGGTACTTGCAGCAATACCAGACCGCATCCTGAATTGGCTCCCTTCTTAGTAAGAAATTCAACACATTGATTTCCCTCTCTACAATTGTGACTTAGGCAACACACCCAACTTCTACCCATACATTGGCGAATGACATCTATCTCAATGCCATATTTATGCAACAGAGAAACACCTTGAGTAACATACTAATGTGTTATCTCTTAAAAAATATTTATCTACTAACAATTCTCACCAGTAAGATGATTTGTATTACACAGGTTAATTTCATAATATTTTTTATTTTTTTTTAAGTATGTAATTTCTATTAACCTGTTCATATAGTGTTTTTTAAATACTAATATAGTACTTCATGTGAAACAACCAATACCTGTATGATAAGTTAATTCTATATTCACGTTTACGTATTAACATATTTTATGTAAAATAGTGATATTGTTTTCACAAAAAATGTAAAATAGTAATCTCTATATGAGTTAATTTTTACTTATAGTTAGTGATAGAAAATATGAAATCCACCTTTAGTTGTCTCACTATATTTTAAGACGTCAACAATTGCAAAAAAGTTAATTTTTTTGTGACTAATTTTGGTCACAAAATTAGATACGTTTAGCAGTATTTATTACTTAAATAAATGATATAATGGTCAATATATTTTAATTACTGAGTTGTGAATGAAATTCAAAATAGGTCAATCGGTATTGGAATTAAATTGAAAAAAAATTGGAATTAGAATTAATGTGATGTATTTGAACTTGGACCAACACTTTATGTTTAATCTCAAAATATAAAAACCGTAGTATACCACCGGGTTAATAACGTTTGTTTATTGAGTTATTAATTTACTATAAAATTATATTTAAATTGAAAGTTTGAAATTGTTGTTCCATTAAGTTTGAAAACGTAGTATACGGTATACCTTCCATTTTAGTTTTGTTTTTTTTTTTGCATTCTTTTTTTCAATGCTAATATGGTTGACTAAAATATTATAGCTAATTGATAGCTAATAGTGGAATCCGATTAATTGGGTAAGATATGGTCCTATTTCATATTTGTTATAATTTTGGGAAGTTTTATTTTGTCTAACATTAATGGGAATGATTTGATATTTATCAATTAATTATTGATTATTGATTTATTTTTAAAGCAAAATAACACTTGGCAATGATGTGTCATTTGAGAAGGTTAGGTGGACCAATAAGAATTAATTTTATATTTTGATCTGTACCTTTGAGTGCTTGACCGCTGTTTCACAGGTATCAGACCTCGGTATGCTCTTCTGGTCGTACTCCGAGCTCCGCTTCACGGGGCGGGTGTACCTGCGAAGACACTCCAACGTCCAAGTCAGGAGCGAACGAGCAGAGTATAAATCTGAAGGAATAGTGTCTACCTGACAGCTGACGCCATCAATGCTTTTATAGCGCTGGTGGGCGACCCTCGAGCGTTGGATCTATGCATACGGACCAATCGGGGCCGTTGATCCGGTTCTCTGCTCCTTTGCCCCTTTATTGCTGGGCCGGTCCAGGTAAAATCGCTGGAATGGGCTTCGGCCCATTCCGGAACAATTGCCCCCAAGCCAAGGTCGTTCGTTGAGCGGGCGTAGGCTTGAATCTTGACCGTACAGATGCTCGCTCCTTTAAGAAAGGAGGTTGTTTGGTCGTTTGTTCGAAATAGTGATAGATCCTGCTTCAATTGTGTGACACGTGGCATCTTCATGAAGCGACGTTTCACGTCCTTTCATGGATCGTTAATGGTGCCTCGAAATTCAAAAAGGCGGCGCCTGGTTATGATGACGGTTCGGTTTTTCAAGACGCGTGCAAGTGAAAGGTCACGACGTTTCGCTTGCTTGCTCCCTAAAACTTATAAATATGCTACCCCCTCTCCTCTTTCTTCACTCTTTATCCTGAAGCTCTGAAAACGGTCATACTTTTGCTCTCGAGACAAACAACAGTTTACTGTTCTATTCTGGCCAGGAGCTCGCCCGTGCTCGACTTCTAACTCTGGCGATCTCACTCGTCCGGTCGCTTGATTTTGCTGATCAAGGAGATTTCTACCTTGAGTCCGAACTTTTCTCCTACTCCAGGTAATCGCTTTTTGCTCATTTTTTTTTAGTTTGTTCGATTCTTCGTTGCGTAGAGCTAGGAGGGGGTGTCAGGTTTGGGGTCGACCTTGTCGCCCCCTTCTGCAAATCATCGTTTAGGGTGAGCCTGACTTCCCTCTCCTTGCAGGGTAAGGCAGTCGCGCGAACAAAGAAGACTGCGAGGATATCCGGCCGTCAATCTGCTAAGATGGCTGAGTGTGCTGCTCGCTCTGGAGATACTAGTGCGAGCGGGCTTCCGTCCGAGACTTTCTCTTCCACCGATCTCTCTACTTCGTCATCGTCTGGTCGCTCGTCGAACACTGTCGACACCGTTCAATCTCTTCGAGATAATAATGGCCGCTCTTGATCGATAAGTGAATTGTCGTCTTTTCTTTTCCCTATTCGATGTTAGTCGTACCGTGGAGATGAAGAGTGAACCCAGGCGATGGGAACAAGTTTCTTTGAAAGGGCGAAAGGGCACGATCAGACTCTTCAAACCTTTCTGCGAATCGGCCAAACCTTGGAGGCATGCTTTCCTCTGGGTCGTTCCAATCAATGATCGGGCTAAGGAGATGGTGGGAACTGTGGACGCTGAAGGTCATATTACTTCAATGAAATTCCCTCTGGGTTGGTCGCACTCACACAATGACTGCGACACCATCCACTATAGACATCAGAGGAGGCTGAGCGATTACGATATTGAGAGCATCTTAATGCTATAGACCCTAGTTACTTGGCTTCCCGAAGGGGTTATTCCTTGCAACAAATTCGTTTGTCTTAGGACGTCTGAGCAAGCTGAAAATAAACTTGGTGTGCTTTTACTGTCGTTGGCGGCTTCATCTCAGTCACTGCTCGACATTTGTCTAGGTTGGCTTCAATCCCTCTTTCGGTGAGATAGAATCCAAGAAATTTGCCCGCCCTTACCCCAAAGGTACACTTTTCTGGGTTGAGTCTCAACGAATTTTTTCTGGCTTCTTTGAACACTTCTCTTAAGTCGTCTATGTGTGTTCGATCTTGCTTGCTTTTTATAATCATATCATCCAGGTATATTTCCACCATCTTCCCTATTTGATCGTGAAACACTTTGTTCATCATGCGCTGGTAGGTCGCTCCAGTGTTCTTCAGCCCAAAAGGCATAACTCTGTAACAGAAATTTCCCCTGTCCGTCATGAATGCGGTCTTCTCCTGATCTGGTGGAGGCATGGCAATTTGATTGTACCCAGAATAGGCGTCCAGGAAGGACAAGATTTTGTATCCACTCACATTATCGACCAGACGATCAACACTGGGGACGGGGAAAGCATCCTTCGGGCATGCTCGGTTGAGGTCAGTATAGTCTACGCACATTCTCCATTTGCCATTTGCCTTCTTAACCAGGACGACATTAGACAGCCATGTGGGGTATTTTATTTCTTTAATGAAGCCTGCATCGAGCAAGTCCTCAACGGCCTTGGACGCTGCTCGTGCCTTCTCTTCTTTCTAAACTCTCCTCCTTTGAGCAACCCATTTCGCTCCTGGGTTGACTACTAAGTGATGGCATGCCACTTGAGGGGGAATTCCGGGCATGTCCGCCGCGCTCCAGGCAAACAGATCCGCGTGGTCTTTCAAGCATTGGACGAGCTCGTCCTGAGTCTCAGGGGAGAGATTCTTTCCAATCTTGATTGTCTTCTTTGGGTCGTCCTCTAGTTGCACGTGACAAAACTCTCCATCTGGCTCTGGTCGCTTGATTCTGTTCTTCAATTCTTTGGTCAAAAGGTCGTCTCCTTCTTCTTCCTCACTATCTGGGTCATAACGAGCATCAAGATCTGCCAAATTTACCTGTCCGCTGCTTTTCATTGCTTCTTCTATTTCTCTTGCTACTTTTTTACCTTTTTCCTTTAGTCCCAGGAAGAATGCTCGCTTTGCGGATAGTAAGTCGGCTGGGACAGTTGCGACCTCCCCAGACTTGGTGTAGAACTTCATCTTCAGATGGACGGTTGACGGAACTGCTTCTAAACGGGCAAGGGTTGGTCGCCCAATGATACACTGATAGACCGATTTGCACGGCAAAACGATGAAATCCGCTCTGACCGTCCTGAAGAGGGGATTTTCTTCAGTATCATCTCCAAAGGTCACCATCAGCTCTAGTCGTCCTATAGGAGTTGTCAAGGCACCATTGAATCCGGTGAGAACTGTTCCTCTGTATGGCCTTAGCTCGTCTTTTGAAATCTTCAACGCGTCCAACAGGTCTTCGAATATTATATCTGTTGAACTACCTTGATCCACTAATATTCGCCTAACTTCCACGTTCGCCATTACTGCGATGATCACCAAAGGTACTTCGTAATTGGGCGTTCCGTCGATGAGATCCTTGTCTCCAAAGGAGATGGATGGTCGTACGGAAGGCGGCCGTGGAGTGGAGGTCGAGGCGACGTTCATGATCTCGTCCCATCTTCTTTTGATCGATCTGTTAGTCGAGGAGTCCGTGGGTATTCCTCCGGATATGACCATAGCGACCGGTCTTCCCTTTGACTTCCTAGCGCCTATACTATTCTCTTCATCGTCGTCCTCTTCTACGACTTTGATCGTCTCATCTGCTTCTGCTTTTCCCCTTCTAAGTGAACGGGTAACCTTCCGCTCTTTCTCATGCTTCCGCATGATCTCTTTTTACGTACTGAGTCAACTTCCCTCTTCGGATTAGAGCTTCCACATCATCTTTAAGAGCCATGCAGTTGTTAGTGTCATGCCCGTTACTCTTGTGATACCTACAATATTTTTTCGAGGGACGCTACCCGTCTTTGAGCACGAGGGGTTTCGGTGGTTTGACATCTCTGAATTCTGCGTTGGCTCACTCTGCTAAAATGTTCGCGTACGAGGTATTTAGCTTAGTGCGTTCAGCGAATCTCTTGATCCTACTTTCCCTGGTCGGGCGGTTATTGGCGCACTCTTCTTTTGCCTTTATATCTTTTTCTGATCGCGAGTGTTGGTTCATGCCCGCCTCAGCAGCTTCAAGAGCGGTCGTTCTCTCCTCATAATTCATGAACCTTTGGGAGTGTCTTTGGAACGTCTCTAGGTCCCTGGGAATGTGGAGACCCACCTCCACTTCGAAACGACTTCCTCTTAAGAGGCCCGTTCTCAAGAAGAATAACCTCTGATTATCGTCCAAGTTTCGGACTTGATCGGCTTCTCGATTGAATCTTTCGACATAACTTCTCAAAGACCCATGCGGGCCTTGTCTGACGGCGATCAAAACGTCCTGAGATTTGGAAAGTCAACCTTACTAATAGCCTCTGGAAAATTCAGGACAAACAATACTAATATCTAATAATTTAAGGTATTTTCTTTTCAGCTAAGCTACATGTATATAACCAATAAGGAAAAGAAATTGTTTCATGCTATTGGTAAAAATACGCTTAAATCATGTATTTGTTTGTTTTTGTATGATATACTAAAATAAAGCATAGATAATCGGGAAAAACTCATTGATTCAAAAGAAGAAAAGACACTAATGGTAAAGACACTAAATCAATGGATTCATTCTTCAACAATACATCCATTTTTGTTATACTGTATCAAAAAAGAATAGACAATAATGCATGTTAACCGAAATAGTTTCGGAAAATAAGAAAGAAGAAAGGAGTGAAATGAAGTAAATGGAATAAGAATAAACTCACCCCTGTAATGCTGATTAGAAGAAAAATGGGAAGCAGAAATTTTTTGAAGAAGGTCGAGGGATTAGAATGGAGATAATAGGTACATACTATCTATATCAATTACTTGTTTATTGGCCGTACAAATCTGGAGTGCAAATTAAGAATGAATGAAGAGGAATTCAATTACCATAGGTATTGGGTTACAATACATGGCATGGATTTCAAAATTTGAATTGCATTACATTTAAATTGTATTTCCCATTGCATGAATATAAGGAATGGAGTGAGAGATGGGAATTTTTAATGTCCATGATAAGAATAAGAATTATGGTGTAATTATTTGATTCTATTTTAGGTTATACCTTGTTTGAATTTTTAGCAAATTTGAATTTCAAACAACTTATTATTCTTGTATAGGTATATGGAAACTTCCATCTGTATGAGTTTTGATCCCATATAATACGTGTATTAGGAGGAAGTTATAAATTAATGGCAAAGTTATTCTATTTTTTAACATTAATGGGAAAATTATTATATTTTGAAATTGTATTTTGAGGTAAGACATGTGTACAGTTGTCAATTATGTGGCATGTGAATTGTTTAGGTGGGCAAATTATGTGGTGACATTTGTGAGTTTCTTATTTTAGATTATTCATGGTTGTATTAGTAATAGATATATTAGTAATAGATATATTATAGATATAGATATAGATTATATATAGATATAGATTATATTTTGAATAATAATAGTTGCACAATTATTTTTCTACACGTGGTTGACTTGCTTAATTTTGGTTCAAATATTATATTTGTGAAAAATATCAAAAATCCGTTTTGTAAGTTTTTGATATGAAGGACGTTGGTGAAGTAAATATAAATTACTTCTGCTGTAAACCAAGCATTCGTTATGATCCTAGTGTCATGTTGTTCAAGAACACCAGTGGCAGTGTTCAACAATCTAAGTATGCGAGCTTCATTTGCAACATTTTGTTTGCAGCTGGTTGCACTACAAATATAACTAATGTTGTGAGTATATGGGTTTACTACTAGTTCTAGTAATGAGCACTTGTGTGCTACTGAGAAGGTCATGATGTACCTTAAAAAGAACCATGACCTGAGATTACAAATAGTTTCCCACTGTGCTATGAAGTTACAGTGAGGATGAATGAAATGGTCTTTTAGATAATACTATCAAGAATACCAACAGAAGAGCGACCGGGTCCGCGACTCGGCCTATTTTGTTCGTTTTCGTGATTGTACTTGTAATTGTTCCAACATGATGTTATCACAGAAAGTTTCAAGTGTATTCTTTAAATAATACTATCAAGAATACCAACGGAAGACCAAAAAAACACTATCTCACTCATACAATACAAAACACAATAAATAACTTATAAACTCAGATCCCTGAACATATTACAGTGTTCTACTAATAATTAAATTAAATAAAAAAACAACCTCAGAACAATAAAGCATCCCTATTGCGCATTTGTCCCACGAGCAAGAGAAGATATAATAGCATCAACAAGGAGCAGTTAAATTGTCAAACTGCTTTACAGGAAGCACAACAGATAATGATCTAATGATGCGAATTATATTTTATCCCTCATATAAGCCACTAAGGAATATAGCTTCTTCACATAAACCAATTGTATTTTTCATTACGAACATTTGTGATTTAACTATAATTGGAAATGTAGTTTTCTTGTTAGAACAATCGAGTTTTAATCCTTCTCTAAGTTTGTAGAGTGATTATATAATTAAAAAAATAGCACAAAATCACACGCAAAAGTAAACTGCCAGCAACAGGGTGTGTGCCTTAAATAGGAAACTTGTAGTGAAACAAAAATTTGCACGCCAAAGAGTTAGCTCCTCTTTTGCTGCACCAGATTTTGGTATCCACATTTAAAAATCATAATTAAGGAAAATAAAAATAGTGAACGGGAAATTATTACTAAGTGTTGAATATAGTCATATTTAGTTTTATTCTCTAGTTATTATCAATGATATAGTTTCCTCTTTTAGAGAGATTCTTTTTGTAGATATGCGTACCTTCTCATTAGCAATGTAAGAAATTCATTCCATCATTATTAATATGGTATCTAGAGGAAGGTTAACCCTAGTTTCAGTTTGTGGTTGAGTGTCCAAGAGACACCAACTAGACCCGGCAAGACTAGTCAAGGCTTTTGGAATCACACGCAGGATTGAGAAACTGCAAAAGGAGCCCAAGAACGGAAGGCAAGCATCGCATTTTTATGGAACGGACGCGTTTACGCAAGACGAGTCGCGTAACCCCCCGATTGGCTCAGAACGACAAGGAAACAGTGCTCAGCGAAGCTCTGCATTGTCGGCGGCTTCTGCAACGCCAACAACTACGATGAACACAAGGAAAGGTGCGAGCACGAACAGGTAAGAGGCAAAACTCTGTTTTACCATTGGAAAGGCCTGGGAATTAGGGCACCATTTTAGTGAAAGGGGTTGGAGAGTGATGATATTGGTTGAAGATGTGGAATTGACAGAGGAAGGGGAGACTAGAAGGATTGAAGGGGTGAAGGTTACTGTAGAGGAATCTGACAATGGTGAGGAACTGGGTAGTTAAATTCGAGATTCTATCTAAACTCCGGGAGAGACTTCAGAAGCGTAACTCGGAGAATCATAACACGATTCGTAAGAGTCTACATATTTTGCAAACTTAGAGAAATATGCATCTAAATTCATATATATCCATATGAAACACCATAAGAAAGTCAAACATTGTAAATCTTTATCAAGAGAGATGGGAATTGAGAGACTAGTACCCGTAGTTTTTTCCTCCAATGGCTCAACTTGTGGATAGGTGTGAAGGGCCTCGTTTTTTGGAGTAGACTCAAATTTCTATGTTTCTGTTTCTTTTGGAATAGAACGAGAAGCCTTGCATTTGTTAAAATCTTGAAGAACAAGAGCGAGAGCCTTTGCAGGAGCCAATAAAGTATGCAATGAGATGTGGCAGCCAACAATTATCTTCTTTGCGGACACGTCCTGGTCTGTGTCTGATCTGTATGGTGGCGCACTCGGTACTGGCGTCTTAAGAATGTTCTACGTCGCTCCTCTGTAACAGAAATCTTTGCCAAATTACTATGTGCTATTTATAATACAATGGCGTCTTAAGGATGTTCTACGTCGCATAAGGTCACTGTTCTCCATCTGTAACTGAGGTGGTGGTGCGGCCACTACTTCTGTACTTAGGTACGGGTGCAGATTGCACTCCTCTATAATATAGAAAGTGTCAGAGGGTGTTCTAAGGGATGCAACCCCTATTTTATATACTAGAGAACATTGGCGCCGATCGTGGGGCTGCCGGTAAAACTTCTCGATTATACATCACTAAAAAAGCAATAAAAATAAAACTCTAGTACATTTAATTAAATAAATTACACAAGTCGTTGTTGTCTTCGATGCACACAGGAAAGAGAGGAATTGATATGAGTGATTGTGTGAGTGCGGGTTGGGTGAAAAATAAAGTACTTGGATGCAAATTATTTTTGAGGATCGTTAAGTTTAAAGACTTTTTCCTACTCCTTAGAAATGCAAAAATTCCATAAATGCCTTTAGTGTAACTATTAAGTTTTATTCTGCCCTCCTCCCCCATGTATTATGCAAATTTCAGACTTGGACTGCTGCTGCTTTGCTAAAGCACAAACTTGATCTCAAGACTTCTCGCATTCTGTCAAAACAATATTTGAAATTTGGCTATATAAGAAAAGAGAGGTGGACTACATTTATTCTATGTTGTGTTTCTTAAAGAAAATATTTTTATACTATACAAGAAGTTATGATGACAATGATTCTCTAAATCCTTCTAAATCATCGAACAAAATTTATCCATGTTTAGAACTAACACGAAAAGTTGAATTGTTCAAAAAATATTTATCACAAAGAATTAATGAAATTCGGAAAAAAAGTGTGAAAAGAACTTGAAGATGGTAAGCTTTATGCAACAGGAAGTGAAACAAACTATTGAGGTTGAAAGGTATGGATTTGAGAAAAGATACAAAATAGAGTCGGCTCATAAGGTCCTACACTCCTAATGATATAATGACACTAGAAAACCTCAAGGATTTTATTATTGAATATGAAAAAAAAAACATGAGCTTCAAACAAGTCTTAAGATTCTAAAAGACAACCAATTAGCTCAACTGCTGAAGTTTCAAGATAGGGAGGCGACATGGGTTGAAGTTGTAAAGTCTTTGGCACAAAAGGGGGTATTAAACATAATTACCTCAAAGGAACTTTGGACTAGGGTTTCTTCCAGAGACCAATCGATCTTCTGAAACCATAATGTGCACTTCAATAGCACCATGCTTAGAAGCAATTGACCGGTTTCATGTGAATTTAGCAAAGAAGTGGATTCATGTGATTGCATAATGATTTGGCCAAAGTGTTGGTGCTAAAGAAGTGGGCATTGTGGTTCCAGAAGATCGACCGATCTCTGGAAGTAACCCCAGTCCAAAGTTCCTTTGAGGCAACTATGTTTAACAACTCCTTTTGTGCCCAAGACTTTTCACCTTCCACCTATGTAGCCTCTCATTCTTGAAACATCATTATTTGAGCTAATTGGTTGTCTTCTCGAACGTTAAGACTTGTTTCAAACTTACTTTTCTTTTTTTCATATTCAATATTAAAAACCTTGAGCTTTTCTGTTCTCCTTACATCATTAGGACTCTATTTTGTATCTTCTCTAAAATCCATCACTTTCAACCTCAATAATTTTTTCTCTTCCGGTTACATAAGGCGTACCTTCTTCAGGTTCTTTTTACCCTTTTTTCGAATTTCTTGAATGCTTTTGGACAAATCTTTTTTGAACAATTCAACCTCTCGTGTTAGTTCCAAACATGGATAAACTCTGTTCGATGATTTAGAAGGTTTTAGAGAATCAGTGTCATCATAACTGCTTTTACAGTATAAAAATATTTTTTTTTAGGCAACGCAACAATGAATAAATGTAGTCCACCCCTCCCTTCTTATAGTCAATTTTCAAATATTGTTTTGAAAGAATGAGAGAAGTCTTGTGGTCAAGTTTGTGCTTTAGCAAGTGAAGAGGGTGAGTTGGAGGAGGAACTTCGTTAGTTGAAAAGAGTGAGGTAAAGTTTCTAAGGTGGGGCCCAATGACGAAGTGGATCCACGTTTCGATGGAGTAGGCACATAAAGGGTCGGAGATGGAGTAACCACATTCGGGACGCATCTTTCGAATTTATCTTCACTTTAATATTTTCATCCTCTAACATGATACTTTATTAGTGATGATTCATTGTGTATCAATGTTGTAAAATAGCAACACTAAATCATAACAGAATGTGAAAATGACTCGATATATGCTCATCAATGCTGTCAATTATCATCAATCGAACCATATCATAGCAAAATTTTAACAAAGCACTATTTAGTGCTAATTGTGATGAACAACTGTTTTGACATATGATGTGTGTGACAAGACCCAAAAATAATGCAAAGCAGAACACAATCTCACATCATTAAAGCTCGGCTTTGAGAGAGAGTGTCGTCCACTATGGGTTTTGGGGCGTCCAACTCTTGTCTTGTGCCTAATTTGTGAGCAACGCTCACATTTGTGGGGGTGTTATCAATTATGTGCTTTTCAACAAGGAATTAGGTTATAATGCCTTGTAATTAACTTGTACCTAATTCTATTATGATAAAAGGATTATAAATAGCTAGCTCCTATTGTTGTAAGTCAGTTTTGAACTCAGTTGTAAGATTGGAGACTGGTTCTCTCGAATTAGCCACATTAATACTGATGATAGCAGACCCTTATTGAAAAGAGTGTATTGTAGAACGAAAAAGGAATATGGGGAGGGCATTATTGTAAAAAGGGGTTCAATAGAATGTATATAAATAAGTTGTATTGCTTTTAGTTGAGTTAGTTATGCATTGAAACAGAAACATAGAGTGAGAGCCTCTCTAACAGCTCTATACAGTTTGTTGGAACTATAAACAAGCTGAGTATTGTTGTATCTCAATTATGAATTCAATAATAATTCACCCGTTTGTATTAGTTGATCTTCCAACTAGTATCAAAGAGCGACGATTCTGGAAGTTTGTTCATGGTGCGCAAGAAAAGGACGGCGAACCCGATGGATCCTTGAATCGACGAGGCGGTTAAAAGGATGCAAGATTTTGATGCACGCAATCAAATTCGCTTCGAAGAAGACGAAGCTCCCATTGAGCAACTCATTGTGAAGGCGTTCCATAAGCAAGCCACATTTACAACGGCAATGGGTGACCCGAACACGAAGGAGAAGTCCGTTAGCAGCGATTGTCGTGGCAACAAAGAGCGACGGTTACGCAAGATTTATTTACCTGTTTACAACCGCGAGGACGCACCAGGTTCGTTAACCAAGATTGAAAGATTCTTCAAGGTGCGAAGAATTGGGGAAGACGAGAAATTGGACGCAGCGATGATGGCAGTAGAAAGATAAGCCCTATCGTGGCCACAATGGTGGAAGGCGAACAACGAAGTGCAATCGTAGGATCCATTGAAGGGCACAACACTTCGCCGTTTCCAACCAACGGTGATAACCAATGCCTTTGAGATCTTGATGAGCATGAAACAAGAAGGAATAGTTAGGGAGTATCGCAAGAACTTCGAAACCATTTCCAATCATGTAAAGATCCAAGACCAAGATCTGTTCTTGGGATTATTCTCCAACGGATTGAGGGAGGATATTCGCGCAGAGGTAAGGTTGCAACGACCCAAAGAATTGGCTGAAATGATGGATATTGTGCTGGTTGAAAAAGAGAAAATTGGAGCACTAGGGCGTTACGGTGGATAGAGTAAACAAGGTTCAATGGGATGAAACAATGAGGGATTCAAGAATTGGCGTAGTGAGAACCCTAACAAGCCCAATGCTGAAACGGTCGGCAATGTGAATGGAATTGAATTGGGGAAAAGTGGTCCCAATAATGGCACTAAATCAGTGGGTGGCAAGGAGATAGAAGAAAGGTGCAAGAAGGGACTATGCTTCTCTTGTGAAGAGAAATATGTGCCAGGGCACATATGCAATAACAGGGTGCTTAAAATTCTATCTGTTGAAGAAGCAAATATAGAGAAAGACACTGAACAAAAGGAAGATGTGGAGGTAGAAATTGTCTAGGAGGCAACCATGAATAGCCTCCATTTGTGTAGCATGGCAGGGCTCACATCAAAGAGTTCCTTTATGTTGAAAGGAACATTGAGCACATTAGAAGTAATTGTGTTAGTGGATTGTGGAGCCACACACAATTTTATTTCAATGAAGTTAGTTGCTGCAAATAAGTTGAAGGTGGAGGATACACCACCTTCTTGGGTCAATAGTGGAAATGGGCAGAAGGTACTAACCAGGGGTGTTTGCAGAGGGGTGGAATTATCTCTACAAGGTCTATTGGTTCAGGTTGATTGTTATCTATTTCCTCTTGATGGTGAGGACTTGGTGCTTGTAATTGACAGGTTGGAGAAATTTGGAAATATCAAGGCTAACTTCAATGAGATGACTTTGACGGTGAAGATGGGAGAGAAAACCATTTTCTTAAAGGGTGACTCATCACTCTCCAAGAGAGAAGAAACTGCCAAAGAGATCATAATGGAGCTCCAGCAACCACAGGAGGCCTATATGGTGGAATGCATAGAGCTGCAAGTGACAGAATCACCTCAACAGGCCCTACTAGAGGTCATTCAACATGTCTTAGCTGAAATTGAAACTATTTTTAGAGAAAACAGTGAGCTGCCCTCTACTAGAGCAATTGATCATGCTATTGTATCGATAGAGGGATCCAACATACCTAACCTAATGCCCTACAGATACCCCCATTTCCAAAAGAATGAGATAGAGAGATTTATGAATGATTTATGAATGATATGCTGAAAACAGGAATTATAAGGCCTAGCACTAATCCCTACTCTAGCCCTATTATTCTTGTGACGAAAAAGGATGGTAGTTGAAGATTTTGTGTAGACTACCGAGCCTTGAACAAGCTGACAATCCCAAATAAATTCCCAATACCCTTGACTGATGAAACACATCAAAAACAAGAGACGAATGATTGAAGAAAGCAACAAGTGAATCATCTAAAATACTAAAACCCAGATCACAAAATTTGAACATTACCTAACTGAGAGAAGATTAGGGTTCGTTCGCACTTCATTTCGCATTTCGTTGAGAAGATGAAGATTAGGGTTCAGAATCGCAGAGATTGAGAAGATTAGGGTTCGAGAGAGGAATCGCAGAGATTGAGATGATGAAGATTAGGGTTTAGAATAACACATTGCATAATCGAAAAGAGGAAAGCCATGATCGGTGATGGATGAGAGGAATCACATAATCGTTGATGGGTGAGACTCTCACTGTGAGAGCAGTCCCATTCGCACAGAGATGAAAGTGAGAGAGGAAATGAGGAATTGCACTAAACTGAAACAGTGGGCTAGTTGGCTTAACAGTTTTTAGTTCGTTAACTGAACTGGAAATATTTCCATTATATAAGGGCTGATTACTAAGCCCTTTTCCATTACATAAGACTTGCCAATAAAGAAGTTTGTAGCATTATTTATTGAAAATTTATCTATATATTAAACATTTGAGAATGCATTTCATTAAATGCTATTCCACATGTCATTTTCTCATGAGTTTTCTATTTAATTCTATATTCTATTTGTTAAACATTTGTGAACTCATCTCAATAAATGCTATTTAACATGTCATTATTTTTCTATTTAATTCTATTTTCTAGCCCCACATCAATGAAATCCGATTTTGAACAATAGGTCTACAAAATAGAAAAATTATATATGGTCCCACAATAATAATAATAATAATAATAATAATAATTTTTTACAAATTATTTTTGCAAAGAATGTTTACAAATTCACTTATCTCTTAATTTTGTTCAATAATTTTTTACGGATCTAATTCGTTGTTATTGCACGAATTGGTAAAATCATTGCTAATCAATGGTGGAACACGCACTGCAGCAATGATGCGTACGAACATTTTGCTCATCTTTCATGCTCATTATTCAAAATTCTACATAGATATTTTTTTCTTTACTTTATATAGGGATCACATCGGCTGAATGAGAATAAAGGGTAATTAATTTATTTAGTACTATGGGATCAAACTTCTCTGTATGAGAGAGAGGTATCGTGAGAGAGAGCGGCACTCGGCTGCACAACTCAGGGTGACTGAGAATGATTCAAATAAGGAAGATGAGTATGCTGGAGCGTCAGGATGGCAGAATGTGCGGAGAAAGAAGGCTGAGCAATGGAGAGCAAGAGGAAGGAAGAATATGGATGTCGCTAAAAACTACTACTACTGGCCGAAGACAGTAATCAGAACAACGTTTTTCTTCACTAAGATTCCAGACAACTTCTACGCGAAGCATATGTTAGCAGCTTTCCAAAAGTACAGTGACTTTGAAGAAATTGTAATCCCAGTCAAGCGAGACAAGTTGGGGAAGAGATTCGGTTTTGTTAGAGTAGTGAATGTTAAAGACCCAGAGACTTTCGCTGTGAAACTGGATAATATAATTATTGGTAGTGAGAAGATAATGGTCAATTTACCAAGGTATAGGAGGAATGAAGGAGCTACAGGTATCAAAAGGCTAGAGTTTCGGGAGAAAACTATAAAACAGCTTAACGTCGTTAAACCAAATACTGAACAAGACAAAAAGAAGGACACCAGGACTTATGCCTCAGTTTTGGGTAATTCATCAACCAATGAATCAGTAACCCTCACGGCTAACCCTAATACCCAAATACCTAACTGACCCCTTCTTGATCATCATCAACCGTTCAATCCTGCACCGCAAAACCTAAATTTCCGTCCACCAAAAAGACCTTGGGCTCACCGTCATTATGAAGTGGAGGAGGAGGAATTCCAAAAGTTGTCCAAAGCATATGTTGGGAAGGTGTGGTATGCTGGTCTATCTTATAGAATTCAAGAAGAATTCATTCAACAGGGGTACTTCTCTGTTAGGGCAACGCCTATGGGATCAAACTTGGTGTTGATGGAAAGCCTTGAAGAAGGCGAGATGGAGGCCTTGCTTGAAGATGCTCAAGAATGGTTGGCTACTTGGTTCTCAGAAATCAAAAAGTGGAACCCAGGTGCGTTGGATAATGAAAGAATAACCTGGTTAAGAGAATACGGAGTCCCTGTGCATGCCTAGAACGAAAGATTTTTCAAGTTCCTAGTTACGGGCACTGGAGAGTTCATGGCTCTAGACGAAATAACTGAGAAGAAAAATGCTTTTGATGTAGCAAGGATCATGATTCGCACCAAGGGAGTTGATGTAGTAAACTTCATGGAAAAGTTCTTGATAAATGATGAGATGTTCACTGTAAAGGTGTAGAAGACTGGCATGGCCCCTTACAGTGAAACAAACGAGACTTATTAGTTCTGGTGCAAACCTTGGACAAAGACGATAGCGAAGAAGGATCGGAGGAATATTCCGGTGATGAGTTTGGCCTGGAAGATGAAGAGGGTTTTATTTCAGATGGGGAAATTCAAAAAAGTTATGATGAGGACGGTTCAGTAGGTGGCCATTCTGATTCCAAGAAAAATCACTCAAGTATGGTGGTTGGAGGTACGGATAACGATGAGACAATTCAGGGTGATGAAATTGGTTTAACGAGTTCCAAGGCAGATTTTATGGTTATAAATGTGGAAGAAAATGTGGGGATCAAGGAGAATAATGTGGAGGAAAACGTGGAAGTAAAAACGCAAGTAATTATGAGTGGTGGTAAAGCTAATTTTAAACAAAGTGGTTTACCGGTGGAGAAACCTAGTGTGATAGTGGGGGAGGCCCAGTCCGTTGGGGAAGCCCAAAACGTGGTACTTTTGAGCCCAATTCATCAACCAACTTCAGCGCCTATCCCTCTCAACCCAATCAGCCTTGAAAAAACCTCACCTAGCCCAAGCAGCCCAAAAACTCCCTCTAGCCCAAATCGTTTTTCGCCCAACCCGAATTGCCCAATAAAATCCGCATCTAGCCCAAGCAGTTGGAAGAAGCATGATTGAAAGAATTATGCCCCTTACAGTACTTCTTCCTTTTTGTCTCTTCCGGAGGGGGTATTTATCACACTTTACGGTTGCACGACCAAGTATAGGTTTGTCTCAAGTGATAAATTTCTCGGAAGTTCGAGTGTCGAACCACAGGGATATTTTGAAGGAAAAGGTATGCCAATCTAATTTTGAGGTTTGAAGTTTATATAACACTAAGTACTAGAGCTTTGGGGTTCCACTAGTTGTGAGGTTTGAAGTAAAATCATAGAGTTGTTCTTCGCTATACTTGATAACTCAATTGAAATCCAACAATCAAGTGATTTCAATTGGAAGATAAAACATTAAGCACTTAGAAAATTTTGTAGCTTTTGAAAACTATCTTTTAGTTGTCTTAAAGAGTTTATGTTACCAATTGTTGTTATGTACAACTAAGTATTCATTGTGCCAAATATGTCTACAACAAATCAAAGCTTTCACAAAACAAAATCATTTTCATATCTCATTAAACAACTCAAAAGATTTAACATTGAAGATCAATTTAAAAGCCAAGAACAATACTACTACTTTACAAAAGTTTCACCCTTAGCTCTAGCTAAAGGTTTAGCTACTCATATTACCAAGAAAACAACTCTTAGATACTAAATATATGTTACACTTCTGAAGCTAGAGAGTGCTGTCTCATGGCTTGCAAAGCCTCCTTTAAATAGGCTTGAAAAGTGAGAATACTTGAATACTTCAAGACAGTTTCTGAGCCTCTCATTGATTGCAAGATAATTCATCCTTCCTGTGGAAATCTTGATGAGCTTCTTGAATATCAGTTGTGGGTCATTGAGTCAGCATTCCAGATCATGTTTTATCTTTCAAATTGGATTTTTCATACGGAAGTTATGGGCGAAATACTGCTCCTTGGTCAAAAGCTCATCTTAGTTTTGACAGCTTCTCATGCCCATCTTCCGGGATTAATTACACCATGAATTCGAAGTCTAATGCGTTTGGGACTTGAGGATAAAATGTGGGGCATTGTTTCTTCTTTCCAGATCGTATTCTATCTTTCAAATTGGAGTTTTGTGTGAATTATAGTAGATATAATACCACAGTGTGTCTTGTGTAGTTTGAAATCTGGAGCATTGTCACAATGATCAAGTTGCATGTCATTTTCACCCTTCAATCCGATCTTTTCAACATTTTGTTCCTCAATAAAAGTTGTAGATACATGAGTTAGCTAATCAATACAACTGGAATTGGATCAATTGGACTTGTATTGCTTGAGATATGGGCCAAAACTCAACAAAACTTTGGACAGAATTGTTGTCTAGTATTATTGAGGTTCAATGGACTTCAAACTAGCAAAATTGGTTTCCTACACCATTTATATCTTTAGTATATTGTCTTAGGTGTCCAAGAACATCAATATCACAATTTTTGAATGAGTGTAACTTTGGTTATGGCCCAAACATCAAGCAATACACAAACTAACCATGTCCAATCATGCATATGCCTTCTATTAGTATAGAAAATTGGATATTAATAGTTAAATTAGATAATACCTAATTATGCATAAATAAGACACAAATACTACATTACCACAACTAAATAACACATAAAGTTAATATAACATATACATGTTTACACCCTAATCAGGTATATGTCCAGGACAGAGGTAGGCCTTACCCTAAACCCAGGTACTACTAGGGCTAGGTTAACAAGGCCAATTCCTAGTACAGATGCCTGCATGCCTCTGTGAGGTGGAAGTTGATTCCATGGTTGTTCGACCAGGGCAACATTCATCTGTGTGTTTATATAGGAGCTTGCCGGGTAGGTACTGAGTTCTCTAGGGTACGATTGACTAGGAGGTAGGTTTGTCGAGCCAGGTGGGCTCTGGACTCGTGGTTGCTGACTCGAGCAATTCCTGCCTATTCTGCATTCCCTAACTCCAGGGCGAAGGCTTGCCCCTTGCGTAAGCCGAATAGTTAGCCGCGGTAGAAAATCCATAGGATGATCCATGCGGCAGACCCACCAAGCCTGCTGCCTCGGGCGGCCTTCTGGTCGCACTTGTCCCTGCTGAAGAGAAGCCGTGTTAGGGAAACTCGCCATAAACTTCCCCCAAGTGTTGGCAGTGGAAAAAGTACCTGGCTGAGGAATTACAGAAGTAGGATTTGCCTAATGAAGGAACGCCTGTTGAGGCCCATTCATACTCCCACTCAAGTGGCCACTGTTGCATGCCTCCCATAGAAATATAAGAGGATGCCTGCTGAGGTCCAACAGGGTTGGTGTATGGCAGAGTCTGATGCGTTCCTTCCATAGAAGAAGGTTGTCCTCTCTGTGATTTTCCGGGGAAACCACAGTTCGTTGTGTTACTGGCTTGCGGAGCATGTCTCTGCCCCACTTCTTTGGTCTGTTGAACTTCATTGTGCACCATAGGTTTCACTATGCCAGGCAGTTAGTGGGACACTTGGGACAGTTGGACATCACCACAGGTTCCTCATAGTCTTGAGGAGAATTGTCATTTCATTCAGCATTAACCGCAGGAGGGATTGTCCCCGAGACATTTGCTGGCTCAGTGTTTTTCGTTTTAGGAGCAGTTCCCTTTTTTGATGCCGATGGAGCTCTATATTTAGGTTTTTGCCAGAGCGTAGGTTCATACGCCAGGAATAGTCCAGTCCAGGCGAATCAAATAGAATTGTTTGTTCACCTGTTCCTTTCCCACCGGGTGTGCCAATTTTTGTTGTCGTCAAACTCTTAGGTCTTAGTCGTGGGGTCGGCCAGAAGTTTGGATAGTCTTTGATTCCTCTGTTCTTCAAGAAATTGCGCCGAGGAGGTAACTCTGCTCCTCGATTATGGGTATCCTGACTCCTCTAGAAACGGTCAGGTTAGGTGAAAGGGACGCGAGGATTTCATTACTGTCCTAATGCATAAATTAAAGATAAAATGCGGTAAAAGAAGATAAGTTGAAATAAAACATAGAGTTTTGATTGATTGATGTGTGTTTTTAAGGAAACAGAGCAACTAAGATTAGCGCATATCATCGCTCCTAAGCCTTAAAGAAACAGAGCAACTACCCACAATCTCACTAGCACGGTTAGTGGCGTAAATGCCTCTTGCCCCTATTTTCACGACCTCACTCCTTCGTTAAATCTTCAACTGCTCCCAAGTTCTACCTTCATGCCTCCTCTATCTTGCCTTTCAAGCAAGCCTGCCTTGCCTCAGCCACTTGGTCACTCGGTTGGCCTTTGCCCAAGGGTAGTAACTTAGGCACCCGAGTTACCCTGGCCATAGCACTCTATAGGCTAAGGCATCATTCTCCCTCGGCCTAGCTCATTGGTCCTCGACCTTACCCCTCTCTTCGGATAGTTTGTCTTGCAGTGTGACCCGAGGGCCTCTTTTGAGTCCACTTCTCTCAGCAAATACCTCTTGGGCTTTAGTCAGATGGCTTGCTCAACACACTAACCCTTTCCTCTTTTTCCTAAGCCCTCGGCCTACGCCTCAAAACACTATTGAAGATGATGATGAGAAGAGACATGGGTAAAGAAGCATATAATGCCGTGGTGACAGCTTTAAGAGAGGAAAAAGAGTATACTCATAGTGTTTTGGATCGAACACTATATATACGTCACCTCATAGTTATGGTTTCTGTGGCTAGCCACACATACTACATACAGAGCATTAGTTACTCTTAACTAACAACCACTTAAATTACCCCTCCTTATTAGAATTGACTTATTCTCTAGAAACTGCCATAGCCAGTGGGCATGTTACAATATATTTTGTAATTCTTAGGTTTTGCCAATTTACTCTTAACTTTAAACATTTTACTCTATATGATTCAACAATTTGATCAGAAACTTGTTGATAAAGTTGGCATGTGTTCCCAATCATCACAAGTAATAAAATTGGTAAGTGCTGAATTTCGTCCTCAAGGTTGGCGGCACTTCATCTGTGACCCTTTGTACTTCCATCTCTAGTGATGTGGATAAATTAGAATATGAGAATCAAAATCATTATGATTCTCAAAAGATGTCTTTGGATGCAATCATGCAAATCATTCACAGTCCCCATCAGAATGGTGCAAATGAGGCTACTTGTCAACCTATGTACGGAAGACATTATAAACGCTGTAAAAACAAGAAATATATGAGATCACAAATGAAAGATGATTGCACAACTTGAAAGTGTTATCTTATGTTAGGTATATATAGGCTGTAGCATTACCTTATGACTTCACCTGCAGGGTTGTCCTCAAAGCACTCATCTGTTACCTTATAGTCAAGGTTTGGATCCGTAATACGAGAAATACAAGAGAAGGTGAAAGAATATTTCAAATTTGAAAAAATTGGTGAGAGATGAAAGATTATTGCACAACTTGAAAGTGTTATCTTTTGTTAGGTATATATAGGTTGCAGAGTTAACTTATGACTTCAGCTGCAGGGTTACCCTCAAAGCATTCATCTGTTACTTGGTTAGAGACAATATCAAAGTCACGATTTGGATACATAATGCGAGAAATACTAGAGAAGGTGAAATAATGCAAGAATGACCAAATGAATCTCCAACTCGCCTTTTATGAGGACAAGAGCTGAAGCGTCACAACGAATTGTGTAAATCCAAACTCACCTTTTAGGAAAAGACAGGACTCGACGAATTTCCGCCTCGAAAGACAAATGGAAGACAAGCCGAAGCCGATCAAATGCCATCCCGCCCTCGACTTGAGGGGCCACTGTTCCGGACTAGGCCAAACCATCGTCAGTTTGGGCCAAGCTCAGGTTCTATCCTACGCATCCAACTGCCCAGGTACGGCACGCATACGCCCATAGCGCAGATGACAAGTTCTCTGAGCAGTCTTGCCTCCGGGGACACTCGCAAACCAACCTCGGCATCTTGCCAAGCTCATATCCTTTATATTTCTATCTAATCTCTACCTTATTCACCCCTATTCCTTACTGACTTGAGCATCGGAGTGTCTTGTAGGTGCCTCCCACCCGACGTGGGCAGCGAATCACCTCAGGCAATCCAAGCTCCAACAGAACCGAGCTCAACACTCCTACTCAGAATATTTCATCTGGAAGCACATAGCTATCCTGAGCCCCGTATCCAGACCGCGCTGGGACCCAGTGCCTCGGGCCCGTACGCCGGTACCGAACAGTACTTTTTTCTGATTCATTTTTTTGACAGCTTTTTTTCTGATTCATAATAACACCTGTTTTTATCTTTTTAATTATCGAATACTTATTTTAAAGTATAAACATTTCTTTATTCTTTTCATTCTAAGAAAATGGTTACTCAATTGAAAGTTACTACAGAAAAGATGATGGATTTTGCAACATTGAATATATTGGTGAAATCAACGCTAATTAGGATGACGACATACGAGCATCTCGAGATGTCCAAATAAAATATTTTATAATTATTTAGCTATCCTTACGCAATGCTATTCTTTTGATATTTTATTGATTCAATTTTGTATTTTCAATCATCACTATATGAAGTACCGATTTTCGGATGGAAATATTAATTCAATTAGTTCATTTTTGTATGGTTCAATAGAAACTCATTGCTTGTATTCACATTTATTGAATTGCAGTTTGTTTGGTTCAAATTAAGAGGTTTATTATATTTTAAATTCAATTTACATTTACGTATAGCTTATTAAGCATAAGTTACAAAATAGACATACTTGGTGATTTACCTTCTAATACGATAATTTAGTTGTAATTAAGCATAAGTTACAAAATAAACGTACTTGGTGATTTACCCTCTAATACCATAATTTCTATAATTCCAGTTATGTTGTTATTATGACATTTACGCCATAAATTTAAATCGTAGAAAGCTATATGGAACACATATTTTTTCACAATTTAATCATAATTCTGTATGAACACATATTTTTTTACACGTTGCGTGAAAGTATATTATATCTAAATTAAAACCTATTTGTATTTAAATTTTGAGTAAAAATATGTTATAAGGAGAATGACTTTTTCGCAAGAAAAAAACACAAATAAATAAATTTCTATTATTGCATATTTTAATTAATAATATAATATTTTAACATAAAATATAAATCTTTAAACATACCTTGTCCCTTTTCGAGATCAAGTATATAACTTCTATATGACATGAAACAATTGTGGTATACTCATTATGTCGTCACCGTTCAATAGAAAAATTTCAGTGGAGAATCTTAACCACCAGAAGATGATTAGTTTATGCATAAAGATAATAAGTCAATACAAAGTTTCAATAGTTTAAAACTTAATATTAAAATTATACAAAGTGCTAATCATTAGTTACTTATTTAAAAAAAGTTGCTTGGGCATTCAAAAAAGTTGCTTAATATTCAATATAATATTAACTTGCAAAATGTAAATTACTATAATGATTTTTCGGGTCGCATAACTATACCCGTGCATGACACGAGTCAACTATTCTAGTAAATTATATTCACACTTCTCAACGCAATTAACTACAGGGACTTTGCTACCATATTTGTTTTTGGGCTTGAGCCTAACTTAACCCAAGAGCTTGGATAGTAATAGGCCTAAGTAGTGGCTAACTTATGGGGATGCCTGTACATATCTGTATCCAGCTAGCTTAAACAAAATTCCTTCATCATGCATAAAATTTAAACATGACCTTTAATCGTATCGTATATTTCAAATGTAAGACTCTTTATGAACAACACAAAATAAAAGTATTGTTCTATTAATAAGAAGATTCAAATATATTATTGAAATTAATCCTAGTCCAAGTTAATGGAAGTCCGAATTCTCTTTCCCTTTCTTCCCAGGTTTCTCATTATTAGTCACCTCATCTTCCTTTTGAGCCAACCTCTTTCATTGCTTTCTCCTCTGGCATCAGATTTTCTCATGGGTTACTCCCTCTGAGATCAATTAAAGCTTCATGTATACATTGTTGTGATTTTATTTTATTAGTTTAATAAATATTTCAAAAGTGGGAATAAGTTATATTGAAGTGAATATATAGTTTTGGTTTATCACAATAATATATATATATATATATATATATATATACTATTATAATATATATTAAAGTGTTTGACTTGTAAAAGTTTACGTTGCAATTGTTTTAACAAGTAAGCTTACGTTTCATATAAGAATACTCTTAATTCTGAAATGTTTATATTCATTACATGTTCCGTTTTATCATTATTATATAAGTTTCAATTGGTTTTCATAACTTGTTATGGTTATAATATATATTTATGTGTAGAGCTGTTATGCAATGAGTTTTAAAAGATGAGTCTGTTGGATTAACGGATATATAATTTTAGATATAAAATGAGAAAGTTTGGAACATATAGGAGTGTGTTTTTTAAACAAAATATAATAGGAGGTAGTTCTTGACATATCCAATAACCTAGACCTTTTATACACTTCATTCTTAGAACATATCCTGGGTTCATCTCTTGATACTTAAACACTTTGTTCTTGCCAATTCGGAATGCTCGTTTGCTACTGCAATTTGAGACGAGACCGGTTGTACCCTCGGGGGAATTCCGCCGTAGAGGTGGATAAATCCTTCAGGGTGCGTCGTCAGACCCCTCCGGTTGTTTATCTAAAGCGTGCTGTATTCGCAGGTACTCACTGTTGTTGATGTTTCAGAGCGCAGATTACTACAATCTGAAGGATTTATCCTAGCTGATGAGATCAACAACGGCGATACCTTTGTTCCTGTCAACAACAACTACCACAACACCTCAGTTGTTGTTAACAATGACAACAGTGTTCCAGCCTCCGCTGTAATGGCTTTGCCGCCATCTTCGAGTGTCACTTGTGCCAAGCCGTTTCTTGACATCTCAAAAATTGAGATGCACTCACCCAGCCAAGACCGCTATCAACTACGACTCCATAAACAACTTGAACTTTGGACATATGCTAAAAAGGTATGTCGTTACATTAATACTGATGATAGCAGACCCTTAGTGAAAAGAGTGTATTGTAGAACGAAAAAGGAATACGGGGAGGGCATTATTGTAAAAAGGGGTTCAATAGAATGTATATAAATAAGTTGTACTGCTTTTAGTTGAGTTAGTTATGCATTGAAACAGAAACACAGAGTGAGAGCCCCTCTAACAGCTCTATACAGTTTGTTGGAACTATAAACAAGCTGAGTTTTGTTGTATCTCAATTCTGAATACAATAATAATTCACTACTTTGTATCAGTTGATCTTCCAACTGGTATCAAAGAGGGACGATTCTGGAAGTTTGTTCATAGTGCGCAAGAAGAGGACGGCGAACCCGATGGATCCTTGATTCAACGAGGTGGAGAAAAGGATGCAAGATTTTGATGCACACAATCAAATTCGCTTCGAAGAACACGAAGCTCCCATTGAGCAACTCATTGCGACGACGTTCCATAAGCAAGCCACATTTACGATGGCAATGGGTGACCCGAACACGAAAGAGAAGTCTGTTAGCAGCGATGGCCGTGGCAACTGGGAGCGATGGTTACACAAGATTTATTTACCTGTTTTCAACGGCGAGGACGCACCAGGTTCGTTAACCAAGATTGAAAGATTCTTCAAGGTGCGATGAAACAAGAAGGAATAGTTACAGAGTATCGCAAGAGCTTTGAAACCATTTCCAGTCATGTAAAGATCCAAGACCAAGATCTGTTCTTGGGATTATTCTCCAATGGATTGAGGGAGGATATTCGCGTAGAGGTAAGGTTGCAACGACCCAAAGATTTGGCTGAATTGATCGATATTGCGCTGCTTGCAGAAGAGAAATTTGGAGCAATAGGGCGTTCAAGAATTGGCGTAGTGAGAATCCTAACAAGCCTAATGCTGAAACGGTGGGCAATGTGAAAGGAACTGAATTGGGGAAAAGTGGTCCCAATAATGGCACTAAATCAGTTTGTGGCAAGGAGATAGAAGAAAGGTGCAAGAAGGGACTATGCTTCACTTGTGAAGAGAAGTATGTGCCAGGGAACATATGCAAGATCAGAGTGGTTAAAATTCTATATGTTGAGGAAGCAAATATAGAGAAAGACACTGAACAAAAGGAAGATGTGGAGGAAGAAATTGCCTAGGAGGCACATTAGAAGTAATTGTGTTAGTGGATTGTGGAGCCACTCACAATTTTATTTCAATGAAGTTAGTTGCTGCAAATAAGTTGAAGGTGGAGGATACACCACCTTCTTGGGTCAAGATTGGAAATGGGCAGAAGGTATTAACCTGGGGTGTTTGCAGAGGGGTGGAATTATCTCTACAAGGTCTATTGGTTCAAGCTGATTGTTATCTATTTCCTCTTGATGGTGAGGACTTGGTGCTTGGAATTGACTGGTTGGAGAAATTGGGAAATATCAAGGCTAACTTCAAAGAGATGACTTTGACGGTGAAGATGGGAGAGAACACCATATTCTTGAAGGGTGACCCATCACTCTCCAAGAGAGAAGAAACTGCCAAAGAGATCATAATGGAGCTCCAACAACCACAGGAGGCCTATATGGTGGAATGCAAAGAGCTGTAAGTGACAGAATCACCTCAACAGGCCCTACTAGAGGTCATTCAACATGTCTTAGCTGAATTTGAAACTATTTTTAGAGAAAACAGTGAGCTGCCCTCTACTAGAGCAATTGATCATGCTATTGTATTGATAGAGGGATCCAACATACCTAACCTAAGGTCCTACAGATACCCCCATTTCCAAAAGAATGAGATAGAGAGATTTGTGAATGATATGCTAAAAACAGGAATTATAAGGCCTAGCACTAGTCCCTACTCTAGCCCTATTATTCTTGTGAGGAAAAAGGATGGTGGTTGGAGATTTTGTGCTGACAATCCCAAATATATTACAAATATCCTTGACTGATGAAACACATCAGAAACAAGAGAGGAATGATTGAAGAAAGCAACAAGTGAATCATCTAAAATACTAAAACCCAGATCACGAAATTTGAACATTACCCAAAAACAGTAGAGATTAAAGAAAATTACCTAACTGAGAGAAGATTAGGGTTCGTCCAGTTCAGTTCGCACTTCATTTCTTCATTTCACAGTTCGTTGAGAAGATGAAGATTAGGGTTCAGAATCGCAGAGATTGAGAAGATTAGGGTTCGAGAGAGGAATCGCAGAGATTGAGATGATGAAGATTAGGGTTCAGAATAGCACTTTGCATAATCAGAAAGAGGAACGCCATGATCGTTGATGGATGAGAGGAATCACATAATTGTTGATGGGTGAGACTCTCACTGTGAGAGGAATGGCATTCACAGAGAGAGGAAAGTGACAGAGGAAATGAAGAATTGCACTAAACTGAACTAGTGGGCTAGTTGGCTTAACAGTTTTTAGTTCGCTAACTGAACTGGAAATATTTCCATTACATAAGGGCTGATTACTAAGCCCTTTCCATTACATAAGACTTGCCCATAAAGAAGTTTGTAGCATTATTTATTGAAAATGTATCTATATATTAAACATTTGAGAATGCATCTCATTAAATGCTATTCCACATGTCATTTTCTCATGAGTTTTCTATTTAATTCTATATTCTATTAGTTAAACATTTGTGAATTCATCTCAATAAATGCAATTTCACATGTCATTATTTTTCTATTTAATTTTATTTTCTAGCCCCACATCAACGAAATCCGATTTCGAACCATAGATCTCCTAAATAGAAAAATTATATATGGTCCCACAATAATAATAATAATAATAACAATAATAATAATAATAATAATAATAATTTTTACAACTTATTTTTGCAAAGAATGTTTACAAATTCATTTATCTCTTAATTTTGTTCAATAATTTTTTACGGATCTAATTCGTTGTTATTGGACGAGTTGGTAAAATCATTGCTCATCAATGGTGGAACACGCACTACAGCAATGATGCGTACGAATATTTTGCTCATCTTTCATGCTCATTATTCAAAATTCTACATAGATTTTTTTTTTTTACTTTATATAGGGATCACATTTGGCTGAATGAGAATAAAGAATAATTAATTTATTTACTACTATATACATTCACTTCGTGTTTTTAGGTTCCCATCATCATATCATCATAATATATATTTCTAAGATGTTAGTACTTTTTTCTGATTCATTTTTTTGACAGCTTTTTTTCTGATTCATAATAATACCTGTTTTTATCTTTTTAATTATCGAATACTTATTTTAAATTACAAACATTTCTTTATTCTTTTCATTCTAAGAAACTGGTTACTCAATTGAAAGTTACTACAGAAAAGATGATGGATTTTGCAACATTGAATATATTGGTGAAATCAACGCTAATTAGGATGACGACATACGAGCATCTCGAGATGTCCAAATAAAATATTTTATAATTATTTAGCAATCCTTATGCAATGCTATTCTTTTGATATTTTGTTGATGCAATTTTGTATTTTTCAATCATCACTATATGAAGTACCGATTTTCGGTTGGAAATGTTAATTCAGTTAGTTCATTTTTGTATGGTTCAATCGAAACTCATTGCCTGTATTCACATTTATTGAATTGCAGTTTGTTTGTTTCAAATTAAGAGGTTTATTATATTTTAAATTCAATTTACATTTACGTATAGCTTATTAAGCATAAGTTACAAAATAGACATACTTGGTGATTTACCTTCTAATACGATAATTTAGTTGTAATTAAGCATAAGTTACAAAATAAACGTACTTGGTGATTTACCCTCTAATACCATAATTTCTATAATTCCAGTTATGTTGTTATTATGACATTTACGCCATAAATTTAAATCGTAGAAAGCTATATGGAACACATATTTTTTCACAAATTAATCATAATTTTGTATGAACACATATTTTCTACAGGTTGCATGAGAGTATATTATATCTAAATTAAAACCGATTTGTATTTACAATTTTGAGTAAAAATATGTTTTAAGGAGAATGACTTTTTCGCAAAAAAAAAAACACAAATAAATAAATTTCTATTATTGCGTATTTTAATTAATAATACAATATTTTAACGTAAAATATAAATCTTTAAACACACCTTGTCCCTTTTCGGGATCAAGTATATAACTTCTATATTACATGAACCAATTGTGGTATACTCATTATGTCGTCACCGTTCAGTAGAAAAATTTCAGTGGAGAATCTTAACCACCAGAAGATGATTAGTTTATGCATAAAGATAATAAGTCAATACAAAGTTTCAATAGTTTAAAATTTAATATTAAAATGATACAAAGTGCTAATCATTAGTTACTTATTTAAAAAAAAGTTGATTGGGCATTCAAAAAAAAGTTACTTAATATTTATGTGTAGAGCTGTAATGCTATGAGTTTTAAAAGATGGGTCTGTTGGATTAACGGATATATAATAGGAGGTAGTTCTGGACATATCCAATAACCTAGACCCTTTTTACACTTCATTCTTGAAACATATCCTGGGTTCATCTCCTGATACTTAAACACTTTGTTCTTGCCAGTTCGGAACCCTCGTTTGCTACTGCAATCTAAACACGGTGTTCCAGCCTCCGCTGTAATGACTTTGCCGCCATCTTCGAGTGTCACTTATGCCAAGTCATTTCTTGACATCTCGAAAACTGAGATGCACTCACCGAGCCAAGACCGCTATAAACTACTACTCCATAAACAACTTGAACTTTGGACATATGCTAATAAGTTATGTCGTCACACCCTCTAATAATTTATGTGATATAATCCGTCTTGATGAAATCCTTGCTCTATAAAATTGGGAAGAAATCTGGTACAGTTGCTAGAGTGTTGAGTATCTTTCTGCTTTGATAGACCTTGTCGCATTGAGTAATTTTGCAAACCTTTGTGATAGTATTGGCAACCGAAAATTCTTATATAGTGCAGATTTTGTTCATAATGATTGGCTGGTGTAAATTTGGAATTTATATTGTGTGACAGTCTTGAAATTTTTCTTCGCTTGATAATTGTTTTCTACCGCAAAGATTAATATGTCCATCTCTCCTGCATGATTTCATGGTCTTACTCTCCAATGAATAAAACATATTTTTAGTATCTGTAAGTGTATTGATCATGATGATCACTCATTCAAAGGACATGCATCACTGATACATCACGTACATCATAGAACAAGCATTTGTTTTTCACTCAATTTCCTTGGAATTCTTTTATAAAATGATAATCTACTTCTTTCACTATTTGATTTGGGAATGTATTATACATGAAACAACCCCCTTATTCACCTGAATCTAATGGCATAGCCGAACGAAAAAATAGGACCTTGAGAGAGATGATGAATGACATGCTAATTAGTTCTTGTGCGCCAAATAACTTGTGGGGTGAGGCTATCTTAACTGCATGTTTTATACAAAATAGAAATATGGAAAGGTTATCAACCTAACTTGCAATATTTAAAAGTGTGAGGGTATTTAGCTAAAGTTATGTTGTCGGATCCTAAAAAAAGAAAAATTGGTTGCAAAACCTCTGATTGTGTTTTTATAGTATATGCTGACCATAGCGCTGCTTATAGATTCCTTGTTGTGAAAAGTGATGTTCTAGATAAAAATACTATTGTAGAAACAAAAAATGCTGATTTCTTTGAGAACATATTTCCTCTGAAGCATGATAGTATATCTAGACAACCTTTAGTAACTTCTAATGATGAAACTTGTGAGGAACCGTATGAAGAATTAAGGAGAAGTAAAAGACCAAGAAAAGAAACATCCTTCAAAAATGATTTTTATACTTATCTTGTTGAAAAGGATCCTGAAACTTTTGTTGAAGCAATTTCTCGTTCTGAGTCGAAATTTTGGAAAGAAGCTATTAAAACTGAAATAGATTCAATTTCCAAATGTAAAACTTGGACTTTAGTTGATTTACCTCCTGGAGCAAAACCAATAGGATGCAAGTGGATTTTCAAAAGAAAATATAATCCCGATGGGTCTATTGATAAATATAAAGCTAGATTAGTAGCAAAAGGTTTTTCTCAAAAACAAAACATTGATTATTTTGATACTTTTGCTCCAGTAACAAGAATTTCTTCGATTAGAGTTTTAATAGCTATAGCTTCTATCCATAAACTAGTTATTCACCAAATGGATGTTAAAACCAGTTTTTTGAACGGAGATTTAGAAGAAGAAATTTACATGACTCAACCCGAAGGATGTATAGTTTCTGGTCAAGAGAACAAAGTATGCTAATTCCTTAAGCCGTTATATGGTTTAACACAAGCACCAAAACAATGGCATGAAAAGTTTGACAAAACTATGATTGATGATGTTTCTCCAGAACTAATGTTGATAAATGTGTTTACACTAAAACTGTGTGTGGAGAACATGTTATTATAGGCTTGTATGTGGATGACATGCTCATTTTTGGTACTTGTCTTGATATTGTTACTAGTACTAAATCTTTTCTTTCATTTAATTTTGATATGAAAGATATGGGTGAGGCAAATGTAATATTAGGAGTTAGAGTCATGAGGGAAGGTGATAGTATTACACTATCATAGGAACATTATGTTGAGAAACTTCTTAGGAATTTTGGTCACTATAACTCTACCCCATTGAGTACCCCTTATGAATCTAACTCACACTTGAAGAAAAATAGAGGTGATCTTGTTGACCAACCTCAGAATGCCCAAGTAATTGGGAGCCTACTGCATTTGATGAAATTTTCTCGATCGAACATTGCGTTCGCTGTCGGTCGTCTGAGTAGGTATACTCATAATCCTGGTCGGGATCATTGGAAGGCAATTGCTCACCTCATGCGGTATTTGAGAGGTACCATAAATTATAGTAGTACGTACAGTGTATATCCCGCAGTATTAGAAGGATACTGTGAAGCTAACTGGATATCTGATTCAGATAAGACAAAATCCACTAATGGTTATATTTTTACACTTGGTGGTGGTGCGGTTACTTGGAGGTCAGCCAAACAATCCACAATAGCTAGATCAACTATGGAGTCGGAACTTTTAGCTCTAGAGTTGACTGATACTAAAGCTGAATGGGTGAAGAACCTTTTAGCTGGAATTCCTTTGGCAATAAAGCTGACACGTCAACACATTGTTTTATTCAGTCGGCAATAGCCGTTGCAAAGAATAAGACCTATAATGGCAAAAATAGACATGTGCAATTGAGACATAATATTGTTAAACAATTGCAAAAATATGGAGCAATATCGATCAATTATGTGAAGTCAGTAGTGAGTTTGGCCGATCCTTTGATAAAACCCTTAGGTAAGAAATTAATCTGTGAGACATCAAGGGGAATGGGACTTAAGCCAGTTGAAATTAAGAAGTGATGGTAACCCAACCTTTGTGATTGGAGATCCCATGAATAAGGTTCAATGTGGTAAAAACAAGTAACTTCTTAATATTGCTAGCACTGAAAAATTAATTCAAGTAACTAATTTTATTATTCTCCCTTCCTATGGTGTTATTGTGATAGTGCTAGACTACATGGTTAAGAGTTTAAGCTTAAAGCTTTTAATGATTATCATAGCCCTTATGGGTGGCGTACGATTTGTAGCATACACCTGATGAAATCACCTATATGAGTGTCAAGTGGGACCGCTTGCATGAGATCCTAGTGAGATCTCTAGAGCACCCATGAATACCGAGCACGCGCAAGACCTAGAAGCGCAAAACGGCGAAAACAGCAGGAATTGTGGGGGTGTAATGTGATGGTAAAACCCCTAATATATAACATCTGTCTTGGGTTCCATAGCTTGCAAAACCAATTCACTGTATGTTATGTTTTATCTGTCTAGGACTGGTTCCATTGCTTGCTATACAGCTCCGATGCATTACATCTACGATGTTAACCCAGGAAACTTCTTTTATTTATTTTCCAACTTTTGAAATATGTAGGGGATTGTTGTGATTTTATTTTATTAATTTAATAGATATTTCAAAAGTGGGAATAAATCATATTGAAGTGAATATATTGTTTTGTTTTATAAGTATAATATATATATATATATATATATATATATATATGTGTGTGTGTGTGTGTTTCTTTTGGGTTTTTTTTTTGACGGAAACCAAACTACTGCATTTCAATTAAAATAATGTCACAGATACAGGTTGGGACATAATCAAAAATTATGGAACAAGCATAAAGTGTTGATGCTCTAGCAAGCATATGAGCAACAACATTCGTTTGTCTCGTAGTAAAACTAAACCAATAGTTTTACAAAGTAGAAAGCAAAGATTTGCAACTCCTAATAATAGAGCTGACTTTAGTAGTTATAAGTTGGTTTCCGTTGATATCGTTAACCACTGGCAAGCAATCCAGTTTAATGGTAACTTGCTGGACTCCACGCTCAATAAGCCACGTAATAGCCTCCACCGCTCCAGTTTCCTCTGCTTCCTGAGGGGTTGGGACACCGCCAAAAGTCATGGCATTCGCCACAACAAACGCGCCCTTCTCGTCACGCACACACATACCCACTCCAAACATATCTTGGGTGTCAAAATAGCCACATCAACATTACACTTCAACTCCCCCGGCGCCAGCGGCACCCACGCAACATGATGGGGTGCGCTAGGCACATGAAAATGCGCACCACTATAGAGACGGACGGACTCCCAATCATGCAGAACACTCATAGAAATCCGAACTGAGACATCCACCGGTCGGTCCAGCCGCTCCCATACACGCTCATTCCGCCGCTTCCAAATACACCAAAAAATCATGGCGGCAACTTTTGCTTGAGAGACGCTACCACAATTCAAGAGGGGAAAAAATGCATCACTGAAACCCCCACCTCCTTGCACTTGCTCACGAACCCCCTGCAAAAGACCAGCATGTCGCCATACATCCTCCACACGCCAGGAACGAAAGAAAACATGGAACGCATCTTCATCATGTTCCTCACTAAGCGGGCACTCCCTATGACATTGGACACGACGCGAGTGAAGATTGCACCGAGTTGGTAAGCAACCGTGCGCCACACGCCAAAGAAAAAGCTTCACCTTTTGAGGAATACGAAGACGCCAGATACTTATCCAATCACCCTGTTTCGGCAAGTGCGTATTGTTAATAATGTCCTCGATGATCATATGATAAGCAGAACAGACTGAATAAGAACCATCTCTACTCTTATTCCAAATCAAAACATCATCCTCATGTGTGCATAGTAACGACATGCGTGTAATATGTAAGGCATCGTCGCTATTGAAAAGTTGAGGAACAAGTTCAACATTCCCGTGATCACCATGAGCATTCAACAAATCTCCCACCTGTAACTCCTCATGACCCGTAACTGTAGGACTGTGCACATACGGATCCCTTCTCCCCCGAATCCAAGGGTCTGACCACACGTTGATTTTCCTACCATTCCCAACTTTCCATCTAGCCTCATCGTCACCGCTACCTGAGAAGAGTGGATACTACGCCAAACAAAACTGGGATTATGGCCCAAGCGAGCCCCCATAAAGTCCCCCAACGGGAAGTATTTAGCTTTGAAGACACGTGAAACAATAGTATCATGGTTGGTTGCAAGCCGCCAACCCTGCTTCCCTAGCATGGCAAGATTAAAGCCATGGAAATGCCGAAAACCCATACCTCCATGTTCCTTTTTCACTGCTAACTTATCCCAACTCACACTTAATACCACCAGTAGACCACCCGTTCGTACCCCACCAGAAAGAATTAATCATTCTCTCTAACTCTTCACCGAGAGACTTAGGAAGAAGAAAAGTGCTCATACAATAGGCGGGAATAGATTGAGCCACTAACTTGACCAACACTTCTCTACCAGCCTTAGAGAGATGCCTACCAGTCCAGTTCTGAATTTTCTTCCATGTTCGGTCTCGTAAATACCCAAATAACCTCTTCTTACTTCGACCAATCATAGATGGAAGGACAAGATACTTACCAGTCCCCAAACACTCTGACACGCCAAGAATATCTGTGATTGTCGCTTTCATCTCAGAAGAAGTATTTCTACTAAAGAAGACCTCTGACTTCTGAAAATTAATTGTCTGTCCAGATGCTTGCTCATAAGTTGCAAGTAGATTTTTAAGAACAGTACACTCTCTAGTAGTGGCTCTGCAAAAGAGGAAACAGTCATCAGCAAAAAGAAGGTGTGTAAGGACAGGTGCTCCCCTACACACCTTAATACCATGAATATCACCACTAACTTCAGCCCTCTTCAAAAGAGAAGTCAGCCCCTCTGCACAAAGAATAAAAAGATAAGGAGAAAGAGGATCTCCTTGTCGGAGACCTCTGCCCGGCGAAACTAAACCCACCTTCTCACCATTCATCATCACAGAATAATTTACAATTTCCACACACATAGAAATCCAACCAATCCAGGTATCATTAAAGCCCAACTTGCGCAAGACACACATTAGATAACCCCAATCAACGCGATCATAAGCTTTACTTATATCAATTTTGAGAGCAACCTCACCAACGTTACCGTTGACCTTACACTTTATATGATGAATAGTCTCTATAGCAACCATTACATTATCAAGAATAGATCTAGATGCTACAAAGGCCGATTGCTCATGAGAAATACAAATAAGAAGTACAAGCTTTAAACCATTCGCTAATACCTTGGAAATAATTTTGTAGATGACGTTACAAAGAGAGATAAGCCTAAGATCACTCATTGAGACCGGGTTCTCCACCTTTGGAATAAGAACAATATTTGCATCATTAAGCGCCGGAGGAAATTCACCATTCTCAGCCACATCCTCCCCGTGTGGAATAACTCAACACCAAAAAGATCCCAGAAACGCTTAAAAAAAGCCTGGTTAAGACCATCTGGACCCGGAGCCTTGTCGGAGTGCATTTGGAAAAGAGCTTCTTTAAATTCTTCCACTCTAAGGGGTGCCGTCAATGCCTCATTCTCCACGTCCCCAACACACTGCCTCATATGACGCACTACCGGATCATACACACTATCCTTCCGCTGAAACAATTCTTGGAAATAGTCACTAGCAACCAAACCGAGGGCTGCCTGTCCCTCCACCTCCTCCCCATTCCAGTTGACCAACTTAGTTAACATATTACGTCGACGCCGAGCACTAGCCATAGCATGACAAAATTTCGAATTAGTATCGCCGTCACGGAGCCAATGAACTTTTGCTCGCTGTCTCAAAAATGTATCCTCTTGTGCTAACAATAAGTTCAGGCGGTCATTAACTTCCTTATATCGTTGCTGTAAGTGAACTTCACGTGCCTCCCTTAAAGATTCCAACACCCTTTTACACGCGACAATCTCCTCCTTGTATTTGGTGCGCAGTTGCTTACCCCAAACATCAATACTTTCAATACAACGCCGGATCTTTGTGAGAAAATCCAACCCCTCATCTCGATCCCAACCATGACTAACAATAGAAGGAAAGTCAGGTTCATTCAACCAGGTGTTCTTAAAACGAAATTGTCTAGCATGAAACTGACGCTCCCGATCATAGAGCTGAAACAATATAGGCGAGTGATCAAATATATTGGAAATACAATTCTTCAATCTATTCCGAGGAAACACATCAACCCATGCCTGATTGACAAAAGCACGGTCAAGTCGTTCTTCCTTGAAATCATTTGTTGCACGCCCCCGTTCCCACGTGAACCGATACCCCTCCAAAGGCAAGTCTTGCAACTGACAATCCAAAATAGCTTCTTGAAAACCCCGCAACAACCAAGGAGCTCTATCCACACTCCCCCTTTTATCATCATTAGAGAGCAAGCCATTATAATCACCAAAAATACACCACGGAAGCGTGTTATCACGAGCAAGAGTTCGAAGAAGCTCCCAAGAATCTCTGCGCCTACCACTCTGAGGATAACCATAGAAATCAGTCAATCTCCAAGTAGGATCACCCTCCTTCGCAACCTCAACATCAATAAAATTAGAAGAATACTGAATCACCCGGCAATCAAACAGATGTTTCCAAAAAAGGGCGAGGCCTCCACTACGGCCTACCCTATCCACAGCAAAAGAATCATCAAAACCAAGTCTCGAACGAAGATCATCAATCTTATTAACGTGTACAAATGTCTCACAAAGAAAAAGCACCTCCGATTGGTACGTCCGGAGAAGGTCACGTAACCAGGTCACGTAACGCAAGTCATCTGGGTTTATTATTATAATATATATTAAAGTGTCTGGCTTGTAAAAGTTTACTTTGCAATTATTTTAACAAGTAAGCTTACGTTTAATATAAGAATACTCTTAATTCTAAAACGTTTATATTCATTACATGTTCCATTTTATCATTATTATATAAGTTTCACTTGGTTTTCATAACTTGTTGTTATGGTTATAATATATATTTATGTGTAGAGCTGTTATGCTATGAGTTTTAAAAGATGAGTCTGTTGGATTAAGGGATATACAATTTTAGATATAAAATGAGAAAGTTTGGAACATATAGGAGTGTCTTTTTTAAACAAAATATAATAGGAGGCAGTTTTGGACATATCCAACAACCTAGACCTTTTTTACACTTCATTCTTGAAACATATCCTAGGTTCATCTCCTGATACTTAAACACTTTGTTTTTGTCAGTTCGGAACCCTCGTTTGCTACTGCAATCTGAGACGAGACTGGTTGTACCCTTGTGGGATTTGCGTTGTAGAGGCGGATAAATCCTTCAGGGCACGTCGTCAGATCCCTCCGTTTGTTTATCTAACGCTTGCTGTGTTCGCAGGTACTCAATGTTGTTGCTGTTTCAGAGCGCAGATTACCACATACATCAATCGAAAAATTCAAATCCATATAGTTGACTGATTAATGCATATATTCAATTTGAAATGTCAAAGAAAAGTATCACAGCATTTCAACTCAGGAACACCCCCTCATATTTAAAAATACAAGCCGTATAATGATAAGATAAAACATGTGTAATCAATAATAGTTCTACAGCTTATCATGACAAGAGTTCTTTTTGCTTAATAGACATTAGCACTATTGCTTAATGACAATAATGCTTCAAGACATTTCTGACAAAGACATTAGTTTTACAGCTTGTGCTAACATCTACATTATCCAGTGTGGGTTGGGTCTTTCTTCATTGGTTTACAATTTTATCCTCAACTCTGATTTTATCCTCAATAAATTTTTCGTTTCAGCCTTTACATCAATTTTTTATTTGGTGGTGGTATTTTGTCCGTTGAAATCCTTTGATGTATTAGCTGTTGAATTGAGTCTTCGGTTTAATAGCTATTGAAAGCTATTGAAATCCTTTGATTTATTATTTTTGGTTAAACTAATTAATCAATGGACTGTTTTTTAAGGCAAAAGACAAATGTTTTTGGTATAAAAAGAACATGAGGATACACATTCAATGAGAGAGATTGACTGAATGTATAAAATAACAGAGATACAAAATAGAGAAGTATTTATCTATTTTAAGTTATACCGAGCAGTAAAATATACAGAAGGGGGTGTGAGTTTGGTGGTTTTCCTAGGTGCGGGAAAGATGATATTTTATTTTCTAAGAAGGCTGTTTTGTCCTAGAGACAACGAGCCTAGGAGAAGCTGCTAGCACATTTTGGGCAGAGCCGCGAAACGTCTTAAAGAGAGCGACCTAGTCCGCGATTCAGCCTATTTTGTTCGTGTTCGTTATTGTGCTTGTAATTGTTCCAACAATTTTAAGACGTTACTATCTGCCACGTTCGTCGAACACGACGTTGTTCCTGTTGATCTCAACAAGCCATTTCAGAAGGTATACTCGACCAAGAAATTTCTCATGCTTAAAAAATTAAATAGCTCTCCCCTTAGAGAGTTTGATTACTCAAAAGTTTTCTACTATAAATTTCTTTTTTGTGGTCGTGACCTCCAAAGATAAAGCTTTGATAACGCAAACCATAATTAGATCAACAACAAAAATGAGAATAAGAATTGTCGTAGCCCCCTTCAAGAAGTGATATGATTTTTTTCGAAAATCGATGTTACTGGTGGATTAGATGTTATAGAAATTTGGTTAGGGTTAGTGTTATTGTTTGCTGTTGCTAAGATATGAGATGTGAAATTGATTTTACCTCTGGAAAGGCTAAGGTTCTCAATGATGTTATGCATACTCAAGGGATATGTAAAAATTTGATTCTAGTTATCGTTTTAACTAAGTTGGGTTTACCCAAACCATGTGTCTAACTTGTATACCTTTACAAACGCTATTATTTTGTAACGATGAATTATGGCACTGTGAGAATGCTCAATTTGAATTGAGATGATTTATTTTTAATATTCATACTTTTTATAATATTTTGATTATGATTTTTTAAATGATTAATTTGTAATTTTTATTGTGTTACTACTAACAACTAATTGTTACATTTTTTTGAACTATTGTTTTTTATGAGCTGCAACATATATGTTTTATTTTGGACTTTTCTTATGTTTACTCTTGTATTAAATTTTTTGTTAATAAGCTACAAGAGATTTGTGTTGCAATTGATTTCATGAAAACTAGGTTTTGGAATAGGCAAAGTATTGAAAAAACCACGCCATGATATGAGGGAAAAAATGTTTATTTATTTATCTTTGTCCAAATGGAGTTAGAGATTTTTATGGTGTATATGGTTAACAATGAAAGTTATAGATTTTAATAAAATAATGACTTTTTTATTGAAATGAATAGCGTGGATTTTAAGGAATTTGTTATTGTTTAAATGCAAAAATAGTGGGGGTTCTATTTTTAATAATCCATTATTAGAACATGTGATTCTAATAATGACATATTTTTTTGATATATCATGAGAAGAAATTTATTTGTATCAACATGATGACTTTTGCTTTCCCTAATTATGAGAAGTTTAATCTCGTGATTTCATTTGTTTTGAAATTAACAAAAGTGGTAAGTGTTTATACTAGTGCGTATGACCCGTGCGTTACACGGGTATACATTACATTTTGATAATGTTCAATTACAAAGGATGAAAATAGAGGGTTTCAACATTATATATATATAAAATAAAATATTAATATTATATTATTCTATATTATACATATCTCTACACATATGTATATTGATATGATATAGTGGTTCTATTTGGCTCGAGTGATTAATTTCTGCAGTTACGCACAGAGGATATTCGATTTATAACAAAAGTATATTGATATGATAAGTTATAGATATAAAATAAATAAAAATTAGTTTAATGGATGAAATAATATATGTCATTACTTCATAGACTTATTTCATGTTATAGAAAATATATTGTAGATTCTTTTTTTGCATATAAGGAAAAAATCAGTTGGGCCGCTCATTGCTATTTCCTATATTTTTATAATATTAATAAAAAATATATTTTTTCAATATTCTACAAAATATAGTTTCCTCAATTTAGAATTGAAAATAAAGCCCCTTATGATTCTAATATCAATTTGTTTTTTGAAATCCTGTGTAAATATTTGTGTCTTATTAACTATTATCTTTATATTGAACACTGAAATGTCTCTTAGTCGAATGTATCATTCCAAGCATTTGTTTGATAAGTGTGACTAAACATGTTCATTAGAAAAATTAATTGGCTGAATGCTTGGGTTAAAATGTCAGTTAGAGTGTTACTCAAATTGTTCAAATGATTGTAAGATGCTTAATGGAAGTTTGTGCCATTGATTCCTTCATTGTGTTTCTTGTTAATGGGAGTTTGTGTTTATTGTTATGGAAATAATGATAAAAGGATTGGGTGTTTCATACCATCTGGAATGAAACATTTAGTAATTCATTAATAAGTATTAATCTGGATGTATCATCAACTTTTAAAAATTTCAAAAAGAACTTTTCAATCTCTATTTTTTTATTTGACACATTCATACAACGAATTATAAGTGAATAGTGTAACTTCCCAACAAATTATAGGATGGAATATTATATTGATCATGTGTTGTAGTACTTTAGCCATAAATTAATTTTTGTCATGAGTGGATGAGTATTGAAAAACCTTAATATATAATGATAAAAAGTATGAGTGAATAGTGTTATTTTTACTGTAAAAAAAATCTGTTATTTTGGGTATACAATATCTTGTTAGTAGTTCAATTAATAATGAAATACTTGATGTATATAGAATTTTTATAAATAGATATATTAATAGATATATTAGTATGTTGTATTGTATTCTGTCTAAGTATTTAATCATTATCGTTTTTAAATATGCATTTAAAAGACAGTAATGTATTATAAAGTTTCGAGCGTGGACAATTTACAATGTCTGAATTATGTAAACCATTTTTATGCTTAAAAATAGAGTTGTTTACAACCTATATATATGTATAGCAACGACAAATAAATTTAAGTGAACATAACCTAGCCAAAACACAACGTAAATGGTCAATGGAGGGATAATGCTAAATGAGTTTATTTTACAAATTAGTATTTTTAATTAGAGTAATTATTAATATATTTTTGCGTATAAAAAATAATATAAAATATTGACTACTATATCTATTGACCTCTGTCTCCTTAAGAATGAAACTCCCGCAACATCAGCTTCCAAAATAGAAAATAAAACAGAAGGGGGTACTTGCAGCAAGGTAATTTAGACTTACATCATATGCTTTTTATCTATTTCCAAGTAAAATAACTACTTGGAAATAGATAAAAAGCAGCGTACAAGTATCTATTTCCAAGTAATTTTGACTTACATAGTTTTTGCCCTTGTTAATTTAATGTTGCTCTAGGTTAAGAGATTCTTGTGTTGTATTTATAAATTTGAGATATTTAGTGAAATGCATGTTAATTGAATGTTGTTCTAGGTTAAGGGATACTTGTGATGTATTTCTAAACATGAGAAATTGAGGATTGTTGCTGAATATGTGAATTGTTGTTAGGTTTTGCGAGTTTGTTTTGTCGGAGCTTTGCATTCGTTGTTCGAGAGTTCGGTTCATTTGCTAGTGCGTGGTTCGCCTAGGTTGGAGTTCATTGTTGCTTCCACTTGTTCAGGTACTTTTGTTGTTTAAAACTAGAGTGACTATTTATTTATTTAAAACTGAAATTGCCTCTCTTATTTATTTTATGTGTTCCTTTTCTTTTAGTTGTGCTTGAAATGAAAGATTGATACCTAACTTGTGATGAAGTTTAGTCTTGGCAACAACAATGATTCTAAAAATCAATTGCTAATAACTGTTTTGATAGAACCATGATGATTTATTTCTTCATAGATATTGCATTGATATGTAGGCTTTGTTTTCTTGATACCTATCAAATATAAGTTATGCAAACTCTTCTATTACTATTTTTTAGAAATAGATCACCTTTTTTTATATTATATATTTTATACTTGAACAAGAATATAAGTTATGCAAACTTGTATATGTGTGGTGAATGAAACTAGCAAAGTAAAATCGAATATGCCTAAATATGCGAATTGTTTGTTGTTTGTCACCTATAATAGGTTTTTAAGTTCTCTTATCAGGAATTTATTATAAATAAATACTGGGAAATTATGGATAGAGAGTGGATGTCTGCCAATCGTCAGTCCAAGGAATATGTTGCTGGAGTGGATTATTTTGTGAAGTGTGCTGTTGAACGTTTAGGGACTTCTAGTAACATGAAGTGTCCCTGTTTGAGTTGTTGTTATGTAAAATCAGTTAATGCAGAGGAGTTGGCAGGACATTTAAAGGGTTACGGAATAGATCAAAGTTACACTTGTTGGACAATGCATGGTGAGGAAAGAGGTGAATCTTCAAATATGGGTAATAGTACTGAGAGATGTGCACCGGTTGACACCGAAAGACCTACATTTGAAGGGGGCGAATTTGAAGAGATGCAAAGGCTGTTGAAGACGATCTTAATGACTGTCCTCAAATGTTTGAGAAATTGATAACGGATGCGGAGACACCGTTGTATTGAGGTTGTACTGAATTCACAAAACTATTGGCTGTGATAAAGTTGTATAACTTGAAAACTTGCCACGGATGAACGGATAAGAGCTTTACGGAATTACTCGCACTGTTGAAAGAAATGTTGCCGAAGGATAATGTGCTCCCTTCTCGGACGTATGATGCAAAACAAATGTTAGGGTCCATTGGGTTGAACTATGAGAAGACACATGCTTGTCCCAATGATTGCATTTTATTTCGGAATGAACATGCATCGTTAAAGTCGTGTGTCTAATGCATCGCGATATAAAAATAAAGAATCTGCTCTAGAAAAGGTGGTTGTGGTATTTTCCCATAATTCCTCGATTTAGGCGCATGTACCATAGTTCAGAAGATGCAAAACACTTGACATGGCATGATGATGAAAGGATTAAAGATGGCATGCTACGACACCCGGCGGATTCTCCGCAATGGAAGAAAATTGATATTGATTATCCTGATTTCGGGTTGGATCCAAGAAACCTACGACTTGCATTGTCTGCTGATAGATTTAATCCGCACGGCATTCAGAGTAGCTCCCACAGTACATGGCCCGTGATTTTGGCGATCTATAACTTACCTCCATGGCTTTGCATGAAACGCAAATATATGATGTTGTCTTTGTTAATTTCTGGGCCCAAACAACCGGGAAATGATATTGATGTATACTTGGCTCCGTTAATTGTAGACTTGAAGCTAATGTGGGAGACTGGAGTAGAGGTGTATGATGGGTTCAGAGAAGAAACTTTCACCCTGAGGGCTATGATTTTTGGCACAATTAATGACTTTCCAGCATACGGCAATCTATCTGGGTACAGTAACAAAGTCAGTGTGCGTGCCCTATATGTGAAGATAACACTGATTGGATGTGGTTGGAACATGGTAGGAAGAATATCTACTGTGGTCACCGTAGGTTTTTGCCATCTACTCATCCGTATCGACTGTTGAAAAAGGCATTCAATGGGAATATCGAAACCCGTAAAGCTCCCATGGCTTTGATGGGTGAATAACTATTTGAAAAGGTGAGAGGTTTGAACATTAAATATGGGAAGCCTTTTGCAGGAGAGCTTGCCAAACGGGGGTAGAAGAAAAAGTCAATTTTCTTTGAGTTGCCATACTGGAAGTCATTATATGTAAGGCACTTCATTGATGTGATACCATCAACTCGAGGTTAGACTTGCTTAGTATGGGGTTGAGACCAGAATTGGGTCCGATAAAGAAGGGTACCCGTACATATCTACCTCCGGCAGCTCATACTTTATCTAAAAAGGAGAAGACCGTGTTTTGTAACTTTCTTCATGGAGTTAAAGTTCCAGAGGGTTACTCTTCAAATATTATGAACCTTGTATCGATGAAAGACCTCAAGTTAAAGTCTTTAAAGTCTCATGATTGCCATATTCTAATGGAGAATTTGCTACCCATTGGTATACGTTCCATTTTGCCTAAGAAAGTGCGCAAGACCCTAACCAAACTTAGAAAAGCAGCAATATATAAAAAATGAGCCTGAAATTGTGACAAAACTGACAAGTAATCTTCGTAGACACATGTTCCTCAATGTTATCATATCAGGCGAGCATGAAAATTCAAATAAATATGGATTTCAAAGGCATTCTAGGAATACCTTGTTCCTCAGCAAATAACATGCGCACATCACCTATGTATGAGAGACTACAAACTTTGGCATACAGATCTGACTGCAAGCATACGGTTCAAAGGCATTCTAGGAATACGGATGAAGTATACCACTGTGAACAAGTAGCTACAAAGCCACCTACTCAAGCAAATCAAGACAGAGATTTGTCAACAACAATGCATCAGAATTGCAAATAACCTAGGGTTTGTTTGAGCGACTTGTTTTTTCCGAGAAACAAATAGAAAATAGATTAGGGATAAAAAGGGAAAAAAGGATTCTGATTTTCTTGCAAATTGGTTCATATAGCACCCCCAATGCCCAAATTCTATCACAGATCTTCCGATGCAAAAACAATGAGATCACACGAGAGTAGATATAGAAAAACAATGAGATCAATGTGGAAGTGTGATTCATAGCCAAATAGTCAGGGTTTTGAATCTACAAGTGAAATCATGTGTAGGATCTGAACAAAAAGGTTTTAGTGCGAGAAAAAGAGACCGAGAAGGAGAAAGAAAGTCGTTACCTGCTACCACCATCGAGAAGAGAACGATGGCATGACCGATGAACAACGGCAACAGAGTAGTGAGATTGAAAGAGAACAGCGATGGTGAAGGAAAGAGAGAGGCGATGGTGAGAGTGAGAGAGAACGGCGATGAGAAAGGTCCAGAACGAACGAGAGAGCACGAGAGCTGTAAAGGGGAAAGGGTTTCTGCTATTCTACTTCCTTAGAGGATTTTTTACTTTTTAGTTTCTATTTCTACGCTGTAAAACTAATAGCAAACAAAATAATAATTTTTTATATAAAAATATTAGAGGGGAACGGTTTCGAACCGTTGTGTAATAGGATAAACAAAAAACCGTTGCTAGTGAACTTTTGGGAACGTTTTTTACACGTTGCCGAAAAAAAAATTAAAATTTTTTTCAATTTAGCATTGGGATCAAGAAACCGTTGCCATTGGTATCTAAGGCAACGGTTTTTTAAGCGTTGCAAATTTAGGCGTTGCCGTAGGGTCAAAATGTTGTAGTGTCTGTAACAGAAATTTCCCCTGTCCGTCATGAATGCGGTCTTTTCCTGATCTGGTGGAGGCATGGCAATTTGATTGTACCCAGAATAGGCGCCCAGGAAGGACAACATTTTGTATCCACTCGCATTATCGACCAGACGATCAACACTGGAGACGGGGAAGCATCCTTCGGGCATGCTTAGTTGAGGTCAGTATAGTTTACGCACATTCTCCGTTTGCCATTTGCCTTCTTAACCAGGACGACATTAGACAGCCACGTGGTGTATTTTATTTCTTTAATGAAGCCTGCATCGAGCAATTCCTCAACGGCCTTGGACGCTGCTCGCGCCTTCTCTTCTTTCTAAACTCTCCTCCTTTGAGCAACCCATTTCGCTCCTGGGTTGACTGCTAAGTGATGGCATGCCACTTGAGGGGGAACTCCGGGCATGTCCGCCGCGCTCCAGGCAAACAGATCCTTGTGGTCTTAGGCATTGGACGAGCTTGTCCTGAGTCTCAGGGGAGAGATTCTTTCCAATCTTGATTGTCTTCTTTGGGTCGTCCCCTAGTTGCACGTGACAAAACTCTCCATCTGGCTCTGGTCGCTTGATTCCGTTCTTCAATTCTTTGGTCAAAAGGTCGTCTCCTTCTTCTTCCTCACTATCTGGGTCATAACGAGCATCAAGATCTGCCAAATTTACCTGTCTGCTGCTTTTCATTGTTTCTTCTATTTCTCTTGCTACTTTTTTACCTTTTTCCTTTAGTCCCAGAAGGAATGCTCCCTTTGCGGACAGTAAGTCGGCTGGGACAGTTGCGACCTCCCCAGACTTGGTGTAGAACTTCATCTTCAGATGGACGGTTGACGGAACTGCTTCTAAACGGGCAAGGGTTGGTCGCCCAATGACACACTGATAGACCGATTTGCACGGCAAAACGATGAAATCCGCTCTGACCGTCCTGAAGAGGGGATTTTCTTCAGTATCATCTCCAAAGGTCACCATCAGCTCTACCGTCCTATAAGAGTTGTCGAGGCACCATTGAATCCGGTGAGAACTGTTCCTCTGTATGGCCTTAGGTCATCTTTCAAAATCTTCAACGCGTCCAACAGGTCTTCGAATATTATATCTGCTGAACTACCTTGATCCACTAATATTCGCCTAACTTCCACGTTCGCCATTACTGCGATGATCACCAAAGGTACTTCGTAGTTGGGCGTTCCGTCGATGAGATCCTCGTCTCCAAAGGAGATGGATGGTCGTACGGAAGGCGGCCGTGGAGTTGAGGTCTAGGCGACGCTCATGATCTCGTCCCATCTTCTTTTGATCGATCTGTTAGTCGAGGAGTCCGTGGGTATTCCTCCGGATATGACCATAGCGACCGGTCTTCCCTTCGACTTCCTAGCGCCTATACTATTCTCTTCATCGTCGTCCTCTTCTACGACTATGATCGTGTCATCTGCTTCTGCTTTTCCCCTTCTTGGTGAACGGGTAACCTTCCGCTCTTTCTCGTGCTTCCGCATGATCTCTTTTTACGTACTGAGTCAACTTCCCTCTTCGGATTAGAGCTTCCACATCATCTTTAAGAGCCATGCAGTTGTTAGTGTCATGCTCGTTACTCTTATGATACCTACAATATTTTTTCGAGGGACGCTACCCGTCTTTGAGCACGAGGGGTTCCGGTGGTTTGACATCTCTGAATTCTACGTTGGCACACTCCGCTAAAATGTTCGCGTACGAAGTATTTAGCTTAGTGCGTTCAGCGAAACTCTTGAACCTACTTTCCCTAGTCGGGCGGTTATTGGTGCACTCTTCTTTTGCCTTTATATCGTTTTCTGATAGCGAGTGTTGGTTCATGCCCGCCTCAGTAGCTTCCAAAGCGGTCGTTCTCTCCTCATAATTCATGAACCTTTGGGAGTGTCTTAGGAACGTCTCTAGGTCCCTGGGAATGTGGAGACCCACCTCCACTTCGAAACGACTTCCTCTTAAGAGGCCCATTCTCAAGAAGAATAACCTCTGATTATCGTCCAAGTTTCTGACTTGATCGGCTTCTCGATTGAATCTTTTGACATAACTTCTCAAAGACTCATGCGGGCCTTGTCTGACGGCGATCAAAACGTCCTGAGATTTTGGCTTGATCCTGGAAGTCGTACAGCGGGCGGTGAACACCCTAGCCATCTGCTCCCAAGATGAAATGGTGTTGGGTTTTAGCTCGGTGAACCATTCCAACGCCGACCCTTCTACAGTAAGGGGGAAGATTTTGCATTTTACAGGTCCGGGCGCTCCGCGATATTTCATCATAATATCAAAGTGCTTTAAATGGGCGTCCAGATCTTTCACGCCGTTGTACATCTTAAGGTCGGTCGGAGGCTTTTCCAACGAGCGTGGGATGCGAAACTCATCTATTTCTCTCGTATATGGTCCAAGGCTGGTATCCCTCTTATTTTGACGGCACAGTCGCTTTTCTGGGTAGCTTGCTCCATGACCGTGGTCGTTGGAATAATATTTCGACCGATATGAGTATCGCTCGTTAGATCGACGTCGAGAACGAGTAGGTGAACTGGTCGAACCACGAGAGGAACCTTCGTGTGATGATTCTTCAGGCCAGTAAGTGTAATCAGACGTGGACGAAGTCTTTCTTGGTGGGGTGGCCGCTCCTCCTCGTCCCCTCTTCGGGGGTTGAAGATCGATGGACAAGCTGCCTTCGCGGAGGCGATCGACGAGGTCTTGCTGTAAGAGTCCCACCTGGAATAGCAATAAATGAGATTCATTCTCAAATGTTATATATATATAGATTTGAATTTCAAACAACTTATTATTCTTGTATAGGTATATGGAAACTTCCATGTGTATGAGTTTTGATCCCATATAATACGTGTATTAGGGGGAAGTTATAAATTAATGGCAAAGTTATTCTATTTTTGAACATTAATGGGAAAATTATTATATTTTGAAATTGTATTTTGAGGTAAGACATGTGAACAGTTGTCAATTATGTGGCATGTGAATTGTTTAGATGGGCAAATTATGTGGTGACATTTGTGAGTTTCTTATTTTAGATTATTCATGGTTGTAATAGTAATAGATATAGATATAGATTATATATAGATATAGATTATAGGTTTAAATATGTATTTAGTCCCTGCAAATGTCCCTGTTTTTCGATTTAGTCCTTGCAAATTATTTTTTTTTTAAATACGTCCCTGCAAAATAACTTTTTTTTTAATATGCCCTTTCGAAAGTTGGAATTTTAAAAACGTCCCTGCAAAATAACTTTTTTTTTAAATACGTCCCTACAAAATAACCTTTTTTTGAAATACGTCCCAACAAAAAAAAATTGTGATATTTTGCAGGGACGTATTTAAAAAATAAAGTTATTTGGTAGGGACGTATTTAAAAAAAAACTATTTTGCAGGGACGTATTTAAAAAGTTTATTTTGTAGGGACGTATTTAAAAAAAAAAAATTTTTTAGGGACGTATTTTAAAAAAAAATTATTTGAAGGGACTAAATCGAAAAACAGAGACATTTGCAGGGACTAAATACATATTTAAACCTAGATTATATTTTGAATAATAATAGTTGTACAATTATTTTTCTACACGTGGTTGACTTGCTTAATTTTGGTTCAAATATTATATTTGTGAAAAATATCAAAAATCCGTTTTGTAAAAGTTTTTGATATGAAGGACGTTGGTGAAGTAAATATAAATTACTTCTGCTGTAAACCAAGCACTCGTTATGATCCTAGTGTCATGTTGTTCAAGAACACCAGTGGAAGTGTTCAACAATCTAAGTATGCGAGCTTCATTTGCAGCATTTTGTTTGCAGCTGGTTGCACTACAAATATAACTAATGTTGTGAGTTTACTATATGGGTTTACTACTAGTTCTAGTAATGAGCACTTGTGTGCTACTGAGAAGGTCATGATGTACCTTAAAAAGAACCATGACCTGAGATTACAAATAGTTTCCCACTGTGCTATGAAGTTACAGTGAGGATGAATGAAATGGTCTTTTAGATAATACTATCAAGAATACCAACAGAAGAGCGACCGGGTCCGCGACTCGGCCTATTTTGTTCGTTTTCGTGATTGTACTTGTAATTGTTCCAACATGATGTTATCACAGAAAGTTTCAAGTGTATTCTTTAAATAATACTATCAAGAATACCAACGGAAGACCAAAAAAACACTATCTCACTCATACAATACAAAACACAATAAATAAATTATATTTCATCCCTCATATAAGCCACTAAAGAATATAGCTTCTTCACATAAACCAATTGTATTTTTCATTACGAACATTGTGATTTAACTATAATTGGAAATGTAGTTTTCTTGTTAGAACAATCGAGTTTTAATCCTTCTCTAAGTTTGTAGAGTGATTATATAATTAAAAAAATAGCACAAAATCACACGCAAAAGTAAACTGCCAGCAACAGGGTGTGTGCCTTAAATAGGAAACTTGTAGTGAAACAAAAATTTGCACGCCAAAGAGTTAGCTCCTCTTTTGCTGCACCAGATTTTGGTATCCACATTTAAAAATCATAATTAAGGAAAATAAAAATAGTGAACAGGAAATTATTACTAAGTGTTGAATATAGTCATATTTAGTTTTATTCTCTAGTTATTATCAATGATATAGTTTCCTCTTTTAGAGAGATTCTTTTTGTAGATATGCGTACCTTCTCATTAGCAATGTAAGAAATTCATTCCATCATTATTAATATGGTATCTAGAGGAAGGTTAACCCTAGTTTCAGTTTGCTGTTGAGTGTCCAAGAGACACCAACTAGACCCGGCAAGACTAGTCAAGGCTTTTGGAATCACACGCAGGATTGAGAAACTGCAAAAGGAGCCCAAGAACGGAAGGCAAGCATAGCATTTTTATGGAACAGACGCGTTTACGCAAGACGAGTCGCGTAACCACCCGATTGGCTGAAAACGACAAGGAAACAATGCTCAGGAAAGCTCTGCATCGTCGGCGGCTTCTGCAACGCCAACAACTACGATGAACACAAGGAAAGGTGCGAGCACGAACAGGTAAGAGGCAAAATTCTGTTTTACCAGTGGAAAGGCCTGGGAATTAGGGCACCATTGTAGTGAAAGTGGTTGGAGTGTGATGATATTGGTTGAAGATGTGGAATTGACAGAGGAAGGGGAGACTAGAAGGATTGAAGGGGTGAAGGTTACTGTAGAGGAATCTGACAATGGTGAGGAACTGGGTAGTTAAATTCAAGATTCTATCTAAACTCCGGGAGAGACTTCAGAAGCGTAACTCGGAGAATCATAACACGATTCGTAAGAGTCTACATATTTTGCAAACTTAGAGAAATATGCATATAAATTCATATATATCCATATGAAACACCATAAGAAAGTCAAACATTGTAAATCTTTATCAAGAGTAAATCTTTATCAAGAGAGATGGGAATTGAGAGACTAGTACCCGTAGTTTTTTCCTCCAATGGCTCAACTTGTGGATAGGTGTGAAGGGCCTCGTTTTTTGGAGTAGACTCAAATTTCTATGTTTCTGTTTCTTTTGGAATAGAACGAGAAGCCTTGTATTTGTTAAAATCATGAAGAACAAGACCCAGAGCCTTTGCAGGAGCCAATAAAGTATGCAATGAGATGTGGCAGCCAACAATTATCTTCTTTGCGGACACGTCCTGGTCTGTGTCTGATCTGTATGGTGGCGCACTCGGTACTGGCGTCTTAAGGATGTTCTACGTCGCTCCTCTGTAACAGAAATCTTTGCCAAATTACTATGTGCTATTTATAATACAATGGCGTCTTAAGGATGTTCTACGTCGCATAAGGTCACTGTTCTCCAACTGTAACTGAGGTGGTGGTGCGGCCACTACTTCTGTACTTAGGTACGGGTGCAGATTGCGCTCCTCTATAATATAGAAAGTGTCAGAGGGTGTTCTAAGGGATGCAACCCCTATTTTATATACTAGAGAACATTGGCGCCGATCGTGGGGCTGCCGGTAAAACTTCTCGATTATACATCACTAAAAAAACAATAAAAATAAAACTCTATTACATTTAATTAAATAAATTACAGAAATCGTTGTTGTCTTCGATGCACACAGGAAAGAGAGGAATTGATATGAGTGATTGTGTGAGTGCGGGTTGGCTGAAAAATAAAGTACTTGGATGCAAATTATTTTTGAGTATCGTTAAGTTTAAAGACATTTTCCTACTCCTTATAAATGCAAAAATTCCATAAATGCCTTTAGTGTAACTATTAAAGAAAATATTTTTATTCTATACAAGAAGTTATGATGACAATGATTCTCTAAATCCTTCTAAATCATCGAACAAAATTTATCCATGTTTAGAACTAACACGAAAGGTTGAATTGTTCAAAAAATATTTATCACAAAGAATTAATGAAATTCGGAAAAAAAGTGTGAAAAGAAGTTGAAGATGGTAAGCTTTATGCAACAGGAACTGAAACAAACTATTGAGGTTGAAAGGTATGGATTTGAGAAAAGATACAAAATAGAGTCGGCTCATCAGGTCCTACACTCCTAATGATATAATGAGACTAGAAAACCTCAAGGATTTTATTATTGAATATGAAGAAAAAAACGTGAGCTTCAAACAAGTCTTAAGATTCTAAAAGACAACCAATTAGCTCAACTGCTGAAGTTTCAAGAATGGGAGGCGACATGGGTTGAAGGTGTAAAGTCTTTGGCACAAAAGGGGGTATTAAACATAGTTACCTCAAAGGAACTTTGGACTAGGGTTTCTTCCAGAGACCAATCGATCTTCTGAAACCATAATGTGCACTTCAATAGCACCATGCTTAGAAGCAATTGACCGGTTTCATGTGAATTTAGCAAAGAAGTGGATTCATGTGATTGCATAATGATTTGGCCAAAGTGTTGGTGCTAAAGAAGTGGGGATTGTGGTTTCAGAAGATCGACCGATCTCTGGAAGTAACCCCAGTCCAAAGTTCCTTTGAGGCAACTATGTTTAACAACTCCTTTTGTGCCCAAGACTTTTCACCTTCCACCTATGTAGCCTCTCATTCTTGAAACTCCATTATTTGAGCTAATTGGTTGTCTTCTCGAACGTTAAGACTTGTTTCAAACTTACTTTTCTATTTTTCATATTCAATATTAAAAACGTTGAGCTTTTCTGTTCTCCTTACATCATTAGGACTCTATTTGGTATCTTCTCTAAAATCCATCACTATCAACCTCAATAATTTTTTCTCTTCCGGTTACATAAGGCGTACCTTCTTCAGGTTCTCTTTACCCTTTTTTCAAATTTCTTGAATGCTTTTGGACAAATCTTTTTTGAACAATTCAACCTCTCGTGTTAGTTCCAAACATGGATAAACTCTGTTCGATGATTTAGAAGGTTTTAGAGAATCAGTGTCATCATAACTGCTTTTACAGTATAAAAATATTTTTTTTAGGCAACGCAACAATGAATAAATGTAGTCCACCCCTCCCTTCTTATAGTCAAATTTCAAATATTGTTTTGAAAGAATGAGAGAAGTCTTGTGGTCAAGTTTGTGCTTTAGCAAGTGAAGAGGGTGAGTTGGAGGAGGAAGGTGTGTTCTTCGTTAGTTGAAAAGAGTGAGGTGAATATTCTAAGGTGGGGCCCAATGATGAAGTGGATCCACGTTTCGATGGAGTAGGCATATAAAGGGTCGGAGACGGAGTAACCACATTCGGGACGCATCTTTCGAATTTATCTTCACTTTAATATTTTCATCCTCTAACATGATACTTTATTAGTGATGATTCATTGTGTATCAATGTTGTAAAATAGCAACACTAAATCAAAACAGAATGTGAAAATGACTCGATATATGCTCATCAATGCTGTCAATTATCATCAATCGAACCATATCATAGCAAAATTTTAACAAAGCACTATTTAGTGCTATTTGTGATGAACAACTGTTTTGACATATGATGTGTGGGTGATGTGTATGACAAGACCCAAAAATAATGCAAAGCAGAACACAATCTCACATCATTAAAGCTCGGCTTTGAGAGAGAGTGTCGCCCACTATGGATTTTGGGGCGTCCAACTCTTGTCTTGTGCCTAATTTGTGAGCAACGCTCACATTTGTGGGGGTGTTATAAATTATGTGCTTTTCAACAAGGAATTAGGTTATAATGCCTTGTAATTAACTTGTACCTAATTCTATTATGATAAAAGGATTATAAATAGCTAGCTCCTGTTGTTGTAAGTCAGTTTTGAACTCAGTTGTAAGATTGGAGACTGGTTCTCTCGAATTAGCCACATTAATACTGATGATAGCAGACCCTTATTGAAAAGAGTGTATTGTAGAACGAAAAAGGAATATGGGGAGGGCATTATTGTAAAAAGGGGTTCAATAGAATGTATATAAATTGAAACTATTTTTAGAGAAAACAGTGAGCTGCCCTCTACTAGAGCAATTGATCATGCTATTGTATTGATAGAGGGATCCAACATACCTAACCTAATGCCCTATAGATACCCCCATTTCCAAAAGAATGAGATAGAGAGATTTATGAATGATATGCTGAAAACAAGAATTATAAGGCCTAGCACTAATCCCTACTCTAGCCCTATTATTCTTGTGACGAAAAAGGATGGTAGTTGAAGATTTTGTGTAGACTACCGAGCTTTGAACAAGCTGACAATCCCAAATAAATTTCCAATACCCTTGACTGATGAAACACATCCAAAACAAGAGACGAATGATTGAAGAAAGCAACAAGTGAATCATCTAAAATACTAAAACCCAGATCACAAAATTTGAACATTACCCAAAAGCAGTAGAGATTAAAGAAAATTACCTAACTGAGAGAAGATTAGGGTTCGTTCAGTTCAGTTCGCACTTCATTTCGCAGTTCGTTGAGAAGATGAAGATTAGGGTTCAGAATCGCAGAGATTGAGAAGACTAGGGTTCGAGAGAGGAATCGCAGAGATTGAGATGATGAAGATTAGGGTTTAGAATAACACATTGCATAGTCGAAAAGAGGAAAGCCATGATCGGTGATGGAGGAAAGGAATCACATAATCGTTGATGGGTGAGACTCTCACTGTGAGAGCAATCGCATTCGCAGAGAGAGGAAATGAGGAATTGCACTAAACTGAAATAGTGGGCTAGTTGGCTTAACCGTTTTTAGTTCGTTAACTGAACTGGAAATATTTCCATTATATAAGGGCTGATTACTATGCCCTTTTCCATTACATAAGACTTGCCAATAAAGAAGTTTGTAGCATTATTTATTGAAAATTTATCTATATATTAAACATTTGAGAATGCATCTCATTAAATGCTATTCCACATGTCATTTTCTCACGAGTTTTCTATTTAATTCTATATTCTATTTGTTAAACATTTGTGAACTCATCTCAATAAATGCTATTTAACATGTCATTATTTTTCTATTTAATTCTATTTTCTAGCCCCACATCAATGAAATCCGATTTTGAACAATAGGTCTACAAAATAGAAAAATTATATATGGTCCCACAATAATAATAATAATAATAATAATAATTTTTTACAAATTATTTTTGCAAAGAATGTTTACAAATTCACTTATCTCTTAATTTTGTTCAATAATTTTTTACGGATCTAATTCGTTGTTATTGCACGAATTGGTAAAATCATTGCTCATCAATGGTGGAACACGCACTGCAGCAATGATGCGTACGAATATTTTGCTCATCTTTCATGCTCATTATTCAAAATTATACATAGATATTTTTTCTTTACTTTATATAGGGATCACATTCGGCTGAATGAGAATAAAGGGTAATTAATTTATTTAGTACTATGGGATCAAACTTCTCTGTATGAGTGAGAGGTATCGTGAGAGAGAGTGGCACTCGGCTGCACAACTCAGGGTGACTGAGAATGAATCAAATAAGGAAGATGAGTATGCTGGAGCGTCAGGATGGCAGAATGTGCGGAGAAAGAAGGCTGAGCAAGGGAGAGCAAGAGGAAGGAAGAATATGGATGTGTAGAGCTGTTATGGTTATAATATATATTTATGTTGTTATGGTTATAATATATATTTATGTGTAGAGCTGTTATGCTATGAGTTTTAAAAGATGAGTCTGTTGGATTAAGGGATATACAATTTTAGATATAAAATGAGAAAGTTTGGAACATATAGGAGTGTGTTTTTTAAACAAAATATAATAGGAGGCAGTTTTGGACATATCCAACAACCTAGACCTTTTTTACACTTCATTCTTGAAACATATCCTAGGTTCATCTCCTGATACTCAAACACTTTGTTTTTGTCAGTTCGGAACCCTCGTTTGCTACTGCAATCTGAGACGAGACTGGTTGTACCCTCGTGGGATTTGCGCTGTAGAGGCGGATAAATCCTTCAGGGCACGTCGTCAGATCCCTCCGGTTGTTTATCTGACGCTTGCTGTGTTCGCAGGTACTCAATGTTGTTGCTGTTTCAGAGCGCAGATTACCACATACATCAATTGAAAAATTCAAATCCATATAGTTGACTGATTAATGCATATATTCAATTTGAAATGTCAAAGAAAAGTATCACGGCATTTCAACTCAGGAACACCCCCTCATATTTAAAAATACAAGCCGTATAATGATAAGATAAAACATGTGTAATCAATAATAGTTCTACAGCTTATCATGACAAGAGTTCTTTTTGCTTAATAGACATTAGCACTATTGCTTAATGACAATAATGCTTAAAGACATTTCTGACAAAGACATTAGTTTTACAGCTTGTGCTAACATCTACATTATCCAGTGTGGGTTGGGTCTTTCTTCATTGGTTTACAATTTTATCCTCAACTCTGATTTTATCCTCAATAAATTTTTCGTTTCAGCCTTTACATCAATTTTTTATTTGGTGGTGGTATTTTGTCCGTTGAAATCCTTTGATTTATTAGCTGTTGAATTGAGTCTTCGGTTTAATCAATGGACTGTTTTTATTTTCCTAGGTGCGGGAAAGATGATATTTTATTTTCTAAGAAGGCTGTTTTGTCCTAGAGACAACGAGCCTAGGAGAAACTGCTAGCACATTTTGGGCAGAGCCGCGAAACGTCTTAAAGAGAGCGACCTAGTCCGCGATTCAGCCTATTTTGTTCGTGTTCGTTATTGTGCTTGTAATTGTTCCAACAATTTTAAGACGTTACTATCTGCCACGTTCGTCGAACACGACGTTGTTCCTGTTGATCTCAACAAGCCATTTCAGAAGGTATACTCGACCAAGAAATTTCTCATGCTTAAAAAATTAAATAGCTCTCCCCTTAGAGAGTTTGATTACTCAAAAGTTTTCTACTATAAATTTCTTTTTTGTGGTCATGACCTCCAAAGATAAAGCTTTGATAACGCAAACCATAATTAGATCAACAACAAAAATGAGAATAAGAATTGTCGTAGCCCCCTTCAAGAAGTGAGATGATTTTTTTTGAAAATCGATGTTACTGGTGGATTAGATGTTATAGAAATTTGGTTAGGGTTAGTTTTATTGTTTGCTGTTGCTAAGATATGAGATGTGAAATTGATTTTACCTCTGGAAAGGCTAAGGTTCTCAATGATGTTATGCATACTCAAGGGATATGTAAAAATTTGATTCTAGTTATCGTTTTAACTAAGTTGGGTTTACCCAAACCATGTGTCTAACTTGTATACCTTTACAAACGCTATTATTTTGTAACGATGAATTATGGCACTGTGAGAATGCTCAATTTGAATTGAGATGATTTATTTTTAATATTCATACTTTTTATAATATTTTGATTATGATTTTTTAAATGATTAATTTGTAATTTTTATTGTGTTACTACTAACAACTAATTGTTACATTTTTTTGAACTATTGTTTTTTATGAAAACTATTGTATTAAATTTTTTGAACTATTGTTTTTTTTGAACTATTGTATTAAATTTTTTGTTAATAAGCTACAAGAGATTTGTGTTGCAATTGATTTCATGAAAACTAGGTTTTGGAATAGGCAAAGTATTGAAAAAACCACGCCATGATATGAGGGAAAAAATGTTTATTTATTTATCTTTGTCCAAATGGAGTTAGAGATTTTTATGGTGTATATGGTTAACAATGAAAGTTATAGATTTTAATAAAATAATGACTTTTTTATTGAAATGAATAGCGTGGATGTTAAGGAATTTGTTATTGTTTAAATGCAAAATTAGTGGGGGTTCTATTTTTAATAATCCATTATTAGAACATGTGATTCTAATAATGACATTTTTTTTTGATATATCATGAGAAGAAATTTATTTGTATCAACATGATGACTTTTGCTTTCCCTAATTATGAGAAGTTTAATCTCGTGATTTCATTTGTTTTGAAATTAACAAAAGTGGTAAGTGTTTATACTAGTGCGTATGACCCGTGCGTTGCACGGGTATACATTACATTTTGATAATGTTCAATTACAAAGGATGAAAATAGAGGGTTTCAACATTATATATATATATAAAATAAAATATTAATATTATATTATTCTATATTATACATATCTCTACACATATGTATATTGATATGATATAGTGGTTCTATTTGGCTCGAGTGATTAATTTCTGCAGTTACGCACAGAGGATATTCGATTTATAACAAAAGTATATTGATATGATAAGTTATAGATATAAAATAAATAAAAATTAGTTTAATGGATGAAATAATATTTGTCATTACTTCATAGACTTATTTCATGTTATAGAAAATATATTGTAGATTCTTTTTTTGCATATAAGGAAAAAATCAGTTGGGCCGCTCAATGCTATTTCCTATATTTTTATAATATTAATAAAAAATATATTTTTTCAATATTCTACAAAATATAGTTTCCTCAATTTAGAATTGAAAATAAAGCCCCTTATGATTCTAATATCAATTTGTTTTTTGAAATCCTGTGTAAATATTTGTGTCTTATTAACCATTATCTTTATATTGAACACTGAAATGTCTCTTAGTCGAATGTATCATTCCAAGCATTTGTTTGATAAGTGTGACTAAACATGTTCATTAGAAAAATTAATTGGCTGAATGCTCGGGTTAAAATGTCAGTTAGAGTGTTACTCAAATTGTTCAAATGATTGTAAGATGCTTAATGGAAGTTTGTGCCATTGATTCCTTCATTGTGTTTCTTGTTAATGGGAGTTTGTGTTTATTGTTATGGAAATAATGATAAAAGGATTGGGTGTTTCATACCATCTGGAATGAAACATTTAGTAATTCATTAATAAGTATTAATCTGGATGTATCATCAACTTTTAAAAATTTCAAAAAGAACTTTTCAATCTCTATTTTTTTATTTGACACATTCATACAACGAATTATAAGTGAATAGTGTAACTTCCCAACAAATTATAGGATGGAATATTATATTGATCATGTGTTGTAGTACTTTAGCCATAAATTAATTTTTGTCATGAGTGGATGAGTATTGAAAAACCTTAATATATAATGATAAAAAGTATGAGTGAATAGTGTTATTTTTACTGTAAAAAAAATCTGTTATTTTGGGTATACAATATCTTGTTAGTAGTTCAATTAATAATAAAATACTTGATGTATATAGAATTTTTATAAATAGATATATTAATAGATATATTAGTATGTTGTATTGTATTCTGTCTATGTATTTAATCATTATCGTTTTTAAATATGCATTTAAAAGACAGTAATGTATTTTAAAGTTTCGAGTGTGGACAATTTACAATGTCTGAATTATGTAAACCATTTTTATGCTTAAAAATAGAGTTGTTTACAACCTATATATGTGTATAGCAACGACAAATAAATTTAATTGAACATAACCTAGCCAAAACACAACGTAAATGGTCAATGGAGGGATAATGCTAAATGAGTTTATTTTACAAATTAGTATTTTTAATTAGAGTAATTATTAATATATTTTTGCGTGTAAAAAATAATATAAAATATTGACTACTATATCTATTGACCTCTGTCTCCTTAAGAATGAAACTCCCGCAACATCAGCTTCCAAAATAGAAAATAAAACAGAAGGGGGTACTTGCAGCAAGGTAATTTAGACTTACATCATATGCTTTTTATCTATTTCCAAGTAAAATAACTACTTGGAAATAGATAAAAAGCAGCGTACAAGTATCTATTTCCAAGTAATTTTGACTTACATAGTTTTTGCCCTTGTTAATTTAATGTTGCTCTAGGTTAAGAGATTCTTGTGTTGTATTTATAAATTTGAGATATTTAGTGAAATGCATGTTAATTGAATGTTGTTCTAGGTTAAGGGATACTTGTGATGTATTTCTAAACATGAGAAATTGAGGATTGTTGCTGAATATGTGAATTGTTGTTAGGTTTTGCGAGTTTGTTTTGTCGGAGCTTTGCATTCGTTGTTCGAGAGTTCGGTTCATTTGCTAGTGCGTGGTTCGCCTAGGTTGGAGTTCATTGTTGCTTCCACTTGTTCAGGTACTTTTGTTGTTTAAAACTAGAGTGACTATTTATTTATTTAAAACTGAAATTGCCTCTCTTATTTATTTTATGTGTTCCTTTTCTTTTAGTTGTGCTTGAAATGAAAGATTGATACCTAACTTGTGATAAAGTTTAGTCTTGGCAACAACAATGATTCTAAAAATCAATTGCTAATAACTGTTTTGATAGAACCATGATGATTTATTTCTTCATAGATATTGCATTGATATGTAGGCTTTGTTTTCTTGATACCTATCAAATATAAGTTATGCAAACTCTTCTATTACTATTTTTTAGAAATAGATCACCTTTTTCTATATTATATATTTTATACTTGAACAAGAATATAAGTTATGCAAACTTGTATATGTGTGGTGAATGAAACTAGCAAAGTAAAATCGAATATGCCTAAATATGCGAATTGTTTGTTGTTTGTCACCTATAATAGGTTTTTAAGTTCTCTTATCAGGAATTTATTATAAATAAATACTGGGAAATTATGGATAGAGAGTGGATGTCTGCAAATCGTCAGTCCAAGGAATATGTTGCTGGAGTGGATTATTTTGTGAAGTGTGCTGTTGAACGTTTAGGGACTTCTAGTAACATGAAGTGTCCTTGTTTGAGTTGTTGTTATGTAAAATCAGTTAATGCAGAGGAGTTGGCAGGACATTTAAAGGGTTACGGAATAGATCAAAGTTACACTTGTTGGACAATGCATGGTGAGGAAAGAGGTGAATCTTCAAATATGGGTAATAGTACTGAGAGATGTGCACCGGTTGACACCGAAAGACCTACATTTGAAGGGGGCGAATTTGAAGAGATGCAAAGGCTGTTGAAGACGATCTTAATGACTGTCCTCAAATGTTTGAGAAATTGATAACGGATGCGGAGACACCGTTGTATTGAGGTTGTACTGAATTCACAAAACTATTGGCTGTGATAAAGTTGTATAACTTGAAAACTTGCCATGGATGAACGGATAAGAGCTTTACGGAATTACTCGCACTGTTGAAAGAAATGTTGCCGAAGGATAATGTGCTCCCTTCTCGGACGTATGATGCAAAACAAATGTTAGGGTCCATTGGGTTGAACTATGAGAAGACACATGCTTGTCCCAATGATTGCATTTTATTTCGGAATGAACATGCATCGTTAAAGTCGTGTGTGTAATGCATCGCGATATAAAAATAAAGAATCTGCTCTAGAAAAGGTGGTTGTGGTATTTTCCCATAATTCCTCGATTTAGGCGCATGTACCATAGTTCAGAAGATGCAAAACACTTGACATGGTATGATGATGAAAGGATTAAAGATGGCATGCTACGACACCCGGCGGATTCTCCGCAATGGAAGAAAATTGATATTGATTATCCTGATTTCGGGTTGGATCCAAGAAACCTACGACTTGCATTGTCTGCTGATGGATTTAATCCGCACGGCATTCAGAGTAGCTCCCACAGTACATGGCCCGTGATTTTGGCGATCTATAACTTACCTCCATGGCTTTGCATGAAACGCAAATATATGATGTTGTCTTTGTTAATTTCTGGGCCCAAACAACCGGGAAATGATATTGATGTATACTTCGCTCCGTTAATTGTAGACTTGAAGCTAATGTGGGAGACTCGAGTAGAGGTGTATGATGGGTTCAGAGAAGAAACTTTCACCCTGAGGGCTATGATTTTTGGCACAATTAATGACTTTCCAGCATACGACAATCTATTTGGGTACAGTAACAAAGGTCAGTGTGCGTGCCCTATATGTGAAGATAACACTGATTGGATGTGGTTGGAACATGGTAGGAAGAATATCTACTGTGGTCACCGTAGGTTTTTGCCATCTACTCATCTGTATCGACTGTTGAAAAAGGCATTCAATGGGAATATCGAAACCCGTAAAGCTCCCATGGCTTTGATGGGTGAATAACTATTTGAAAAGGTGAGAGGTTTGAACATTAAATTTGGGAAGCCTTTTGCAGGAGAGCTTGCCAAATGGGGCTGGAAGAAAAAGTCAATTTTCTTTGAGTTGCCATACTGGAAGTCATTATATGTAAGGCACTTCATTGATGTGATACTATCAACTCGAGGTTAGACTTGCTTAGTATGGGGTTGAGACCAGAATTGGGTCCGATAAAGAAGGGTACACGTACATATCTACCTCCGGCAGCTCATACTTTATCTAAAAAGGAGAAGACCGTGTTTTGTAACTTTCTTCATGGAGTTAAAGTTCCAGAGGGTTACTCTTCAAATATTATGAACCTTGTATCGATGAAAGACCTCAAGTTAAAGTCTTTAAAGTCTCATGATTGCCATGTTCTAATGGAGAATTTGCTACCCATTGGTATACGTTCCATTTTGCCTAAGAATGTGCGCAAGACCCTAACCAAACTTAGTTTCTTCTTTAAGGCGATTTGTAGTAGAGTGATTGACCCTGGAAAGTTGCCATCATTGCAAAGAGAAATTACTGTCACTTTGTGTGAGCTTGAGATGTATTTCCCACCTTCGTTTTTTGACATAATGATTCATCTAATAGTTCATCTCATTAGAGAGACACAATTGTGTGGCCCATGTTACATGAGATGGATGTATCCGTTTGAGTGTGATGTTGCTAACTTGTTTTAATTTAGATACATATTGTAAGTAGCTTGCTAGTTTTGGATACATATTGTTAGAGAGTTTGATTTGGATACATATTAATTTGTTAATATTGTAATTAAGTTGCTAAGTTTTGGATACATGCATATAATAACTTGTTAGCTAGTTTGTTTTGGTTTGTGATTATATTGGTGCATTTGGATATATAACTAGTTTATATATATATGTTGTTAGTATGTAAATGATTGGATTGGTATTAATTGGCTGTATATGACTAGGAAATTATCAAATGTAAAGAGGAAAATACAAAAAAACAGATAAAAAAGGAAAAAAAAATTAAACAATGGGCAGCGCTTGGTGGGAGAAGCACTGCTCATTCACCTAGCACGTATAGTAATGGGCAGCGCTTGGTAAAGGCAAGCGCTGCCCATTGCTAAACATTCTAGGTGAATGAGCAGCGCTTGGTGGGAGAAGCGCTGCTCATTTACTTAGCGCGTTTAGCAATGGGCAGCGCTTGGTAAAGGGAAGCGCTGCCCATTGCTAGGTGAATGAGCAACGCTTGGTGGGAGAAGCGCTGCCTATGGCTATTGATGAGCAGCGCTACTCAAAAGCTGCCTATTTTTGGGGAGGAATCACCAACGCCAAATTTAGCAGCGCTCAGAAACGCTGCCCATGGCTAAAAAAAAACGCTGCCCATCCCCAAATCTGTTGTAGTGAATGCTAAATGAGTTTATTTTACAAATTAGTATTTTTAATTAGAGTAAATATTAATATATTTTTGCCTATAAAAAATAATATAAAATATTGACTACTATCTCTATTGACCTCTGTCTCCTTAAGAATGAAACTCCCGCAACATCAGCTTCCAAAATAGAAAATAAAACAGAAGGGGGTACTTGCAGCAATACCAGACCGCATCCTGAATTGGCTCCCTTCTTAGCAAGAAATTCAACACATTGATTTCCCTCTCTACAATTGTGACTTAGGCAACACACCCATATTTATGCAACAGAGAAACACCTTGAGTAACATACTAATGTGTTATCTCTTAAAAAATATTTGTCCACTAACAATTCTCACCAGTAGGATGATTTGTATTACACAGGTTAATTTCATAATTTTTTTTTTAAGTATGTAATTTCTATTAACCTGTTCATATAGTGTTTTTTAAATGCTAATATAGTACTTCATGTGAAACAACCAATACCTGTATGATAAGTTAATTCTATATTCACGTTTACGTATTAACATATTTTATGTAAAATAGTGATATTGTTTTCACAAAAAATGTAAAATAGTAATCTCTATATGAGTTAATTTTTACTTATAGTTAGTGATAGAAAATATGAAATCCACCTTTAATTGGCTCACTATATTTTAAGACGTCAACAATTGCGACAAAGTTAATTTTTTTGTGACTAATTTTGGTCACAAAATTAGATACGTTTAGCAGTATTTATTACTTAAATAAATGATATAATGGTCAATATATTTTAATTACTGAGTTGTGAATGAAATTCAAAATAGGTCAATCGGTTTTGGAAATAAATAGAAAAAAAAATTGGAATTAAAATTAATGTGATGTATTTGAACTTGGACCAACACTTTAAGTTTAATCTCAAAATATAAAAACCGTAGTATACCACCGGGTTAATAACGTTTGTTTATTGAGTTGTTAATTTACTATAAAATTATATTTAAATTGAAAGTTTGAAATTGTTGTTCCATTAAGTTTGAAAACGTAGTATACGGTATACCTTCCATTTTAGTTTTTTTTTTTTTTTGCATTCTTTTTTTCAATGCTAATATGGTTGACTAAAAAATTATAGCTAATTTATAGCTAATAGTGGAATCCGATTAATTGGGTAAGATATGGTCCTATTTCATATTTGTTATAATTTTGGGAAGTTTTATTTTGTCTAACATTAATGGGAATGATTTGATATTTATCAATTAATTAATGATTATTGATTTTTGATTTATTTTTAAAGCAAAATAACACTTGGCAATGATGTGTCATTTGAGAAGGTTAGGTGGACCAATAAGAATTAATCTTATATTTTGATCTGTACCTTTGAGTGCTTGACCGCTGTTTCACAGGTATTAGACCTCGGTATGCTTTTCTGGTCGTACTCGGAGCTCCGCTTCAGGGGGCGGGTGTACCTGCGAAGACACTCCAACGCCCAAGTCAGGAGCGAACGAGCAGAGTATAAATCTGAAGGAATAGTGTCTACTTGACAACTGACGCCATCAATGCTTTTATAGCGCTGGTGGGCGACCCTCGAGCGTTGGATCTATGCGTACGGACCAATCGGGGCCGTTGTTCCGGTTCTCTGCTCCTTTGCCCCTTTATTGCTGGGCCGGTCCAAGTAAAATCGCTGGAATGGGCTTCGGCCCATTCCGGAACAATTGCCCCCCAAGCCAAGGTCGTTCGTTGAGCGGGCGTAGGCTTGAATCTTGACCGTACAGATGCTCGCTCCTTTAAGAAAGGAGGTTGTTTGGTCATTCGTTCGAAATAGTGATAGATCATGCTTCGATTGTGTGACACGTGGCATCTTCATGAAGCGACGTTTCACGTCCTTTCATGGATCGTTAATGGTGCCTCGAAATTCGAAAAGGCGACGCCTGGTTATGATGACGGTTCGGTTTTTCAAGACGCGTGCAAGTGAAAGGTCACGATGTTTCGCTTGCTTGCTCCCTAAACCTTATAAATATGCTGCCCCCCTCTCCTCATTCTTCACTCTTTATCCTGAAGCTCTGAAAACGGTCATACTTTTGCTCTCGAGACGAACAACAGTTTACTGTTCTATTCTGGCCAGATGCTCGCCCGTGCACGACTTCCAACTCAGGCAATCTCACTCGTCCGATCGCTTGATTTTTCTCATTAGGGAGATTTCTACCTTGAGTCCGAACTTTTCTCCTACTCCAGGTAATCGCTTTTTGCTCATTTTTCTTTAGTTTGTTCGATTCTACATTGCATAGAGCGAGGAGGGGGTGTCAGGTTCGGGGTCGACCTTGTCGCCCCCTTTTGCTGGGTAAGGCAGTGGCGCGAACAAAGAAGACTACGAGGATATCTGGCCATCAATCTGCTAAGATGGCTGAGTGTGCTGCTCGTTCTGGAGATACGAGTGCGAGCGGGCTTCCGTCCGAGACTTTCTCTTCCACCGATCTCTCTACTTCGTCATCGTCTGATCGCTTGTCGAACACTGTCGACACCGTTCAATCTCTTCGAGATAATAATGACCGCTCTTGATCGGGAAGTAAATTGCCGCCTTTTCTTCTCCCTATTCGATGTTAGTCGTACCGTGGAGATGAAGAGTGAACCCAGGCGATGGGAACAAGTTTCTTTGAAAGGGCGAAAGGGCACGATCAGACTCTTCAAACATTTCTGCGAATCGGCCAAACCTTGGAGACATGCTTTCCTCTGGGTCGTTCCAATCAATGATCGGGCTAAGGAGATGGTGGGAACTGTGGACGCTGAAGGTCATATTACTTCGGAGAAATTCCCTTTGGGTTGGTCGCACTCACACTATGACCGCGACACCATCCACTATAGATATCAGAGGAGGCTGAGCGATTACGATATTGAGAGCATCTTAATGCTAGAGACCCTGGTTACTTGGCTTCTCGAAGGGGTTATTCCTTGCAACAAATTCGCTTCTCTTAGGACGTCTGAGCAAGCTGAAAATAAACTTGGTGTTCTTTTACTTTTTCTTTTGTTCGTTAGCTTTGATCGTTTTTACTTCGTCTTGCCTCTAACCCTTTTTCTTTTCAGCTGAAATGTCGGCATAGGCTTTGAAGCCCTTTTGGCCAAGACAAAGTCAAGGAAGCAGAAGAGGGTGACCTTTGCTTCTCCTTCTCAACCTCTCCACGCTGAGGGCGATCATAGACCTCCTGTTCGTGAACAGGGAACGAACTCTGCTTCTAAAAAGAGAGATTGGGCTCAGAAGTCTGTGGACGCCGTTGCGATTGACCTTGACCCTCCCCAAAAAAGTAGAGAAATACCGGGGAGGTCGTCCTTGGATTTGGACGATCTTAAGGATGTAGATTTTGAAAGCCTTCGAGCAGACCCTTTACTGTTCGTTGCAGAATTGCCCAAGCAGCTTCTCAAAAACTTGCTCGCTATAAATTTGAGGAAGCTAGCCGTCAAGCAGGTATGCGCTTACTCCATAGAAACTTATGGTTGGAGGGTGACCTCTTGGATAAAACTGACAAGTATAAGTCCGCCCTTGGTCATATTACAGATTTGCGGGCAGAACTCGAGAGTACCAAGAAAAAGCTTGAGGATGCTGAGGTCGCCCTCCAACCGACGAAGAACGCTCTTAGCTTGGTCACTGCTAAACGTGACGCGGCCATAACAGCCAAGGTAGATGCTGAAGCCAAACTTGCCACCGCTACTGCCCGTTTGACCGAGCAATCTACCAAGGTGAATCAGCTGGGGGAGCAGGTGGTCGGTCTAACGGAAACCTTGAAGGCCGTTGAGGACGAGCGAGATCAGGCCAAGGGCGAGCTAGAGGCCTTGGAGGACATGACGATGTCAATCGCCAAAGGGTGCTTCGACGAGGCTGTTGCTGAGATCCAGTATTGTTATCCCTCTCTGGAGATTAACCCTGAGATCGTGAGCAACGATCATTTTTTGAGGAACGGCAAAATCGTTCGTCTTGCGGAGAAAGATGAGCATGGGAACGTCACCCAAGAAGAAACAGTCATCTACAACCGTCCTGAGTGACTCGCCCTTTTTTGTATTTTCAACAAGTGGACTTTGTTTTCTTGTAATCTTTTTGGAGCCCGCGCGCCTTTATGATCGCCCATTTTTTTTCTTGTAATCTTTTCTTAGCCCGGCTTTCTCCGGGTAGACTTTAATGTTAACTATCTTCTCTTTACTTTTTCTAAGTTTTGATTTACTTTGCTCGCGGCCTTCGGGCTTTATAATACTGTTTCAGCCCTCGTCGGGCCGATCTTCATAGGGATCCCTGTAAACAGCTTACCAAGTTTCTACTTGAGATTTAGCTCGTTTACAGGGTGTGTTCGTACTTAAGATCGCTTAAGTTTCCTCCTAAGCAGTTTATCAAACTCGGTTTGAACTTAACTCGCTTAAGAGGTAATTGGTTATTGGGTCGATCAATATCTTTTAAAGAGAATCAAATTAAGAAATACCTCGCCATTCGAATGACAGGCGAGCGGGCCTCGATAAAAAACCCCGTAGGGAAAAAGAGTGTCCCGCTCGTTTGATTTTTTATTCATTGTTCAAGCAACATGACATTTTTACAAACTATCAAGTGAAATATCTTCTAAGATTTGCTGCATTCCAAGTATTTGGAATGATGCCTCCGTCTACATTCTGCAAGATGTACGCCCCTTTGCCCGTCTTGGCCGCCACTTGGTAAGGACCTTCCCAATTTGGGGCAAGCTTTCCTTGACCGACATTTCTTCGGCCAATATCTGCCCTTCTTAGGACGAGCTGCCCTTTTTTGAAGGCTCTAGGAACGACCTTGGCGTTGTGTCTTGTGGCCATCGCTTGTTTTACTAACACTTCCCTGAGGGCAGCCTTACTCCGTAGCTCTTCCACTAGATCGAGCTCTTCTCTGGTCGCCTGTTCGTTTTCTGACGGCGGCATATGATTGCTTGTTCACCAGCTTAGTTCTCCCATTTCGACGGGAATCAGCGCATCCGTTCCATAGACCAGTTTGAAGGGGGCTTCTCCAGTGGTTGAGTGTGGGGTTGTTCTGTACGCCCATATCACTGAAGGGAGCTCTTCTGCCCACTTCCCTTTAGCTTCATCTAGTCTTCTTTTGAAGCCCCTCAGGATGACTCTGTTGGCTGCTTCTGCCTGCCCGTTCGTTTGCGAGTGTTCGACTGACGTAAAACGCTGTTTACGCCTAGTTACGCTAAGGCTTCTCGAAAGTTTCGGTCGGTGAACTGTGTGTCGTCGTCCGATACAACGACCTCGGGAATTCCAAACCGTACCAAGATGTTCTTTCTGACGAACTTGAGGCAATTCCTGGAAGTAATCGTAGCTAGTGGCTCGGCCTCGATCCACTTAGTGAAGTAGTCAATCGCAACGATCAGAAACTTCAGCTGACCAGGGGCGAGTGAGAAAGGTCCTAACAAGTCAATACCCCACCATGAGAATGGCCATGTGACGGTCAAACTGTTGAGCTCGGTTGGAGGTGCAATGTGAACGTCGGCATGCCTCTGGCACTTGTCACATTTTTTCACTAGGTCTCTTGCGTCCGCATCCATGGTCGGCCAATAATAGCCCACCCTTAATGCCTTTTTTGCCAGCGCTCGCGAACCCATATGATTCCCACAGATGCCTTGGTGGATCTCCTTTACTACGTAGTTTGCTTCTGTTGGAAGTAGGCACTTGAGCAAGGGCATAGTGAGTCCCCTTCTATAGAGCTGCTCGTTTATGATCGAGTAGGGTGTTGCTCGATTTCGAACGAGCGCAGCTTCTTTAGGGTCCACAGGTTCTTCCCCATCCTTTATCTTGTCAAAAATGGGGTCGATCCAGGTTCAGGCTGAGTCAATTTCACACACATTTGCTCCCAGTGTGGCCTCCAGCCTTACGCTTGGTTGAGATAGAACCTTTTGTATCACACTTCTGTGGTTGCCAGGGTTCTTCGTGCTTGCGAGCTTGGATAAGATGTCCGCCCTAGCGTTCTCCGTTCTAGGGACGTGCCTGACTTCGGCGTATTCGAATTTCTGCATCAACTCCTTGACTTTTGCGAGGTATTTCTGGAGGATCTCGTCTTTGGCCGAAAAGATGTCTTTGATCTGGGATACTGCTAACAACGAGTCTGATCAGAGTTCTACCTTCTTCACATTGAATTCCAGAGCGAGCAACAACCCAGCCAAACAGGCATCGTATTCAGCCTGATTGTTGGACGTTGGAAAAGAGAAAGCCAAAGAGACCTCGATAGTCGTTCCTTGCTCGTTCTCCAGGATCAAGCCAGCTCCGCTGCCCTTGCCGTTGGACGACCCATCAACATGCAGCGTCCATACGTCGTGGACCGGGTCCTCCGCTCTTGTAGTCAATTCTGCAATAAAGTCGGCCAAGAGTTTTCCCTTAATGGTCCACCTAGGCTCGTATTTGATTCCAAATTCGGATAATTCTACAGCCCACTTGATCATTCTTCCCGCCAGATCAGGTCTATGAAGGATCTGCCTAATCGATTAGTCGGTTCGCAGAGTGACCTGGTGGGCTACAAAATATGGCCTTAATCTTCGAGCGGATACAACCAGAGCTAAAGCCAACTTCTCAATTTTTTGATATCTAAGCTCTGGCCCTTGTAGTACCTTACTAACGAAGTAGACCGGATTTTGCTTCGTTCCTTCTTCTCGTACCAAAACAGCAGCCAAAGCCTTGTCTGTAATGGATAAGTATAGATAGAGTGTTTCCCCGGGCGTAGGAGTTGTCAAAATCTGTTCTTCTGCCAAGGCCGCCTTAAGTTGTTCGAGGGCTTGGTCGCATTCGGGTGTCCAGTCGAACGCGATTTCTTTCTTCAACAGTCTGAATAAGGGTAAGGATTTGTTTGCGGCTTTGGACACAAATCGTGAGAGAACGGCAATCATGCCATTTAGTTTCTCTATTTCTTTCTTGGTCGTTGGCAACTTCATCTCAGTCACTGCTCGACATTTGTCTGGGTTGGCTTCAATCCTTCTTTCGGTGAGATAGAATCCAAGAAATTTGCCCGCCCTTACCCCAAAGGTACACTTTTCTGGGTTGAATCTCAACGAATTTTTTCTGGCTTCTTTGAACAATTCTCTTAAGTCGTCTATGTCTGTTCGATCTTGCTTGCTTTTGATAATCATATCATCCAGGTATACTTCCACCATCTTCCCTATTTGATCGTGAAACACTTTGTTCATCATGCGCTGGTAGGTCGCTCCAGCGTTCTTCAGCCCAAAAGGCATAACTCTGTAACAGAAATTTCCCCTGTCCGTCATGAATGCGGTCTTTTCCTGATCTGGTGGAGGCATGGCAATTTGATTGTACCCAGAATAGGCGTCCAAGAAGGACAACATTTTGTATCCACTCGCATTATCGACCAGACGATCAACACTAGGGACGGGGAAAGCATCCTTCGGGCATGCTCAGTTGAGGTCAGTATAGTCTACGCACATTCTCCATTTTCCATTTGCCTTCTTAACCAGGACGACATTAGACAGCCACGTGGTGTATTTTATTTCTTTAATGAAGCCTGCATCGAGCAATTCCTCAACGGCCTTGGACGCTGCTCGCGCCTTCTCTTCTTTCTAAACTCTCCTCCTTTGAGCAACCCATTTCGCTCCTGGGTTGACTGCTAAGTGATGGCATGCCACTTGAGGGGGAACTCCGGGCATGTCCGCCGCGCTCCAGGAAAACAGATCCTTGTGGTCTTTTAGGCATTGGACGAGCTTGTCCTGAGTCTCAGGGGAGAGATTCTTTCCAATCTTGATTGTCTTCTTTGGGTCGTCCCCTAGTTGCACGTGACAAAACTCTCCATCTGGCTCTGGTCGCTTGATTCCGTTTTCAATTCTTTGGTCAAAAGGTCGTCTCCTTCTTCTTCCTCACTATCTGGGTCATAACGAGCATCAAGATCTGCCAAATTTACCTGTCCGCTGCTTTTCATTGTTTCTTCTATTTCTCTTGCTACTTTTTTACCTTTTTCCTTTAGTCCCAGAAGGAATGCTCCCTTTGCGGACAGTAAGTCGGCTGGGACAGTTGCGACCTCCCCAAACTTGGTGTAGAACTTCATCTTCAGATGGACGGTTGACGGAACTGCTTCTAAACGGGCAAGGGTTGGTCGCCCAATGACACACTGATAGACCGATTTGCACGGCAAAACGATGAAATCCGCTCTGACCGTCCTGAAGAGGGGATTTTCTTCAGTATCATCTCCAAAGGTCACCATCAGCTCTACCATCCTATAGGAGTTGTCGAGGCACCATTGAATCCGGTGAGAACTGTTCCTCTGTATGGCCTTAGGTCATCTTTCAAAATATTCAACGCGTCCAATAGGTCTTCGAATATTATATCTGCTGAACTACCTTGATCCACTAATATTCACCTAACTTCCACGTTCGCCATTACTGCGATGATCACCAAAGGTACTTCGTAGTTGGGCGTTCCGTCGATGAGATCCTCGTCCCATCTTCTTTTGATCGATCTGTTAGTCGAGGAGTCCGTGGGTATTCCTCCGGATATGACCATAGCGACCGGTCTTCCCTTCGACTTCCTAGCGCCTATACTATTCTCTTCATCGTCGTCCTCTTCTACGACTTTGATCGTGTCATCTGCTTCTGCTTTTCCCCTTCTAGGTGAACGGGTAACCTTCCGCTCTTTCTCGTGCTTCCGCATGATCTCTTTTTACGTACTGAGTCAACTTCCCTCTTCGGATTAGAGCTTCCACATCATCTTTAAGAGCCATGCAATTGTTAGTGTCATGCCTGTTACTCTTATGATACCTACAATATTTTTTCGAGGGACGCTACCCGTCTTTGAGCACGAGGGGTTCCGGTGGTTTGACATCTCTGAATTCTGCGTTGGCACACTCCGCTAAAATGTTCGCGTACGAAGTATTTAGCTTAGTGCGTTCAGCGAAACTCTTGAACCTACTTTCCCTAGTCGGGCGGTTATTGGTGCACTCTTCTTTTGACTTTATATCGTTTTCTGATAGCGAGTGGTGGTTCATGCCCGCCTCAGCAGCTTCCAGAGCGGTCGTTCTCTCCTCATAATTCATGAACCTTTGGGAGTGTCTTAGGAACGTCTCTAGGTCCCTGGGAATGTGGAGACCCACCTCCACTTCGAAACGACTTCCTCTTAAGAGGCCCATTCTCAAGAAGAATAACCTCTGATTATCGTCCAAGTTTCTGACTTGATCGGCTTCTCGATTGAATCTTTCGACATAACTTCTCAAAGACTCATGCGGGCCTTGTCTGACGGCGATCAAAACGTCCTGAGATTTTGGCTTGATCCTGGAAGTCGTACAGCGGGCGGTGAACACCCTAGCCATCTGCTCCCAAGATGAAATGGTGTTGGGTTTTAGCTCGGTGAACCATTCCAACGCCGACCCTTCTACAGTAAGGGGGAAGATTTTGCATTTTACAGGTCCGGGCGCTCCGCGATATTTCATCATAATATCAAAGTGCTTTAAATGGGCGTCCAGATCTTTCACGCCGTTGTACATCTTAAGGTCGGTCGGAGGCTTTTCCAACGAGCGTGGGATGCGAAACTCATCTATTTCTCTCGTATATGGTCCAAGGCTGGTATCCCTCTTATTTTGACAGCACAGTCGCTTTTCTGGGTAGCTTGCTCCATGACCGTGGTCGTTGGAATAATATTTCGACCGATATGAGTATCGCTCGTTAGATCGACTTCGAGAACGAGTAGGTGAACTGGTAGAACCACGAGAGGAACCTTCGTGTGATGATTCTTCAGGCCAGTAAGTGTAATCAGATGTGGACGAAGTCTTTCTTGGTGGGGTGGCCGCTCCTCCTCGTCCCCTCTTCGGGGTTGAAGATCGATGGACAAGCTGCCTTCGCGGAGGCGATCGATGAGGTCTTGCTGTAAGAGTCCCACCTGGAATAGCAATAAATGAGATTCATTCTCAAATGTTATATATATAGATTTGAATTTCAAACAACTTATTATTCTTGTATAGGTATATGGAAACTTCCATGTATATGAGTTTTGATCCCATATAATACGTGTATTAGGGGGAAGTTATAAATTAATGGCAAAGTTATTCTATTTTTGAACATTAATGGGAAAATTATTATATTTTGAAATTGTATTTTGAGGTAAGACATGTGTACAGTTGTCAATTATGTGGCATGTGAATTGTTTAGATGGGCAAATTATGTGGTGACATTTGTGAGTTTCTTATTTTAGATTATTCATGGTTGTAATAGTAATAGATATAGATATAGATATAGATTATAGGTTTAAATATGTATTTAGTCCCTGCAAATGTCCCTCTTTTTCGATTTAGTCCTTGCAAATTTTTTTTTTTTAAATACGTCCCTGCAAAATAACTTTTTTTTTAATATGCCCTTTCGAAAGTTGGAATTTTAAAAACGTCCCTGCAAAATAACTTTTTTTTTAAATACGTCCCTGCAAAATAACCTTTTTTTGAAATACGTCCCAACAAAAAAAAAATTGTGATATTTTGCAGGGACGTATTTAAAAAATAAAGTTATTTTGTAGGGACGTATTTAAAAAAAAACTATTTTGCAGGGACGTATTTAAAAAGTTTATTTTGTAGGGACGTATTTAAAAAAAAGTTATTTTCTAAGGACGTATTTTAAAAAAAAATATTTGCAGGGACTAAATCGAAAAACAGAGACATTTGCAGGGACTAAATACATATTTAAACCTAGATTATATTTTGAATAATAATAGTTGTACAATTATTTTTCTACACGTGGTTGACTTGCTTAATTTTGGTTCAAATATTATATTTGTGAAAAATATCAAAAATCCGTTTTGTAAAAGTTTTTGATATGAAGGACGTTGGTGAAGTAAATATAAATTACTTCTGCTGTAAACCAAGCACTCGTTATGATCCTAGTGTCATGTTGTTCAAGAACACCGGTGGAAGTGTTCAACAATCTAAGTATGCGAGCTTCATTTGCAGCATTTTGTTTGCAGCTGGTTGCACTACAAATATAACTAATGTTGTGAGTTTACTATATGGGTTTACTACTAGTTCTAGTAATGAGCACTTGTGTGCTACTGAGAAGGTCATGATGTACCTTAAAAAGAACCATGACCTGAGATTACAAATAGTTTCCCACTGTGCTATGAAGTTACAGTGAGGATGAATGAAATGGTCTTTTAGATAATACTATCAAGAATACCAACAGAAGAGCGAAAGAGTTATTATCCACATCTACAAATCATAATTGAGGAAAATAAAAATTTGCACGCCAAAGAGTGAGCTCCTCTTTTGCTGCACCAGATTTTGGTATCCACATTTAAAAATCATAATTGAGGAAAATTAAAAAAGTGAACAGGAAATTATTACTAAGTGTTGAATATAGTCATAATTAGTTTTATTCTCTAGTTATTATCAATGATAAAGTTTCCTCTTTTAGAGAGATTCTTTTTGTAGATATGCGTACCTTCTCATTAGCAATGTAAGAAATTCATTCCATCATTATTAATATGGTATCTAGAGGAAGGTTAACCCTAGTTTCAGTTTGCGGTTGAGTGTCCAAGAGACACCAACTAGACCCGGCAAGACTAGTCAAGGCTTTTGGAATCACACGCAGGATTGAGAAACTGCAAAAGGAGCCCAAGAACGGAAGGCAAGCATCGCATTTTTATGGAACAGACGCGTTTACGCAAGACGAGTCGCGTAACCACCCGATTGGCTGAAAACGACAAGGAAACAATGCTCAGGAAAGCTCTGCATCGTCGGCAGCTTCTGCAACGCCAACAACTACGATGAACACAAGGAAAGGTGCGAGCACGAACTGGTAAGAGGCAAAATTCTGTTTTACCAGTGGAAAGGCCTGGGAATTAGGGCACCATTGTAGTGAAAGTGGTTGGAGAGTGATGATATTGGTTGAAGATGTGGAATTGACAGAGGAAGGGGAGACTAGAAGGATTGAAGGGGTGAAGGTTACTGTAGAGGAATCTGACAATGGTGAGGAACTGGGTAGTTAAATTCGATATTCTATCTAAACTCCGGGAGAGACTTCAGAAGCGTAACTCGGAGAATCATAACACGATTCGTAAGAGTCTACATATTTTGCAAACTTAGAGAAATATGCATATAAATTCATATATATCCATATGAAACACCATAAGAAAGTCAAACATTGTAAATCTTTATCAAGAGTAAATCTTTATCAAGAGAGATGGGAATTGAGAGACTAGTACCCGTAGTTTTTTCCTCCAATGGCTCAACTTGTGGATAGGTGTGAAGGGCCTCGTTTTTTGGAGTAGACTCAAATTTCTATGTTTCTGTTTCTTTTGGAATAGAACGAGAAGCCTTGTATTTGTTAAAATCTTGAAGAACAAGACCCAGAGCCTTTGCAGGAGCCAATAAAGTATGCAATGAGATGTGGCAGCCAACAATTATCTTCTTTGCGGACACCTCCTGGTCTGTGTCTGATCTGTATGGTGGCGCACTCGGTACTGGCGTCTTAAGGATGTTCTACGTCGCTCCTCTGTAACAGAAATCTTTGCCAAATTACTATGTGCTATTTATAATACAATGGCGTCTTAAGGATGTTCTACGTCGCATAAGGTCATTGTTCTCCAACTGTAACTGAGGTGGTGGTGCGGCCACTACTTCTGTACTTAGGTACGGGTGCAGATTGCGCTCCTCTATAATATAGAAAGTGTCAGAGGGTGTTCTAAGGGATGCAACCCCTATTTTATATACTAGAGAACATTGGCGCCGATCGTGGGGCTGCCGGTAAAACTTCTCGATTATACATCACTAAAAAAACAATAAAAATAAAACTCTAGTACATTTAATTAAATAAATTACACAAGTCGTTGTTGTCTTCGATGCACACAGGAAAGAGAGGAATTGATATGAGTGATTGTGTGAGTGTGGGTTGGGTGAAAAATAAAGTACTTGGATGCAAATTATTTTTGAGTATCGTTAAGTTTAAAGACATTTTCCTACTCCTTATAAATGCAAAAATTCCATAAATGCCTTTAGTGTAACTATTAAAGAAAATATTTTTATACTATACAAGAAGTTATGATGACAATGATTCTCTAAATCCTTCTAAATCATCGAACAAAATTTATCCATGTTTAGAACTAACACGAAAAGTTGAATTGTTCAAAAAATATTTATCACAAAGAATTAATGAAATTCGGAAAAAAAGTGTGAAAAGAACTTGAAGATGGTAAGCTTTATGCAACAGGAAGTGAAACAAACTATTGAGGTTGAAAGGTATGGATTTGAGAAAAGATACAAAATAGAGTCGGCTCATCAGGTCCTACACTCCTAATGATATAATGACACTAGAAAACCTCAAGGATTTTATTATTGAATATGAAAAAAAAAACATGAGCTTCAAACAAGTCTTAAGATTCTAAAAGACAACCAATTAGCTCAACTGCTGAAGTTTCAAGATAGGGAGGCGACATGGGTTGAAGTTGTAAAGTCTTTGGCACAAAAGGGGGTATTAAACATAATTACCTCAAAGGAACTTTGGACTAGGGTTTCTTCCAGAGACCAATCGATCTTCTGAAACCATAATGTGCACTTCAATAGCACCATGCTTAGAAGCAATTGACCGGTTTCATGTGAATTTAGCAAAGAAGTGGATTCATGTGATTGCATAATGATTTGGCCAAAGTGATGGTGCTAAAGAAGTGGGCATTGTGGTTTCAGAAGATCGACCGATCTCTGGAAGTAACCCCAGTCCAAAGTTCCTTTGAGGCAACTATGTATAACAACTCCTTTTGTGCCCAAGACTTTTCACCTTCCACCTATGTAGCCTCTCATTCTTGAAACTTCATTATTTGAGCTAATTGGTTGTCTTCTCGAACGTTAAGACTTGTTTCAAACTTACTTTTCTTTTTTTCATATTCAATATTAAAAACGTTGAGCTTTTCTGTTCTCCTTACATCATTTGGACTCTATTTTGTATCTTCTCTAAAATCCATCACTTTCAACCTCAATAATTTTTTCTCTTCCGGTTACATAAGGCGTACCTTCTTCAGGTTCTCTTTACCCTTTTTTCAAATTTCTTGAATGCTTTTGGACAAATCTTTTTTGAACAATTCAACCTCTCGTGTTAGTTCCAAACATGGATAAACTCTGTTCGATGATTTAGAAGGTTTTAGAGAATCAGTGTCATCATAACTGCTTTTACAGTATAAAAATATTTTTTTTAGGCAACGCAACAATGAATAAATGTAGTCCACCCCTCCCTTCTTATAGTCAAATTTCAAATATTGTTTTGAAAGAATGAGAGAAGTCTTGTGGTCAAGTTTGTGCTTTAGCAAGTGAAGAGGGTGAGTTGGAGGAGGAAGGTGTGTTCTTCGTTAGTTGAAAAGAGTGAGGTGAATATTCTGAGGTGGGGCCCAATGACGAAGTGGATCCACGTTTCGATGGAGTAGGCATATAAAGGGTCGGAGACGGAGTAACCACATTCGGGGCGCATCTTTCGAATTTATCTTCACTTTAATATTTTCATCCTCTAACATGATACTTTATTAGTGATGATTCATTGTGTATCAATGTTGTAAAATAGCAACACTAAATCAAAACAGAATGTGAAAATGACTCGATATATGCTCATCAATGCTGTCAATTATCATCAATCGAACCATATCATAGCAAAATTTTAACAAAGCACTATTTAGTGCTATTTGTGATGAACAACTGTTTTGACATATGATGTGTGGGTGATGTGTATGACAAGACCCAAAAATAATGCAAAGCAGAACACAATCTCACATCATTAAAGCTCGGCTTTGAGAGAGAGTGTCGTCCACTATGGGTTTTGGGGCGTCCAACTCTTGTCTTGTGCCTAATTTGTGAGTAACGCTCACATTTGTGGGGGTGTTATAAATTATGTGCTTTTCAACAAGGAATTAGGTTATAATGCCTTGTAATTAACTTGTACCTAATTCTATTATGATAAAAGGATTATAAATAGCTAGCTCCTGTTGTTGTAAGTTAGTTTTGAACTCAGTTGTAAGATTGGAGACTGGTTCTCTCGAATTAGCCACATTAATACTGATGATAGCAGACCCTTATTGAAAAGAGTGTATTGTAGAACGAAAAAGGAATATGGGGAGGGCATTATTGTAAAAAGGAAACTATTTTTAGAGAAAACAGTGAGCTGCCCTCTACTAGAGCAATTGATCATGCTATTGTATTGATAGAGGGATCCAAATACCTAACCTAATGCCCTACAGATACCCCCATTTCCAAAAGAATGAGATAGAGAGATTTATGAATGATATGCTGAAAACAGGAATTATAAGGCCTAGCACTAATCCCTACTCTAGCCCTATTATTCTTGTGACGAAAAAGGATGGTAGTTGAAGATTTTGTGTAGACTACCGAGCTTTGAACAAGCTGACAATCCCAAATAAATTCCCAATACCCTTGACTGATGAAACACATCCAAAACAAGAGACGAATGATTGAAGAAAGCAACAAGTGAATCATCTAAAATACTAAAACCCAGATCACAAAATTTGAACATTACCCAAAAGCAGTAGAGATTAAAGAAAATTACCTAACTGAGAGAAGATTAGGGTTCGTTCAGTTCAGTTCGCACTTCATTTCGCAGTTCGTTGAGAAGATGAAGATTAGGGTTCAGAATCGCAGAGATTGAGAAGATTAGGGTTCGAGAGAGGAATCGCAGAGATTGAGATGATGAAGATTAGGGTTTAGAATAACACATTGCATAATCGAAAAGAGGAAAGCCATGATCGGTGATGGATGAAAGGAATCACATAATCGTTGATGGGTGAGACTCTCACTGTGAGAGCAATCGCATTCGCAGAGAGAGGAAATGAGGAATTGCACTAAACTGAAATAGTGGGCTAGTTGGCTTAACCGTTTTTAGTTCGTTAACTGAACTGGAAATATTTCCATTATATAAGGGCTGATTACTATGCCCTTTTCCATTACATAAGACTTGCCAATAAAGAAGTTTGTAGCATTATTTATTGAAAATTTATCTATATATTAAACATTTGAGAATACATCTCATTAAATGCTATTCCACATGTCATTTTCTCACGAGTTTTCTATTTAATTCTATATTCTATTTGTTAAACATTTGTGAACTCATCTCAATAAATGCTATTTAACATGTCATTATTTTTCTATTTAATTCTATTTTCTAGCCCCACATCAATGAAATCCGATTTTGAACAATAGGTCTACAAAATAGAAAAATTATATATGGTCCCACAATAATAATAATAATAATAATAATAATTTTTTACAAATTATTTTTGCAAAGAATGTTTACAAATTCACTTATCTCTTAATTTTGTTCAATAATTTTTTTCGGATCTAATTCGTTGTTATTGCACGAATTGGTAAAATCATTGCTCATCAATGGTGGAACACGCACTGCAGCAATGATGCGTACGAATATTTTGCTCATCTTTCATGCTCATTATTCAAAATTATACATAGATATTTTTTCTTTACTTTATATAGGGATCACATTCGGCTGAATGAGAATAAAGGGTAATTAATTTATTTAGTACTATGGGATCAAACTTCTCTGTATGAGTGAGAGGTATCGTGAGAGAGAGTGGCACTCGGCTGCACAACTCAGGGTGACTGAGAATGGATCAAATAAGGAAGATGAGTATGCTGGAGCGTCAGGATGGCAGAATGTGCGGAGAAAGAAGGCTGAGCAATGGAGAGCAAGAGGAAGGAAGAATATGGATGTCGTTAAAAACTACTACTACTGGCCGAAGACAGCAATCAGAACAACGTTTTTCTTCACTAAGATTCCAGACAACTTCTACGCGAAGCATATGTTAGCAGCTTTCCAAAAGTACGGTGACTTCGAAGAGATTCGGTTTTGCTAGAGCAGTGAATGTTAAAGACCCAGAGACTTTCGCTTTGAAACTGGATAATATAATTATTGGTAGTGAGAAGATAATGGTCAATTTGCCAAGGTATAGGAGGAATGAAGGAGCTACAGGTATCAAGACTAAGTTTCATGAGAAAAAGGACCCTCCCAAAAGGCTAGAGTTTCGGGAGAAAACTATAAAATAGCCTAACGTCGTTAAACCAAATACTGAACAAGACAAAAAGAAGGAAACCAGGACCTATGCCTCAGTTTTGGGTAATTCATCAACCAATGAAACAGTAACCCTCACGGCTAACCCTAATACCCAAATACCTAACCGACCCCTTCCTAATCATCATCAATCGTTCATAGTATACGGAGTCCCTGTGCATGCCTGGAACGAAAGATTTTTCAAGTTCCTAGTTACGGGCACTGGAGAGTTCATGACTCTAGACGAAATAACTGAGAAGAAAAAGGCTTTTGATGTAGCAAGGATCATGATTCGCACCAAGGGAGTTGATGTAGTAAACTTTGTGGAAAAGTTCTTGATAAATGATGAGATGTTCATTGTAAAGGTGGTAGAAGACTGGCATGGCCCCTTACAGTGGAACAAACGAGACTTATTAGTTCCGGTGCAAACCTTGGACGAAGACGATAGCGAAGAAGGATCGGAGGAATATTCCGGTGATGAGTTTGGCCTGGAAGATGAAGAGGGTTTTGTTTTAGATGGGGAAATTCAAAAAAGTGATGATGAGGACGGCTCAGTAGGTGGCCATTCTGATTCCAAGAAAAATCACTCAAGTATGGTGGCAGGAGGTACGGATAACGATGAGACAATTTAGGGTGACGAAATTGGTTTAACTAGTTCCAAGGCAGATTTTATGGTTATAAATGTGGAGGAAAATGTGGGGATCAAGGAGAATAATGTGGAGGAACACGTGGAAGTAAAAACGCAAGTAATTATGAGTGGTGGTAAAGCTAATTTTAAACAAAGTGGTTTACCGGTTGAGAAACCTAGTGTGATAGTGGTGGAGGCCCAGTTAGTTGGGGAAGCCCAAAACGTGGTACTTTTGAGCCCAATTCATCAACCAACTTCAGCGCCTATCCCTCTCAACCCAATCAGCCTTGAAAAAACCTCACCTAGCCCAAGCAGCCCAAAAACTCCCACTAGCCCAAATCATTTTTCGCCCAACCCGAATAGCCCAATAAAATCCGCATCTAGCCCAAGCAGTTGGAAGAAGCATGATTGAAAGAATTATGCCCCTTACAGTACTTCTTCCCTTTTGTCTCTTCAGGAGGGGGTATTGATCACACTTTACGGTTGCACGACCAAGTAAGGTTTGTCTCAAGTAATAAATTTCTCGGAAGTTCGAGTGTCGAACCACAGGGATATTTCGAAGGAAAAGGTATGCCAATCTAATTGTGAGGTTTGAAGTTTATATAACACTAAGTACTAGAGCTTTGGGGTTCCACTTAAGTAAAATCATAGAGTTGTTCTTCCCTATACTTGATAACTCAATTGAAATCCAACAATCAAGTGATTTCAATTGGAAGATAAAACATTAAGCACTTAGAAAATTTTGTAGCTTTTGAAAGCTATCTTTTAGTTGTCTTAAAGAGTTTATGTTATCAATTGTTGTTATGTACAACTAAGTATTCATTGTGCCAAATATGTCTACAACAAATCAAAGCATTCACAAAACAAAATCATTTTCATATCTCATTAAACAACTCAAAAGATTTAACATTGAAGATCATTTTAAAAGCCAAGAACAATACTACTACTTTACAAAAGTTTCACCCTTAGCTCTAGCTAAAGGTTTAGCTACTCATATTACCAAGAAAACAACTCTTAGATACTAAATATATGTTACACTTCTGAAGCTAGAGAGTGCTGTCTCATGGCTTGCAAAGCCTCCTTTAAATAGGCTTGAAAAGTGAGAACACTTGAATACTTCAAGACAGTTTCTGAGCCTCTCATTGATTGCAAGATAATTCATCCTTCCTGTGGAAATCTTGATGAGCTTCCTGAATATCAGTTGTGGGTCATTGAGTCAGCATTCCAGATCATGTTTTATTTTTCAAATTAGATTTTTCATACGGATGTTATGGGAGAAATACTGCTCCTTGGTCAAAAGCTCATCTTAGTTTTGACAGCTTCTCATGCCCATCTTCCCGAATTAATTACACCATGAATTCGAAGTCTAATGCATTTGGGACTTGAAGTAAAAATGTGGGGCATTGTTTCTTCTTTCCAGATCATATTCTATCTTTCAAATTGGAGTTTTGTGTGAATTATAGTAGATATAATATCACCGTGTGTCTTGTGTAGTTTGAAATCTGGAGCATTGTCACAATGATCAAGTTGCTTGTCATTTTCACCCTTCAATCCGATCTTTTCAGCATTTTGTTCCTGAATAAAAGTTGTAGATACATGAGTTAGCTAACCAATACAACTGGAATTGGATCAATTGGACTTGTATTGCTTGAGATATGGGCCAAAACTCAACAAAACTTTGGACAGAATTGTTGTCTAGTATTATTGAGGTTCATTGGACTTCAAACTAGCAAAATTGGTTTCCTACACCATTTATATCTTTAGTATATTGTCTTAGGTGTCCAAGAACATCAATATCACAATTTTTGAATGAGTGTAACTTAGGTTATGGCCCAAACATCAAGCAATACACAAACTAACCATGTCCAATCATGCATATGCCTTCTATTAGTATAGAAAATTGGATATTAATAGTTAAATTAGATAATACCTAATTATGCATAAATAAGACACAAATACTACAATACCACAACTAAATAACACATAAAGTTAATATAACATATGCATGTTTACACCCTAATCAGGTATAAGTCCAGGACAGAGGTAGGCCTTACCCTAAACCCAGGTACTACTAGGGCTGTTAACAAGGCCAATTCCTGGTACAGATGCCTGCATGCCTCGGTGAGGTGGAAGTTGATTCCATGGTTGTTCGACCAGGGCAACATTCATCTGTGTCTTTATATAGGAGCTTGTCGGGTAGGTACTGAGTTCTCTAGGGTACGATTGACTAGGAGGTAGGTTTGTCGAGCCAGGTGGGCTCTGGACTCGTGGTTGCTGACTCGAGCAATTCCTGCCTATGCTGCATTCCCTAATTCCAGGGCGAAGGCTTGCCCCCTGCGTAAGCCGAATAGTTAGCGGCGGTAGAAAATCCATAGGATGATCCTTGCAGCAGACCCACCAAGCCTGCTGCCTCGGGCGGCCTTCTGGTCAATTGCACTTGTCCCTGCTGAAGAGAATTCGTATTAGGGAAACTCGCCATAAACTTCCCCCAAGTGTTGGCAGTGGAAAAAGTACCTGGCTGAGGAATTACAGAAGTAGGATTTGCCTGATGAAGGAACGCCTGTTGAGGCCCAATCATACTCCCACTCAAGTGGCCACTGTTGCATGCCTCCCATAGGATTATAAGAGGATGCCTGCTGAGGTCCAACAGGGTTGGTGTATGGCAGAGTCTGATGCGTTCCTTCCATAGAAGAAGGTAGTCCTCTCTGTGATTTTCCGGGGAAACCACAGTTCGTTGTGTTACTGGCTTGCGGAGCATGTCTCTGCCCCACTTCTTTGGTCTGTTCAACTTCATTGTGCACCATAGGTTTCACTATGCCAGGAAGTTAGTGGGACACTTGGGACAGTTGGACATCACCACAGGTTCCTCATAGTCTTGAGGAGAATTGTCATTTAATTCAGCATTAACCGCAGAAGGGATTGTCCCCGAGAGATTTGCTGGCTCAGTGTTTTTCATTTTAGGAGCAGTTCCCTTTTTTTATGCCGATGGAGCTCTATATTTAGGCTTTTGCCAGAGCGTAGGTTCATACGCCAGGAATAGTCCAGTCCAGGCGAATCAAGTAGAATTGTTTGTTCACCTATTCCTTTCCCACCGGGTGTGCCAATTTTTGTTGTCGTCAAACTCTTAGGTCTTAGCCGTGGGGTCGGCCAGAAGTTTGGATAGTCTTTGATTCCTCTGTTCTTCAAGAAATTGCGCCGAGGAGGTAACTCTGCTCCTCGATTATGGGTATCCTGACTCCTCTAGAAACGGTCAGGTTAGGTGAAAGGGACGCGAGGATTTCATTGCTGTCCTAATGCATAAATTAAAGATAAAATGCGTTAAAAGAAGATAAGTTGAAATAAAACATAGAGTTTTGATTGATTGATGTGTGTTTTTAAGGAAACAGAGCAACTAAGATTAGCGCATATCATCGCTCCTAAGCCTTAAAGAAACAGAGCAACTACCCACAATCTCACTAGCATGGTTAGTGGCGTAAATGCGTCTTGCCCCTATTTTCACGGCCTCACTCCTTCGTTAAATCTTCAACTGCTCCCAAGTTCTACCTTCATGCCTCCTCTATCTTGCCTTTCAAGCAAGCCTGCCTTACCTCAGCCACTTGGTCACTCGGTTGGCCTTTGCCCAAGGGTAGTAACTTAGGCACCCGAGTTACCCTGGCCATAGCACTCTATAGGCTAAGGCATCATTCTCCCTCGGCCTAGCTCATTGGTCCTCGACCTAGCTCATTGGTCCTCGACCTTACCCCTCTCTTCGGATAGTTTGTCTTGTAGTGTGACCCGAGGGCCTCTTCTGAGTCCACTTCTCTCAGCAATTACCTCTTGGGCTTTAGTCAGATGGCTTGCCTCAACACACTAACCCTTTCCTCTTTTCCCTAAGCCCTCGGCCTACGCCTCAACTATTTTTGGCTTTTAACAGTAAGATAAACCATTGATTTGATCATTGATGGTTGGTTGATACTACATACTTTACACTCTAAAGTGAGTTGGTCACTTCACAGAACCTGGATCTGCATTGGATTTTAATTTAGATTAATATCAGATATTAGATTAATATCAGTTCTGAAGAGGGAAGTATCGTTTGTGAATACAGTAGTATTAGATTAATATCAGTTCAGAAGAGGGAAGTATCGTTTGTGAATATAGTAATATTCAGCCTTGTTCCTAAAATATCCTGAGATTATTGATGTCACCTTAAAGTTAATTGCCCCTTAATTCAACTATTATGGAACATTGGCCGACTAAGGTCGGTGGTAGCTATATATAGAGAAGTCAATTTGGAGATTTTAATATTGTGCTTTGATCGCTACCTTGGTTCATTAGTGATTTATGTAATCAAGAAAAACAGAGCACCATTTCAATTTTAAATTTTGGGATTAAATATGTTTTTGGTCTCTATAAAATTTGAGTTTTTTATTTTTAGTTCCTAAAAAAATTTCGCCATCTTTTAGACCCAAAAAAAATTGGATTTTTTGCTTTTAGTTCCTGAGGACTTTTAATAGCGGTTATTTTCTTTAAGTAGCGCTTTTTTGACTTATTATAAGCGTTATTAAAAGTCAATAAGCGCTATTAAAACTCCTAAAGGACTAAAAGCAAAAAATCTAAATTTTATAGAGACCAAAAGTTGAAGAATTTTTTTTAGGACTAAAAACAAAAAACTCATATTTATTGGGACCAAAAACATATTTAACCCTTAAATTTTTTTAAAAAAAGTGGTTCATCTTATTTTTCATTTAAGTTGAAAAGACCAAATTATTACATGACGGTAGTCTTAAATGACCAAATTATTATGAGACAGATGATACGTAGGCTCCGAAAGGACCACGTTAGCTCTATATAGCAGTTTTATCTATACAAAGGTTTCATATTCATATTAATCTACAATTATCCTTCATTATCTCTTATTGGGTTAAACGCCTAACGCCTAACGCCCTTTTCACTTGGTTATCTATCTACTTTCATGTATTTTTTATTTAAGGAAATTATTGAAGATGATGATGATGAGAAGAGACATGGGTAAAGAAGCATATAATGCCGTGGTGACAGCTTTAAGAGAGGAAAAAGAGTATACTAATAGTGTTTTGGATCGAACTTTGGCTAGAGATAATGGGCCTAGGAGCCCAATTGTAAGCAGGCTCATTCGCACCACTATATATACCACTCCACACCCTAAATTATGGTAAGCTTTTTCCACTCCTCTCATATGCTCCATTTCGATTATAGACTGACTTGGGCGTCGGAGTACCTGCAGGTGGCGGCCTCCCCGCGCTTCACATTAGAGCTAATATCATCTCGGATCTCAGATTTCCATCGGAGCATCACCACCGTGAGGTACGATTCACTCTTATCATCCTGAGGTCGTTAGATGGATTTTGGTTGAAATGTTGATTTAATAATCACTTTTGATAATCATGATTATTTCATTAGCTTTTACATCGTCTTTGCCCAAGCATAAAGGATTAGCATGCGCATTCATCATATGATACTGCAATCATCAGAATCATGCTTAGGTCCTCATAGTTTTGAACAACTGATATGATGCACCGAGATTTGCTCCATTTCTTTATCGCATCATGTTATCTATATTTGATAAAATGAGTTTGGTACACTTGCGTTATTATTGCTTTCTTGGCTATGTTGACATTGCTCACTCTAACAACAATGTGTTTCTTTGGAGTTGTTGTCTGGTCTTTTATGACAGGAATTAACGAACAGTGGGGGCTACTAGAGATCCTGGACACGACGTACTTCATTTGTACGAAGTTACCACTCCAAACTGCTGTCGTGCCCGACAATCCCAGACACACTAGCCACATGGCCTAAATCAATGCCATATACGACAAGAAGGTCGGCTCTAGCACAAGAGCGCAATCTAATCTAAGTACCGATTTGTCTAAGTGCACCTACATCAGGGTGCTACGCTCTATTGCTTAAGCTCGTTTCACCTAAGCCGATACTTTATATTGCAGTCGATCGACACGACGCCGAGTGTTTGGGACATTAGTATTTTTATTTATATTTATATCTCACCTTGAAATATATGTATGCTCGGTCTATTGCTTCATTTCAGGCACCATACATAGCCATAGTTACTGGTCGAAGGTCCATGACATCAGACAAACAAATCAGATCGTCGTTAACACCTTTGAACCAATGCTCGTGTGCTGGACTAACCCGCTGTAACTCTGCGAAGACAAAGTAATGGCCTTCTGATGGTCACGCCCTCCGACATTCGAGCTAGATCGGGCCGAGACCCGTAAGCTGGATTAAGTGAGGTTTCCTCGAAAGCCGTGGCCTTCTGATGGTCACGCCCTCCGACATCCGAGCTAGATCGGGCCGAGACCCGTAAGCTGGATTAAGTGAGGTTTCCTCGAAAGTCGTGGTCTTTCGATGGTCACGCCCTCCAACATCCGAGCTAGATCGGGGCGAGACCCGTAAGCTGGATTAAGTGAAGTTTCCTCGAGGCCTTCCGATGGTCATGCCCTCCGACATCCGAGCTAGATCGGGGCGAGACCCGTAAGCTGGATTAAGTGAGGTTTCCTCGAAAGTCGTGGCCTGCCGATGGCCACGCCCTCCAACATCTGAGCTAGATTGGGCCGAGACCCGTAAGCTAGATTAAGTGAGGTTTCCTTGAAAGTCGTGGCCTTCTGATGGTCACGCCCTCCGACATTCGAGCTTGATTGGGTTACCCGTAAGCTGGATTAAGCGGGATTGCCAAAGTCGTAGCCTTTCGATGGTCACGCCCTTCGACATCCGAGCTAGATCGGGCCGAGACCCGTAAGCTGGATTAAGTGAGGTTTCCTCGAAAGCCGTGGCCTTCCGATGGCCACGCCCTCCAACATCCGAGCTAGATCGGGCCGAGACCCGTAAGCTAGATTAAGTGAGGTATCCTCGAAAGCCATGGCCTTCCGATGGTCATGCCCTCTGACATCCGAGCTAGATCGGGCCGAGACCCGTAAGCTGGATTAAGTGAGGTTTCCTCGAATGTCGTGGTCTTCTGATGGCCACGCCCTCCACGTTCCGAGCTACGTCGGGCCGCGACTCGTAAGCTGTGTGGCAACCGAGTTTGGCACTACGACTAAAGAGAGTTCGATTCTCTTCCATGCGAGTTCATCTCACCTAGTTACTTGGTGAAATGCTTTCTGGTTTTCACAAGGTTCTCACCCCGTTACGCTCTACACGAGAGAGATACTTTGTTGGCGCAAACCATTCACCCCCAACTCGGGGTCAGTAACAAGAGTCTCACAGTATTCAATTGTTCGACTTTAGAATTGGGCCTGCGAGCTCGACAACAGGGATTTCAAAACTTGGTACGCTCACCTTGATCACGGTTTATGTTTGTTGCAGAACTTAAATGTTGCTAAAAAGAACATCCACAACTCAGGGACTAGTCTGGTGTACAAATCATGACGATAACGTATGTGTGACTATATTACACGAACTATTATTTCTTTCATTATTTAGCTAACTTGAGCAGGTTGGATGTCTTACGAGGAAGACTTTGCTCATAAGTCGGCTCCATAACATGTGCAACCGACTTGGGGGGCTACTGTTCTGGATCGAACTTTGGCTAGAGATAATGGGCCTAGGAGCCCAATTGTAAGCATGCCCATTCGCACCACTATATATACCACTCCACACCCTAAATTATGGTAAGCTTTCTCTACTCCTCTCATATGCTCCATTGCGATTATAGACTGACTTGGGCGTCGGAGTACCTGCAGGTGGCGGCCTCCCCGCGCTTCACATTAGAGCTAATATCATCTCGGATCTCAGATTTCCATCGGAGCATCACCACCGTGAGGTACGATTCTCTCTCAGTGAGTTCCGTTCAGAACACATAGTGGGCAATACGTCACCTCAAAGTTATGGTTTCTGTGGCTAGCCACACATACTACATACAGAGCATTAGTTACTCTTAACTAACAACCACTTAAATTACCTCTCCTTATTGGAATTGACTTATTCTCTAGAAACTGCCATAGCCAGTGGGTAAATGTTACAATATATTTTGTAATTCTTAGGTTTTGCCAATTTACTCTTAACTTTAAACATATTACTCTATATGATTCAACATTTTGATCAGAAACTTGTTGATAAAGTTGGCATGTGTTCCCAATCATCACAAGTAATAAAATTGGTAAGTGCTGAATTTCGTCCTCAAGGTTGGCGGCACTTCATCTGTGACCTTTTATACTTCCATCTCTAATGATGTGGATAAATTAGAATATGAGAATCAAAATCATTATGATTCTCAAAAGATGTCTTTGGATGCAATCATGCAAATCATTCACAGTCCCCATCAGAATGGTGCAAATGAGGCTACTTGTCAACCTAGGTACGGAAGACAGTATAAACGCTGTAAAAACAAGAAATACATGAGATCACAAATGAAAGATGATTGCACAACTTGAAAGTGTTATCTTATGTTAGGTATATATAGGCTGTAGCGTTACCTTATGACTTCACCTGCAGGGTTGTCCTCAAAGCACTCATCTGTTACTTGGTTAAAGACTGTATTATAGTCAAGGTTTCGATCCGTAATACGAGAAATACAAGAGAAGGTGAAAGAATATTTCAAATTTGAAAAAACTGGTGAAAGATGAAAGATTATTGCACAACTTGAAAGTGTTATCTTTTGTTAGGTATATATAGGTTGCAGAGTTAACTTATGACTTCAACTGCACTGTTCCGGACTGGGCCAAACCATCATCAGTTTGGGCCAAGCTCAGGTTCTATCCTACGCATCCAACTGCCCAGGTATGGCGCCCCATCTATAAATAGAGGCTCTGCCCTCCAATCCAGGTACGACACGCATACGCCCATATAGCGCAGATGACAAGTTCTCTGAGCAGTCTCGCCTCCGGGGACGCTCGCAAACCACCCTCGGCATCTTGCCAAGCTCATATCCTTTATATTTCTATCTAATCTCTACCTTATTCACCCCTATTCCTTACTGACTTGAGCATCGGAGTGTCTTGCAGGTGCCTCCCACCCAACGTGGGCAGCGAATCACCTCGGGAAATCCAAGCTCCAACAGAACCAAGCTCAGCACTCCTACTCAGAATATTTCATCTGGAAGCACATAGCTATCCTGAGCCTCGTATCCAGAACGCGCTGGGACCCGGGTGCCTCGGGCCCGTACGCCGGTGCCGAACAATACTTTTTTCTGATTCATTTTTTTGACAGCTTTTTTTCTGATTCATAATAACACCTGTTTTTATCTTTTTAATTATCGAATACTTATTTTAAAGTATAAACATTTCTTTATTATTTTCATTCTAAGAAAATGGTTACTCAATTGAAAGTTACTACAGAAAAGATGATGGATTTTGCAACATTGAATATATTGGTGAAATCGATGCTAATTAGGATGACGACATACGAGCATCTCGAGATGTCCAAATAAAATATTTTATAATTATTTAACTATCCTTATGCAATGCTATTCTTTTGATATTTTATTGATGCAATTTTGTATTTTTCAATCATCACTATATGAAGTACCGATTTTCGGTTGGAAATATTAATTCAATTAGTTCATTTTTGTATGGTTCAATCGAAACTCATTGCCTGTATTCACATTTATTGAATTGCAGTTTGTTTGGTTCAAATTAAGAGGTTTATTATATTTTAAATTCAATTTAATTTACTTTTACAAAATAGACATACTTGGTGATTTACCTTCTAATACGATAATTTAGTTGTAATTAACCATAAGTTACAAAATAAACGTACTTGGTGATTTACCCTCTAGTACCATAATTTCTATAATTCCAGTTATGTTGTTATTATGACATTTACGCCATTAATTTAAATCGTAGAAAGCTATATGGAACGCATATTTTTTCACAATTTAATCATAATTCTGTATGAACACATATTTTTTTACAGGTTGCATGAAAGTTTATTATATCTAAATTAAAACCTATTTGTATTTAAATTTTGAGTAAAAATATGTTATAAGGAGAATGACTTTTTCGCAAGAAAAAAACACAAATAAATAAATTTCTATTATTGCATATTTTAATTAATAATATAATATTTTAACATAAAATATAAATCTTTAAACACACCTTGTCCCTTTTCGGGATCAAGTATATAACTTCTATATGACATGAAACAATTGTGGTATACTCATTATGTCGTCACCGTTCAATAGAAATATTTCAGTGGAGAATCTTAACCACCAGAAGATGATTAGTTTATGCATAAAGATAATAAGTCAATACAAAGTTACAATAGTTTAAAACTTAATATTAAAATTATACAAAGTGCTAATCATTAGTTACTTATTTAAAAAAAGTTGCTTGGGCATTCAAAAAAAGTTGTTTAATATTCAATATAATATTAACTTGCAAAATGTAAATTACTATAATGATTTTTCGGGTCGCATAACTATACCCGTGCATGGCACGGGTCAACTATTATAGTAAATTATATTCACACTTCTCAACGCAATTAACTACAGGGACATTGCTACCATCTTTGTTTTTGGGCTTGAGCCTAACTTAACCCAAGAGCTTGGATAGTGTTAGCCTGTAATTTCGACAGGCTACATTAAAGATGGTCAACATGGCTTGATTTATATTTATTTCACAAAGACCATATTGTTTCGACAAAGAAAATAGTCGTGTGCAAGGTAAACTCGACAAGTTTCCAGGGAAGCAAAAGCAAGAGAGAGGAAGATCGACACAGGCTTTCGACAGACAGAAAACAGAGCAGTTATGCGTTGAAGACTAGCAGTTGGTCGAAGCGTGACAGAGCGGTTTCGGTCGAAATTAGGAGCGGTTATTTGGCCGAAAGTAGGAGCAGTTACTTATTTTCAAACTGTTAGGCAGTTACTTAGTTCGAATTTTCCCCCTTTTTTCCCTTGTATAAATAACTGTTTCTGAGAAGAAACAGGGGTCGCGAAAATCACAATACACACCCGATTCCTGAAACTCTAACTTCCAAGCCAGAGCGAAAAACGAGTGGAAGAATCGCTGTACGTGATCGTGTACCATTTTTATGATTCAATGCAATTTGTTTTTCTTTTCTTTACAATTCACGCACCATTTACTGCTTCTTTTCTTTTCAATTCTGTTAAATCATTGCAAATCGTCCCCTTTTCTACATTTTCTGAAACAAAAACTTTTGCAATTCAAAGGCAATTGCTTTGAGATTTTTCTAGTTTGATCTCACAAACCTTCTAATAAAACTAGTGATTGTTTGCTAAAAACACCAGCAAACAAATTGGCACGCCCAGTGGGACTTTGCCTTTGATTTTGTTCTATTCGCTGTTGTATGCACTTAAGAAGTGGTAAAATGGTTCGTTCTGGTACGAATAATGCATCTAGTTCCAACCCTGTGGTTTCACAAGGGCAAGGAACAACAATGGATTCTGCGAGCGTTAGTGCAGGACCATCATCGTCGACAACCGTTTCTTCATTATCAATGACTAATGTTGGTTCAACGCAGTCAGAAATGGCATCTTTGCCTATGTCTTTGCCGTTAAGTGCAGGGCTTCATAGCCCTTACATGGCAATGGGAAACGGTTTAGACCCACGTTTGAATAACGTGCATCTACCCCCATTTCCTTTGGGAATGTATGGCATGCTGTTAGCCTGTAATTTCGACAGGCTTCATTAAAGATGGTCAACATGGCTTGATTTATATTTATTTCACAAAGACCATATTATTTCGACAAAGGAAATGGTCATGCGCAAGGTAAACTCGACAAGTTTCCAGGGAAGCAAAAGCAAGAGAGAGGAAAATCGACACAGGCTTTCGACAGACAGAAATCAGGGCAGTTATGCGTTGAAGGCTAGCAGTTGGTCGAAGCGTGACAGAGCAGTTTCGGTCGAAAGTAGGAGCGGTTACTTGGCCGAAAGTAGGAGCAGTTACTTATTTTCAAATTGTTAGGCAGTTACCTAGTTCGAATTTTTCCCCCTTTTTCCCTTGTATAAATAACTGTTTCTGGGAAGAAACAAAGGGTCGCAAATCACAATACACACCCGATTCCTGAAACTCTAACTTCCAAGCCAGAGCGAAAAACGAGTGGAAGAATCGCTGTACGTGATCGTGTACCATTTTTTATGATTCAATGCAATTTATTCTTCTGTTCTTTACAATTCCTGCACCTTTTACTGCTTCTTTTCTTTTCAATTCTGTTAAATCATTGCAAACCGTCCCCTTTTCTACATTTTCTGAAACAAAAACTTTTGCAATTCAAAGGCAATTGCTTTGAGATTTTTCTAGTTTGATCTCACAAACCTTCTAATAAAACTAGTGATTGTTTGCTAAAAACACCAGCAAACAAATTGGCACGCCCGGTGGGACTTTGCCTTTGATTTTGTTCATTTTCATACTCTCTTATTTGTATTCGCTGTTGTATGCACTTAAGAAGTGGTAAAATGGTTCGGTCCAGTACGAATAATGCGTCTAGTTCCAACCCTGTGGTTTCACAAGGGCAAGGAACAACAATGGATTCTGCAAACATTAGCGCAGGACCATCATCGTCGATAACCGTTCCTTCATTATCAATGACTAATGTTGGTTCAACGCAGTCAGAAATGGCATCTCTGCCTATGCCTTTGCCGTTAAGTGCAGGGCTTCATAGCCCTTACATGGAAATGGGAAACGGTTTAGACCCACGTTTGAATAACGTGCATCTACCCCCATTTCCTTTGGGAATGTATGGCATGCCTACTGGAATGCCACATATTTCGACCTTTTCCCCTACACATGTCTCTTCTGAGAGCGTATTTGGTCGAAATCCCCCAGCATTAACCAATACGTCTTTGTTGGCCTTAAGACAGCAAGTAGACGAGAGTAATCACGATATGGTTAATATGCTTACCCAACAAATTGGTACAGTTTTCAATCCATTGATTCAAAATACCAATAACAGTTACCAAATGTTGGCAAATCAGATGAGTAGGATTGCAGACTTTTTTGGGGTTCCAGCGGTTAATAATAGGCACGTTCCTATTATTGCGGGTAATGCGTCGCCAGTTAACCCCCAAGAAGCAGTTGCAGTCGAAGCGTCGACAGTTGTAGGCGAACTACAAGGGACAGTAAACCACGTCCCTGAAGTAGTTTTGGTAAATAGACACCAGAACGCTGATGAAGTTGTTCGACAAGTGCAACAACACAATGTTGGCGCAGAAAACAATATAGCTACTTTAGTCGAAACTATTTTGGCGCAAAATGGCCTTAACACAGGTCTACAAAGGCCTAACTTTGTATCACCATTATGTGAATACGTGTTACAAACTGAGTTACCAAGGGGATGGAAAGTTCCCAAGTTTACTAAGTTTGGTGGTGAAACAAATGAGTCCACAGTCGAACACATTGCTCGTTTTTTGACTGAGGCTGGGGACTTAGCACAAAATGAGAATTTGAAGATGAAATATTTTCCAAATTCTCTAACTAAAAATGCTTTCACTTGGTTCACGACCTTACCCCCTGGTTCTATGTTCACGTGGGGGCAACTAGAAAAGGCATTCCATGCACAGTTTTACATGGGCCAGTCGAAAATTAGTCTTAAAGAATTGGCTAGTGTTCGGCGCAAAATGCCTGAAACTATTGATGATTACTTAAACAGATTTAGGCTGTTGAAATCTCGTTGCTTCACACAAGTCCCTGAACATGAGCTTGTCGAAATGGCTGCTGGTGGCCTTGATTACTCAATTAGAAAGAAATTAGACACATCTCATTTGCGAGATATGGCTCATTTGGCTGATAGGGTTCGACAAGTTGAAAGGCTTAGAGAGGAAAAATCTAGGTCGAATAGGTATCATAAAAAAGGAAAAGTGGCATATGTCGAAGAAGAATTTGACGTTACATATAGTAATGTCGAAGAAGAGGAGATAGACGTGGCTGAACTTAAGCCTGGTCCTCCTTATACCTGTAAACTATTAAGGCCTGCGAATGGGAATAACCCTGTAGAGCCTAAGAACGATAGATTTATACCTAAGACTTATACTTTTGATGTTACTAAATGTGATGAAATTTTTGATCTTTTAGTAACTGATGGTCAAATATTAGTGCCTAAAGGCCTTAAAATACCAACTCTTGACCAAAGAAAGAAAAAGGGTTATTGTAAGTTCCATAATTTTTTGGGACATAACACTGACCGTTGTGTGCTCTTCAGGGATATTGTACAAAAAGCAGTTGACGAAGGAAGACTCAAATTTGCTGACAAGAAAATGAAAGCTCCTATGCAGATTGATGTTGATCCGTTGCCTAAGGCTGAAGCTATGTATTCTGAACCTGTCGAAGCTGATGTAGGCATGGTGGGTGCTCAAATGGCAGACCCTCCTAAGTGTGTCAAGACTGCCACCGAAAAATTAAAAGGTTTTATGTATGCTGAAGGTAAGAAACAGGAAGTGACCCTAAAAGAATATGATGGGAAGATACATGCTGTGTATCCAAAGGCTGAGGAAGAATTGATAGATTTCCTCAATCGGTGTAAGTGGAATAATTCTGAAGTTATGCTTTGCCCAAGGTGCAGTGCTGTCTTCGATAAAGAAGCAGCTAAAGCTGTCGAAGGTTATCAGGATCAACAACAACGCAAAAGAAAATGGCTTGATAACAGGCCAAAATTTGACTTTGCAAAAGGAGATCTTCCTGGCTATGAGGCTAATGTGTCAGCAAAGCCTTCAACAAGTAAACGACAATTTGCTAAGGAGAAGTCCTCAACAAAAGGGTATTTGAAGCTGTCAACAGGTAAATCCTTTGTCCCAAGTGCTAGTGCTCCTGTCGAAGAGTGGGTGCCCAATAATCAACGTGCTAAAGCTGTCAAGCCAGGTACTGATGCTATTAAGTTTAATTATAAGAATAACTATAAGGGTAAGAACCCTATGACTAGAACACAGTGGCGTCGTTACCAAAGACAACAGAAGAAGAAGGCACACTTTGACATTAACCAGGTTCCAAGTCATTTGGCTAATAATCAAGTTCCACGCAGCATGATAGTGGCGAAGAGTGAGGTTCACAAAGCTGAAGTTGCCACAAAGAGGAATGCTGATGTTGTTAGTCATGTGTGTGCAGCGAATAAGGCCAAAGGCAAGGCTGTGGTAACAGAAAAGTCAAGAAGGCCTGCTCTTGAAAGAATATTTCCTCCATTGTCAACAGTGAAAGAAAGAAATGCTGATCTCGGCATGGATGAAGACATGGAGTCTGATTTTAATGATTCTGAGGATGATTTCGACGTTGTTTGCAATGTGGTATCAATACTACCTCTGGAGTACGATGTTATCACAGTACCAAATGACGTTGAAGAGGATTTTACAGAGGATATGGCTCATCATAAGCCAATGTGTTATTATGTGATGAACAATGGATGTGTCGAAGACCAAATGGCTACCTTCGAGAAGCCAGATATGAGTATGCAAAACCACTTGAAACCCCTGTATGTCCAAGCCAAGGTTAATGGTGTTGGAATTAACAAAGTGTTAGTGGATGGTGGAGCTGCAGTGAATTTGATGCCGCATGGTCTTTTGAAGAAGATTGGTAAGTTCGATACTGACCTCAGGCCACATAATATTGTCTTAAGCAACTATGAAGGCAAAACTGGCCATTCTTTGGGGGCCATTGAGGTGGACTTAATTGTTGGTTCCATAAAGAGGACTACATTGTTCTTAGTGATAGCCTCTAAAGCAAATTTTAATTTACTCCTTGGTAGAGAGTGGATCCATGGAGTTGGTGCTGTCCCTTCAACTTTGCATCAACGTTTAGTAATGTGGAAGGAAGATGGTTTGGTAGAGTATGTTGAAGCCGATCAGAGCTACTTCCGTGCTGATGTGAACCAAGTTACCAAGGAAAATTTTGAGAAACAAATGGCGAAGATTGCGCCATGTTCATCTTCTAATGAGGCATACGTTCCTGCGGATAATGTTTTTGCCTCAGTTCATCTTGACCCAAATTATGGTTTTGTTTGGGAAAGAGAAATAATGGGAGATGATAGTGTCTATCCTGATGGTGTTTTTCGACCAACGGGGTGGAACACTGGTTCTTGAAAGTGTTCTTATGTCAGTGCCCAATGCATGGGACAAAATTACGGCTTATATGGCCGAAAATAAGTTTAAAGCGGCTATGGAGGCCGAAATTATTCAACAAACAATGGCTGTCGAAGCCAGTGAGTTACATGAAGAAAATGGCATAATCATAGATGAAAAACATGACTGTATCTATGATAATGATCCATTAGGTTTTGAAAAGGATCCTAGAGATTTGACAAAGCATATGCAAGCTCAAGACCCGTTAGAAGAAGTTGATTTGGGAAATGGCTCAATAAAAAGGCCAACTTATATTAGTGCAAATATTGATGCTTCTCTAAAAATCCAAGTCATCACATTGCTAAGGGAGTTCAAAGATTGTTTTGCTTGGGATTACGATGAAATGCCTGGTTTAAGTCGAGAAGTAGTGGAAATGCAATTACCAATTCGACCAGGGAAGAAACCAGTGAAGCAAGTGCCAAGAAGATTTGCTCCTCAAGTGTTGGCTAAGATCAAAGAGGAAATCGAAAGGCTATTCAGAAACAAGTTCATCAGAACTGCCAGGTATGTCGAATGGTTAGCCAATATAGTTCCTGTAATAAAGAAAAATGGGACTCTTAGAGTTTGCATAGATTTTAGGGATTTAAATAATGCATCTCCCAAGGATGAATACGCAATGCCTGTGGCAGAAATGCTAATAGATTCAGCAGCAGGATTTGATTATCTTAGTATGCTCGATGGTTATTCTGGGTATAATCAAATTTTCATTGCTGAAGAGGATGTGTCAAAAACTGCTTTTAGGTGTCCAGGGGCATTGGGTGTTTATGAATGGGTAGTAATGCCCTTTGGTTTAAAGAATGCTGGTGCTACATATTAGAGGGCCATGAATTCTATGTTTCATGATTTTATTGATGATTTTATGCAAGTATACATAGATGATGTGGTGGTTAAATCTTCCTCAGAAAGTGGTCATTTAGACCATCTTCGCCGTTCTTTTGAAAGAATGAGGAAATATGGATTGAAATTAAATCCATTAAAATGTGCCTTTTGTGTACGTGCAGGTGATTTCTTGGGTTTTATAGTGCACAAAAAAGGCATTGAAATCAATCAAAATAAGACTAAGGCAATTATGGAAACGAAGGCCCCTTCGACCAAAAAGGAGCTTCAGTCGTTGCTGGGAAAAATCAATTTCCTACGAAGATTTATATCAAATCTAAGTGGCAAAACACAAGTTTTTTCGCCATTATTAAGACTGAAGAAGGAAGAAGAGTTCAAATGGGAACCAATGCATCAAGCAGCCTTCGACGAAATCAAGTCTTATTTGATGAAACCACCAATTTTGTTGCCTGCTATTAAACACAAAGTGCTCAAATTGTATATAGCAGCTTCTGATAGAACAATAGGTAGCATGTTAGCACAAGAGGATGATAGTGGTATCGAAAGGGCCATTTATTACCTCAGTAGGGTCCTCAATGATGCCGAAACGAGGTACACTCCTATAGAAAAGTTGTGCCTTTGTTTGTATTTCTCGTGTACAAAGTTAAAGCAATATATAAAACCAGCTGATGTTTCTGTTTATTCGCATTTTGATGTTATTAAGCATATGTTGTCGAAACCAATAATGCATAGCCGAATTGGTAAATGGGCTTTGGCTTTGTCAGAATACAACTTAACTTATCAACCTCTAAAATCAATTAAAGGACAAGTGGTTGCTGATTTTATAGTAGACCATTCTGTTGTTGAAGAAACATTAAGTTTTGTAGACGTATATCCTTGGAGGTTGTATTTTGATGGCTCAAGCCATAAACATGGAGTTGGGATTGGTATTTTGATAATATCTCCTACTAACATTCCAACAAAGTATAAGTTTAAAATTCGAGATGTTTGCTCCAATAATGAAGCTGAGTATGAGGCTTTAATAGTAGGCCTTGAAATCTTACTTGAGCTGGGGGCAAGTCATGTCGAAATAAAAGGTGACTCTGAGTTGGTTATCAAACAATTGACAAGAGAGTACAAATGCATTAAAGAGCACCTTATCAGATACTTTGTTGTTGCCAATGCTTTGTTAAAAAGATTTGAGTCTGTTCACTTAGAACATTTACCACGAGTTGATAATCAAGTGGCAAATGAATTGGCACAAATCGCTTCAGGCTATAAAGTTTCAAAACAAAGCCTGGAAGAGTTAATTGAAATAAAGGATAAAATCATTTCTAATGACTATTCTTCGTCACTATTGTCAACACCAACAACTGGGGGGGCAACAGATACAAATGCAAACGAGGAACTAGCTGTTGTCGAAAAACGTCGATTTTTTGGTGACTTTGACTCAGCAGAAATTCTTGCTCTTGACAATATGACCAATAATGATTGGCGAAGGCCTATTGCGGAATATTTGCAAAATCCCACAAGAAATACCAATAAAAAGGTAAAATACAGAGCTTTGAGCTATGTGATAATTGGAAACGAATTGTTTAAAAAGACTCCTGAAGGAGTACTATTAAAATGTCTTAGTGAAAATGAGGCATATTTAGCAGTTTCCGATACACATAGTGGAGCGTGTGGTTCACACCAAGTAGGCCAGAAAATGAAGTGGTTATTATTTCGACAAGGAATGTATTGGCCAACTATGCTGAAAGATTGCATAGAATTTGCTAAGGGATGCCAAGAGTGTCAAAAGCATGCTGGGATACAACATGTACCTGCAAATGAATTGCATGCCATAGTCAAACCTTGGCCATTTAGAGGTTGGGCTCTAGATGTGATTGGAGAGATAAAGCCAACTTCGTCGAAGGGCCATAGATATATCCTTGTGGGAATTGATTACTTCACCAAATGGGTTGAAGCTATACCTTTAGCCAATGTTGATCAGGAAGCAGTGATAAGGTTTATTCAAAATCATATCATTTATAGGTTTGGAATTCCAGAAACCATTACTACAGATCAGGGATCAGTTTTTACTGGTAGAAAAATGGTAGAGTTTGCTTCCGAAATTGGTTTTAAGTTATTAACTTCGACACCATATTATGCGCAAGCCAATGGACAGGTAGAAGCTGCCAATAAAGTTATTATTAATTTGATTAAAAAGCATGTTGGGCAGAAACCCAAGAATTGGCATAATACCCTTGATCAAGCGTTATGGGCTTGTCGAAATTCACCTAAAGAATCTATCAACACTACTCCTTATAGGCTAACATTTGGACACGATGCAGTGTTGCCTGTTGAAATTTGTCTACAATCAACAAGAATTCAAAGACAGTGGGAGATTCCCTCTGATTATTATTGGAATATGATGCTTGATGAATTGGTTGACTTAGACGAAGAAAGGTTATTAGCTTTAGATACGCTTATTCGACAGAAAGAGAGGGTAGCTAAAACTTATAACAAAAAGGTTAAGTCTAAAGCCTTTAATTCAGGTGATCTAGTGTGGAAGGTCCTATTACCTATGGATAAAAAAGATAGAGTCTTTGGTAAATGGTCCCCAAGTTGGGAAGGACCATTTAAAATTTTACAAGTTTATTCAAACGGCGCATATGAGGTCGAAGAGATTGGCGCTGATGAAAGGATTTTGCGTATAAATGGTAAATACTTGAAAAAGTATAAGCCAACGTTGCACGAAGTTAAAATAACGCTGGAATAAGTATAAAGAAAGCGTAAAAACATGGCATTTAAGTTGCCAAAACATTGTCGAAAGCACGGAATAAGAAATTGCCCAAGAATAAAATGGAAGAAATTTCATTATAATGTTGCCAAGTTACATGTGCCAAGATAGGCATTCGTGAGTTACATAGTGCCGAAAAGGTAAATAAACTAGGCATAAAATGAACGCTGAATTGCAGTTGGTCTTTTAAGACCAAGTAACTTCTCTTTTGGGTGGTCTTCTTCGACCATGTTGTCGTTTCCCGTCGTTCAGGGGGTCATTCTTTCGTCTGCGCGTTAGGCTTGTAAGTTTTTCAACAGGGCGTTTCCTTGTTTGGTAAACCTCAGGAAGCCCTTCAGAGAGAAGATATTGACGCCCCAAGGAAGACAGTCATCATCAAGGCAAAACACCTGATGAATCTTCCTGCTCCCACTTTGAGTCTTCCGCATAAACCCAAAAAGTTGCAAAATCAAGTGACATGAAGAAAAGAGGAGTAAAGCCATAATACGCAGAGATCAAAAACCATCACTTTGAACCTTCAGGCAACCTCACCGCGATTATGAGGGATGAGGTTACGCGGAAGACTCAAAGCAAAGGGAATGATCTTGGAACGGGAAAGGCAAAAGAAGAAAATTATGGAGCGGTAAAGATGAGAAACAAAATTCTTCTATTTATAAGGAGAAGTATGAGAGAGCGTCAGTTGGTTATGAGTTTGGCATTCCGAAAAGTGAGGCATCACTTTAATTACGGCGTTATTAACGTAACAGAAAATGTTGGAACCATTCAAAGGTAGAACAGAGAATCGGTAAACATGGTCAAAGGCCGAAACTACAGGCTGTTCAAGTTCAAGGTTTGAATATGGAAACAACACTTAACAGTGGTGACATCAGGTATACAGCTATTTTACTCAAGTGCAAAGTTATTTCGATGGTGAATTCAAAAAAATGTCTTTCTCTTCCTCCTCCTCAAGTTCAGTCGAAAAAGACATTTTTGGGGGGCAATTTGTTAGCCTGTAATTTCGACAGGCTTCATTAAAGATGGTCAACATGGCTTGATTTATATTTATTTCACAAAGACCATATTATTTCGACAAAGGAAATGGTCATGCGCAAGGTAAACTCGACAAGTTTCCAGGGAAGCAAAAGCAAGAGAGAGGAAAATCGACACAGGCTTTCGACAGACAGAAATCAGGGCAGTTATGCGTTGAAGGCTAGCAGTTGGTCGAAGCGTGACAGAGCAGTTTCGGTCGAAAGTAGGAGCGGTTACTTGGCCGAAATTAGGAGCAGTTACTTATTTTCAAATTGTTAGGCAGTTACCTAGTTCGAATTTTTCCCCCTTTTTCCCTTGTATAAATAACTGTTTCTGGGAAGAAACAAAGGGTCGCAAATCACAATACACACCCGATTCCTGAAACTCTAACTTCCAAGCCAGAGCGAAAAACGAGTGGAAGAATCGCTGTACGTGATCGTGTACCATTTTTTATGATTCAATGCAATTTATTCTTCTGTTCTTTACAATTCCTGCACCTTTTACTGCTTCTTTTCTTTTCAATTCTGTTAAATCATTGCAAACCGTCCCCTTTTCTACATTTTCTGAAACAAAAACTTTTGCAATTCAAAGGCAATTACTTTGAGATTTTTCTAGTTTGATCTCACAAACCTTCTAATAAAACTAGTGATTGTTTGCTAAAAACACCAGCAAACACATGCCTACTGGAATGCCACATATTTCGACCTTTTCCCCTACACATGTCTCTTCTGAGAGCGTATTTGGTCGAAATCCCCCAGCATTAACCAATACGTCTTTGTTGGCCTTAAGACAGCAAGTAGACGAGAGTAATCACGATATGGTTAATATGCTTACCCAACAAATTGGTACAGTTTTCAATCCATTGATTCAAAATACCATTAGCAGTTACCAAATGTTGGCAAATCAGATGAGTAGGATTGCAGACTTCTTTGGGGCTCCAGCGGTTAATAATAGGCAAGTTCCTATTATTGCGGGTAATGCGTCGCCAGTTAACCCCCAAGAAGTCGAAGCGTCGACAGTTGTAGGCGAACTACAAGGGGCAGTAAACCACGTCCCTGAAGTAGGTTTGGTAAATAGACACCAGAACGCTGATGAAGTTGTTCGACAAGTGCAACAACACAATGTTGGCGCAGAAAACAATATAGCTACTTTAGTCGAAACAATTTTGGCGCAAAATGGCCTTAACATAGGTTTACAAAGGCCTAACTTCGTATCACCATTATGTGAATATGTATTACAAACTGAGTTACCAAGGGGATGGAAAGTTCCCAAGTTTACTAAGTTTGGTGGTGATACAAATGAGTCCACAGTCGAACACATTGCTCGTTTCTTGACTGAGGCTGGGGACTTAGCACAAAATGAGAATTTGAAGATGAAATACTTTCCAAATTCTCTAACTAAAAATGCTTTCACTTGGTTCACAACCTTACCCCCTGGTTCTATGTTCACATGGGGGCAATTAGAAAAGGCATTCCATGCACAGTTTTACATGGGCCAGTCGAAAATTAGTCTTAAAGAATTGGCTAGTGTTCGGCGCAAAATGCCTGAAACTATTGATGATTACTTAAACAGATTTAGGCTGTTGAAATCTCGTTGCTTCACACAAGTCCCTGAACATGAGCTTGTCGAAATGGCTGCTGGTGGCCTTGATTACTCAATTAGAAAGAAATTAGACACATCTCATTTGCGAGATATGGCTCATTTGGCTGATAGAGTTCGACAAGTTGAAAGGCTTAGAGAAGAAAAATCTAAGTCGAATAGGTATCATAAAAAAGAGAAAGTGGCATATGTCGAAGAAGAATTTGACGTTACATATAGTAATGTCGAGGAAGAGGAGATAGACGTGGCTGAACTTAAGCCTGGTCCTCCTTATACCTGTAAATTATTAAGGCCTGCGAATGGGAATAACTCTGTAGAGCCTAAGAATGATAGATTTATGCCTAAGACTTATACTTTTGATGTTACTAAATGTGATGAAATTTTTGATCTTTTAGTAACTGATGGTCAAATATTAGTGCCTAAAGGCCTTAAAATACCAACTCTTGACCAAAGAAAGAAAAAAGGTTATTGTAAGTTCCATAATTTTTTGGGACATAACACTGACCGTTGTGTGCTCTTCAGGGATTTAGTGCAAAAAGCAGTTGACGAAGGAAGACTCAAATTTGCTGATAAGAAAATGAAAGCTCCTATGCAGATTGATGTTGATCCATTGCCTAAGGCTGAAGCTATGTACTCTGAACCTGTAGAAGCTGATGTAGGCACGGTGGATGCTCAAATGGCGGACCCTCCTATGTGTGTCAAGACTGCCACCGAAAAATTAAAGGGTTTTATGTATGCTGAAGGTAAAAAACAGGAAGTGACCCTAAAAGAATATGATGGGAAGATACATGCTGTGTATCCAAAGGCTGAGGAAGAATTGATAGATTTCCTCAATCGGTGTAAGTGGAATAATTCTGAAGTTATGCTTTGCCCAAGGTGCAGTGCTGTTTTCGATAAAGAAGCAGCTAAAGCTGTCGAAGGTTATCAGGATCAACAACAACGCAAAAGAAAATGGCTTGATAACAGGCCAAAATTTGACTTTGCAAAAGGAGATCTTCCTGGCTATGAGGCTAATGTGTCAGCAAAGCCTTCAACAAGTAAACGACAATTTGCTAAGGAGAAGTCCTCAGCAAAAGGGTATTTGAAGCTGTCAACAGGTAAATCCTTTGTCCCAAGTGCTAGTGCTCCTGTCGAAGAGTGGGTGCCCAATAATCAACGTGCTAAAGCTGTCAAGCCAGGTACTGATGCTATTAAGTTTAATTATAAGAATAACTATAAGGGTAAGAACCCTATGACTAGAACACAGTGGCGTCGTTACCAAAGACAACAGAAGAAGAAGGCACACTTTGACATTAACCAGGTTCCAAGTCATTTGGCTAATAATCAAGTTCCACGCAGCATGATAGTGGCGAAAAGTGAGGTTCACAAAGCTGAAGTTGCCACAAAGAGGAATGCTGATGCTGCTAGTCATGTGTGTGCAGCAAATAAGGCCAAAGGCAAGGCTGTGGTAACAGAAAAGCCAAGAAGGCCTGCTCTTGAAAGAATATTTCCTCCATTGTCAACAGTGAAAGAAACGAATGCTGATTTCGACATGGATGAAGACATGGAGTCGGATTTTGATGATTCTGAAGATGATTTCGACGTTGTTTGCAATGTGGTATCAATACTGCCTCTTGAGTACGATGTTATCACGGTACCAAATGACGTTGAAGAAGATTTCACAGAGGACATGGCTCATCATAAGCCAATGTGTTACTATGTGATGAACGATGGTTGTGTCGAAGACCAAATGGCTACCTTCGAGAAGCCAGATATGAGTATGCAAAACCACTTGAAACCCCTGTATGTCCAAGCCAAGGTCAATGGTGTTGGAATTAACAAAGTGTTAGTGGATGGTGGAGCTGCAGTGAATTTGATGCCGCATGGTCTTTTGAAGAAGATTGGTAAGTTCGATACTGACCTCAGGCCACATAACATTGTCTTAAGCAACTATGAAGGCAAAACTGGCCACTCTATGGGGGCCATTGAGGTGGACTTAATTGTTGGTTCCATAAAGAGGACTACATTGTTCTTAGTGATAGCCTCTAAAGCGAATTTTAATTTACTCCTTGGTAGAGAGTGGATCCATGGAGTTGGTGCTGTCCCTTCAACTTTGCATCAACGTTTAGTAATGTGGAAAGAAGATGGTTTGGTAGAGTATGTTGAAGCCGATCAGAGCTACTTCCGTGCTGATGTGAACCAAGTTACCAAGGAAAATTTTGAGAAACAAATGGCAAAGATTGCGCCATGTTCATCTTCTAATGAGGCATATGTCCCTGCGGATAATGTTTTTGCCTCAGTTCATCTTGACCCAAATTATGGTTTTGTTTGGGAAAGAGAAATAATGGGAGATGATAGTGTCTATCCTAATGGTGTTTTTCGACCAACGGGGTGGAACACTCACTCTTGAAAGTGTTCTTATGTCAGTGCCCAATGCATGGGACAAAATTACGGCTTATATGGCCGAAAACAAGTTTAAAGCGGCTATGGAGGCCGAAATTATTCAACAAACAATGGCTGTCGAAGCCAGTGAGTTACATGAAGAAAATGGCATAGTCATAGATGAAAGACTTGACTGCATTTATGATGATGATCCATTAGGTTTTGAAAAGGATCCTAGAGATTCGGCAAAGCATATGCAAGCTCAAGACCCGTTAGAAGAAGTTGATTTGGGAAATGGCTCAATAAAAAGGCCAACTTATATTAGTGCAAATATTGATGCTTCTCTAAAAACCCAAGTCATTACATTGCTAAGGGAGTTCAAAGACTGTTTTGCTTGGGATTACGACGAGATGCCTGGGTTAAGTCGAGAAGTAGTGGAAATGCAATTACCAATTCGACCAGGGAAGAAACCAGTGAAGCAAGTGCCAAGAAGATTTGCTCCTGAAGTGTTAGCTAAGATCAAAGAGGAAATCGAAAGGCTATTCAGAAACAAATTCATCAGAACTGCCAGGTATGTCGAATGGTTAGCCAATATAGTTCCTGTAATAAAGAAAAATGGGACTCTTAGAGTTTGCATAGATTTTAGGGATTTAAATAATGCATCTCCCAAGGATGAATACGCAATGCCTGTGGCAGAAAAGCTAATAGATTCAGCAGCAGGATTTGATTATCTTAGTATGCTCGATGGTTATTCTGGGTATAATCAAATCTTCATTGCTGAAGAGGATGTGTCGAAAACTGCTTTTAGATGTCCAGGGGCATTGGGTGTTTATGAATGGGTAGTAATGCCCTTTGGCTTAAAGAATGCTGGTGCTACATATCAGAGGGCCATGAATTCTATGTTTCATGATTTTATTGATGATTTTATGCAAGTATACATAGATGATGTGGTGGTTAAATCTTCCTCAGAAAGAGGTCATTTAGACCATCTTCGCCGTTCTTTTGAAAGAATGAGGAAATATGGATTGAAATTAAATCCATTAAAATGTGCCTTTTGTGTACGTGCAGGTGATTTCTTGGGTTTTATAGTGCACAAAAAAAGCATTGAAATCAATCAAAATAAGACTAAGGCAATTATGGAAACGAAGGCCCCTTCGACCAAAAAGGAGCTTCAGTCGTTGCTGGGAAAAATCAATTTCCTACGAAGATTTATATCAAATCTAAGTGGCAAAACACAAGTTTTTTCGCCATTATTAAGACTGAAGAAGGAAGAAGAGTTCAAATGGGAACCAATGCATCAAGCAGCCTTCGACGAAATCAAGTCTTATTTGATGAAACCACCAATTTTGTTGCCTGTTATTAAACACAAAGTGCTCAAATTGTATATAGCAGCTTCTGATAGAACAATAGGTAGCATGTTAGCACAAGAGGATGATAGTGGTGTCGAAAGAGCCATTTATTACCTCAGTAGGGTCTTAAATGATGCCGAAACGAGGTACTCTCCTATAGAAAAGTTGTGCCTTTGTTTGTATTTTTCGTGTACAAAGTTAAAGCAATATATAAAACCAGCTGATGTTTCTGTTTATTCACATTTTGATGTTATTAAGCATATGCTGTCGAAACCAATAATGCATAGCCGAATTGGTAAATGGGCTTTGGCTTTGTCAGAATACAACTTAACTTATCAACCTCTAAAATCAATTAAAGGACAAGTGGTTGCTGATTTTATAGTAGACCATTCTGTTGTGGAAGAAACATTAAGTTTTGTAGACGTATATCCTTGGAGGTTATACTTTGATGGTTCAAGCCATAAACATGGAGTTGGGATTGGTATTTTAATAATATCTCCTACTAACATTCCAACGAAGTATAAGTTTAAAATTCGGGATGTTTGTTCCAATAATGAGGCTGAGTATGAGGCTTTAATAGTAGGCCTTGAAATCTTACTTGAGCTGGGGGCAAGTCATGTCCAAATAAAAGGTGACTCTGAGTTGGTTGTCAAACAATTGACAAGAGAGTACAAATGCATTAAAGAGCACCTTATCAGATACTTTGTTGTTGCCGATGCTTTGTTAAAAAGATTTGAGTCTGTTCACTTAGAACATTTACCACGAATTGATAACCAAGTGGCAAATGAATTGGCACAAGTTGCTTCAGGCTATAAAGTTTCAAAACAAAGCCTGGAAGAGTTAATCGAAATAAAGGATAAAATCATTTCTGATGACTATTCTTCGTCACTATTGTCAACACCAACAATTGGGGGGGCAACAAACGCAAACGAGGAACTAGTCGTTGTCGAAAAACGTCAATTGTTTGGTGATTTTGACTTGGCAGAAATTTTTGCTCTTGACAATATGACCAATAATGATTGGCGAAGGCCTATTGCGGAATATTTGCAAAATCCCACAAGAAATACCAATAAAAAGGTAAAATACAGAGCTTTGAGCTATGTGATAATTGGAAACGAATTGTTTAAAAAGACTCCTGAAGGAGTACTAGTAAAATGTCTTAGTGAAAATGAGGCATATTTAGCAGTCTCTGATACACATAGTGGAGCATGTGGTTCACACCAAGTAGGCCACAAAATGAAGTGGTTATTATTTCGACAAGGAATGTATTGGGCAACTATGCTGAAAGATTGCATAGAATTTGCTAAGGGATGCCAAGAGTGTCAAAAGCATGCTGGGATACAACATGTACCTGCAAATGAATTACATGCCATAGTCAAACCTTGGCCATTTAGAGGTTGGGCTCTAGATGTGATTGGAGAGATAAAGCCAACTTCATCGAAGGGCCATAGATATATCCTTGTGGGAATTGATTACTTCACCAAATGGGTTGAAGCTATACCTTTAGCCAATGTTGATCAGGAAGCAGTGATAAGGTTTATTCAAAATCATATCATTTATAGGTTTGGAATTCCAGAAACCATTACTACAGATCAAGGATCAGTTTTCACTGGTAGAAAAATGGTAGAGTTTGCTTCTGAAATTGGTTTTAAGTTATTAACTTCGACACCATATTATGCGCAAGCCAATGGTCAAGTAGAAGCTGCCAATAAAGTTATTATTAATTTAATTAAAAAGCATGTAGGGCAGAAGCCAAAAAATTGGCATAATACCCTTGATCAAGCATTATGGGCATGTCGAAATTCACCCAAAGAATCTATCAACACTACTCCTTATAGGCTAACATTTGGACACGATGCAGTGTTGCCTGTTGAAATTTGTCTACAATCAACAAGAATTCAAAGACAGTGGGAGATTCCCTCTGATTATTACTGGAATATGATGCTTGATGAATTGGTTGATTTAGACGAAGAAAGGTTATTAGCTTTAGATACGCTTATTCGACAGAAAGAGAGGGTAGCTAAAACTTATAACAAAAAGGTTAAGTCTAAAGCCTTTAATTCAGGTGATCTAGTGTGGAAGGTCCTATTGCCTATGGATAAAAAAGATAGAGTCTTTGGTAAATGGTCCCCAAGTTGGGAAGGACCATTCAAAATTTTGCAAGTTTATTCAAACGGCGCATATGAGGTCGAAGAGATTGGCGCTGATGAAAGAATTTTGCGTATAAATGGCAAATACTTGAAAAAGTATAAGCCAACGTTGCAAGAAGTTAAAATAACGCTGGAATAAATATAAAGAAAGCGTAAAAACATGGCATTTAAGTTGCCAAAACATAGTCAAAGGCCGAATTTACAGGCTGTTCAAGTTCAAGGTTTGAATATGGAAACAACACTTAACAGTGGCGACATCAGGTATACAGTTGTTCTACTCAAGTGCAAAGTCTATTTCGATGGAGAATTCAAAAATGTTCTTTCTCTTCTTCCACTTCAAGCTCAGTCGAGAAAGACATTTTTGGGGGGCAATTTGTTAGCCTGTAATTTCGACAGGCTACATTAAAGATGGTCAACATGGCTTGATTTATATTTATTTCACAAAGACCATATTGTTTCGACAAAGAAAATAGTCGTGTGCAAGGTAAACTCGACAAGTTTCCAGGGAAGCAAAAGCAAGAGAGAGGAAGATCGACACAGGCTTTCGACAGACAAAAAACAGAGCAGTTATGCGTTGAAGACTAGCAGTTGGTCGAAGCGTGACAGAGCGGTTTCGGTCGAAATTAGGAGCGGTTATTTGGCCGAAAGTAGGAGCAGTTACTTATTTTCAAACTGTTAGGCAGTTACTTAGTTCGAATTTTCCCCCTTTTTTCCCTTGTATAAATAACTGTTTCTGAGAAGAAACAGGGGTCGCGAAAATCACAATACACACCCGATTCCTGAAACTCTAACTTCCAAGCCAGAGCGAAAAACGAGTGGAAGAATCGCTGTACGTGATCGTGTACCATTTTTATGATTCAATGCAATTTGTTTTTCTTTTCTTTACAATTCACGCACCATTTACTGCTTCTTTTCTTTTCAATTCTGTTAAATCATTGCAAATCGTCCCCTTTTCTACATTTTCTGAAACAAAAACTTTTGCAATTCAAAGGCAATTGCTTTGAGATTTTTCTAGTTTGATCTCACAAACCTTCTAATAAAACTAGTGATTGTTTGCTAAAAACACCAGCAAACAGATAGTAATATGGCCTAAGTAGTGGCTAACTTTTGGGGATGCCTGTACATATCTGTATCCAGCTAGCTTAAACAAAATTCCTTCATCATGCATAAAATTTAAACATGACCTTTAATCGTATCGTATATTTCAAATTTAAGACTCTTTATGAACAACACAAAATAAAAGTATTGTTCTATTAATAAGAAGATTCAAATATATTATTGAAATTAATCCTAGTCCAAGTTAATGGAAGTCCGAATTCTCTTTCCCTTTCTTCCCAGGTTTCTCATTATTAGTCACCTCTTCTTCCTTTTGAGCCAACCTCTTTCATTGCTTTCTCCTCTGGCATCAGATTTTCTCATGGGTTACTCCCTCTGAGATCAATTAAAGCTTCATGTATACATTGTTGTGATTTTATTTTATTAATTTAATAAATATTTCAAAAGTGGGAATAAGTTATATTGAAGTGAATATATAGTTTTGGTTTATCACAATAATATATATATATATATATATATATATACTATTATAATATATATTAAAGTGTTTGGCTTGTAAAAGTTTACGTTGCAATTGTTTTAACAAGTAAGCTTGCGTTTCATATAAGAATACTCTTAATTCTGAAATGTTTATATTTATTACATGTTCCGTTTTATCATTATTATATAAGCTTCAATTGGTTTTCATAACTTGTTATGGTTATAATATATATTTATGTGTAGAGCTGTTATGCAATGAGTTTTAAAAGATGAGTCTGTTGGATTAACGGATATATAATTTTAGATATAAAATGAGAAAGTTTGGAACATATAGGAGTGTGTTTTTTAAACAAAATATAATAGGAGGTAGTCTCGACATATCCAATAACCTAGACCTTTTATACACTTCATTCTTAGAACATATCCTGGGTTCATCTCCTGATACTTAAACACTTTGTTCTTGCCAGTTCGAAACGCTCGTTTGCTACTGCAATTTGAGACGAGACCGGTTGTACCCTCGGGGGATTTCCGCCGTAGAGGTGGATAAATCCTTCAGGGCGCGTCGTCAGACCCCTCCGGTTGTTTATCTAAAGCTTACTGTATTCGCAGGTACTCACTGTTGTTGATGTTTCAGAGCGCAGATTACTACAATCTGAAGGATTTATCCTAGCTAATGAGACCAACAACAACGGCGATACCTTTGTTCCTGTCAACAACAACTACCACAACACCTCAGTTGTTGTTAACAATGACAACAGTGTTCCAGCCTCCGCTGTAATGACTTTGTCGCCATCTTCAAGTGTCACTTATGCCAAGTCGTTTCTTGACATCTCGAAAACTGAGATGCACTCACTGAGCCAAGACCGCTATAAACTTCGACTCCATAAACAACTTGAACTTTGGACATATGCTAATAAGTTATGTCGTCACACCCTCTAATAATTTATGTGATATAATCTGTCTTGATGAAATCCTTGCTCTATAAAATTGGGAAGAAATCTGGTACAGTTGCTAGAGTGTTGAGTATCTTTCTGCTTTGATAGACCTTGTCGCATTGAGTAATTTTGCAAACCTTTGTGATAGTATTGGCAACCGAAAATTCTTATATAGTGCAGATTTTGTTCATAATGATTGGCTGGTGTAAATTTGGAATTTATATTGTGTGACAGTCTTGAAATTTTTCTTCGCTTGATAATTGTTTTCTACCGCAAAGATTAATATGTCCATCTCTCCTGCATGATTTCATGGTCTTACTCTCCAATGAATAAAACATATTTTTAGTATCTGTAAGTGTATTGATCATGATAATCACTCATTCAAAGGACATGCATCACTGATACATCACGTACATCATAGAACAAGCATTTGTTTTTCACTCAATTTCCTTGGAATTCTTTTATAAAATGATAATCTACTTCTTTCACTATTTGATAAGGTATTATACATGAAACAACCCCCTTATTCACCTGAATCTAATGGCATAGGCGAAAGAAAAAATAGGACCTTGAAAGAGATGATGAATGTCATGCTAATTAGTTCTTGTGCGCCAAATAACTTGTGGGGTGCCTGTCCCTCCACCTCCTCCCCATTCCGGTTGACCAACTTAGTTAACATATTACGTCGACGCCGAGCACTAGCCATAGCATGAAAAAATTTCGAATTAGTATCGCCGTCACGGAGCCAATGAACTTTTGCTCGCTGTCTCCAAAATGTATCCTCTTGTGCTAACAATAAGTTCAGGCGGTCATTAACTTCCTTATATCGTTGCTGTAAGTGAACTTCACGTGCCTCCCTTAAAGATTCCAACACCCTTTTACACGCGACAATCTCCTACTTGTATTTGGTGCGCAGTTGCTTACCCCAAACATCAATACTTTCAGTACAACGCCGGATCTTTGTGAGAAAATCCAGCCCCTCATCTCGATCCCAACCATCACTAACAATAGAAGGAAAGTCAGGTTCATTCAACCAGGTGTTCTTAAAACGAAATTGTCTAGCACGAAACTGACGCTCCCGATCATAGAGCTGCAACAATATAGGCGAGTGATCAGATTTATTGGAAATACAATTCTTCAATCTATTCCGAGGAAACACATCAACCCATGCCTGATTGACAAAAGCACGGTCAAGTCGTTCTTCCTTGAAATCATTTGTTGCACGCCCCCATTCCCACGTGAACCGATACCCCTCCAAAGGCAAGTCTTGCAACTGACAATCCAAAATAGCTTCTTGAAAACCCCGCAACAACCAAGGAGCTCTATCCGCACTCCCCCTTTTATCATCATTAGAGAGCAAGTCATTATAATCACCAAAAATACACCACGGAAGCGTGTTATCTCGAGCAAGAGTTCGAAGAAGCTCCCAAGAATCTCTGCGCCTACCACTCTGAGGATAACCATAGAAATTAGTCAATCTCCAAGTAGGATCACCCTCCTTCGCAACCTCAACATCAATAAAACTAGAAGAATACTGAATCACACGGCAACCAAACAGATGTTTCCAGAAAAGGGCGAGGCCTCCACTACGGCCTACCCTATCCACAGCAAAAGAAGCATCAAAACCAAGTCTCGAACGAAGATCATCAATCTTATTAACATGTACAAATGTCTCACAAAGAAAAAGCACCTCCGATTGGTACGTCCAGAGAAGGTCACGTAACCAGGTCACGTAACGCAAGTCATCTGGGTTTATTATTATAATATATATTAAAGTGTTTGGCTTGTAAAAGCTTACTTTGCAATTATTTTAACAAGTAAGCTTACGTTTCATATAAGAATACTCTTAATTCTAAAACGGTTATATTCATTACATGTTCCGTTTTATCATTATTATATAAGTTTCACTTGGTTTTCATAACTTGTTGTTATGGTTATAATATATATTTATGTGTAGAGCTGTTATGCTATGAGTTTTAAAAGATGAGTCTGTTGGATTAACGGATATACAATTTTAGATATAAAACGAGAAAGTTTGGAACATATAGGAGTGTGTTTTTTAAACAAAATATAATAGGAGGCAGTTTTGGACATATCCAACAACCAAGACCTTTTTTACACTTCATTCTTGAAACATATCCTAGGTTCATCTCCTGATACTCAAACACTTTGTTTTTGTCAGTTCGGAACCCTCGTTTGCTACTGCAATCTGAGACGAGACTGGTTGTACCCTAATGGGATTTGCGCTGTAGAGGCGGATAAATCCTTCACGGCGCGTCGTCAGACCCCTCCGGTTGTTTTTGCTTATCATGTGTAATCAATAATAGTTCTACAGCTTGGCACTATTGCTTATCATGACAAGAATTCTTTTTGCTTAATAGACATTGGCACTATTGCTTAATGACAATAATGCTTAAAGACATTTCTGACAAAGACATTAGTTTTACAGCTTGTGCTAACATCTACATTATCCAGTGTGGGTTGGGTCTTTCTTCATTGGTTTACAATTTTATCCTCAACTCTGATTTTATCCTCAATAAATTTTTCGTTTCAGCCTTTACATCAATTTTTTATTTGGTGGTGTTATTTTGTCCGTTGAAATCCTTTGATTTATTAGCTGTTGAATTGAGTCTTCGGTTTAATAGCTATTGAAAGCTATTGAAATCCTTTGATTTATTATTTTTGGTTAAACTAATTAATCAATGGACTGTTTTTTAAGGCAAAAGACAAATGTTTTTGGTATAAAAAGAACATGAGGATACACATTCAATGAGAGAGATGGACTGAATGTATAAAATAAACAGAGAAACAAAATAGAGAAATATTTATCTATTTTAAGTTATACCGAGCAGTAAAATATACAGAAGGGGGTGTGAGTTTGGTGGTTTTCCTAGGTGCAGGGAAGATGATATTTTATTTTCTAAGAAGGCTGTTTTGTCCTAGAGACAACGAGCCTAGGAGAAACTGCTAGCACATTTTGGGCAGAGTCGCGAAACGTCTTAAAGAGAGCGACCTAGTCCGCGACTCAGCCTATTTTGTTCGTGTTCGTTATTGTGCTTGTAATTGTTCCAACAATTTTAAGACGTTACTATCTGCCACGTTCGTCGAACACGACGTTGTTCCTGTTGATCTCAGAAGGTATTACTCAAAAGTTTTCTACTATAATTTTTTTTTTTGCGGTCGTGACCTCCAAAGATAAAGTTTTGATAACGCAAACCATAATTAGATCAACAACAAAAATGAGAATAAGAATTGTCGTAGCCCCCTTCAAGAAGTGATATGATTTTTTTCGAAAATCGATGTTACTAGTGGATTAGATGTTATAGAAATTTGGTTAGGGTTAGTTTTATTGTTTGCTGTTGCTAAGATATGAGATGTGAAATTGATTTTACCTCTGGAAAGGCTAAGGTTCTCAATGATGTTATGCATACTCAAGGGATATGTAAAAATTTGATTCTAGTTATCGTTTTAACTAAGTTGGGTTTACCCAAACCATGTGTCTAACTTGTATACCTTTGCAAACACTATTATTTTGTAACGATGAATTATGGCACTGTGAGAATGCTCAATTTGAATTGAGATGATTTATTTTTAATATTCGTACTTTTTATAATATTTTGATTATGATTTTTTAAATGATTAATTTGTAATTTTTATTGTGTTACTACTAACAACTAATTGTTACATTTTTTTGAACTATTGTTTTTTATGAGCTGCAACATATATGTTTTATTTTGGACTTTTCTTACGTTTACTCTTGTATTAAATTTTTTGTTAATAAGCTACAAGAGATTTGTGTTGCAATTGATTTCATAAAAACTAGGTTTTGGAATAGGCAAAGTATTGAAAAAACCACGCCATGATATGAGGGAAAAAATGTTTATTTATTTATCTTTGTCCAAATGGAGTTAGGGATTTTTATGGTGTATATGGTTAACAATAAAAGTTATAGATTTTAATAAAATAATGACTTTTTTATTGAAATGAATAGCGTGTTAAGGAATTTGTTTTTGTTTAAATGCAAAAATAGTGGGGGTTCTATTTTTAATAATCCATTATTAGAACATGTGATTCTAATAATGACATTTTTTTTTGATATATCATGAGAAGAAATTTATTTGTATCAACATGATGACTTTTGCTTTCCCTAATTATGAGAAGTTTAATCTCGTGATTTCATTTGTTTTGAAATTAACAAAAGTGGTAAGTGTTTATACTAGTGCGTATGACCCGTGCGTTGCACGGGTATACATTACATTTTGATAATGTTCAATTACAAAGGATTAAAATAGAGGGTTTCAATTTATCTAAGTTAAAATTCATATAGACATTAAAGTATTATAAATAAAATTATTATCAACATTATATATATATATGTATATAAAATAAAATATTAATATTATATTATTCTATATTATACATATCTCTACACATATGTATCTTGATATGATATAGTGGTTCTATTTGGCTCGAGTGATTAATTTCTGCAGTTGCGCACTGAGGATATTTGATTTATAACAAAATTATATTGATATGATAAGTTATAGATATAAAATAAATAAAAATTAGTTTAATGAATGAAATAATATTTGTCATTACTTCATAGACTTATTTCATGTTATAGAAAATTAAATATATTGTAGATTCTTTTTTTGCATATAAGGAAAAAATCAGTTGGGCCGCTCATTGCTATTTCCTATATTTTTATAATATTAATAAAAAATATATTTTTTCATAATATTCTACAAAATATAGCTTCCTCAATTTAGAATTGAAAATAAAGCCCCTTATGATTCTAATATCAATTTGTTTTTTGAAATCCTGTGTAAATATTTGTGTCTTATTAACCATTATCTTTATATTGAACACTGAAATGTCTCTTAGTCGAATGTATCATTCCAAGCATTTGTTTGATAAGTGTGACTAAACATGTTCATTAGAAAAATTAATTGGCTGAATGCTTGGATTAAAATGTCAGTTAGAGTGTTACTCAAATTGTTCAAATGATTGTAAGTTGCTTAATGGAAGTTTGTGCCATTGATTCCTTCATTGTGTTTCTTGTTAATGGGAGTTTGTGTTTATTGTTATGGAAATAATGATAAAAGGATTGGGTGTTTCATACCATCTGGAATGAAACATTTAGTAATTCATTAAAAAGTATTAATCTGGATGTATCGTCAACTTTTAAAAATTTCAAAAAGAACTTTTCAATCTCTATTTTTTTATTTGACACATTCATACAACGAATTATAAGTGAATAGTGTAACTTCCCAACAAATTATAGGATGGAATATTGTATTGATCATGTGTTGTAGTACTATAGCCATAAATTAATTTTTGTCATGAGTGGATGAGTATTTAAAAACCTTAATATATAATGATAAAAAGTATGAGTGAATAGTGTTATTTTTACTGTAAAAAAAATCTGTTATTTTGGGTATACAATATCTTGTTAGTAGTTCAATTAATAATAAAATACTTGATGTATATAGAATTTTTATAAATAGATATATTAATAGATATATTAGTATGTTGTATTGTATTCTGTCTAAGTATTTAATCATTATCGTTTTTAAATATGAATTTAAAAAACAGTAATGTATTTTAAAGTTTCGAGTGTGGACAATTTACAATGTCTGAATTATGTAAACCATTTTTATGCTTAAAAATAGAGTTGTCTACAACCTACATATGTGTATAGCAACGACAAATAAATTTAATTGAACATAACCTAGCCAAAACACAATGTAAATGGTCAATGGATGGATAATGCTAAATGAGTTTATTTTACAAATTAGGTATTGGGTTACAATACATGGCATGGATTTCAAATTTTGAATTGCATTACATTTAAATTGTATTTCCCATTGCATGAATATAAAGAAAGGAGTGAGAGATGGGAATTTTTAATGTCCATGATAAGAATTATGGTGTAATTATTTGATTCTATTTTAGGTTATACCTTGTTTGAATTTTTAGCAAACTAGAATAATTGACCAATGCACGCACGGGTATAAGTATGCTATTGGAAATTGTTGTCAAATAATTTATATTTTGTAAGTTAGTAAAAAATCTCGTGTATAAATAAATTATGCTATTTTTTTGTGATTTGAAAATAATATTTAAACTATCAAAAATTCATATTAATTTGTTATTTTTAAGAACAATATCATTGTCAAAAAACAAAAAAACAATATCATATTGTGGTGATTTGTCCCTTACTGTTGGTTGCCTTGGCAATTTCAGTGGCATGGGGACGTCGGCTGCTGAGTTCAAACTCAGGTGTGAGCAGTAGTAGTGTGTGTGTGTGGTGTTTATTTTTCATTTCATATAAGTAGACCAAAAAATATTGTGGTTATTAGAGTTCTTCATCGCATACTCTAGCTCTAAATATGACGATATTAATGATCATATCATAACATGGGCATGTCAGGTCATATATTTGGTCAAGGCAATCCACTACCAAGTCACCTACCTCCCACTCAAGATTAAGTAAAAAAATACTCGAAGCTTGGAGAGTAGTGCTTGTAACATAGATATCTCAATATCAACCCTACATGTTTTTGGGTTCTTTCCCTTTTGCATTTCTGCTATCTATCATTTTCCATCAATTCTACAACTTTATATCAGATATTGCAGCAGCCATCATAGAGAACTATCAAATTCGAAAACTCTCTCTCGAATGTAACTTGAATTTCAGCAAGATATCTCTTTGACTCATTGTCTTCAAAAGCAATATTAGCAACACCCATGCGAATCAATCATTCAATGCAACAATCTTTAATTTCATAAACTTGTCAGTAATTCCTTTCCCAAGTTGCAAAACAGTATATATGTAAATATCTTCAATATCATTCTGCAGTAATTCCTTTCCCAAATTGAAAAACAGTATATATGTAAAGCCCCTGATGTTCTATTTATAACAATCACTCACATTACTAAAGCTATACATATCCAATGTGAGACTAATTTAGGAGCAATAATGCTAATCAAACACGTACTCTCTTAGTTTTCATTAAAAGGCTTATTCATCCTTTCCTCTCTCCCAAGCACTCTCACATATACACTCTCTTTGATCTTGCCATGTCTTTCATCGTCTCATTCAGCCTTTTTCTTTCTTTGTTGCTGTTCTCTGTAGTAAGTGTTTTTACAAAATTAAAATTGGTGGCTGCAGTGGGGACTATAAACCACCTCTTTTTTGTATTTTCATTTATTCCAATTCTTCTCCATTTACTACTTCTAACATTTCTTCCAATTCTTCACCACGTATTTATATTTTATCACTTAATATATTATATAATCAGTGTGTTCACCAGTTCAATGACCGCTTTGGTTCGAACACGATTAAACCCTTGAACCTTTAACCATTTCCTCCTCCAAAAGTTGTCTGAACCAAATGCTTCAATTTGGATTGGGCAACGGATTGGTTCAAATTTACCCAAGCCACTGAACACCCCTAATCAAGAATACTTTTCTCTCTAAATAAAAATGTCAAAAAATATATAATAGAACTTTAAATTCGTTTGTCTAAACATTTGTTAACTTTTTTTCACACAGTTAAAATACACGTTTTCTTTTTTTACTTTGACCATTGTAGATTTATTCAATAAAAATGTCTTCCAGTCTAAACAAAACCAAATGTCTGTCCTATTTTTAAGTGTATCAACCAAGGACAAAAATGAACCAAAAAAATGTTTTTACTCGTTGAGAGTTTATTTCAGAAATTTATAACTTCAAAAAGTGGGAAAAGAAAACGTGAATTTCATTATTCAGAGGCAATAATAATGTGACATTTTTTCTTAGAATTTTTTTAACGAACCTTGAAAATTCTAGAATGTAACATATTTTTAAAATTTTAACTAATGATATTAGAAGAATTGGCTATAAAGAAGAAGAGTAGTAGTCTTTTATTAATTTCTAAAATTAATGCAGAGATAAATAATTAAATTAAATAATAGAATTTTCAAATATAAAAACTAATTAGAATATTAAATTACATGTAGCCTGTCACATTAAGTTGTTTCTATGCAGTGGTGGATATTGACTAAAAAGTCTGAGTGGGCCGCTAATAAAAGAGACATGAAAAGTCAGAAACACATGAATAGAGACGCAGAAGCGTAAATACAATTAAAATAAATAAACATTAAAACTATTTATAAACAAATTAAATGACTGACTGACGAGTACACGTGGCTAGTCAGATTCTCCGACGTAGATTAGTCATTGGCAAAGTTGGTACATACTATGCACCAATAAAACGGTAACCAAAAAAATTAAGAGATTAAAATGTAATTTTTATTTCACATAGAGACTTAATTGAAAGTTGTTTGTAAAAAGATAATTTTAAATCTACTTGTTCCTAATATTAAAATTCTAAATATATTTTTTCAAAAACTATAATTCATCTATTCATAATGAACAATGATATATAGTACGAAAGGTTTCTGTACGAAATGTACGAAATGCAAAGGATTACCTCCGCACCGCATAGCCAACACTGCCAAGCAAAGGTGTAAAATGTGCTAACACGTCATTCTTGCCTCTTCGTATCGTACTAAAAGGTGTAATATCTAATTCTAATATATATATATATATATATATATTTATTGTTACATATTATCAAGAGTAAAAAAAATTACAAATCCACAAAAATACAAATTTTACTTATATATTGTGTATATATTTTGATATTGTGTGTTCGACTTTAGCAACAGCTTGTGATGAAACGGTAAGCATTGCTATGTGGCAATGGCTTTATGTGGGATCAACTCATGTGTATCTTTCAGAAACAGGAAGGTGAGTTAGCCACTGCACCAATCTATTAATATTGATATTATTCCGCAAAACATGTATTAATTTAGTAGTTGTTTTATAGTAGGGGTATTGTAGTAATTTCACTTTTTTTAGGGCGGGCCGTGGCCCTCCCCGGTCTTAAGGAAGATCTGCCCCTGTTTCTAAGTGAAAAAAGAGTTGTGTTTTTCCACTTGCTTTATTATTATTATTATTATTATTATTATTATTATTATTATTATTATTATTATTATTATTGTCTAAGAGACTAACATCTAAGAATTTGGGCCTTAAGATACATTCTAAAATGTATTTTTAATAATTCGTAAAACCTATTATTATTAAATTTGAAATGTAAAGTACAATAAAATAGATTGAATATGCATGAAAGCGATTTAATAAGTGATTAATTATAATTTTGTAAAAAAAAGTGATTAATTATAATACTCATAAACTTCTCCTGACATAAAAATTAAATCAGATCAGTCACTTAACTTATATTCATAATGAATTTTTTATATAATATAAGTTTTTAATTAATTACTTTTTGTTTTTATTTTTTAAAAAATTGAGGCCAGGGGGTAGTTTTAATAGTCAAAGTGGCACTAATTATTTTTTTTTAGAAAATATACTTAAATAACTCTTAATCAAAAAGCCTATGAGTGTTGATAAATTAAATAATTTTTTGGAATACAATTTGGATACATTAGAAAAACATTTTATTTAGTCTTTATTATGTATAGTATCTACAGAGCATTAATTACAAAAAGGATGTTAATTTCCAAATTGCTGTAAGAGTCCCACGTGGAATAGCAATAAATGAGATTCATTCTCAAATGTTATATATATATATATAGATTTGAATTTCAAACAACTTATTATTCTTGTATAGGTATATGGAAACTTCCATGTGTATGAGTTTTGATCCCATATAATACGTGTATTAGGGGGAAGTTATAAATTAATGGCAAAGTTATTCTATTTTTGAACATTAATGGGAAAATTATTATATTTTGAAATTGAATTTTGAGGTAAGACATATGTACAGTTGTCAATTATGTGGCATGTGAATTGTTTAGGTGGGCAAATTATGTGGTGACATTTGTGAGTTTCTTATTTTAGATTATTCAAGGTTGAATTAGTAATAGATATAGATATAGATTATATATAGATATAGATTATATTTTGAATAATAATAGTTGCACAATTATTTTTCTACACGTGGTTGACTTGCTTAATTTTGGTTCAAATATTATATTTGTGAAAAATATCAAAAATCCGTTTTGTAAAAGTTTTTGATATGAAGGACGTTGGTGAAGTAAATATAAATTACTTCTGCTCTAAACCAAGCACTCGTTATGATCCTAGTGTTATGTTGTTCAAGAACACCAGTGGCAGTGTTCAACAATCTAAGTATGCGAGCTTCATTTGCAGCATTTTGTTTGCAGCTGGTTGCACTACAAATATAACTAATGTTGTGAGTTTACTATATGGGTTTACTACTAGTTCTAGTAACGAGCACAACAGATATAATAGCATCAACAAGGAGCAGTTAAACTGTCAAACTGCTTTACAGGAAGCACAACAGATAATGATCTAATGATGCGAATTATATTTTATCCCTCATATAAGCCACTAAAGAATATAGCTTCTTCACATAAACCAATTGTATTTTTCATTACGAACATTTGTGATTTAACAATAATTGGAAATGTAGTTTTCTTGTTAGAACAATCGAGTTTTAATCCTTCTCTAAGTTTGTAGAGTGATTATATAATTAAAAAAATAGCACAAAATCACACGCAAAAGTAAACTGCCAGCAACAGGGTGTGTGCCTTAAATAAGAAACTTGTAGTGAAACAAAAATTTGCACGCCAAAGAGTTAGCTCCTCTTTTGCTGCACCAGATTTTGGTATCCACATTTAAAAATCATAATTAAGGAAAATAAAAATAATGAACAGGAAATTATTACTAAGTGTTGAATATAGTCATAATTAGTTTGATTCTCTAGTTATTATCAATGATATAGTTTCCTCTTTTAGAGAGATTCTTTTTGTAGATATGCGTACCTTCTCATTAGCAATGTAAGAAATTCATTCCATCATTATTAATATGGTATCTAGAGGAAGGTTAACCCTAGTTTCAGTTTGTGGTTGAGTGTCCAAGAGACACCAACTAGACCCGGCAAGACTAGTCAAGGCTTTTGGAATCACACGCAGGATTGAGAAACTGCAAAAGGAGCCCAAGAACGGAAGGCAAGCATCGCATTTTCATGGAACGGATACGTTTACGCAAGACGAGTCGCGTAACCACCCGATTGGCTCAAAACGCCATGGAAACAGTGCTCAGGGAAGCTCTGCATCGTCGGCGGCTTCTGCAACGCCAACAACTACGATGAACACAAGGAAAGGTGCGAGCACGAACAGGTAAGAGGCAAAACTCTGTTTTACCAGTAGAAAGGCCTGGGAATCAGGGCACCATTGCAGTGAAAGTGGTTGGAGAGTGATGATATTGGTTGAAGATGTGGAATTGACAGAGGAGGGGGAGACTAGAAGGATTGAAGTGGTGAAGGTTACTGTAGAGGAATCTGACAATGGTGAGGAACTGGGTAGTTAAATTCGAGATTCTATCTAAACTCCGGGAGAGACTTCAGAAGCGTAACTCGGAGAATCATAACACGATTCGTAAGAGTCTACATATTTTGCAAACTTAGAGAAATATGCATATAAATTCATATATATCCATATGAAACACCATAAGAAAGTCAAACATTGTAAATCTTTATCAAGAGTAAATCTTTATCAAGAGAGATGGGAATTGAGAGACTAGTACCCGTAGTTTTTTCCTCCAATGGCTCAACTTGTGGATAGGTGTGAAGGTCCTCGTTTTTTGGAGTAGACTCAAATTTCTATGTTTCTGTTTCTTTTGGAATAGAACGAGAAGCCTTGCATTTGTTAAAATCTTGAATAACAAGAGCCAGAGCTTTTGCAGGAGCCAATAAAGTATGCAATGAGATGTGGCAGCCAACAATTATCTTCTTTGCGGACACGTCCTGGTCTGTGTCTGATCTGTATGGTGGCGCACTCGGTACTGGCGTCTTAAGGATGTTCTACGTCGCTCCTCTGTAACAGAAATCTTTGCCAAATTACTATGTGCTATTTATAATACAATGGCGTCTTAAGGATGTTCTACGTCGCATAAGGTCACTGTTCTCCATCTGTAACTGAGGTGGTGGTGCGGCCACTACTTCTGTACTTAGGTACGGGTGCAGATTGCGCTCCTCTATAATATAGAAAGTGTCAGAGGGTGTTCTAAGGGATGCAACCCCTATCTAATATACTAGAGAACATTGGCGCCGATCGTGGGGCTGCCGGTAAAACTTCTTGATTATACATCACTAAAAAAACAATAAAAATAAAACTCTAGTACATTTAATTAAATAAATTACACAAGTCGTTGTTGTCTTCGATGCACACAGGAAAGAGAGGAATTGATATGAGTGATTGTGTGAGTGCGGGTTGGGTGAAAAATAAAGTACTTGGATGCAAATTATTTTTGAGTATCGTTAAGTTTAAAGACTTTTTCCTACTCCTTATAAATGCAAAAATTCCATAAATGCCTTTAGTGTAACTATTAAGTTTTATTCTGCCCTCCTCCCCCATGTATTATGCAAATTTCAGACTTGGACTGCTGCTGCTTTGCTAAAGCACAAACTTGATCTCAAGACTTCTCGCATTCTGTCAAACCAATATTTGAAATTTGACTATAAAAGAAAAGAGAGGTGGACTACATTTATTGTATGTTGTGTTTCTGAAAGAAAATATTTTTATACTATACAAGAAGTTATGATGACAATGATTCTCTAAATCCTTCTAAATCATCGAACAAAATTTATCCATGTTTAGAACTAACACGAAAGGTTGAATTGTACAAAAATATTTATCACAAATAATTAATGAAATTCGGAAAAAAAGTGTGAAAAGAACTTGAAGATGGTAAGCTTTATGCAATAGGAAGTGAAACAAACTATTGAGGTTGAAAGGTATGGATTTGAGAAAAGATACAAAATAGAGTCGGCTCATCAGGTCCTACACTCCTAATGATATAATGAGACTAGAAAACCTCATGGATTTTATTATTGAATATGAAAAAAAAAACGTGAGCTTCAAACAAGTCTTAAGATTCTAAAAGACAACCAATTAGCTCAACTGCTGAAGTTTCAAGAATGGGAGGCAACATGGGTTGAAGGTGTAAAGTCTTTAGCACAAAAGGGGGTATTAAACATAGTTACCTCAAAGGAACTTTGGACTAGGGTTTCTTCCAGAGACCAATCGATCTTCTGAAACCATAATGTGCACTTCAATAGCACCATGCTTAGAAGCAATTGACCGGTTTCATGTGAATTTAGCAAAGAAGTGGATTCATGTGATTGCATAATGATTTGGCCAAAGTGTTGGTGCTAAAGAAGTGGCCATTGTGGCTTCAAAAGATCGACCGATCTCTGGAAGTAACCCCAGTCCAAAGTTCCTAACAATTCCTTTTGTGCCATAGACTTTTCACCTTCCACCTATGTAGCCTCTCATTCTTGAAACTTCATTATTTGAGCTAATTGGTTGTCTTCTCGAACGTTAAGACTTGTTTCAAACTTACTTTTCTTTTTTTCATATTCAATATTAAAAACCTTGAGCTTTTCTATTCTCCTTACATCATTAGGACTCTATTTTGTATCTTCTCTAAAATCCATCACTTTCAACCTCAATAATTTTTTCTCTTCCGGGTACATAAGGCATACCTTCTTCAGGTTCTTTTTACCCTTTTTTCGAATTTCTTGAATGCTTTTGGACAAATCTTTTTTGAACAATTCAACCTCTCGTGTTAGTTCCAAACATGGATAAACTCTGTTCGATGATTTAGAAGGTTTTAGACTATCGGTGTCATCATAACTGCTTTTACAGTATAAAAATATTTTTTTTAGGCAACGCAACAATGAATAAATGTAGTCCACCCCTCCCTTCTTATAGTCAAATTTCAAATATTGTTTTGAAAGAATGAGAGAAGTCTTGTGGTCAAGTTTGTGCTTTAGTAAGTGAAGAGGGTGAGTTGGAGGAGGAAGGTGTGTTCTTCGTTAGTTGAAAAGAGTGAGGTGAAGTTTCTAAGGTGGGGCGCAATGACGAAGTGGATCCACGTTTCGATGGAGTAGGCACATAAAGGGTCGGAGACGGAGTAACCACATTCGGGACGCATCTTTCAAATTTATCTTCACTTTAATATTTTCATCCTCTAACATGATACTTTTCTTCCATAAGTTGTCGTGTTAATCAAAACAGTTACTTTATTAGTGATGATTCATTGTGTATCAATGTTGTAAAATAGCAACACTAAATCATAACAGAATGTGAAAATGACTCGATATATGCTCATCAATGCTGTCAATTATCATCAATCGAGCCATATCATAGCAAAATTTTAACAAAGCACTATTTCCTGCTATTTGTGATGAACAACTGTTTTGACATATGATGTGTGGGTGATTTGTGTGACAAGACCCAAAAATAATGCAAAGCAGAACACAATCTCACATCATTAAAGCTCGACTTTGAGAGAGTGTCGTCCACTATGGGTTTTGGGGCGTCCAACTCTTGTCTTGTGCCTAATTTGTGAGCAACGCTCACATTTGTGGGGGTGTTATCAATTATGTGCTTTTCAACAAGGAATTAGGTTATAATGCCTTGTAATTAACTTGTACCTAATTCTATTATGATAAAAGGATTATAAATAGCAAGCTCCTATTGTTGTAAGTCAGTTTTGAACTCAGTTGTAAGATTGGAGACTGGTTCTCTCGAATTAGCCACATTAATAGTGATGATAGCAGGCCCTTATTGAACAGAGTGTATTGTAGAACGAAAAAGGAATATGGGGAGGGCATTATTGTAAAAAGGGGTTCAATAGAATGTACATAAATAAGTTGTATTGCTTTTAGTTGAGTTAGTTATGCATTGAAACAGAAACACAGAGTGAGAGCCTCTCTAACAGCTCTATACAGTTTGTTGGAACTATAAACAAGCTGAGTATTGTTGTATCTCAATTATGAATTCAATAATAATTCACCCCTTTGTATTAGTTGATCTTCCAACTAGTATCAAAGAGTGACGATTCTGGAAGTTTGTTCATGGTGCGCAAGAAGAGGACGGCGAACCCGATGGATCCTTGAATCGACGAGGTGGAGAAAAGGATGCAAGATTGTGATGCACGCAATCAAATTCGCTTCGAAAAAGACGAAGCTCCCATTGAGCAACTCATTGTGAGGGCGTTCCATAAGCAAGCCACATTTACAACGGCAATGGGTGACCCGAACACGAAGGAGAAGTCCGTTAGCAGCGATTGTCGTGGCAATAGGGAGCGACGGTTACGCAAGATTTATTTACCTGTTTTCAACCACGAGGACGCACCAGGTTCGTTAACCAAGATTGAAAGATTCTTCAAGGTGCGAAGAATTGGGGAAGACGAGAAATTGGACGCAGCGATGATGGCGGTAGAAGGATAAGCCCTATCGTGGCCACAATGGTGGTAGGCGAACAACGAAGTGCAGTCGTAGGATCCATTGAAGGACACAACACTTCGCCGTTTCCAACCAATGGTGATAACCAATGCCTTTGAGATCTTGATGAGCATGAAACAAGAAGGAATAGTTAGGGAGTATCGCAAGAACTTCGAAACCATTTCCAATCATGTAAAGATCCAAGACCAAGATCTGTTCTTGGGATTATTCTCCAACGGATTGATGGAGGATATTCGCGCAGAGGTAAGGTTGCAACGACCCAAAGATTTGGCTGAAAAAGAGAAAATTGGAGCAGTAGGGCGTCACGGTGGATAGAGTAAACAAGGTTCAATGGGATGAAACAATGGGGGATTCAAGAATTGGCGTAGTGAGAACCCTAACAAGCCCAATGCTGAAACGGTCGGCAATGATAAAGGAACTGAATTGGGGAAAAGTGGTCCCAATAATGGCACTAAATCAGTGGGTGGCAAGGAGATAGAAGAAAGGTGCAAGAAGGGACTATGCTTCACTTGTGAAGAGAAATATGTGCCAGGGCACATATGCAATAACAGGGTGCTTAAAATTTTATCTGTTGAAGAAGCAAATATAGAGAAAGACACTGAACAAAAGGAAGATGTGGAGGTAGAAATTGTCTAGGAGGCAACCATGAATAGCCTCCATTTGTGTAGCATGGCAGGGCTCACATCAAAGAGTTCCTTTATGTTGAAAGGAACATTGGGCACATTAGAAGTAATTGTGTTAGTGGATTGTGGAGCCACTCACAATATTATTTCAATGAAGTTAGTTGCTGCAAATAAGTTGAAGGTGGAGGATACACCACCTTCTTGGGTCAAGATTGGAAATGGGCTGAAGGTACTAACTAGGGGTGTTTGCAGAGGGGTGGGATTATCACTACAAGGTCTATTGGGTCAAGCTGATTGTTATCTATTTCCTCTTGATGGTGAGGACTTGGTGCTTGGAATTGACTGGTTGGAGAAATTGGGAAATATCAAGGAAAACTTCAAAGAGATGACTTTGACGGTGAAGATGGGAGAGAAAACCATTTTCTTAAAGGGTGACCCATCACTCTCCAAGAGAGAAGAAAGTCCCAAAGAGATCATAATGGAGCTCCAGCAACCACAAGAGGCCTATATGGTGGAATGCATAGAGCTGCAAGTGACAGAATCACCACAACAGGCCCTACTAGAGGTCATTCAACATGTCTTAGCTGAAATTGAAACTATTTTTAGAGAAAATAGTGAGCTGCCCTCTACTAGAGCAATTGATCATGCTATTGTATTGATAGAGGGATCCAACATGCCTAACCTAATGCCCTACAGATACCCCCATTTCCAAAAGAATGAGATAGATAGATTTATGAATGATATGCTGAAAACAGGAATTATAAAGCCTAGCACTAATCCCTACTCTAGCCCTATTATTCTTGTGACGAAATAGGATGGTAGTTGAAGATTTTGGGTAGACTACCGAGCCTTGAACAAGCTGACAATCCCAAATAAATTCCCAATACCCTTGACTGATGAAACACATCAAAAACCAGAGACGAATGATTGAAGAAAGCAACAAGTGAATCATCTAAAATACTAAAACCCAGATCACAAAATTTGAACATTACCCAAAAGCAGTAGAGATTAAAGAAAATTACCTAACTGAGAGAAGATTAGGGTTAGTTCAGTTCAGTTCGCACTTCATTGAGAAGATTAAAATTAGGGTTCAGAATCGCAGAGATTGAGAAGATTAGGGTTCGAGAGAGGAATCGCAGAGATTGAGATGATGAAGATTAGGGTTTAGAATAACACATTGCATAATCGAAAAGAGGAAAGCCATGATCGGTGATGGATGAGAGGAATCACATAATCGTTGATGGGTGAGACTCTCACTGTGAGAGCAATCGCATTCGCAGAGAGAGGAAAGTGAGAGAGGAAATGAGGAATTGCTATAAACTGAAATAGTGGGCTAGTTGGCTTAACAGTTTTTAGTTCGTTAACTGAACTGGAAATATTTCCATTATATAAGGGCTGATTACTAAGCCCTTTTCCATTACATAAGACTTGCCAATAAAGAAGTTTGTAGCATTATTTATTGAAAATTTATCTATATATTAAACATTTGATAACGCATCTCATTAAATGCTATTCCACATGTCATTTTCTCATGAGTTTTCTATTTAATTCTATATTCTATTTGTTAAACATTTGTGAACTCATCTCAATAAATGTTATTTAACATGTCATTATTTTTCTATTTAATTCTATTTTCTTGCCCCACATCAATGAAATCCGATTTTGAACAATAGGTCTACAAAATAGAAAAATTATATATGGTCCCACAATAATAATAATAATAATAATAATAATAATTTTTTACAAATTATTTTTGCAAAGAATGTTTACAAATTCACTTATCTCTTAGTTTTGTTCAATAATTTTTTACGGATCTAATTCGTTGTTATTGCACGAATTGGTAAAATCATTGCTCATCAATGGTGGAACACGCACTGCAGCAATGGTGCGTACGAACATTTTGCTCATCTTTCATGCTCATTATTCAAAATTCTACATAGATATTTTTTCTTTACTTTATATAGGGATCACATTCGGCTGAATGAGAATAAAGGGTAATTAATTTATTTAGTACTATGGGATCAAACTTCTCTGTATGAAATAAAAATTCTTGATAAATAATGAGATGTTCATTGTAAAGGTGGTAGAAGACTGGCATGGCCCCTTACAGTGGAACAAACGAGACTTATCAGTTCCGGTGCAAACCTTGGACGAAGACGATAGCGAAGAAGGATCGGAGGAATATTCCGGTTATGAGTTTGGCCTGGAAGATGAAGAGGGTTTTGTTTCAGATGGGGAAATTCAAAAAAGTGATGATGAGGACGGATCAGTAGGTGGCCATTCTGATTCCAAGAAAAGTCACTCAAGTATGGTGGCTGGAGGTACGGATAACGATGAGACAATTCAGGGTGATGAAATTGGTTTAACGAGTTCCAAGGCAGATTTTATGGTTATAAATGAGGAGGAAAATGTGGGGATCAAGGAGAATAATGTGGAGGAAAACGTGGAAGTAAAAACGCAAGTAAATATGAGTGGTGGTAAAGCTAATTTTAAACAAAGTGGTTTACCGGTGGAGAAACCTAGTGTGATAGTGGTGGAGGCCCAGTCCGTTGGGGAAGCCCAAAACGTGGTACTTTTGAGCCCAATTCATCAACCAACTTCAGCACCTATCCCTCTCAACCCAATCAGCCTTGTAAAAACCTCACCTAGCCCAAGCAGCCCAAAAACTCCCTCTAGCCCAAATCGTTTTTCGCCCAACCCGAATAGCCCAATAAAATCCGTATCTAGCCCAAATAGTTCTCCTTCTTTCGACCTCTTCCTTTCCAGCAATCCCATTGCCCCTGACCCAACAGAACATTCACCTTGCTTCAATTCCCCAGCTTCGGGTCTCTCCACTCCCTTCTCCTCCGAGTCTCTGAATTTCAACGAAAATGGCCCATCCTCAGTAGATTCGTCAATGAAGGGTGTAGTCTTCACCCTATAAGTTTGGTTGTTGAGCTCCCAGCAGCATCTTTAGATCCCAAATCATTAGAGGTGGCTGGCTTAGCAATATCGGAGGAAGCAAAGAGTTTAACCTCCAATTCAGGAGTGGAGTGTAACTTATCTATCCGGAGCTCTCGGGGTTTATCCAAGGGGAGAAAATTGTGGTATTTTGCACGCGAAATTGGTGTTACAGGAACGAATGATGATGCGGTATACGTCAATAAGATTAATGAAATGGAACTCAGGGACAAGAGTGTCTATGGTAAGAAGGAGGCCAGAATCATTCCTCAATGAATTTAGTTACTTTCAACATGAGGGGGATTGGCAATAGTGCCAAAAATAGGCGATTGAGAAGCCTAATTAGAGAAAAGGGTTTCGATTTTTGCTTCATTCAAGAAACTAAGAGGTCAGTGGTAAACGAAAAAATGATTGCTCGGTTGTGGGGAGGTGATGATTTTGAATGGGTTGCTCAGCCTTCTACGGGTCTCTCCGGTGGTATTCTGTCGTTCTGGCGCAAAGGTATGTTCAAATTCTTGTTTTCTTTCTCTCATCCGGGTTTTGTAGGGGTTGCTGTGTTGCAGGATTGTAGAACAATCTATTTTGTGAACATTTATTCTGGTTGCTCTATTAGACGGAAGAGGGAGTTGTGGGAAAGGTTGATTACTGAGAAGAGAAGACTTGCAAGTGGGCTATGGGTATTTTGGGGTGACTTTAATATGGTTGCAAGCAGGGAGGAAAGGAGAGGAAAGACTATTAGATTTAGCGAAGCAGAAAGGCAGGACTTCTTATTCTTCATGAGTGAAATGAACGTGGCAGAACGTCAGTTTTTGGGAAAGAAATTCTCTTGGTACCAACCAAATGGGTTAGTGGCTAGTCGGGTCGATAGAATCCTATTGTCACAAGAGTTGGTTGATATGTGGAAGGTGAAGGCTCAGTGGATAGGGGTAAGGGACATTTCCGATCATTGTCTGGTATGGTTGATATCTTCCCAAAAGAATTGGGGTCCTAAACCATTTAAGTTCATAAATGGTTGGTTGGATCACAAGGATGGGAAGAAATATATGGAGGATGCATGGAGGGATTGTAAAGCGGAGGGTTGGATGGCCCACATTGTGAAAGAGAAGCTCAAGTATGTTACGGAGAAGTTAAGGGTATGGAATAGAGAGGTATATGGGTATATGGACCTAAAGATTGAAGATATGGTTAAGGAGTTGAATTCGTTAGAGGATGATATGAAGGATGAAAGAGACGGGGAGGGGGATACGTGGAATAATCTGAATTCGGAATTGTGGACGGCTTTGAATAGGAAAGAAAGTCTCTTGGCTCAAAAGGCGAGAGTCGATTGGATTCAACAAGGAGAACGTAATACAAGGTTCTTTCACAACATGGTGAAGTATAGGCGAAGGAGAAACCAAATAGAGGCACTAAAAGTTGATGGAGGATGAATTGAAGGGGTGGTAGAAATTAAAGAAGAGGTCCGAGATCACTTTAGCAAGCAATTCAAAGATGAAGCGTTTAGTAGACCGGTGCTTGATGGGATTGAATTTAAGAAAATTTCCGACGACGAGTCTGATTACCTAGCGGCTCCTTTTTCAATGGAAGAGGTGGAAGAAGTGGTATGGAGTTGTGAGGGGAATAAAAGCCCAGGCCCCGACGGTTTTAAATTTAAATTCATCAAGATATGTAGGGAAACTATAAAAGGGGATATTTTTGGCTTAATGGATCAATTTTATGCAAATGGAAAACTCCCAAAGGCCTTCACGACATCTTTTGTAGCTTTGGTGGGAAAAAAGGCTAATCCACAAGGGCTAAACGATTTCCGGCCAATCTCTTTGATAGGGTGCATCTACAAGATTATAGCCAAGGTACTTGCGTTAAGGTTGAAGGGTGTGCTTCACGGGATCATCTCTCAATCTCAAACCGCTTTTCTACAAGGGAGACAAATTTATGATGGTGTGTTGGTGGCAAATGAGATAATCAACGGTGCTAGGAAAAAGAAATGGCCTTTGCTTATGTTTAAAGTAGATTTTGAAAAGGCCTACGATTCGGTGAGTTGGAGTTTCTTAGACTACATGTTGAAAAGAATGGGATTCGGAGACAAATGGAGAAAGTGGATGGAGGCTTGTATATTTTCGGGGTCTATATCGGTCTTGGTTAACGGTAGTCCCACATCAGAGATAACAATGGAGAAGGGATTGAGACAAGGAGATCCCTTGGCCCCTTTTCTTTTCTTAGTAGTGGCCGAAGCTCTAGCGGCGCTATTAAGGAAAAGTATGGAATGTGGGTTTTTCCAACCTCTCACAATTGGTGAGTCTTCATGTTATCCGGTTCTTCAATATGCGGATGATACTATCATAATGTGCAACAATACGAAAGAGAATTGGTGGTGCATCAAAGCGGTATTGAGGGTATTTGAACTAGTCTTGGGCCTAAAGGTTAATTTTAATAAGAGTTGCATTGTGGGAATAAATGTGGGGGAGGAGGAGCTTATTGGGGCATCTCACTTCTTGTATTGTCGGATAGGGGAGCTTCCTTTTAATTTCTTGGGCATCCCGGTAGGTGCAAATCCAAGATTAGCCTCCACGTGGAAGCCGGTGGTGGAAAAAATGAAGACTAGACTATCATGTTGGACAATGATAAATTCAGTTTTAGCTAGCCTTCCCCTATACTACTTTTCCTTTTTTAAAGCTCCAAAGTGTGTCCTTAAACAAATGGTGCGAATCCAACGCAATTTTCTTTGGGGAGGTCAAGAGGAGGATCGAAAAGTGGCATGGGTGAGTTGGAAGAAAGTATGTTTACCAAGGAGTTTAGGTGGCCTAGGGGTCAGAAATTTGGAGTTATTTAATATGGCTTTGCTGGGCAAATGGAAATGGAGATTAATGGGCGAAGAGAGAAGCGTGTGGAGGAATCTTGTAAATGACCTGTACGGAGTTAATGGAATTTTAAGCACCAATCAACGTTCTGCGTGGTGGAAGGATATAAATTTGCTGGATAGCTGCCTAAGCTTTGCGCAGAGGTGGTTTATCGATTGCATAAAATGCAAATTAGGCGACGGTTTGAGGTTGAAGTTTTGGACAGATTTATGGTGTTGCCAATGGCCTTTGGCAGAATTATTCCCACAATTGTATCAGGTATCGGGTAATCAGTTTGGTTGCGTTGCTGAGTTCGGGTCGTGGCAGCAGGATACGTGGAATTGGAGCTTTATCTGGTGCAGGGAAGTGTCATTTGAGGAGTTACAAGATGCTGAGCTGTTGTGCAATACACTCATATCGATTTATCCTACATCTGATGCTCGAGACAGATTGGTTTGCCAGCTTGATAACGCAATTTACAAGGTCAAAACAGCCTATAAACTTCTACTGCAGAAAAGTGGAGACTCATTTGTGAAAGATATCACTTTGAAGGCGCTGAAGAAAGTGTGGAGAACGAAAGTGCCATCAAAAATTCTGGTGCACGTGTGGAGCATTTTGCTGAATAGGATTGCGACAAAAGACACGCTAATTCATAGGAACATCATCCCGCAAAGTGGCGGATCTGATTGTGTGTACTGTAGGGGAGAAACGGAGACTGTGAATCACTTGTTTGTCACTTGCTGCGTTGCACAGCAGCTTTGGCGGAAGCTGTGCTGCTGGTTGCAGTTGTCTCGGCCTCTCTGAAACTCAGTTTTGGACCATTTTAGTAGCTTTGCTGAAGAACTATCGGGGAAAAAATTGAGGGGAGTTAGGTACTTAACATGGATGGAGGTGGTATGGGTAATTTGGATAAATAGGAATAACGTTGTTTTTAGAGGGGGAACGATTAATGTACAAAGTATGTTTGAGCATGTAATTAGAATGTCTTGGGGGTGGTTTTTTAACAAGGTGGGGAACAATTTGTCACTGGTTTTTTAGAATTGGGTTGACAACCCAATGAATTGTATCTTACAAATCTCTTGACTGTAATTCGAGTTGTGGTACCCCTTGTACCACCTTAATGAATTTGATTTATCAAAAAAAAACTTCGTGTTTATAGGTTCCCATCATCATATCATCGTATTATATATTTCTAATATGTTAGTACTTTTTTCTGATTCATTTTTTTTGACTGCTTTTTTTCTGATTCATAATAACACCTGTTTTTATTTTTTTAATTATCGAATACTTATTTTAAATTACAAACATTTCTTTATTCTTTTCATTCTAAGAAAATGGTTACTCAATTGAAAGTTACTACAGAAAAGATGATGGATTTTACAACATTGAATATATTGGTGAAATCAACGCTAATTAGGATGACGTCATACAAGCATCTCGAGATGTCCAAATAAAATATTTTATAATTATTTAGCTATCCTTATGCAATGCTATTCTTTTGATATTTTATTGATGCAGTTTTGTATTTTTCAATCATCACTATATGAAGTACCGATTTTCGGTTGGAAATGTTAATTCAATTAGTTCATTTTTGTATGGTTCAATCGAAACTCATTGCCTGTATTCACATTTGTTGAATTGCAGTTTGTTTGATTCAAATTAAGAGGTTTATTATATTTTAAATTCAATTTACTTTTACCTATAACTTATTAATTAAGCATAAGTTACAAAATAAACATACTTGGTGATTTACCTTCAAATACGATAATTTAGTTGTAATTAAGCATAAGTTACAAAATAAACGTACTTGGTGATTTACCCTCTAATACCATAATTTCTATAATTCCAGTTATGTTGTTATTATGACATTTACACCATAACTTTAAATCGTAGAAAGCTATTTGGAACACATATTTTTTCACAAATTAATCATAACTAGAATAATTGACCCGTGCCATGCACGGGTTGAGAAATTTGATGTGAAAATGAATTACACTATTTAACAAATTAATTTATTAATATAAAAGAAATGAGAAGTATGTTGACCCTCTAGCTGCTTGTATTACTATTACCCCATGCTATGCCATATATGTCAGTTCTGTAGTTTTTCTCTCTTGCTCTTGGTGTTGAGTATGTTGACACCCTACCTCCTTTTTCGTTGTTTTTTGTCTGTCTGAAACAATAAAATTATAAAAAACATAAATATTCAATGATAAAGCTTGATAAGGATATTAAATTGTAGCATCCAAACCGACTGAAGATTATAAGTTTATTGTTTGTAACAGTGAGAACAAAACTCACGTTTGTAGGAAGCAAAAAGAAACAATTGTTGGCTTTAAAAGTGCAGCTCTAGCCAAATCTTCTTGCATAGACTAAGTCATTGATCTAAGAGCGGTATTCATGTTTGATAATGGGGAACGTAGTTGTAGGAGCCTCTTTGACGAAACCACTGGAAAAAAACTAAAATAATTGAAAATTATTAGATAAGAGATCACTTTAATATTCTATCGTCCAACATCATAAAAAAAACTTGGAAAAGAAAAAAAGAAACAATGTTACTTTGTTTATCTTGGATCACTACCTTCACTCTTTTTTTTTCCAGCTCTAGCGGCATGCTCACACATGGAGATCGCTGAAAACAAAAACAAAAAAGATTGAAATAAGAAGACATGAAATAAAGAACGAGATAACCGAGAAAAAAAGCTGAAGAATAAGAAATGTCCAAAAAGACATGATATCTTAAGTTATTTAAATATTGATTCATTATTTAAATTAAATGCATACCGGAAAAAAATAAATTTTTTCACTGAAATCCTATTAAGTATGGTCGTACTTACCAAATGATAACTTATATAGACGTATTTTCACTGCATTTGGTGCGAAATTTTTTAAATTAAAAATTTGAATTTGTTATATTTTGAAAGAATGCAATCAGATTTAATTGCAAATAGTGTAACATAATTCTTTGTTCCATCTACTTGTTTAATATCATTATTTATTGAACACACATGGATCCGTCTCTGCTATTGAGTAACTTATATTTTGTAACTTATATCATTGATGTATCTCTTATTTTGAGTAATAAGTATACTAATATTTTAAATAACAAAATTTTAAACTATTTAAACTTTATATTAATTTGTTGTCTTTACATGTTTTTAAAGTTTTATATTTAATTTAAAAGAATATATTGTTGTATTAATTTATTAAAACATTCATTCATAATAATTTGTTTATTTATGATTTTTCTTGTAAAAAGTCATGCTCTTATAATATATTTTTACTCGAAAATTTAAATACAAATAGATTTTTATATAGATTTAATATATTTTCATGCAACCTATTAAAAAAATTATATTTTCTTAAAAAATGTTGATTTATGTAGTATTTTTCTTGCGCTTTACCATCTTTGGATACTACTCATGAATAACATATACTTAAGAAAGAAAGAAAAAAAAGAAAGAATATACTATTTTTTTTGTTTTATAAAGGATTTTAAAAATTCAAATTATTTTTAATACTAATCAGTTTACATGTAGACATCAATATTTTAAAATACCATTGAAATATTTTTGTATAATTTTTTAATAAATTACTTACGTGAGAAGGTATTAAATTTTCAAAAATAACAATTTGTCTAATACTTGTAACCATTTAAATATTAATTTAGTTGTCATGCCCGTAGATATAAAAATACCAAAAATAATTGGAGAACTGAAGAAGACAAAAAAATTCCTTAATATATAGATAATTGGCCTCAATTCAATATTGAAAATTTATTTTTTTTGGTCGAGACCAGGGTATCCACCGCTTAACGCAATGACTATTCGCTTCGCTGGATTGGAGGCACCTCGAAGGGTGGGACAACTGGCCCAGGGATTTAAAGCTGCTCCGTACCCAAGGCGAGGATCAAACCCTCGACAATTGGTTAAGGGAGGATGAGCCCCAACCGTGGGTTTAATATTGAAAATTTATGCCACTCAATGATATTAATCTATACAAATATTTAGAAGTCATTATTCGTAACTACTAATGTAACATATGCAATATGTGCATAACGTCACATGTCATTCTCTCTATTCATATTTATTCTTTTGTTTACCGTAAGCCTTTCTCAAATTTTTTCAAGTTGATGCTTTTTCCTTCTCATTTGAAATAGCATGAAACGGTTAATTTCAAATAAAAAAACATTAATGATGTCAAAAAAATAAATATAGCAATAATCACAAAAGGATATTAATTGCCAAACTATTCAGGAGATGACACTTGTAACATCATTTATTGAGATGCATTCTCAATTGTTATATATAGAGATTTTGTATGAACACATATTTTTTTATAGGTTTCATGAAAGTATATTATATCTAAATTAAAACCTATTTGTATTTAAATTTTGAGTAAAAATATGTTATAAGGAGAATGACTTTTTTGCAAGAAAAAAACACAAATAAATAAATTTCTATTATTGCATATTTTAACGAATAATACAATATTTTAACATAAAATACAAATCTTTAAACAAACCTTGTCCCTTTTCGGGATCAAGTATATAACTTCTATATGACATGAAACAATTGTGGTATACTCATAATGTCGTCACCGTTCAGTAGAAAAATTTCACTGGAGAATCTTAACCACCTGAAGATGATTAGTTTATGCATAAAGATAAGAAGTCAATACAAAGTTTCAATAGTTTAAAATTTAATATTAAAATTATACAAAGTGCTAATCATTAGCTACTTATTTAAAAAAAAGTTGCTTGGGCATTCAAAAAGAAGTTACTTAACATTCAATATAATATTAACTTGCAAAATGTACAACCTTTGGTTTTGGGATTGAGCCTAACTTAACCCAAGAGCTTGGGGATGCCTGTACATATCTGTATCCAGCTAGCTTAAACAAAATTCCTTCATCATGCATAAAATTTAAACATGACCTTTAATCGTATCGTATATTTCAAATTTAAGACTCTTTATGAACAACACAAAATAAAAGTATTGTTCTATTAATAAGAAGATTCAAATATATTATTGAAATTAATCCTAGTCCAAGTTAATGGAAGTCCGAATTCTCTTTCCCTTTCTTCCCAGGTTTCTCATTATTAGTCACCTCATCTTCCTTTTGAGCCAACCTCTTTCATTGCTTTCTCCTCTGGCATCAGATTTTCTCATGGGTTACTCCCTCTGAGATCAATTAAAGCTTCATGTATACATTGTTGTGATTTTATTTTATTAGTTTAATAAATATTTCAAAAGTGGGAATAAGTTATATTGAAGTGAATATATAGTTTTGGTTTATCACAATAATATATATATATATATATATACTATTATAATATAACATCTGATTTTATTGAAATTAATGCATCAGATTTTCTCACGGGTCACTCCCTCTGAGATCAATTAAAGCTTCATGTATACATTGTTGTGATTTTATTTTATTAGTTTAATAAATATTTCAAAAGTGGGAATAAATTATATTGAAGTGAATAAATAGTTTTGTTTTATAACTTTAATATATATATATATATATATATAAATATATACATATATATATATATATATATGAGTTAGTTTTTGTTTATCACTGCAATATATATATATATATATATATATATATATATTAAAGTGAATAAATAGTTTTGTTTTATAACTTTAATATATATATATATATATATAAATATATGAGTTAGTTTTGGTTTATCACTGCAATATATATATATATATATATATATATATATATATATATATATATATATATATATATATATATATGTAGCGCAAAACGGCGAAAACAGCGAGAATTGTGGGGGTGTAATGTGATGGTAAACCCCTAACATATAACATCTGTCTTGGGTTCCAAAGCTTGCTAAACCAATTCACTGTATGTTATGTTTTATCTGTCTAGGACTGATTCCATTGCTTGCTATACAGCTCAGATGCATTACATCTATGATGTTAACCCAGGAAACTTCTTTTATTTATTTTCCAACTTTTGAAATATGTGGGGGATTGTTGTGATTTTATTTTATTAACTTAACAAATATTTCAAAAGTGGGAATCAATTATATTGAAGTGAATATATATATATATATATATATATATATATATATATATATACCCCTAATATATGAGTTAGTTTTGGTTTGTCACTAATATATATATATATATATATGTGTGTGTGTGTGTGTGTGTTTCATTTGGGTTTTTTTTTGACGGAAATCAAACTACTGCATTTCAATTAAAATAATGTCACGGATACAGGTTGGGACATAATCAAAAATTATGGAACAAGCATAAAGTGTTGATGCTCTAGCAAGCGTATGAGCAACAGCATTCGCTTGTCTCCAAGTAAAACAAAACCGATAGTTTTGCAAACTAGAAAGCAAAGATTTGCAACTCCTAATAATAGATCCGACTTCAGTAATTATAAGTTGGTTTCCGTTGATATCGTTAACAACTGGTAAGCAATCCAGTTCAATGGTAACTCGCTGGACTCCACACTCAATAAGCCACCTAATAGCCTCCACCGCTCCAGTTGCCTCTACTTCCCGAGGGGTTGGGACACCGCCAAAAGTCATGGTCTTCGCAGCAACAAACGCGCCCTTCTCGTCACGCACACACGTACCCACTCCAAACATATCTTGGGTGTCAAAAATAGCCGCATCAACATTACACTTCAACTCCCCCGGCGCCAGCGGCACCCACGCAACATGATGGGGTGCGCTAGGCACATGAAAATGCGCACCACTATAGAGACGGACGGACTCCCAATCATGCAGAACACTCATAGCAATCTGAACTAACACATCCACCGGCCGGTCTGGCCGCTCCCATACATGCTCATTCCGCCGCTTCCAAATACACCAAAAAATCATGGCGACAGCTTTTGCTTGAGAGACGCTACCACAATTCAAGAGGGGAAAAATACATCACTGAAACCCCCACCTCCTTGCACTTGCTCACGAACCACCTGCAAAAGACCAGCATGTCGCCATACATCCTCCACGCGCCGGCAACGAAAGAAAACATGGAACGCATCTTCATCATGTTCCTCACAAAGGGGGCACTCCCTAGGACATTGGACACGACGCGAGTGAAGATTGCACCGAGTTGGTAAGCAACCGTGCGCCACACGCCAAAGAAAAAGCTTCACCTTTTGAGGAATGCGAAGACGCCAGTTACTTATCCAATCACCCTGTTTCCGCAAGTGCGTATTGTTAATAATGTCCTCGATGATCATATGATAAGCAGAACAGACTGAATAAGAACCATCTCTACTTTTATTCCAAAGCAAAACATCATCCTCATGTGTGCATAGTAACGACATGCGTGTAATATTTAAGGCATCGTCGCTATTGAAAAGTTGATGAACAAGTTCAACATTCCAGTGATCACCGTGAGCATTCAACAAATCTCCCACCTGTAACTCCTCATGACCCGTAATTGTAGGACTGTGCACATACGGATCCCTTCTCCCCCGAATCCAAGGGTGTGACCACACGTTGATTTTCCTTCCATTCCCAACTTTCCATCTAGCCTCATCGTCAGCGCTACCTGAGAAGAGTGGATACTACGCCAAACAAAACTGGGATTAGAGGCCAAGCGAGCCCCCATAAAGTCCCCCAACGAGAAGTATTTAGCTTTGAAGACATGTTAAACAATAGTATCATAGTTGGTTGCAAGCCGCCAACCTTGCTTCCCTAGCATGGCAAGATTAAAGCCATGGAAATGCTGGATACCCATACCTCCATGTTCTTTTTTCATTGCTAACTTATCCCAACTCATACACTTAATACCACCATTAGACCACCCGTTCGTACCCCACTAGAAAGAATTAATCATTCTCTATAACTCTTCACCGAGAGACTTAGGAAGAAGAAAAGTGCTCATACAATATGCGGGAATAGATTGAGCCACGGACTTGACCAACACTTCTCTACCACCCTTAGAGAGATGCCTACTAGTGCAGTTCTGAATTTTCTTCCATATTCGGTCTCGCAAATACCCAAATAACCTCTTCTTACTTCGACCAATCATAGATGGAAGGACAAGATACTTACCAATCCCCAAATACTCTGACACGCCAAGAATATCTGTGATTGTCGCTTTCATCTCAGAAGAAGTATTTCTACTAAAGAAGACCTCAGACAGATTAATTACCTGTCTAGATGCTTGCTCATAAGTTGCAAACAGATTTTTAAGAACAATACACTCTCTAGTAGTGGCTCTGCAAAAGAGGAAATAGTCATCAGCAAAAAGAAGGTGTGTAAGGACAGGTGCTCCCCTACACACCTTAATACCATGAATATCACCAGTAATTTCAGCCCTCTTCAAAAGAGAAGTCAGCCCCTCTGCACAAAGAATAAAAAGATAAGGAGAAAGAGGATCTCCTTGTCGGAGACCTCTGCCCAGCGAAACTGAACCCACCTTCTCACCATTCATCATCACAGAATAATTTACAATTTCATCACACATAGAAATCCAACCAATCCAGGTATCATTACAGCCCAACTTGCGCAAGACACACATTAGATAACCCCAATCAACGCGATCATAAGCTTTACTTATATCAATTTTGAGAGCAAGCTCACCAACGTTACCGTTGACCTTACACTTCATATGATGAATAGTCTCTATAGCAACCATTACATTATCAAGAATAGATGTAGATGTTACAAAGGCCGATTACTCATGAGAAATACAAATAGGAAGTACAAGTTTTAAACGATTCGCTAATACCTTGGAAATAATTTTGTAGATGACGTTACAAAGAGAGATAGGCCTAAGATCACCCATTGAGACCGGGTTCTCCACCTTTGGAATAAGAACAATATTTGCATCATTAAGCGTCGGAGGAAACTCACCATTCTCAAGCCACATCCTCCCCGTGTGGAATAACTCAACACCAAAAAGATCCCAGAAACGCTTAAAAGAAACCGGGTTAAGACCATCCGGACTCGGAGCCTTGTCGGAGTGCATTTGGAAAAGAGCTTCTTTAAATTCTTCCACTCTAAGTGGTGCCGTCAATACCTCATTCTCCACGTCCCCAACACACTGCCACATATGACGCACTACCGGATCATACACACTATCCTTCCGCTGAAACAATTCGTGGAAATAGTCACTAGCAACCAAACCAAGGGCTGCCTCCCCCTCCACCTCCTCCCCATTCCGGTTGACCAACTTAGTTAACATATTACGTCGATGCCGAGCACTAGTCATTGCATGAAAAAATTTCGAATTAGTATCGTCGTCACGGAGCCAATGAACTTTTGCTCGCTGTCTCCAAAATGTATCCTCTTGTGCTAACAATAAGTTCAGGCTGTCATTAACTTCCTTATATCGTTGCTTTAAGTGAACTTCACGTGCCTCCCTTAAAGATTCCAACACCCTTTTACATGCGACAATCTCCTCCTTGTATTTGGTGCGCAGTTGCTTACCCCAAACATCAATACTTTCAGTACAACGCCGGATCTTTGTGAGAAAATCCAGCCCCTCATCTCAATGCCAACCATCACTAACAATAGAAGGAAAGTCAGGTTCATTCAACCACCAAGGAGCTCTATCCGGACTCCCCCTTTATCATCATTAGAGAACAAGTCATTATAATCACCAAAAGATACACCACGGAAGCGTGTTATCTCGAGCAAGAGTTCGAAGAAGCTCCCAAGAATCTCTGCGCCTACCACTCTAAGGATAACCATAGAAATCAGTCAATCTCCAAGTAGAATCACCCTCCTTCGCAACCTCAACATCAATAAAATTAGAAGAATCATGAGTCACACGGCAATCAAACGGATGTTTCCAGAAGAGGGCGAGGCCTCCACTACGGCCTACCCTATCCACAGCAAAAGAAGCATCAAAACCTAGTCTCGAACGAAGATCATCAATCTTATTAACATGTACCAATGTCTCACAAAGAAAAAGCACCTCCGGTTGGTACGTCCGGAGAAGGTCACGTAACGCAAGTCAGTTGGGTTTATTATTATAATATATATTAAAGTGTTTGGCTTGTAAAAGCTTACTTTGCAATTATTTTAACAAGTAAGCTTACATTTCATATAAGAATACTCTTAATTCTGAAACGTTTATATTCATTACATGTTCCGTTTTATCATTATTATATAACTTTCACTAGGTTTTCCTAACTTTTTGTTATGGTTATAATATATATTTATGTTTAGAGCTGTTATGCTATGAGTTTTAAAAGATGAGTCTGTTGGATTAACGGATATATAATTTTAGATATAAAATGAGAAAGTTTGGAACATATAGGAGTGTGTTTTTTAAACAAAATATAATAGGAGGCAGTTTGGAACATATAATTTTAGATATAAAATGAGGCAGTTTGGAACATTAGTTTTACAGCTTGTGCTAACATCTACATTATCCAGTGTGGGTTGGGTCTTATATTATCCTTAAAGAGTTGGGTCTTTCTTAATTGGTTTTACCATTTTATCCTCAATAAATTTTTCGTTTCAGCCTTTACATCAATTTTTTATTTGGTGGTGTTATTTTGTCCGTTGAAATCCTTTGATTTATTAGCTGTTGAATTGAGTCTTCGGTTTAATAGCTATTGAAAGCTATTGAAATCCTTTGATTTATTATTTTTGGTTAAACTGATTAATCAATGGACTGTTTTTTAAGGCGAAAGACAAATGTTTTTGGTATAAAAAGAACATGAGGATACACATTCAATGAGAGAGATGGACTGAATGTATGAAATAAACAGAGATACAAAATAGAGAAGTATTTATCTATTTTAAGTTATACCGAGCAGTAAAATATATAGAAGGTGGTGTGAGTTTGGTGGTTTTCCTAGGTGCAGGGAAGATCATATTTTATTTTCTAAGATGGTTGTTTTGTCCTGGAGACAACGAGACTAGGAGAAACTGCTAGCACATTTTGGGCAGAGCCGCGAAACGTCTTAAAGAGAGCGACCTAGTCCACGACTCAGCCTTTTTTGTTCGTGTTCGTGATTGTGCTTGTAATTGTTCCAACAATTTTAAGACGTTACTATCTGCCATGTTCGTCTAACACGACGTTGTTCCTGTTGATCTCAACAAGTCATTTCAGAAGGTATACTCGACCCAGAAATTTCTCATGAATCTTTTCTAAAAGTATGCCTTTAGATTAATATTTTACAAGTATGTCGTAGATGAAGATATTTTGAGAAGACGCTCATGCTTAAAAAATTAAATAGCTCTCCCCTTAGAGAGTTTGACTACTCAAAAGTTTTCTACTGTAAATTTTTTTTTTGTGGTCGTGACCTCCAAAGATAAAGCTTTGATAATGCAAACCATAATTAGATCAACAACAAAAATGAGAATAAGAATTGTCGTAGCCCCCTACAAGAAGTGATATGATTTTTTTTGAAAATCGATGTTACTGGTGGATTCGATGTTATAGAATTTTGGTTAGGGTTAATTTTATTGTTTGCTGTTGCTAAGATATGAGATGTGAAATTGATTTTACCTCTGGAAAGACTAAGGTTCTCAATGATGTTATGCATATACTCCAGGGATATGTAAAAATTTGATTCTATTTATCGTTTTACCTAAGTTGGGTTTACCCAAACCATGTGTCTAACTTGTATACTTTTACAAACATTATTATTTTGTAAGGATGAATTATGGCACTGTGAGAATGCTCAATTTGAATTGAGATGATTTATTTTTAATATTTGTATTTTTTATAATATTTTGATTATGATTTTTTAAATGATTAATTAGTAATTTTTATTGTGTTACTACTAACCACTAATTTTTACATTTTTTTGAACTATTGTTTTTTATGAGCTGCAACATATATGTTTTATTTTGGACTTTTCTTATGTTTACTCTTGTATTAAATTTTTTGTTAATAAGCTACAAGAGATTTGTGTTGCAATTGATTTCATGAAAACTAGGTTTTGGAATAGGAAAAGTATTGAAAAAACCACGCCATGATATGAGGGAAAAAATGTTTATTTATTTATCTTTGTCCAAATGGAGTTAGAGATTTTTATGGTGTATATGGTTAACAATGAAAGTTATAGATTTTAATAAAATAATGACTTTTTTATTGAAATGAATAGCGAGGATGTTAAGGAATTTGTTTTTGTTTAAATGCAAAAATAGTGGGGGTTCTATTTTTAATAATCCATTATTAGAACAAGTGATTCTAATAATGACATTTTTTTTTGATATATCATGAGAAAGAAATTTATTTGTATCAACATGAAGACTTTTGCTTTCCCTAATTATGAGAAGTTTAATCTTGTGATTTCGTTTGTTTTGAAATTAACAAAAGTGGTAAGTATTTATATTATATTTTGAATAATAATAGTTGTGCTATTATTTTTCTACACGTGGATGACTTGCTTAATTTTGGATCTAATATTATATTTGTGAAAAATATCAAAAATCCGTTTTGTAAAAGTTTTTGATATAAAGGACGTTGGTGAAGTAAATATAAATTACTTCTGTTGTAAACCAAGCACTCGTTATGATCCTAGTGTTTTGTTGCTCAAGAACACCAGTGGCAGTGTTCAAGAATCTAAGTATGCGAGCTTCATTTGCAGCATTCTGTTTGCTGCTGGTTGCACTACAAATATAACTAATGTTGTGAGTTTACTATATGGGTTTACTACTAGTTCTAGTAATGAGAACTTGTGTGCTACTGAGAAGGTCATGATGTACCTTAAAAAGAACCATGACCTGAGATTACAAATAGTTTCCCACTGTGCTATGAAGTTACAGTGATGATGAATGAAATGGTCTTTTAGATAATACTATCAAGAATACCAACAGAAGAGCGACCGAGTCCGCGACTCGGCCTATTTTGTTCATTTTCGTGATTGTACTTGTAATTGTTCCAACATGAACAGAAAGTTTCAAGTGTATTCTTTAAATAATACTATCAAGAATACCAACGGAAGACCAAAAAAACACTATCTCACTCATACAATACAAAACACAATAAATAACTTATAAACTCAGATCCCTAAACATATTACAATGTTCTACTAATAATTAAATTAATTAAAAAAACAACCTCACAACAATAAAGCATCCCTGTTGCGCATTTGTCCCACGAGCAACAGAAGATATAATAGCATCAACAATAAAGCATTCCTGTTGCGCATTTGTCTTTACAGGAAGCACAATAGATAATGATCTAATGATGCGAATTATATTTCATCCCTCATATAAGCCACTAAAGAATATAGCTTCTTCACATAAACCAATTGCATTTTTCATTACGAACATTTGTGATTTAACTATAATTGGAAATGTAGTTTTCTTGTTAGAACAATCGAGTTTTAATCCTTCTCTAAGTTTGTTGAGTGATTATATAATGGCTTAAATATGTATTCTGCCCCTGAAAATATCACCATAATCCAGTTATACCCCTGTAAAAATAAAAACTTTAAAATTACCCTTGAAAATATAAATCGCTTACGGTTATGCCCCTCAGTCAGCTTCCCATCCAAAAAAATAATTTAAATAAGGTTTAAATATATGTTCTGCCCCTGCAAATATCAGCATAATAGAAAAATTAAAGATTTTGACAGGGGCATAACTGGATTATAGTGATATTTGCAGGGGCATAACTGGATTATGGTGATATTTGCAGGGGTAAAACATATATTAAAACCTTATTTAAATTATTTTTTTTTATGAGAAACTGACCGAGGGGCATAACCGTAAGCGATTTATATTTGGAAGGGTAATTTTAAAGTTTTTATTTTTACAGGGCTATAACTGGATTATGGTGATATTTGTAGGGGCAAAACATATATTTAAGCCTTATATAATTAAAAAAATAGCACAAAATCACACGCAAAAGTAAACTACCAGAAACAGGGTGTCTGCCATAAATAGGAAACTTGTAGTGAAACAAAAATTTGCACGTTAAAGAGTTAGCTTCTCTTTTGCTGCACCAGATTTTGGTATCCAGATTTAAAAATCATACTTAAGGTAAATAAAAATAGTGAACAGGAAATTATTACTAAGTGTTGATTATAGTCAAAATTAGTTTTATTCTCTAGTTATTATCAAGGATATAGTTTCCCCTTTTAGAGAGATTCTTTTTGTAGATATGCGTACCTTCTCATTTGCAATGTAAGAAATTCATTCCATCATTATTAAAATGGTATCTAGAGGAAGGTTAACCCTAGTTTTAGTTTGTGGTTGAGTGTCCAAGAGACACCAACTAGACCCGGCAAGACTAGTCAAGGCTTTTGGAATCACACGCAGGTTTGAGAAACTGCAAAAGGAGCCCAAGAACGGAAGGCAAGCATCGCATTTTCATGGAACGGACGCGTTTACGCAAGACGGGTCGCGTAACCACCGGATTAGCTCAAAATGACAAGGAAACAGTGCTCAGGGAAGCTCTGCATCGTCGGCGGCTTCTGCAACGCCAACAACTATGATGAACACAAGGAAAGGTGCGAGCACGAACAGGTAAGAGGCAAAACTCTGTTTTACCAGTGGAAAGGCCTGGGAATTAGGGCACCATTGCAGTGAAAGTGGTTGGAGAGTGATGATATTGGTTGAAGATGTGGAATTGATAGAGGAAGGGGAGACTAGAAGGATTGAAGTGGTAAAGGTTACTGTAGAGGAATCTAACAATGGTGAGGAACTGGGTAGTTAAATTCAAGATTCTACCTAAACTCCGGGAGAGACTTGAGAAGCGTAACTCGGAGAATCATAACACAATTCGTAAGAGTCTACATATTTTGCAAACTTAGAGAAATATGAATATAAATTCATATATATCCATATGAAACACCATAAGAAAGTCAAACATTGTAAATCTTTATCAAGAGAGATGGGAATTGAGAGACTAGTACCCGTAGTTTTTTCCTCTAATGGCTCAACTTGTGGATAGGTGTGAATGGCCTCGTTTTTTGGAGTAGACTCAAATTTTTATGTTTCTGTTTCTTTTGGAATAGAACGAGAAGCCTTGCATTTGTTAAAATCTTGAAGAACAAGAGCCAGAGCCTTTGCAAGAGCCAATAAAGTATGCAATGAGGATGTGGCAGCCAACAATTATCTTCTTTGCGGACACGTCCTGGTCTGTGTCTAATCTGTATGGTGGCGCACTCAGTACTGGCGTCTTAAGGATGTTCTACGTCGCTCCTCTGTAACAGAAATCTTTGCCAAATCACTATGTGCTATTTATAATACAATGGCGTCTTAAGGATGTGCTACGTCGCATAAGGTCACTGTTCTCCGTTTGTAACTGAGGTGGTGGTGCGGCCACTACTTCGGTACTTAGGTACGGGTGCTGATTGCGCTCCTCTATAATATAAAAAGTGTCAGAGGGTGTTCTAAGGGATGCAACCCCTATTTTATATACCAGAGATGATTGGCGCCGATCGTGGGGCTGCTGGTAAAACTTCTCGATTATACATCGCTAAAAATACAATAAAAATAACTCTAGTACATTTAATTAAATAAATTACACAAGTCATTGTTGTCTTCGATGCACACAGGAAAGAGAGGAATTGATATGAGTGATTGTGTGAGTGCGGGTTGGGTGAAAAATAAAGTACTTGGATGCAAATTATTTTTGAGTATCGATAAGTTTAAAGACTTTTTCCTACTCCTTATAAATGCAAAAATTCCATAAATGCCTTTAGTGTAACTTTTAAGTTTTATTCTGCCCTCCTCCCCCATGTTTTATGCAAATTTCAGACTTGGACTGCTGCTGCTTTGCTAAAGCACAAACTTGATCTCAAGACTTCTCGCATTCTGTCAAAACAATATTTGAAATTTGACTATAAGAAAAGAGAGGTGGACTACATTTATTCTATGTTGTGTTTCTTAAAGAAAATAGTTTTATACTATACAAGAAGTTATGATGATAGTGATTCTCTAAATCCTTCTAAATCATCGAACAAAATTTATTCATGTTTAGAACTAACACGAAAGGTTGAATTGTTAAAAAAAAATTTATAACAAAGAATTAATGAAATTTGGAAAAAAAGTGTGAAAAGAACCTGAAGATGGTAAGCCTTATGCAACAGGAAGTGAAACAAACTATTGAGGTTGAAAGGTATGGATTTGAGAAAAGATACAAAAAAGAGTTGGCTCATCAAGTCCTACTCTCCTAATGATATAATGAGACTAGAAAACCTCAAGGATTTTATTACTGAATATGAAAAAAAAAACGTGAGCTTCAAACAAGTCTTAAGATTCTAAAAGGCAACCAATTAGCTCAACTGCTGAAGTTTCAAGAAGGGAAGGCTACATGGGTTGAAGGTGTAAAGTCTTTGGCACAAAAGGGGGTATTAAACATACTTACCTCAAAGGAACTTTAGACTAGGGTTTCTTCCAGAGACCAATCGATCTTCTGAAACCATAATGTGCACTTCAATAGCACCATGCTTAGAAGCAATTGACCGGATTCATGTGAATTTAGCAAAGAAATGGATTCATGTGATTGCATAATGATTTGGCCAAAGTGTTGGTGCTAAAGAAGTGGGCATTGTGGTTTCAGAAGATCGATCGATCTCTGGAAGTAACCCCAGTCCAAAGTTCCTTTGAGGCAACTATGTTTAACAACTCCTTTTGTGCCCAAGACATTTCCCCTTCCACCTATGTAGCCTCTCATACTTGAAACTTCATTATTTGAGCTAATTGGTTGTCTTCTCGAACGTTAAGACTTGTTTCAAACTTACTTTTCTCTTTTTCATATTCAATATTAAAAACCTTGAGCTTTTCTGTTCTTCTTACATCATTAGGACTCTATTTTGTATCTTCTCTAAAATCCATCACTTTCAACCTCAATAATTTGTTTCTCTTCCGGTTGCATAAGGCGTACCTTCTTCAGGTTCTTTTTACACTTTTTTCGAATTTCTTGAATGCTTTTGGACAAAACTTTTTTGAACAATTCAACCTCTCGTGTTAGTTCCAAACATGGATAAACTATGTTCGATGATTTAGAAGGTTTTAGAGAATCAGTGTCATCATAACTGCTTTTACAATATAAAATTTTTTTTTTTAGGCAACGCAACAATGAATAAATTTAGTCCACCCCTCCCTTCTTCTAGTCAAATTTCAAATATAGTTTTGAAAGAATGAGAGAAGTCTTGTGGTCAAGTTTGTGCTTTAGCAAGTGAAGAAGGTGAGTTGGAGGAGGAAGGTGTGTTCTTCGTTAGTTGAAAAGAGTGAGGTGAAGTTTCTAAGGTGGGGCCCAATGACGGAGTGGATCCACGTTTCGATGGAGTAGGCACATAAAGGGTCAGAGACGGAGTAACCACATTTGGGATGCATCTTTCAAATTTATCTTCACTTTAATATTTTCGTCCTCTAACATGATACTTTTCTTCCTTAAGTTGTCGTGTTAATCAAAACAGTTACTTTATTAGTTATGATTCTTTGTGTATCAATGTTGTAAAATAGCAACACTAAATCATAACAGAATGTGAAAATGACTCGATATATGCTCATCAATGCTGTCAATTATCATCAATCGAGCCCTATCATAGCAAAATTTTAACAAAGCACTATTTCCTGCTATTTGTGATAAACAACTGTTTTGACATATGATGTGTGTGACAAGACCCAAAAATAATGCAAAGCAGAACACAATCTCGCATCATTAAAGCTCTGCTTTGAAAGAATGTCGTCCACTATAGGTTTTGGGGCATCCAACTCTTGTCTTGTGCCTAATTTGTGAGCAACGCACACATTTGTGGGGGTGTTATCAATTATGTGCTTTTCAACAAGGAATTAGGTTATAATGCCTTGTAATTAACTTGTACCTAATTCTATTATGATAAAAGGATTATAAATAGCTAGCTCCTATTGTTGTAAATCAAATTTGAACTCAGTTGTACGATTGGAGACTGGTTCTCTCGAATAAGCCACATTAATACTCATGGTAGTAGACCCTTATTGAAAAGAGTGTATTGTAGAACGAAAAAGGAATATGGGGAGGGCATTATTGTAAAAAGGGGTTCAATAGAATGTATATAAATAAGTTGTATTGCTATTAGTTGAGTTAGTTACCCATTGAAACAGAAACACTGTGAGAGCCTCTCTAACAGCTATATACAGTTTATTAGAACTATAAACAAGCTGAGTATTGTTGTATCCCAATTCTGAATTCAATAATAATTCACCCCTTTGTATTAGTTGATCTTCCAACTGGTATCAAAGAGCGACGATTCTGGAAGTTTGTTCATGGTGCGCAAGAAGAGGATGGCGAACCCAATGGATCCTTGATTCGACGAGGTGGAGAAAAGGATGCAAGATTTTGATGCACGCAGTCAAATTTGCTTCGAAGAAGATGAAGCTCCCATTGAGCAACTCATTGCGACGGCGTTCCATAAGCAAGCCACATTTGCGATGGCAATGGGTGACCCGAACACGAAGGAGAAGTCTGTTAGCAGCGATGGTCGTGCCAACAGGGAGCGACGGTTACGCAAGATTTATTTACCTGTTTTCAACCGCGAGATTGAAAGATTCTTCAAGGTGCGAAGAATTGGGGAAGACGAGAAATTGGACGCAGCGATGATGGTGGTAGAGAGATAATCCCTATCGCGGCCACAATGGTGGCAGGCGAATAACGAAGTGCAGTCGTAGGATCCATTGAAGGACCCAACACTTCGCCATTTCCAACCAACGGTAATAACCAATGCCTTTGAGATCTTGATGAGCATGAAACAAGAAGGAATAGTTAGGGAGTATCCCAAGAACATCGAAACCATTACCAGTCATGTAAAGATCCAAGACCAAGATCTGTTCTTGGGATTATTCTCCAACGGATTGAGGGAGGATATTCGCGCAAAGGTAAGGTTGCAACGACCCAAAGATTTGGCTGAAATGATGGATATTGCGCTGCTTGCAGAAGAGAAAATTGGAGCAGTAGGGCGTTACGGTGGAAAGAGTAAACAAGGTTCAATGGGATAAAACAATGGGGGATTCAAGAATTGGCATAGTGAGAACCCTAACAAGCCCAATGCTGAAACGGTGGGCAATGTGAAAGGAACTGAATTCGGGAAAAGTGGTCCCAATAATGGCACTGAATCAATGGGTGGCAAGGAGATAGAAGAAAGGTGCAAGAAGGGACTATGCTTCACTTGTGAAGAGAAATATGTGCCAGGGCACATATGCAATAACAGGGTGCTTAAAATTTTATCTGTTGAAGAAGCAAATATAGAGAAAGACACTGAACAAAAGGAAGATGTGGAGGTAGAAATTGTCTAGGAGGCAACCATGAATAGCCTCCATTTGTGTAGCATGGCAGGGCTCACATCGAAGAGTTCCTTTATGTTGAAAGGAACATTGGGAACATTAGAAGTAATTGTGTTAGTGGATTGTGGAGCCACTCACAATTTTATTTCAATGAAGTTAGTTGCTGCACATAAGTTGAAGGTGAAGGATACACCACCTTCTAGGGTCAAGATTGGAAATGGGCTGAAGGTACTAACTAGGGGCGTTTGCAGAGGGGTGGGATTATCTCTACAAGGTCTATTGGTTCAAGCTGATTGTTATCTATTTCCTCTTGATGGTGAGGACTTGGTGCTTGGAATTGACTGGTTGGAGAAACTGGGAAATATCAAGGCAAACTTCAAAGAGATGACTTTGACGGTGAAGATGGGAGAGAAAACCATTTTCTTAAAGGGTGACCCATCACTCTCCAAGAGAGAAGAAAGTCCCAAAGAGATCATAATGGAGCTCCAGCAACCACAAGAGGCCTATATGGTGGAATGCATAGAGTTGCAAGTGACAGAATCACCTCAACAGGCCCTACTAGAGGTCATTCAACATGTCTTAGCTGAAATTGAAACTATTTTTAGTGAAAACAGTGAGCTGCCCTCAACTAGAGCAATTGATCATGCTATTGTATTGATAGAGGGATCCAACATACCTAACCTAATGCCCTACAGATACCCCCATTTCCAAAAGAATGAGATAGAGTGATTTATGAATGATATGCTGAAAACAGGAATTATAAGGCCTAGCACTAGTCCCTACTCTAGCCCTATTATTCTTGTGACGAAAAAGGATGGTAGTTGAAGATTTTGTGTAGACTACCGAGCCTTGAACAAGCTGACAATCCCAAATAAATTCCCAATACCCTTGACTGATGAAACACATCAAAAACAAGAGACGAATGATTGAAGAAAGCAACAAGTGAATCATCAAAAATACTAAAACCCAGATCACGAAATTTGAACATTACCCAAAAGCAGTAGAGATTAAAGAAAATTACCTAACTGAGAGAAGATTAGGGTTCGTTCAGTTCAGTTCGCACTTCATTTCTTCATTTCGCAGTTCGTTAAAAAGATGAAGATTAGGGTTCAGAATCGCAGAGATTGAGAAGATTAGGGTTCGAGAGAGGAATCGCAGAGATTGAGATGATGAAGATTAGGGTTCAGAATAGCACATTGCATAATCAGAAAGAGGAAAGCCACGATCGTTGATGGATGAGAGGAATCACATAATCCTTGATGGGTGAGACTCTCACTGTGAGAGGAATTGCATTCGCAGAGAGAGGAAATTGAGAGAGGAAATGAGGAATTGCACTAAACTGAACTAGTGGGCTAGTTGGCTTAACAGTTTTTAGTTCGCTAATTGAATTGGAAATAATTCCATTATATAAGGGCTGATTGCTAAGCCCTTTTCCATTACATAAGACTTGCCCATAAAGAAGTTTGTAGCATTATTTATTGAAAATTTATCTATATATTAAACATTTGAGAATGCATCTCATTAAATGCTATTCCACATGTCATTTTCTCATGAGTTTTCTATTTAATTCTATATTCTATTTGTTAAACATTTGTGAACTCATCTCTATAAATGCTATTTCACATGTCATTATTTTTCTATTTAATTCTATTTTCTAGCCACACATCAATGAAATCCGATTTTGAACAATAGGTCTACAAAATAGAAAAATTTTATATGGTCCCACAACAACAATAATAATAATAATAATTTTTTACAAATTATTTTTGCAAAGAATGTTTACAAATTCATTTATCTCTTAATTTTGCTCAATAATTTTTTACGGATCTAATTCGTTGTTATTGCACGAAATGGTAAAAGCATTGCTCATCAATGGTGGAACACGCACTGCAGCAATGATGCGTACGAACATTTTGCTCATCTTTCATGCTCATTATTCAAAATTCTACATAGATATTTTTTCTTTACTTTATATAGGGATCACATTCGGCTAAATGAGAATAAAGGGTAATTAATTTATTTAGTACTATATACATTCACTTCGTGTTTATAGGTTCCCATCATCATATCATCGTAATATATATTTCTAATATGTTAGTACTTTTTTCTGATTCATTTTTTTTGACAGCTTTTTTTCTGATTCATAATAACACCTGTTTTTATCTTTTTAATTATCGAATACTTATTTTAAATTACAAACATTTCTTTATTCTTTTCATTCTAAGAAAATGGTTACTCAATTGAATGTTACTACAGAAAAGATGATGGATTTTGCTACATTGAATATATTGGTGAAATCAACGCTAATTAGGATGACGACATACGAGCATCTCGAGATGTCCAAATAAAATATTTTATAATTATTTAGCTATCCTTATGCAATGCTATTCTTTTGATATTTTATTGATGCAATTTTGTATTTTTCAATCATTATTATATGAAGTACCGATTTTCGGTTAGAAATGTTAATTCAATTAGTTCATTTTTGTATGGTTCAATCGAAACTCATTGCCTGTATTCACATTTATTGAATTGCAGGTTGTTTGGTTCAAATTAAGAGGTTTATTATATTTTAAATTTAATTTACTTTTACGTATAACTTATTAATTAAGCATAAGTTACAAAATAAACATACTTGGTGATTTACCTTCAAATACGATAATTTAGTTGTAATTAAGCATAAGTTACAAAATAAACGTACTTGGTGATTTACCCTCTAATACCATAATTTCTATAATTCCAATTATGTTGTTATTATGACATTTACACCATAAATTTAAATCGTAGAAAGCTATTTGGAGCACATATTTTTTCACAAATTTATCATATTTTTGTATGAACACATATTTTTTTACAGGTTTCATGAAAGTATATTATATCTAAATTAAAACCTATTTGTATTCAAACACAAATAAATAAATTTCTATTATTGCATATTTTAATGAATAATACAATATTTTAACATAAAATATAAATCTTTAAACACATCTTGTCCCTTTTCGGGATCAAGTATATAACTTCTATATGACAAGAAACAATTGTGGTATACTCATTATGTCGTCACCGTTCAGTAGAAAAATTTCAGTGGAGAATCTTAACCACTTGAAGATGATTAGTTTATGCATAAAGATAATAAGTCAATACAAAGTTTCAATAGTTTAAAATTTAAGATTAAAATTATACAAAGTGCTAATCATTAGTTACTTATTTAAAAAAAAGTTGTTTGGGCATTAAAAAAAAGTTACTTAATATTCAATATAATATTAACTTGCAAAATGTAAATTACTATATAGACACACACACACACATATATACATATATATATATATATATATCTATATATATATATATGTGTGTGTGTGTGTGTTTCATTTGGATTTGTTATTATAATATATATTAAAGTGTTTGGCTTGTAAAAGTTTACGTTGCAATTGTTTTAACAAGTAAGCTTACGTTTCATATAAGAATACTCTTAATTCTGAAACGTTTATATTCATTACATGTTCCGTTTTATCATTATTATATAAGTTTCACTTGGTTTGCATAACTTGTTATGGTTATAATATATATTTATGTGTAGAGCTGTTATGCTATGAGTTTTAAAAGATGAGTCTGTTGGATTAACGGAAATATAATTTTAGATATAAAATGACAAAGTTTGGAACATATAAGTGTGTGTTTTTTAAACAAAATATAATAGGAGGTAGTTCAGGACATATCCAATAACCTAGACCTTTTTTACACTTCACTCTTGAAACATATCCTAGGTTCATCTCCTGATACTCAAACACTTTGTTCTTGCCAGTTCAGAACCCTCGTTTGCTACTGCAATTTGAGACGAGACCGGTTGTACCCTCGGGGATTTGCGCTGTAGAGGCGGATAAATCCTTCAGGGCGCGTCGTCAGACCCCTCCGGTTGTTTATCTAATGCTTGCTGTGTTCGCAGGTACTCACTGTTGTTGCTGTTTCAGAGCGCAGATTACTACATACATCAATCGAAAAATTCAAATCCATATCGTTGACTGACTAATGCATATATTCAATTTGAAATGCCAAAAAAAGTATCACAACATTTCAACTCAGGAACACCCCCTGATAAGATAAAACATGTGTAGTCAATAATAGTTCTACAGCTTATCATGACAAGAGTTCTTTTTACTTAATAGACATTGGCACTATTGCTTAATGACAATAATGCTTAAGGACATTTCTGACAAAGACATTAGTTTTACAGCTTGTGCTAACATCTACATCATCCAGTGTGGGTTGGGTCTTCAGTTTATTAGTGCTGACAAAGACATTAGCTGTTGAATTGAGTCTTCAGTTTAATAGCTATTGAAAGCAATTGAAATCCTTTGATTTATTATTTTCGGTTAAACTGATTAATCAATGGACTGTTTTTTAAGGCAAAAGGCAAATGTTTTTGGTATAAAAATAACATGAGGATACACATTCAATGAGAGAGATGGACTGAATGTATGAAATAAACAGAGATACAAAATAGAGAAGTATTTATCTATTTTAAGTTATACCGAGCAGTAAAATATACAGAAGGAAGTGTGAGTTTGGTGGTTTCCCTAGGTTCAGGGAAGATCATATTTTATTTTCTAAGAAGGCCGTTTTGTCCAGGAGACGACGAGGCTAGGAGAAACTGCTAGCACATTTTGGGCAGAGCCGCGAAACGTCTTAAAGAGAGCGACCTAGTCCGCGACTCATCCTATTTTGTTCGTGTTCGTGTTCGTGATTGTGCTTGTAATTGATCCAACAATTTTAAGATGTTACTATCTGCCATGTCCGTCAAACACGACGTTGTTCCTGTTGATCTCAACAAGTCATTTCAGAAGGTATACTCGACCCAGAAATTTCTCATGAATCTTCTCTAAAGGTATGTCTTTAGATTAATATTTTACAAGTATGTCGTAGATGAAGATATTTTGAGAACACGCTCATACTTAAAAAAAATTAAATAGCTCTCCCCTTAGAGAGTTTGACTACTCAAAAGTTTGCTACTATAAATTTCTTTTTTGTGGTCGTGACCTCCAAAGATAAAGCTTTGATAACACAAACCATAATTAGATCAACAACAAAAATGAGAATAAGAATTGTCGTAGCCCCCTTCAAGAAATGATATGATTTTTTTTGAAAATCGATGTTATAGAAAATTGCTTAGGGTTAATTTTATTGTTTGCTATTGCTAAGATATGAGATGTGAAATTGATTTGACCTCTGGAAAGACTAAGGTTCTCAATGATGGTATGCATACTCCAGGGATATGGAAGAATTTGATTCTAGTTATCGTTTTAACTAAGTTTGGTTTATCCAAACCATGTGTCTAACTTGTATACCTTTACAAACACTATTATTTTGTAAGGATGAATTATGGCACTGTGAGAATGCTCAATTTGAATTAATTTTTTTGTTAATAAGCTACAAGAGATTTGTGTTGCAATTGATTTCATGAAAACTTGGTTTTGGAATAGGAAAAGTATTGAAAAAACCCCGCCATGATATGAGGGAAAAAATGTTTATCTATTTATCTTTGTCCAAATGGAGTTAGAGATTTTTATGGTGTATATGGTTAACAATGAAAGTTATAGATTTTAATTAAATAATGACTTTTTTATTGAAATGAATAGCGTGGATGTTAATAAATTTGTTTGTTTAAATGCAAAAATAGTGGGGGTCCTATTTTTAATAATCCATTATTAGAACATGTTAATCTTTTGATTTCATTTGTTTTGAAATTAACAAAAGTGGTAAGTGTTTATGTTATATATTGAATAATAATAGTCGCACTATATTTTTCTACACGTGGATGACTTGCTTAATTTTGGTTCTAATATTATATTTGTGAAAATTTCAAAAATACGTTTTGTAAGTTTTTGATTTGAAGGACGTTGGTGAAGTAAATATAAATTACTTCTGTTGTAAACCAAGCACTCGTTATGATCCTAGTGTCATGTTGCTCAAGAACACCAGTGGCAGTGTTCAACAATCTAAGTATGCGAGCTTCATTTGCAGCATTCTGTTTGCTGCTGGTTGCACTACAAATATAACTAAAGTTGTGAGTTTACTATATGGGTTTACTACTAGTTCTAGTAATGAGCACTTGTGTGCTACTGAGAAGGTCATGATGTAACTTAAAAAGAACCATGACCTGAGATTACAAATAGTTTCCTACTGTACTATGATGCTACAGTGATGACGAATGAAATAGTCTTTTAGATAATACTATCAAGAATACCAACAGAAGAGCGACCGAGTCCGCGGCTCGAGCTATTTTGTTCGTTTTCGTGATTGTACTTGTAATTGTTCCAACATGATGTTATCACAGAAGGTTTCAAGTGTATTTTTTAAATAATACTATCAAGAATACCAACAGAAGACCAAAAAAACACTATCTCACTCATACAATACAAAACACAATAAATAACTTATAAACTCAGATCCCTGAACATATTACAATGTTCTACTAATAATTAAATTAAATAAAAAAACAACCTAAGAACAATAAAGCATCAATGTTGTGCATTTGTCCCACGAGCAAGAAGCACAACAGATAATGATCTAATGATGCGAATTATATTTCATCCCTCATATAAGCCACTAAAGAATATAGCTTCTTCACATAAACCAATTATATTTTTCATTACGAACATTTGTGATTTAACTATAATTGGAAATATAGTTTTCTTGTTAGAACAATCGAGTTTTAATCCATCTCTAAGTTTGTTGAGTGATTATATAATTAAAAATATAGCACAAAATCACACGCAAAAGTAAACTGCCAGCAACAGGGTGTGTGCCTTAAATAGCAAACTTGTAGTGAAACAAAATTTGCACGCCAAAGAGTTAGCTCCTCTTTTGCTGCACCAGATTTTGGTATCCACATTTAAAAATCATAATTAAGGAAAATAAAAATAGTGAACAGGAAATTATTACTAAGTGTTGAATATAGTCATAATTAGTTTTATTCTCTAGTTATTATCAATGATATAGTTTCCTCTTTTAGAGAGATTCTTTTTGTAGATATGCGTACCTTCTCATTAGCAATGTAAGAAATTCATTCCATCATTATTAATATGGTATCTAGAGGAAGGTTAACCCTAGTTTCAGTTTGAGGTTGAGTGTCCAAGAGACACCAACTAGACCCGGCAAGACTAGTCAAGGCTTTGGGAATCACACGCAGGATTGAGAAACTGCAAAAGGAGCCCAAGAACGAAAGGCAAGCATCGCATTTTCATGGAACGGACGTGGTTACGCAAGGCGGGTCGCGTAACGACCCGATTGGCTCAAAACGACAAGGAAACAGTGCTCAAGGAAGCTCTGCATCGTCGACGGCTTCTGCAACGCCAACAACTACGATGAACACAAGGAAAGGTGCGAGCACGAATAGGTAGGGGGCAAAACTCTGTTTTACCAGTGGAAAGGCCTGGGAATTAGGGCACCATTGAAGTGAAAGTGGTTGGAGAGTGATGATATTGGTTGAAGATGAGGAATTGACAAAGGAGGGGAGACTAGAAGGATTGAAGTGGTGAAGGTTACTGTAGAGGAATCTGACAATGGTGAGGAACTAGGTAGTTAAATTAGAGATTCTACCTAAACTCTAGGAGGGACTTAAGAAGCGTAACTCGGAGAATCATAATACGATTCGTAAAAGTCCACATATTTTGTAAACTTAGAGAAATATGCATATAAATTCATATATATCCATATGAGACACCATAAGAAAGTCACACATTGTAAGTCTTTATCAAGAGTAAATTTTTATCAAGAGAGATGGGAATTGAGAGACTAGTACCCGTAGTTTTCTCCTCTAATGGCTCAGCTTGTGGATAGGTGTGAGGGCCTCATTTTTTGGAGTAGACTCAAATTTATTTGTTTCTCTTTCTTTTGGAATAGAACGATAAGCCTTCCATTTGTTAAAATCTTGAAGAACAAGAGCCAGAGGCTTTGTAGGAGCCAATAAAGTATGCAATGAGGATGTTGCAGCCAACAATTATCTTCTTTGTGGACACGTCCTGGTCTGTGTCTGATCTGTATGGTGGCGCACTCAGTACTGGCGTCTTAAGGATGTTCTACGTCGTTCCTCTGTAACATAAATCTTTGCCAAATCACTATGAGCTATTTATAATACAATGGCGTCTTAAGGATGTTCTACGTCGCATGGGGTCACTATTCTGCGTCTGTAACTGATGTGGTGGTGCGGCCACTACTTCGGTACTTAGGTACGGGTGCTGATTGCGCTCCTCTATAATATAAAAAGTGGTAGAGGGTGTTCTAAGGGATGCAACCCCCATTTTATATACCAGAGAACATTGGCGCCGATTGTGGGGCTGCCGGTAAAACTTCTCGATTATACATCACTAAAAATACAATAAAAATAAAACTCTATTACATTTAATTAAATAAATTACACAAGTCATTGTTGTCTTCGATGCACACAGGAAAGAGAGGAATTGATATGAGTGATTGTGTGAGTGCGGGTTGGGTGCAAATTATTTTTGAGTATCGATAAGTTTAAAAACTTTTTCCTACCCCTTATAAATGCAAAAATTCCATAAATGCCTTTAGTGTAACTATTAAGTTTTATTCTGCCCTCCTCCCCCATGTATTATGCAAATTTCAAACTTGGACTGCTGCTGCTTTGCTTAAGCACAAACTTGATCTCAAGATTTCTCGCATTCTGTCAAAACAATATTTGAAATTTGACTATAAAAAAAGAGAGGTGGACTACATTTATTCTATGTTGTGTTTCTTAAAGAAAATATTTTTATACTATACAAGAGTTATGATGACAGTGATTCTCTAAATCCTTCTAAATCATCGAACAAAATTTATCCATGTTTAGAACTAACACGAAAGGTTGAATTGTTCAAAAAATATTTATAACAAAGACTTAAAGAAATTCGGAAGTGAACAAACTATTGAGGTTGAAAGGGATGGAATTGAGAAAAGATACAAAATAGAGTCGGCTCATTAGGTCCTACGTACTCTCCAAATGATATAATGAGACTGGAAAACCTCAAGGATGAGAGGCTACATGGGTTGAAGGTCTAAAGTCTTTGACACAAAAGGGGCTATTAAACATAGTTACCTCAAAGGAACTTTGGAGTAGGGTTTCTTCTAGAGACCAATCGATCTTCTGAAACCATAATGTGCACTTCAATAGCACCATGCTGAGAAGCAATTGACCGGTTTCATGTGAATTTAGCAAAGAAGTGGATTCATGTGATTCCATAATGATTTGGCCAAAGTGTTGGTTCTAAAGAAGTGGGCATTGTGGTTTCAGAAGATCGATCGATCTTTGAAAGTAACCCCAGAGCAAAGTTCCTTTGAGGCAACTATGTTTAACAACTCCTTTTGTGCCCAAGACTTTTCACCTTCCACTTATGTAGCCTCTCATTCTTGAAACTTCATTATTTGAGCTAATTGGTTGTCTTCTCGAACCTTAAGACTTGTTTCAAACTTACGTTTCTTTTTTTCATATTCAATATTAAAAACTTTGAGCTTTTCTGTTCTCCTTACATCATTAGGACTCTATTTTGTATCTTCTCTAAAATCCATCACTTTCAACCTCAATAATTTGTTTCTCTTCCGGTTGCATAAGGCGTACCTTCTTCAGGTTCATTACACACTTTTTTCGAATTTCTTGAATGCTTTTGGACAAATCTTTTTTGAACAATTCAGCCTCTCGTGTTAGTTCCAAACATGGATAAACTCTGTTCGATGATTTAGTTCCAAACATGATTTAGGCAACGCAACAATGAATAAATGTAGTCCACCCCTCCCTTTTTATAGTCAAATTTCAAATATTGTTTTGAAAGAATGAGAGAAGTCTTGTGGTCAAGTTAGTGCTTCAGCAAGTGAAGAGGATGAGTTGGAGGAGGAAGGTGTGTTCTTCATTAGTTGAAAAGAGTGAGGTGAAGTTTCTAAGGTGGGGCCCAATGACGGAGTGGATCCACGTTTCAATGGAGTAGGCACATAAAGGGTCGGAGATGGAGTAACCACATTCGAGACGCATCTTTCGAATTTATCTTCACTTTAATAACAACACTAAATCATAACAAAATGTGAAAATGACTCGATATATGCTCATCAATGCTGTCAATTATCATCAATCGAGCCATATCATCTCAAAATTTTAACAAAGCACTATTTCCTGCTATTTGTGATGAACAACTATTTTGACATATGATGTGTGGGCGATGTGTGTGACAAGACCGAAAAATAATGCAAAGCAGAACACAATCTCACATCATTAAAGCTTGGCTTTGAGAGAGTGTCGTCCACTATGGGTTTTGGGGCGTCCAACTCTTGTCTTGTGCCTAATTTGTGAGCAACGCTCACATTTGTGGGGGTGTTATCAATTATGTGCTTTTCAACAGGAATTAGGTTATAATGCCTTGTAATTAACTTGTACCTAATTCTACTATGATAAAAGGATTATAAATAGCTAGCTCCTATTGTTGTAAATCAATTTTGAACTCAGTTGTAAGATTGGAGACTGGTTCTCTCGAATTAGCCACATTAATACTGATGATAGCAGACCCTTTTTGAAAAGAGTGTATTGTAGATCGAAAAAGGAATACGGGGAGGGCATTATTGGGGTTCAATAGAATGTATATAAATAAGTTGTATTGCTTTTAGTTGAGTTAGTTATGCATTGAAACAGAAACACAGAGTGAGAGCCTCTCTAACAGCTCCATACAATTTGTTGGAACTATAAACAAGCTGAGTATTGTTGTATCTCAATTCTGAATTCAATAATAATTCACCCCTTTTGTATCAGTTGATCTTCCAACTGGTATCAAAGAACGACGATTCTGGAAGTTTGTTCATGGTGCGCAAGAAGAGGACGGCGAACCCGATGGATCCACGATTTCACGAGGTGGAGAAAAGGATGCAAGATTTTGATGCACACAGTCAAATTCGCTTCGAAAAACACAAAGCTCCCATTGAGCAACTCATTGCGACGGCGTTCTTGAAGCAAGCCACATTTACGACGGCTATGGGTGACCCGAACCCGAAGGAGAAGTCTGTTAGCAGCGATGGTCGAGGAAACAGGGAGCGACGGTTACGCAAGATTTATTTACCCGTTTTGAACGGCGAGGACGCACCAGGTTCATTAACCAAGATTGAAATATTCTTCAAGGTGCGAAGAATTGGGGAAGACGAGAAATTGGTGCAGCGATGATTGCGGTAGAAAGATAAGCCCTATCGTGGCTACAATGGTGGGAGGCGAACAACGAAGTGCAGTCGTAGGATCCATTGAAGGACACAACACTTCGCCGTTTCCAACCAACGGTGATAACCAATGCCTTTGAGATCTTGATGAGCATGAAACAAGAAGGAATAGTTAGGGAGTATCGCAAGAGCTTCGAAACCATTTCCAGTCATGTAAAGATCCAAGACCAAGATCTGTTCTTGGGATTATTCTCCAATGGATTGAGGGAGGATATTCGTGCAGAGGTTTGGTTGCAACGACTTAAAGATTTGCTGAAATGATGGATATTAAGCTGCTTACAGAAGAGGAAATTGGAGCAGTAGGGCGTTACGGTGGAGAGTAAACAAGGTTCAATGGGATGAAACAATGGGGGATTCAAGATATGGCGTAGTGAGAACCCTACCAAGCCCAATGCTGAAACGGTGGGCAATGTGAAAGGAACTGAATTGGGGAAAAGTGGTCCCAATATTGGCACTAAATCAGTGGGTGGCAAGGAGATAGAAGAAAGGTGCAAGAAGGGACTATGCTTCACTTGTGAAGAGAAATATGTGCCAGCGCACATATGTAAGAACAGGGTGCTTAAAATTCTATATGTTGAAGAAGCAAATATAGAGAAAGACACTGAACAAAAGGAAGATGTGGAGGTAGAAATTGTCTAGAAGGCAACCATGAATAGCCTCCATTTGTGTAGCATGGCAGGGCTCACATCAAAGAGTTCCTTTATGAGGAAAGAAACATTGGGCACATTAGAAGTTGTTCCGGACTGGACGAAGCCTATGGCACTCAGGCCTTGCCCATTGCCGTACTCTGCTATACCCGCCTCCGCATCCAACGGTCCGGACCCGCTCGCCTGATCCAACAGTGCAGGGACTCTTCCATTAGTTCCAGGTACGCTATTAATTCCCGTCTATAATACATTTTCTCTTCCCTTGCTGACTTAGGCGTCGGAGTGCTTGCAGGTACCCCACCCGAGGTCCATACCTGACCATCTCGGTCTCGCCGAGATCCAGACTATATCACCCGAAGTCAAATCTTCATCCTCGCGGCGCGCATTCATCCGAGGTAACAACCTGTACTCCGGTACCGAACATTGGCGACCACAGTGGGAGAACAATCGGTCCAACCCGAACTCATACTCAACTACCCATGGCCCCACGAGGACGACCACCCACTCGATCTCAATCCCAGCTCCAGAACGCCAACTCTGGGGTTCAACCCCAGGCTACCCCTGAGGGCCATGACAACTCATTCCCGAGGAAGTTTCGGCAATTCCTAGCTCAGGCCAGCTTTCACCGCCCCTCTCGGTTCCGCAGATCAACACCATCCCAGCGCAACTCCAGGCCGTCAGCCAACTCCTCGACGCATTAGAACGCCGCAGCTAAGGTTTAATGCAGCAAGAGATGGCCGCCATCGCCAAAGCTACCGTGGCTCAACCCGAGCCCGTGGATCGGCTCCTGCAGTCTCCACGTCGGACCGTGGCCTCTCGGAGGCGTCATTCGTCCCCTTCGCAGGATAACATCCCGAGCGACACCTCACCACCGCCCGCCATCACCGCCGAGGTCCGAATCCCCTGGCGACTAGGGCAACCCGTCCTCTAACTCCTCCTCCTCATCCCGGGACCTTTCTCCCTATAAAAAAGGAACCCGTAAAGGTAAGTCCAAAAAGGATGGGAGATCCCGGGCCAGTCCATTCATTTCCGAGATCGCAGAATACCGAATCCCGAAATCTCTTGAGAAACCACCCAGACTAAACGTGTACGACGGTAGGGGCGATCCGGATGAGCACGTGGATACTTTTGATCTAATGCTGGATTACCGTCATGCCTCGGATCATGTCCGATGTAAGCTGTTCCCTCTTTCCCTGAGCAAATGTGCCCTAAAATGGTATCGTGACCTCCCTCCGGGATCAATCTCGGGCTGGAAGCAGTTCACGAACCTATTCTTGTCCCGCTTCACCGCCTCCAGGGTGAAGCCCAAATCGGAAGATGTGTTGCAGGGGATCCGACAAGGGGAAAAGGAATCTCTACGAGACTACATAGAACGGTACAACCAAGTAGCCGACGAAGTGCACCAACTCTCCGACGACATCAGGGTTCTATTTATGAGACACGGGCTTCGAAAGGGGAGCCTCTTCCAGATCAGTGTTGGGCTGCGTAGGCAGAGAACCCTGGATGAATTCCTAAGGTGAGGGACAACACTATATTGACTACGAGGAGGCCGACGCTGGAGACACTTCCAATCCAGCCCCGGCGTCGGGCAAAGGGAAAGGCAAGAAGGAGTCCGGGGTCGGTACTAAAGAGTTGCGCGGAAGACACTGAATATTCTGAGCTCAACGCCACAAGGGAGAAAATCCTAGCTGAATGTGTGAGCACCGAGTTTTGCGACATGAAGTGGCCAGCTCCGATCCCCCAACGGGGAAACCCCAAGAAAAAAGCTTATTGCAGGTACCACTGGAGCAGCGGCCACAACCCTAAAGCCTGCAGAGTGCTGAAGGACGACATAGAAGACCTGATCCCAAGAGGAAAGCTGAATCAATATCTGAGGTTGGACAATAAGAAAAGGGAGAGATCTCCAAAACACTCACCCTGGAAGTCTAAGGCCGCAGTAAATGACGTAGCCAAGTCCCCTACTGATAGTAGTGATTTCGCGGAAGAAACGCCGAGGTCCCAAAGACCACGCCCCGTGGCTGTGGTCATCATGGGGGTCTACTCCATGGAGGTCAGGAGAACGAAGCGCTCCATCAAGCATCATTGGCAGGAGGTCTTTAACGTCAGAACAGACGCGAGCTCACCCTTGACTGGAACGGGAAGGCCTCCACTATCCTTCCCCGACTCGGATCTTCCCTGAGGTAAACCCAATGAGAAGATCCCCTTGGTCATTTCTGTTGTATTAGCCGGGGTCGATGTGAAGAGGATCTTGGTTGACCAAGGGAGTTCTGTAGACATCTTTTTCAAAGAGGTGCTCCCCAAGCTGAAAATCTCCAAAAATGACCTTTCCGAGTACGAAGGATCCGACCTGGTGGGATTCAATGGTTCTACGAGCCGACCTCTAGGCTACCTCAAGCTAAGGGTAACCTACGGGGAAGATAAGCTCTCTAAATCTATCAAGACCAGGTTCCTGGTGTTGCCTTGCTCCTCCCCATATCATTGCATTGTCGGCCGCCCGACGTTGGGGAAGCTCGGGGCCATAGCCTCCACGGTTCACCTCAAAATGAGGTTCTTCTCGGAGCAAGAAGAGGTGGTCACGGTCCCCGTAGACCTCGACGGGGCGAAGAGATGCCAATACCTATGCCTGAAAATGGAGCGATGAGCTGAGAAGCAGGCACTCTCTATAGCTAGCCAAGAGGCCAAGAAGGAACAGTAAAGGGCCGCACCCCAATAAAGGAATTAAAAAGGAACTGAGCATCAAGATTGTACCTGATCTTAATTCTTGTCTTCAATAAAAATTATTGTAGAAGTATGCCTTCACCGTCTATTTTTATAAACTAACTCGCAGGTCCTCCGGCTCTGGTGAAGCCCCTCTTACCTAAGTTCGACCCGAGCTGGCCACTCGACGGACAACATTTTGAGGCGAGGCCCATGTCCTTCCATATTCTGAGCCTAATCGCTCATTCGGGAGGCGCACCAAGGCCCACAGCGGCTCTGGTCCACAGCGACCCTCAATCTCACGTCAAGCGAGCAGCCTTCCCTCTGATCTCCGAGCTCAAAGCTCCATTAGAGGCCTAAGGAAGAAGTCCCCAGCGGCTTCGACCAAAGACCTTTCCTCTGGTGTCCGAGCTCCGCGCTCCATCAGTTGTCGAAGGGACCTCTGATTTCCGAGCTCCGCGCTCCAACAGAGGCGAAAGACTCCCTGATCTCCGAGCTCTGCGCTCCATCTGGGGATAAAGACCCCCTGATCTCCGAGCTCCGCGCTCCATCAGGGGATAAAGACTTTCCTGATCTCCGAGCTTTATGCTCCATTAGGAACCGTCCGATGGAACTTAAGACAGTTCACGACAAGAGATTCAGGTAATCCTAACCTCGACCAAGTACATCGTTTCGGGGAACCAACAGCTCAATCGGTAGACACAGACTCACCACGGCCTAAAGACTCCGGCATCTCTCAAAACCAAGTGCAGTCGAGCGCTCCATTCTGGTTTCGGCAGAAGAACAATCAACCTGAAGCTTTTCAATCTGGGCAAGAATGACAGCCTCTTCTAGTGCTCCGGCCTCCTTCGCTTTGGCCTCCCCAAGCTGAGATGAGATCTTTTCTGCCTCCTCTGCTTTGGGCTGACCCAACTGCAGCTGGTGCTTAAGGCCGGAAATTTTCTCTTCCGCCTAACCCAGGGAATCGATCGAAGCACAGAGCACCCGATTCTGCTCTATGAGCTCCGGAATGCGAACGTCCCTGCAGTACTCCAGCTTGTCTGTCCGATCCAGGAGATCCCGATCAAGCTCACAGTTGATGGCCTCATCCCTCTCCAATCTCCGAGAAAGATCAAGCACTTCCGGGTCCGACTCCATTTCCTCCAACTCATGGAACAGCCTCAGCGTAGTTTTAGCCACCCTGACGCAAGCCTCCAGATCGGCATCAGATGGAACCTCAGAAGGTAGCTCTGCAGCGACCTCGGGGGGTAAGACCAGCTCTTGAATAGCCACAACTTTGTTTCTCTTGGCAGGGCGGACAGGGGCATCTGTACTCTCAGTGACCTGTTTGCTCCTAGAGGAACCATTGCCCTTTCCCTGCTTGGAAGAAAACCTCTTAAGTTGGACCTCGGCAGCGGGATCAGGTTGCCAAAACATCTGCACAAAAACCCAGAGGTTCAGATGACCGTGGTAAGCAAAATAACTTTAAACAAACTTTACAAGAATTCTACGTTACCTAGCAGTGACTTCAGTTCACCAGCGGACTTGGCTCCAATAATGTCGCCACATCGGAACTTTCGCCCGGCACTCAGAAGTTTATCGCCCCATTCCTCAAGGGCTTTGAAACTCTCCGCATCTTCACCCCAGAGGGACTTCGGATTCACAAAGAAGATCTTATTGGGATGATCATAATGGTGCCCGTCCAAAGACAATGGAAAGTGGGGCTTGGCCGGCTCCGCCCCTTCCAGATCAATAATGACTTGTTTCCCTTTCTTATTCGTAGCTCGGATGAAAATGAAGGACTTATTAAAGCCTTTGTTGTAATCGTTCACTAGGAGAAAGTAATCCCGATCCCGTCTCCCACGAGGCAATGGTGACCGTGGCGAGTGGCATCCTCCTTGTCCGGCTGACGGAAGGCTTCAAAAACGGAAAAGAAGACCCTTGCAGATGGAGTCCTCCCGAGGTAGACCATGACATCCTCGAAAGCTTTGACATACCCCCAGGCATTGGGGACCAACTGGGAAGGAGCCACCAGCAAGTGATCCAGAATGCTCTGCTGGAACTCGGACAGTGGGATCTTGATCCCTATCAGGTCTAGGCACCTCTTATAAAAGAAATACCCGATCTCCTGCGACGACAATTTAGTACAGGCAGGGAGTTGCCCCGGGTGCTCCAGCCTTCATTTCTGCTCCGAAGGGGCGACGACATACTTCCCCGGCTCAGAGACCTCTCCCTCGCTCAACTTGGACCTAGCGTCCACCACCTTCATGAAAACCCAATTGTACTGGCTTGGCTCGTACCGGTATTCGGCGGCGTCGAACGCCACAGTATTAGAACCAAGGATCTCGGGTGAAATTCCCCCTGGGGAACTCTCTGACGGGGAAACCCACTGATCTTCCGATGTTGCGCTCGACATCTTAGCAACTGGTGAAAGTTTGATCTCGAAAGCAGAATCTCACGTCAGAACGGTTGCCTGAAAACGCCAAGATTGACCTCGCGCGAAGGAAAAATTCAGTACGCTCAAAAACAATAAATAAAAATGGGAAAGCTAGCAACGAGTTTAAATACCATGGGGCCTCAAAAGACGAACCGTCGCGTCTAATTAATGCGTCTGATCAGTTCTTGACATAGGAAACTGTACCATAATGATGACTCCTACCTCAGGTACACGAAGCGTCGCCCACTCAGCACTGGACACATGGTAACATGAACAAAGCCTAGCCATCAATCGAACTCGCTTTAAGCCGAGGCCGAATTCAATCACTCTCCGACCTCGACTTGGGGTCCACTGTTCCGGACTGGACCAAGCCTATGGCACTCAGGCCTGGCCCATTCCCGTACTCTGCTATACCTGCGTCCGCATCCAACGGTCTGGACCCGTTTGCCTGATCCAATAGTGCGGGTACAATGCCGTGCTCTATAAATACGGAACTCTTCCATTAATTCCAGGTACGCTATCAATTCCCGTCTCTAATACCTCTTCTCTTCCCTTGCTGACTTAGGCATCAGAGTGCTTGCAGGTACCCCACCCGAGGTCCAGACCAGAACATCTCGGTCTCGCCGAGATCCAAACTCTGTCACCAGAAATCAAATTTTCATCCTCGTGGCGCACATTCATCCGAGGTAACAACCTGTAATCCGGTACCGAACAAAAGTAATTGTGTTAGTGGGTTGTGAAGCCACTCACAATTTTATTTCAATGAATTTAGTTGCTGCAAATAAGTTGAAGGTGGAGGATACACCACCTCCTTTGGGTCAAGATTGGAAATGGGCAGAAGGTACTAACTAGGGGTGTTTGCAGAGGGGTGGAATTATCTCTACAAGGTCTATTGGTTCAAGCTGATTGTTATCTATTTCCTCTTGATGGTGAGGACTTGGTGCTTGGAATTGACTGGTTGGAGAAATTGGGAAATATCAAGGCTAACTTCAAAGAGATAACTTTGACGGTGAAGAATGGAGAGAAAACCATTTTCTTGAAGGGTGACCCATCACTCTCCAAGAGAGAAGAAAGTGCCAAATAGATCATAATGGAGCTCCGGCAACAATAGGAGGCCTATATGGTGGAACGCAGAGAGCTTCCAGTGACAGAATCACCTCAACAGACCCTACTAGATGTCATTTAACATGTCTTAGCTGAATTTGAAACTATTTTTAGAGAAAACAGCTAGCTGCCCTCTACTAGAGGAATTGATCATGCTATTGTATTGATAGAGGGATGCAACATACCTAACCTAAGGCCCTAAAGATACCCCCATTTCCAAAAGAATGAGATAGAGAGATTTTTGAATGATATGCTGAAAACAGGAATTATAAGGCCTAGCACTAGTCCCTACTCTAGCCTTATTATTCTTGTGAGGAAAAAGGATGGTAGTTGGAGATTTTGAGTAGACTACTGAGCCTTGAACAAGCTGACAATCCCAAGTAAATTCCCAATACCCTTGACTGATGAATTACTTGATGAGTTAACTGGTGCAATAGTGTTCACAAAGCTGGACTTAAAATCTGGTTACCACCAGATAAGAATGAAGGTTGAAGACATCCCAAAGACTGCCTTCAGAACACATGAGGGCCACTATGAATACTTAGTCATGCCATTTGGGTTGACTAATGCCCCATCAACATTCCAGGCCTTGATGAATGAGGCGTTGAAGCCATTTTTGAGGAAATTTGCACTATTTTTTATGACATTTTGATATATAGCAGAAACATGGATGGTCATGCTGACCACCTAAGGAAGATCTTTCTGGTCCAAAGTGAAAACAGTTTGGTGGTAAACAAAAAAGAAGTGTGATTTTGCTGTAGACAATGTTTAGTACCTTGGCCATGTGGTCTCTGCACAGGGAGTCTCTGCAGATCCCAAAAAGGTCAGTGCTATGACTGAGTGGCTCACACCAAGGGACCTCAAAGGGCTGAGGGGGTTCCTAGGATTGACTGGATACTATAGAAGGTTTGTGAAAGGGTATGGGATACTAGCAAGACCTCTTACTGAACTGCTAAAACATGAGAAATATCAGTGGAACGAAGCAGTAGAGATTGCTTTTCAGCAACTTAAGAAGCTAATGACTAGCTTATCTGTGTTGATCATGCCTAATTTCACTAAGCAATTTGTTATAGAAACTGATGCCTCTAGTATGGGGGTAGGAGCTGTTCTTATGCAGCAGGAAAAGCCAATAGCTTATATCAGTCAAAAGCTAACCCCTAGAGCTCAACAAAAATCTGCGTATGAAAGGGAGCTAATGGACATTCTCTTGGCAATCCAAAAATGGAGGCATTACTTACTTGGCCAGCATTTTATTGTCAGAACAGACAAACAAAGCCTTCAATTTTTGACTCAGCAAAACATGTAGGGGTGAAGAGATTAAGTGGACTTCAAAATTGTTGGGGTTTGATTTTGAAGTGCAGTACAAGCCTGGAACTGCTAACAGAGTAGTAGATTCTCTATCAAGGCAGATGATGTTTGCTGCAATTTCTAATGTAACACTGCCAGAATGGTCTGATTTGGAAGAAGAGATTCGAAATTGTCCAAAACTACAAGATTTGCTGCAACATATAGCCCTAAAACCAGCAGAGCAGCAACAGTTCATTATCAAGCAAGAATTTATATACAAGGGGAAAGGTCTGGTGTTGCCAAGAAACTTCTCCAGAATTCCCACAATATTGTCTGAATTCCAAACCTCTCTACAAGGTGGCCATTCAGGATTTTTTAGGATGTACGAGAGGATTGCCAGTGTGTTTTATTGGACTGGTATGAAGCTGGACATCAAGGACTTCATTATGAAGTGCCAACAATGTAAACAGAGTGAAATGGAGATTTTAGCTCCTGCTGGGCTATTACAGCCTTTACCCATCCCCACTAAAGTTTGGACAGACATTTCCATGGACTTTATTGGTGGTGGAAAGACTCACAAAGAGTGCTCTTTTCGTTTTATTGGGACACCCCTATACAGCTAGTGAGGTGGCTCAAAGCTTCATTTCAGGCATTGTGAAGCTCCATGGGTTCCTAGAATCAGTTGTGTCTGATAGGGACAAAGTTTTCTTGAACCAATTCTGGAAAGCTATGTTTTAGTAGGCTGGTACCAAGCTTAAATATAGCACAGCTTTTCACCCTCAGTCAGATGGACAGACAGAAGTCACTAACAGGTGTTTGGAGGTATATTTGTGGTGTTTTGTTGGTGACAATCCTCGTTCCTGGCCTAAATGGTTATGCTGGGAAGAATTATGGTTCAACACTAACTACAATGTGTCCATTGGCATGACACCCTACAAGGCTTTGTATGGAAGAGACCCTAGCCCAATCATCAAGGGACCTGCAATTCCTTCCAATGTAGAAGAGGTGAATCAACTCTATGAGGACAGAGACACATTATTGAGCAAGTTACACCAAAATCTCTACCAAGTATAGCAGAGGATGAAGAAACAGGCAGACAAGCGTAAGAGAGAGATTTCTTTTGAAATATCTTTCCACAAGGAGAAATGAGAAGCTTAGCCCTCATTTTTATGGACCTTACAACACTATTGAGAGAATTGGCACAGTGGCATACAAGTTGGATCTACCAGCAGGGTGAAAAATTTACCTTGTATTTCATGTTAGCAAACTGAAGAAATTAGTACCAGACAGTTATACACCTCAAGCTATTCTTGCAGCCCTCACTGAAGATGGTACTTTGCAACCAGATATTGAAGACCTCATAAAGCTTAGTTACAACTCTCAGGGAAAGGGGGAGGTGCTGGTGAAATGGAAGGACCTGCCAGAATGTGAGAACTCTTGGGAACTGTTAGACAAGTAGAATCAGACTTTTCCTCATCTTCCCTTTGAGGACAAGGTGAAAGTCCTAGGGGGGTGTTGATAGCAGACCCTTAGTGAAAAGAGTGTATTGTAGAAAGAATAAGGAATAAGGGGAGGGCATTATTGTAAAAAGGGGTTCAATAAAATCTATATAAAGAAGTTGTATTGTATTGCTATTAGTTGAGTTAGTTATGCATTGAAACAGAAATACAGAGTGAGAGCCTCTCTAACAGCTCTATACAGTTTGTTAGAACTATAAACCAGAGTATTGTTGTATCTCAATTCTGAATTCAATAATAATTCACCCCTTTGTATCAGTTGATCTTCCAACTGACTATCTTTTCTGAATTCTTACCCTTTTCTTCGCAATTACTAGTTGAAAACTTTCATAACATCCTCTAACTACTACTTATTCTATATCCTAACAATACCTAAAAAACAATCCGATCAAACAAAAAAGGGTTATGAAACCCTGTACAAAGCGCAGGCAGTTTTGGCGACAAGTTTGATTGACACCCTCTATAAGCAAAACACCATCATCATTGAAGACCAATCCTCTTCTTAGTACGACCCCGGGAAGGTTGCCGTGGTTTAGATGAAGAGTGAGAAAATATTAACTAGAATTTCAAAGGTTGTGTTTGTCTAGTTTTTTAAGGCGGTGTTGGTTTAGATGGAGTGTGAGAAAATATTGCTACAATTTCAAAGGTTGTGTTTGTTTAGTTCTTTTAAGTGGTTGGGGTTTAGATGGAGTGAGAAAATATTGGCTAGAAGTTCAAAGTTTGTGTTTTTTTTTTGGGGGACTGGGAAGAGAGGACCGGGCTATGGCGGAAGAGAGTACCCCCATTAATTGAATTGAGGAAGTTTCCATTTGACAGTGTAAATAGTAGAAGTAAGACAAAGAGTTGAGGGAGTGGGTTGGGGTCAGTTTCAGAGTAGAGAACAAGAAAGAATTGATCACTACTCCAAGGGTTTCCCCTTCTACAACAGAGCCACTGCTTTATTACTAAAAATGTTTATAGTACTGAATGAATGCTCTCTATGCTAGTATTCTCCAATTCATACAACATAAGTCTCTAACTAAACCACTAACTAATAACTGCCACTAACTTACTCCTTATCTTATATCCTAACATTAACTTATTTATTCGTAAGGAAAATGCCTTCCTCAAGAGTCAAAAGAAAAATAAGTAAAAGACTAAAGTAAATTCATTCCTACTGCTAGAGTATTAACATATCAATAGTGATAACACAATCTGTTTTCTAGCCTTGAAACTGCCTAATTTTCTATGAATGCTATCTATATCCTACATCAGACCAACTTAGAGATCACATAATTAAAAAATTAGAGTTGTACAATAATGCTCTTGTCCCAAATCATTGATCAAGGATAAACCAAGTAAGTACATATAAAAATTGACATGAGTGAAAGATGTATTTTTACTCTAAGTTATGAAATTTTTTTCCAAACAGACTGTGAGACACATTTGGATATATATATATATATATATATATATATATATATATATCTGCAAGTGTCTGCAAGGAAAACTCGGATACAGTTAATCAATTGATAAATTTTGGTCTCGCGTCAACTATCTGTATAGGATCTGAACGATTTTGAGGACAAAATTTTTCAAGTTGGGGTGATTGTAACATCACTAGTTCCGTTAATTTCGGTTTACGAAATTAACTAGTGATTTATTATTCAATTATATAATAAATCTAGTCGAGGATATGAGGTTGTGGCGAAAGCAAATTATAATAGCTAAATTATATGATTTATTTGTATTATTGTTTGAATTATGTGATTGTTTTGGGTAGAAGTTGGGTTTTATATAGAGAAGTAGAGCACAAGGGTAAAATAGTCATTTCGCGTCATATTTAAGATTTATTATTTGAAGAAAAAAGAGATTGGGTCCTAGACATGGTAGAATCATGGGAATGGTAATTAATTTGCTAAATTATATGATGGCATGAATAATTGCTTGATTGGGTAGTTAGAAAATGAGTTTAAGTGAGAATTAGTAAGCCAAGGGTAATTGGGTCTTTTACCACTCATTAAAAATCTCAGCTCATTACTTTAAATCAAAGACACAAACTGTCTCACTTTCAGCAAAAAAGCAGAAAACAATGGAAAGGAGAGGTCTAGAGAGAGAGAGGGAGTGAGACGTGAGAGAGAGGGGAAGAAGAAGGGAAGAAGAACTCCATGAAACCTTGATGCATGTCCAGTCTTTCTTCACCATTCTCTTCAATTCTTCATCCTCTACACAAAGATGTTAAATCCAGTAGCTCCTTTTCCTTCTTTCTCATTCTACCATCCCCAAGCTTTAACCTCTACTTTGACTAAAAATGGTGTTTGAGAGCTAAGAGTTGTGCATCTTCAATAGGAGGTTAGATTGGAGTAGAATGGAGAGTACAATGTGGATTGGAGTGCATTTCTGTAAACCTTAGTTGCGGGTCACGTTTTAGGCTCGATTGGGATCGATTTCGTGTTCGTGGGAGCGTAGGAGACGTTACGGGGATCGTTTGCGATTTCGCCACTCCGGGTGAGTTTAACTCACGTTTAGGGATTTTATTTTCTGAATGATTGGTTATGTCGGTTTTTATTTTGTTTCGTTCGTTTTGAGAATTTTAGGAGTCGAAAACCATTTTTCGAAAAATTGCGTATTATGAGTTATTGAACGAGTTATACATTGTTATGAGATGTTGTTTTATGTTGATTGGGTTGTTTGTTGTACTGGGAATATCTGTTGTAATGCTTGAAATTTGTTGGAATACGGGTCGGATTGGAACTGTTCGATACCGGAGTACGGATTGTTACGTCAGAGTGGAGCGTACCGCGAGGATGTAAGGTTAACTTCGGATGGTTGAGCTTGGACCTCGGATTGGCCGAGGTGGTCTGCTCCCGCACCTCGAGTGGGATACCTGCAAGCACTCTGATGCCTAAGTTAGCAAGGGAAGAGACGAGGTATTCGGGAGAAGAATGGATGCGTACCTAGAAATGATGGACGAGTCCCATATTTACAGACTTTGGTACCATACCCGCGCCGTAGGACTGGGCTGCCAAATCCGAATCGTCGGATGCGGGTCGTGCACGGATGCGGGCATAGCGGAGCGCAGCAATGGGCCGTGCCCAAGTTCCATGGAGGTTTGGGCCAGTCCAGAACAGTGGCCCCCAAGTCGAGGTCGGAACGTGATCGAGTTCGGTTCTCGACTTGAAGCGAGTTCCATGATGGTGGAGCTGTGATTGTAGCGCCACGTGTCTTCTGCCATACAGGTGACGTTTGGGGAATCTGAGGCAGGAGTCATAATTATGGTGCAGTTTCCCAAGTCAGAATCTAATGAGGCGCATTGATTAGACGTGACGGTTCATCTTCCGAGGCCCAGTGGTACTTGTCATCTTTGAGCAAACTGAAATTTCGCTCCCCGCGAGATCATTCTTAACTTTTTCGGCAACCGTTCCAACGTGAGATTCTGAATCCGTGATCGAAAGTTCCCTTCCTTCGTCCGAGGTCCGTGATTCTAACACGGTTGGGCCTGATGCTGCGGAGTATCAGTATGATCCGATCCTGTACAACCCTGAGAAGGTGGTGGATGCTAGGTCCAAGTTGAATACCGAGGAGGTTTCCGAGCTGGAGAAGTATGTTGCCGCCCCTTCAGAGCATAAGTGGAGGCTGGAGCACCCGGGGCAACTTCCCGCCTGTACTAAATTGCCACCAAAGGAGATCGAGTATTTCTTTTACAAGAAGTGCCTGGACACGATGGGGATCACGATTCTGTTGTCCGAGTTTCAGCAGGGTATTCTGGACCATTTGTGGTGGCCCCTTCTCAGCTGGCCCCCAATGCTTGGGGGTATGTCAAGCCTTTGAGGACATCATGGCCTACCTCGGGCGAACTCCGTCTGTGAGAGTCTTTTTCTGCATCTTTGATGTTTTTCGGCAGCCTGATAAGAAAGATCCCACCCGCCACTGCCATGTTTGCCTTCCTCTTCTCTTTATCCTGGGACGGGAATCATTACGACCACCTCAACAAAACCTTTTTAGTGAATTCTGAGTCTCTTTGGGGCGAAGAGGCAGAAAGTTATAACGCTCTCGAGGAATGGGGCGACAAGCTTCTAAAGGCTGGGCTGAAGTTCCGTTGTGCTGATATTATCCAAACCAGAGACAAGTCCGCCGCCGAACTCAAGTCGTTGTTAGGTAATGTATCATACTCGAAACCCATTTCCTAATTTCTTTTGCCCGGCACCCTGACTCTGTCTTTTCTTGCAGATGGGTTGGCTAATTGCCCCACTCTTGATCCTGGCGTCGAGGCTCCACTCAAAAAGTGCTCCTCCCAGAGGAGAAGGGGTGAAGGCTCTTCGAGAAGGAAACGAACCGCTGCGGACATGGTGTTTACCGTGGTTTTTGGTAAACACCGCTAGTTTGAAATTGCTTCTGTTTGCAGGATCAACTAGTAAATCCTAAGACCATTTCTGTTAAAGTTTTTTCCAGAATTATGCGTGTTCTTGCGGTTTTCAAAGAAAACAATGAAGATAACTGCCAATTTCACGCGAAACCATCGAATTTCTTCAGATAGGGACTAAGTGAAAAACAAAGAAAAAATTGCAGAAAAGCAATAAATGAAGCAAATTAAAATGCATTAATTTGAAAAGAGGGTTGGTTCACAGATTATACATCCTTCTCTGACTCGTTTTCTCTGTAATGTGTTGGAAGTTAGAGCGTGAGAATTCTGTAATGAGTTTGTGACCCATTTTTCTATGAAAAACTACTATTTATACAAAGAGGGAAAAAACATAACCAACTAACTGTACAGAGAATTTAAAAAAAAAAGAAAACTACTTCAGCCTTCGACTAGGGTAACTGCCAGAACTTCGACGGCGAGCACTTGATTTTGACCTGCTATTGAATCCCAGCCTTCTTCTTGTCGAAATATCACCGTTCAACTCTTGTTAAGTCTAAGGCTTTGTTGAATTTGCCTTCTGATACAACTCTTTTGTGTCGAAATCAACACCTTCTTCTGAGAAAACCAAAGTCAAACCCCGTTGACTGCATTTAATTTAGCCTGTCGAAATTACAGGCTAGCAAATTGCCCCCCAAAAATGTCTTTTTCGACTGAAGCTTTATGTAAGGTAGAAAAAGTGACATTTTTGAAGATTCCTTTTTAACTGCTCTGATGACGTCATTAACATCAAGTTGCAGCATTGATGAGACGTTTCAGTGAAAAGTGCCTTTTGGCGCCACCGTTTCAGAGTTAGTGGGCAACGTTTTGCATTGGAACTCCCCATTACTCATTACGAGTAACTCCCCCTTTAAAGAAAAACTCAAAGGTTTCAAACCCTTTACACTCAACAGCTATATAAACCATCATTTCTCTTCATTTCACTCTTTCTGAAACCTTTTACAAACCTCTTCTCTTCTCTTCTCTTCTCTGTGAGAACATACTTGCGCTTTCTAAATTCAGAAACTCAGAACTCACTTAGTATCTTGTATTGCTCATCAATGGCGTCTTCGTCTCAAGCTCGAACTTCTGCTTCTGGCAAGCAACAACTCTTTACTGAACCTGCTTTGATGGAAGAAGAAACAAAAATCCTACAGTCTCAGGGATTAATCCCTTTCCCTAAACCCTTGAAATACGCATTTTTAGGACCTGTTCCGTCTTCCAGTGATGACACTATTGAAATTAGGGAAGTTTTCCCAAGTTACCATCGATACAACCCTAGAATTTTTCAAAAGGAACCCTACGTCATGAACTTCATGAGTAACCCAAGTAGAGTCTTTAGATCTTAACCCCAGTCGACAAAAATCATCTACCTTATCTCAACTGGCTCATCAAGATAGAGTCGAAAAGGGGAAACATTTGGAAAGAACAAAGAATCTTTGACCTCATTCAACTGTCGAAATATGGCCCAAAATACCAAAGTTCTATGCTCCTTGCGTCTTTACATTTTTGGGAACTCACCACTAACAGCTTACACTTAAAGTGTGGCATGCTTACACCAACTTTGTTAGATGTGGCTGCTATCACTGGCTTGAAACCAACGGGAGAAATTTTTGACCCTAGCACCACTGGCCACAACCACAAATTCGACTTCAAACGTCCTTCTTTCAAAGGATATATCGAAGACAACCACATCACAGACACTGATGAAGTTTCCGACACTGAAAGTATTGCTTTCCTTACTTTTTGGCTTTCATTCTATGTTTTCTGTCCTTCTTCACTTCTGGTAGCCAAAATGTTCATCCCCTTGGCTATCCAACTACACGAGTGTCGAGATGTGAACCTTGGACAACTCCTTCTAGGATCACTTTATGAAAGCCTACAATAAGGAGCTTACGCACTAAAAACCCTTAAACCTGAAGAAACACTTTTGATCTCTGGACCAATTTGGTTGTTCCAATTCTGGCTTCTTGCGACTTTTGAGTCGAAACTCCAAATGTACATCCCAAGTGACTATACTGAGGTTGTTGAGCAAAGAAGCATCGAAGGGATACGGCTTGCACTTTTGACGCCCAGAGAAATTGGAGTTTCTGAGAAAGACTTACTTGCATCAGCATTCACAATGTTCTTGAACTGCGAAACTTTTACTTCTTCAATGGCTCCTTTCACCAAAAGGACATTTGGGCCAACTTGGTTCACCAGGGATTTTCCTGCAACCTGACTGATCGAAGGAGAAGAAAGTAATCAGATTTGGAGAGTTTTTTTTAGTTCCAAAGTTACTTTCTGCAAGAATAGCGCCTGGTAAAGCTGCCACCATGTTTGGAGCACGCCTATCATCCAAGTCTCGTCGCGCGACAATTTGGATTATGTTAGCTTCGACCAAGTCCTTTCTTTAGGACTAGAAAAGACATGATCCTTCCAAAAAATGAGGAAGAATGGAAAGAATGTCTCAACAACTTTGCCAAAAAACCCTTTATTTTTGAACCCGTTGAATTTGAGCCTGTATTTGCTTGTACCAAAGACTTTTCTAAGTGGTGGAAAGATTACTTTATGAGCAAACTGGTTGATGTTGAAGAAACTACTCTGTTGACAAATCTAATTTCTGCTTTTCCTCTTCCGCAGAAACAGAAAACCAAGTCACAAGGTATGCACATTCAAGAAATTCGAGCCTTTCAAAAATATTTTGGAGTTATTTATGATCCAACCAATCTTAGTCGAACTGTTTCTCAAGCTGCAAGAGTTTTAAAAGAAAAACTTATCGAAAAAATTCCAACCTTGGTATTTCCACCATATGTGACAAACAAATACGCTTTCGCTTTAGCGCACATTAAACTTAAATTTCCAAGTTTGCCAACTAGTAAATTGGCTTTATCACTTCATTCACCACTTCCTTCAATGGTTTATGTGTGGCTCAACTTTAGCACTCAAAATTTTTTTAACAAACAAAACAGCTGAGAAAGTAATATCGACTAAGTATGACATAAATACCTTTGACGGACATCTCCATCTCGACATTCAACATGTCCGAGTTTTATCCACCACCGCAGAAGGTGATACATAAGACTCTTTAGAGCTAATCATCCTCTTTTTCTATATGATTTATTAACACATTTGTCGAACGTTTGCAGCCATTCCATTATCACCTGCTCTATCAGAAGAAACAACAACAACAACAACCGACAAGAAAGTGTCAAAGAAGCATACAAGCACTTTGTCGAAAGACAAACCACTCCAATCAAAGAAAACAGAGGTAAACATTTCATTATTCCTCTTTTAAATTGAATTACTGAACTCAATACTTATCAAATCTCTCATTTTATAGAGTAAGAAAAGATCAAATAGTTCAGCTACTGCTACTCCTCCAAAGAAGAAGAAAAGGACTAGACAGATGATTGTGAGCGACGAATCAGAGGTCGAAACGTTTGAAAACTCTCATAACCTCTTTTCAACGCTTGTACACTCCTTTGTATTCTACTAACATGTGTGTTAAATTCTTTCAGTCTGACGAGAGTCCAGAAAGGATTCTAAAGATTGCCTCCAAACCCACTCAATCAAAACCTGTCGAAAAGCAGACATGAAAGAACGACAAGCCACAAGAGAAAGCTCCAGAAAAGGCTAAGAAGAAAAAGAACCTTCCAAAGCCTGCGAGCGCACATTCTCGCGTCAACGGAGACACCTCAAAGGTAACTAGTACACCTTCTACTTATTTCTTTTGATGATTTGAGTCAGGATAACATATAACTTTGTCTATAAATCTTGAAAACCAACCTGTCAAAACATCCATCAAACAAACAACACCGACTTCAACTCCCACTGTTTCTGCACCAATCAATGATCCAATGGTCGAAGCAAAACTTAATGAAGATAACCTCAACATTGCAGCAGATGACAGTATTCCAATGAACATTGATGATCTCCCTCTTCAAAGAAATACAACTGAGGTCGAAAATCAAGCACATGGAAGTGTTGATAAAACAATAACTGAAATTCATGACCAAGGTCAACAACAAAAGAATGATGTGGAGTTGGTCGAAAATGTTAATCAAGATCAAACTCAGAAAGGTGATGAACATATGGTCGAAGTCCATGATCAAATTCAACAAACAGAAGGTGACATACCAATGATTGAAACAAAAAACAATGATCCACTTTCACCTCAGAATCAACTTGACAGACAAGAAGAAGAAAAAGAAGAAGAAAACAAAGAAGGAAAAGAGAGCAATGAAGAGAGTGATGAGTCTAAGGAAATTGAAGATATCTTAGAGCATGTTGATGAATCTCCTACCAAGGAAGATAATTCGACTAGGCTCATACTTTCGACTGGTACCAGTATAAGTGAAGATGAGTGGAGAGAACTGAAAAGTAAGAAACCGTTTGAAGCTTTACAATTGCTGTTGAAGACTAAAACTTCAAGTGAGCGAAAATCAGTTTCCTCGACTATTTCTGCGGGTGAACACTCTGAAAGTTCCAAGGTAAACCTGCTACAAGAACTTCGCACCAGAGTCCTTGAGATAGACTTATTTCAAGCAATCGAAGAAGACCATATGGTTGCTTTCAAGATCAAAGATCTGCTGCACAAACTCAACAATCCAACAGCTAGTAATTCTCTCATCAAATTTCTTGTTTCATTTGAACCTCTCTTGGAGCAAATTACAAGGGACCTTGAGAAGAAGAAGAAACATGCTTTACTTAAAGAGCGTGAAAGCACCCTGAAATTGGAAACATGGACTGCTGTCGAGGCTTCAAGAAACAAGATCTCTTCTCTATAAACCAAGGCAAAAGCTGACATGAAGGCTGTAGATGAATACGATGCTGAGATTGCTGGGTATCAAAAGGAGATTGAGAGATTGGAGTCAAAGATTAGGGCAGCAGAAAAGAAGAAATCCTCAGTCTTAAGGGAAATGAAGACTTCAGAAATTCTGGAAGCTGAAGTAAATAAGGAAGCAACCCAATGCATTAACCTCTTGGAAAAATTTGACGAACATGAAACCAAGGTCAACCAATTGGTCGAAGAAGAGAGTTTCATCAATACAAGATTAGAGCGAGCTAAGGCTCTGTTTGAGAATTTGAAAAACAATCTCGTCTTGTAATTTGCTGTTTCATCTTCCCTTGCTTTGGAACTTTTGTAATTTTATCTTTCACTTCCACATTCTGTACTTCGACAATAGCCTTTGTTGGCGTTTAATCTTTTTGACATGCCAAATTCGAGGTTTGCTCATCTTTAATCTTGCGTTATTTTAACTTCCTGCAAAATTGGCCTATACTTCTTTAAATACTTGCCATTTATTTGCAAAATTCGACCATCAGAACCTAATTCTTCAACTTCGTAGGCACAGTTAGTATATACTTGTAAAATGCGAAATGGTCCTTCCCAATTTGGTGACCATTTACCCAAAACTCTATCTTTTTTATCCATGGGTAATATGACTTTCCACACTAAATCTCCCAAGGCAAATGTTTTTGACTTAACCTTTTTATTATAAGCTCTAGCCACTCTTTCTTTTTGTCTTATAAGAACATCTAACGCATTTAGTCTTTCTTCGTCTAAATCAACCAACTCATCTAACATCATATCCCAGTAAGAATCTGATGGAATTTCAAATTGCCTTTGGATTCTGTCTGACTGTAAACAAATTTCGACTGGCAAGATTGTGTCGTGTCCAAATGTGAGTCTATAAGGAGTAGTGCTAATTGATTCTCAAGGAGAATTTCGACATGCCCACAACACTTGATCAAGCGTTTTATGCCAATTTTTAGGCTTCTGCCCAACGTGTTTCTTAATCAAATTGATAATAACTAGTATGTATCACCCGTGCCAGCACGGGTATACATTTCTTTTTAACTTAAATTTTGAAATTGTTGTTTGTGGATTAAAAAAGAGCCAGTTGAATGTTTACGTATTTCATGTCAAAAAATTGACTACTTTGGACACCTTAGAAAATAAACCCACCATGACAAATTTTAGTAGGACACGTTTATTAGATTAGATTGTATACTAAAAAATATTATAGTTAAACTAAAAAATCATAGTTTAATATTTTAATATAAAATTTAGTCATCCTTTTATTTATTGATATTCAAAAAATAAAATTAAGAATAAAAGATAGCAGTTAGCACATTTTTATTTTTTATTAATATTTTTAATTAAAAAACACATATAATGTACTCAGACAGCGGAATGGTCCCCGTCCCCATCATCAACCTCATCCCAGAGTTGACAGCGGGGGAATTATCTCTCTCGTCCCCGTCTCCACATGGAAAAAGTCCCCGTCGAGATTCCCACGTACAGGTAGAAATCACTTGTTTAGTCGAGTGTGAGACTGTGAGGGAAGGATGAAACAATACATCAATCCATAAGTATACATAACAAATATCATTTGGTCACTCTAAGATCTTCCTCATGATCTTCATCAAACATCCACCTTGAGTAACATCAAACTTTGCTATCTCCGAACCTTCATCGCAGAGAAAGAGAGCCAGTAAGTTGGAAAAAAGTAGATTAAAAAATATTTTATTACCAGATATTGGGATGTTTATTATTACTTATTTAAAAAACAAATTGTTATATTAAAATATTATGTTTTTATTAAAAATTTCATGTGGCACTCAAACATGGGATGTCACGTCATTTATCTTAGTACCACTTCAACCATTAGTTTGACCAATTTTGGCTAGGGGACCAAAATCGTGAATGAACTAATATAGGGGGACCAAAAATGTAATTAAACCTAAAATATTTGATGTTATAAGTTTGAAAGCAAGATACAAAACGAAATTAGAGTATCAATATTAGTATTGCTTATTCCCCATATTTTCTTTTTTAAAAGGGTCTTATTCCCCATATCTTATTGCCTATAAAGCTCCATAATTAATAAGGTATAATTTTTTTTAATTGATAATAATTTATGATATTTTATTTTAATATGAACATTATATATATTTTTATTTTATTAAACCTTATATATTCATTCTATTGTAACATCTATGACTGAATAATTAATAGTTTTTGTTTTGACAAAAATAATTAATAGTTGGAGAATGGTAAATATTTTACTTAATAATTAATAAAAACATCATGATACATTAGATTAAAAAGCTTTATCATACGTGCGATATACAATAGTAGTTGGAGAATGGTAAATAGTTTATTTAATAATCAATAAAAGCATAATGATGCATTAGATTAGGGTTTTTTATCATATTGTTAGTATCCAACGACTTTGCTAGCGATTAATCTAATTTTGTAAAAAAAACTAAATATGGAACGATATATTGCAATCTAATTATTATTACTCAGTATTAGGAATAAGATTGAGAGTGATGATAAAAAAAAAAGATTGAGAGCAAACAAAAGGAATACAGAGCAGCACCGCTTTTCACATCACGCGATAGGGTTTGAGAGAAGTCTCAAATTTAGTGGGATATAGTGACTGTGCAAAAAAAGAACCATTAGTTCAAATTTTATTTTATCTTAGGGTTTCTCTCTTGGTGAAAGCTGTGAAATTGTATCCACGAAATCCTCTTACATTGACGATCGAGACATTGTCTCTAACAGTGTAAGTAATGTTATGGATTATGGTTTGTTGAAAAGTCTTAGCTTAAAACTATGAACGCTATTGAAAATTAAGATTTACGCTTCACCTTAACAACATTTGATTTATCTTTGAACTTTTTAAGCAAATCCTAATCAATCATAATCCCTCAAACATGAAATGTTTTCTCAAATATATTCTCGATGAGTCCCTCCTATGACCTTTGAAAAGAACCTACCAATGAGGTCAGATATGTTCCTAGGAAAACCCACAGGATTTATATTCAATAAATAAGTATTAGATATTGTTGGATATTCAGTAGTATCCCTATTTAAAACACTAAAAGCTCCTCCGAGAATTCAAGAAGCTATGAGCAAGACTTTTCAATCAGGCTCACTGCATCGTGATTAAACAGAATAAAAGTTGCAAATTCAATATCATATATATAACAGACAGCTTCACAATAACCTGAGATAAATTTATATATGACAGACAGCTTCACAATATCCTAATTGCACTACTATTTATAATAATTTTAATATTTGGATTTGAATAATTGTATTCACTCTATCCATATCATATCCATCATTGCTTAGTAGTTACTTACACGAACCCAAAATTACTACTTAAAGTAAGTTGAATGCCATGTGCAAATGAAAAATAAAATTGAATTCTAGTTTTATATTTTGCAACCCCAACATGTACTAAAATGAAAGTGCAATGCAAAAGACAGAATATTGGTAAATGAAATAAAAAATTTAAAGTTGAAAAGAATGGGGAAAACCAAAATGCAATTATAAGAATACTTACGGAAAGAATTCAAAACAGGTTCAGCACCTATGTTGTAACAACCCGGCTACCTTGTTGCTCTTGTGCTTCTGATAGTCTCCATCTTCTCTCGAAAGTGGTTCCGGCCGAAATGATTTTCAAAATTAGCATTGTATTCTTTATTTGATCCACAAAATTAGCATTGTATTCATTACTTGCTGTTTTTATTTTTTTGGAACAGTCATCTGCAATCAATGTTATTAAAACCAACCTGGTGATCGACCTGAGCAGGTCACTGGGTCATTGGGTCAATGGTCGAACTGAGGGGTCACTGATTGACCCGCATGACCCGATATCAATAAATTTGGTATTAAATTAATATGAGAACTAGAAAATGTAAGATATTATAAGTCAATATTTTTTAAATTTAATATAATCCTGAATTAAAAACAAATTTGAAAATCAATAAAATTACTCGTATTTAATAACATTTTAGTTAATAAATATATAGAATCTAAAATCTATGGAAAGTGATTCAAAATATTTGAGAAAACTTGATTGAAGAGAGATTGTCGAGAGAGAGAGATTGAGTCCACAAAATTAGCATTGTATTCATTACTGGATCCACAAAATTAGCATTGTATTCATTACTTGTTTTTATTTTTTTTGAAACTATCAGCTGCAATCAATATTATTAAAATTGACCCGGTGATCGACCAGAGCAGGTCACTAGGTCATTGGGTCAATGGTCGAACCGAGGGATCGCTAATTGACCCGCATGACCCGATATCATTAAATTTGGCGTTAAATTAATATGAGAATTAGAAAATGTAAGATATTATAAGTCAATATTTTTTACTTATATATAATTTTGAATTAAAAAATAAATTTGAAAATGAATAAAATTATTCATATTTAATAACATTCTAGTTAATAAAAATATAGAATCTAAAATCTATGGAAAGTGATACAAAATATTATATGTCAAATAAATATGATATATAAATGTAATATATAAGCATTAAAATACATATAAATAAATATAATTAGTAGGTAATAGGTTTTGCTAGAAATAAAAGGAAAAAAAGGGTATATATTGTATAATACGTTTCAGTTACAACAAAATGTGGTTGCTCAAATGGTTAGTGTTGGAAATTGTGTGTTTGAGGAAGGGGGTTCGATCCCCTGATTCTTCATTTTTGAGATATATTTCGAAATTAATTTTCAATAAAAGCTGAGGTGGATGCCATGTATTTATTTGGAGATGTGTGTGGCTTTTTCTGATTGGTCCTAGTTGTAAGCCTATGTGGACAAACTCTTGATTGTATTTACTTATGATTTTGTTGGCCGCTTCTACTTGACCATTAGCTTGGGCATAGTATGGTGTCGAAGTCAGTAACTTGAAACCAGTTTCAGAGGCAAAATCCACCATTTTTTGACCAATAAAATCTGTACCTTGGTCTGTAGTAATGGTTTCTGGAATTCCAAACCTATATAAAATATGGTTTTGAATAAAATTGATTACTGCCTCTTAATTAACATTAATTAAAGGAATAGCTTCTACCCACTTAGTAAAATAATCTATCCCAACTAACATAAAACGATGCCCTTTCGACGAAGTTGGTATAATTTCACCAATCAAATCTAAAGCCCAACCTCTAAAAGGCCATGGTTTTACTATTGAATGCAATTCACTTGCAGGCACGTGTTGTATTCCTGCGTGTTTTTGGCATTCTTGACAACCCTTGGCGAAATCTATGTAATCTTTTAGCATAGTTGGCCAATATACTCCTTGTCGAAATAGAAGCCACTTCATTTTGTGACCTGCTTGATGAGATCCACAAGCTCCACTATGAGTATTGGAAATTGCTAAATATGCCTCATTTTCATTAAGACATTTCAATAACACTCCTTCAGGAGTCTTTATAAATAACTCATTCCCAATAATAACATAGCTTAAAGCTCTATACTTGGTTTTCCTATCAGTCACTCCTGTTGGATTTTCCAAATATTCGACAATTTGCCTTCGCCAATCATCATTCGACATATTGTCAATGGCAAAAATTTCAACTTCAAAATTTTCAAAAGTTTTAAAATTTTCCACCAGATTTAACATCTCTGCCCCCTCAAGGTTTGTCGTTGACAATTGGGCATTGGATGTATCTGTCGAAATCTGTTTGTGTTTGATTTCTATTAGGTGTGATAGCTTTTCTTTTGAAACTTTGTATCCTGATGCTATTTGTGCCAAATCGTTTGCCTCTTGATTTTCCATACGAGGCACGTGTTTTATGTGAGCAGTGTCAAATCTCTTTAACAACGTATTAGCAATGGCAAAATACATTATTAAGTTCTCTTTGATGCATTTGTATTCTTTTGTTAACTGTTTCACAATTAGTTCTGAATCTCCTTTGATTTTGACATGTTTTGCCCCCAATTCTAACAAGATCTGAAGTCTTGCTATTAAGGCTTCGTATTCTGCCTCGTTGTTGGAGCATGTCCCTTCAATTTTAAACTTATATTTTGTTGGTACCTTTGTTGGTGAAATTATTAATACACCAATTCCAACACCATTTTTGTGGCTTGAACCGTTGAAGTATAACTTCCAAGGTTGGGTTTCCACTAAGTTTATTGTATTTTCGACCACTGAATGGTCAACTATGAAGTCAGCCACTATTTGACCTTTTATTGCTTTTAATGGCTGATAAGTCAAAGAGAATTCAGAAAGAGCCAAAGCCCATTTACCTATTCTACTATGTAAAATTGGTTTCGATAGCATATGTTTAATAATATCATAATGCGAATAAACATACACATCAACAGGCTTTATGTATTGCTTCAATTTTGTACAAGAGAAATACAAGCATAAACACAATTTTTCTATAGGATGATACCTAGTTTCTGCGTCATTTAGAATTCTACTGAGGTAATAAATGGCTCTTTCGACACCATTTTCATCTTCTTGAGCTAACATGCTTCCTATAGAAAATTCTGAAGCTGCTATAATCTCGTCGAAAGCTTGTTGGTGTTCTGCATCCCACCTAAACACATATTCCTTCTTCAGTCGAAGTAATGGCGAAAACGCTTGAGTCTTGCCACTTAGATTTGAAATAAATCTTCTAAGGAAATTGATTTTTCCTAATAATGACTGCAATTCTTTTTTGGTCGAAGGAGCTTTCGTTTCCAAGATTGCTTTCGTCTTGTTTTGATTGATTTCAATGCCTTTTTTGTGTACAACGAAGCCCAAAAAGTCACCTGCACGAACACAGAAGGCACATTTGAGTGGATTCATTTTCAATCCATATTTTCTCATTCTGTCAAATGATTGTCGAAGATGGTCTATATGACCAATTCCTGAAGAAGACTTATTTACAATATCATCTATGTACACTTGCATAAATTTTTCAATAAAATCATGGAACATAGAATTCATTGCCCTTTGGTACGTTGCACCAGCATTTTTTAGGCCAAATGGCATTACAACCCATTCAAATTGGAATGTTGTTTTCGACGTATCTTCTTCAGCAATATATATTTGGTTATATCCAGAATATCCATCAAGCATATTTAGGTATTCATAACCTGCTGCTGAATCCACTAGCATTTCTGCCACTGGCATGGCATATTCATCCTTAGGTGTAGCATTATTTAAATCTCTAAAATCTATACACACTCTAAGCGTGCCATTTTTCTTAATTACAGGAACTATATTAGCAAGCCATTCGACATACCTGGCAGTTCTGATGAACTTGCTCTTTAGTAACCTTTCTATCTCTGCTTTGATCTTCAACAGGATTTCTGGTGCAAATCTTCTTGGTGTCAGCTTCACTGGCTTCTTTCCTGGTCGAATTGGTAGTCTTATCTCGACAACGTCACAACTCAACCCCGGCATTTCATTGTAATCCCATGCAAAGCAGTCTTTGTACTCCTTTAACAATTCGACAATCTGCACCTTCAATGCTTGATCAATCATAGCACTTATATATGTTAGCCTTTTCAAAGAGCCATCTCCCAAATCGATTTCTTCTAAAGGATCTTGTGCTTGGATCCTTTTGGTCGAACCCATTGGATCTTTTTCAAAACCTAAAGGCTCGTCATCATAGACACAATCAAGCCTCTGGTTTTCGACAACATTGTCTCTATTTTTGTCCTCAACGGCTTCAGCAACTAATTGTTGTTGTAATTCAGCTTCTAAAACCGCTTTTTGCTTATTCTCGGCCACGTAGGCCGTAATTCTATCCCATGCAGTGGGCTTATCCATAAATAACTATTTATGGGCCTTCCCACCCTGTAGGCTTAACAGAGCCTTGTAGGTAATTGTCTTCATCTATAACCTCTCTATCCCAAATGAATCCATAATTGGGATGAAGTATCACTGAAGATCTAATATTGTTTTGGCTTTCATAACCATGTTCAGAAGAAATACATGGCGCAATGTTCGCCAATTGTTTATCAAAGGTTTTCTTGGTAATAGTGTTTACCTCAGCCTTGAAGTAACTCTGATCACCTTCAATGTTTTCGACTACACCATCTTCTCTCCAAATGATGAGGCTCTGGTGAACTGTCGAAGGTATTGCTCCCACACCATGGATCCATTCTCTTCCCAGCAGCATGTTGTAATTTGCCTTTGTTGAAATTACCATGAACATCGTTGGTCTCCTGATGCTTCCAACAGCAAAATCAACTTCAATGGCTCCAAGTGAGTGGCCACTTTTGCCTTCATAGTTCGTAAGAATTACATTGTGTGTTTTCAAGTCAGTCTCACACTTTCCAATTCTTTTCAACATATGTTGTGGTATCAAGTTTACAGCAACACCACCGTCAACCAGAATTTTATTGACGCCAATATTGTTCACCTTTGCTTGAATATACAAAGGTTTGAGATGGTTCATCATTCCACAGTCTGGTTTTTCAAACACAACGTGTTGCTCTTCAACGCAACCATTTTTCAGCAAATACTAACAAATTTGTTTGTAAGTGGTTTCTTCGTCGAAATCTTCTTCGACATCATTCACTTCAGAAACCACATCATACTCAATTGGAAGAATTGAGACGACACCACACAAGACGTTGAATTCTGACCCAGAATCAGCGAAATTCGAGCCCATTTCTTCGTCTAAGTTGAGACCCTCTTTGATCACTGAAAGTGGTGGAAATATCCTCTCAGTAGCTGGCTTTCTAGCCATTTCAAGAGATTTTGATGGTATTTGTTTACCTTTCTCTTTGTTGGAATTTTCCACCTTGCCTGCAGCAGCAACCTTTTTCTGGTGTTGATATCTACGCCACTGAGTTCTTGTCATAGGGTTCTTCCCTTTGTAGTTATTATTATAGGCATATTTATTAGACTCCAATGCCTTGTTTTGGCTAGTAGCACTAGTGCTGCCCTTAACCAATTTTGCTGGTTTCTGTCGATTTCCAACATTTTTTCCAGCATAATATACTGGATAATATCCAGTCCTTTTTCCACCAGAGTGCACCCATTTCTCGACAGGAGACTTTGCTGGAGGAACATAAGTTTTGATCTGTTCCTTTTGAGGATTGCTTGTCGAAGTGACTTTATATTGAATACCTCTATTGTTTCAGTTGAGGCTTAAATCCCTCTAGATTTTTGGCAGCCTCTTCGTCGAAGACAGAACTACACCTTGGACAAAGCATAACTTCAGAATTGTTTATTTGCAGCGATTGAGAAAATCAATCAATTCTTCTTCAGCCCTTGGATACACAATCTTCATTTTTTCAGCGTACTGGTCTTCAGTGACCATTTCGACATCAACCTTGTCGATAGCTTTCTCTACCTTAGCATTTTCAGCAACAACCTCTGTGACCTCAACCAAATTGGGATCGACTTCAACAAGCAATGTATCAGCTGTTGGCAAAAGGATCCGCATCAATCTTCATTGGTGGCTTAGATTTGTCACCAAGTTTCAGCCTTCCTTGGTTGATGGCATTCTACACCAAATCCCTGAAAATAACACAACGAGAAGTGTTATGGCCCAAGAAACCATGAAATTTACAAAAACCTCTTTTCTGTCGCTGTTCCAATGGTGGAATTTTCAGGCCTTTAGGCACTAAAATTTGACCATCAGCCACTAGGAGATCAAATATTTCATCACATTTAGAAACATCATAAGTATAAGTTTTTGCAACAAATTTATCATTCTTAGGCTCAACAGGATTTTTCCCATTAGAAGGTTTCAACAATTTGCAAGTATAAGGAGGTCCTGGTTTTAGTTCTGCAATGTTAACCTCTTCTCCGACATCTTCATAAGATATGTCGTATTCTTGGTCACTGTCATTAGCTTCGACATAAGCAACCTTTTCTTTCTTACTTTCGAATCTACCTGTTCTGGCTTTTACGGCTTTGAATCTTTCGACTTGTCGAACTCTATCAGCCAATTGTGCCATATCTCTTAAATGCAGTGTATCTAGTTTCTTTCTTATAGTGTAATCTAGACCACCAGCAGCCATTTCAACTAACTCGTGTTTAGGAACTTGAGTAAAGCACCTTGCTTTGAGAATTCTAAATCTATTGAGATAATCATCAATAGATTCTGCCCCCTTGCGTCGAACGCTAGCCAATTCCTTAAGACTAATTTTACATTGGCCCATATAGAATTGTTTCTTGAAAGGCCTTCTCTAACTGACTCCAATTAAATATGGAATTAGCAGGCAGGGTGGTGAACCATGTAAACGCATTCTTAGTTAAAGAATTTGGAAAGTATTTCATTCTTAAATTCTCGTTATGTGCAATATCACCAACCTCAGTCAAATAGTGAGCCACATGTTCGACAGTAGATTCACTGGTTTCTCCAGCAAATTTTGTGAACTTAGGGATGTTCCATCCCCTAGGCAACTCCGTTTGTAAGGTGTATTCCGACAAAGACGACACAAAATTAGGCCTATGTAAACCTAAGTTAAGGCCATTCTGGGCTAGAGTAGTTTCGACCATATTAGCCAGATTATTTTGTGCTCCAAAATAGTTTCGTTGCATTTGTCTGACCACTTCATCTGCATTTTGGTTTCTATTTACTAACACAACTTCAGGGATTGCCTCTACCCTCATAGGCTCTTCGACAACCTGTTGTTGTCCTTGGTTTCCCTGATTTATAGGTATTGGGGGATTTGCTAGTTATGGACTAGTGGAGTACCAAAGAAATAAGCAATTCTGCCCATTTGCGCTGCTAACATTTGGTAACTGCTATTAGTGTTCTTTATCAAAGGATTAAACACTGTACCAATTTGTTGTGTTAACATATTGACCATATCATGATTGCTATCATCCATTTGTTGCCTCAATGCCAACAAAGATGTTGTAGTCAAATTGGGTTAGGCATTTCGACTAAAAACGCCTTCTGATGAACTATGAGTAGGGGAATAGCCTGCTATTGCATTTTCTGCAAAAGTAGACGAATTTGTCTGAAGGCCCGCCATCAAAGCCGTTGGCATGCCATATGGGTAAGGTCTACCACTCATAGTAAATGGCAAGTTTCCAACCATTGGATTTGCCATCAAAGGACTCGTTGGTCCCACTATTGGTGGCACAGAAGCCATTGTATTAACATTCGTTAATGCTGCAGTGGTCATCATTGACACAGGGGTAATTATGGGAGAAGTTATAGCACTTACTCCCATTGTTGTCGAAGAAGGCATAGCAACGGTTATGCCTGCGACATTTGCAGCGTTAACGTCACTAACTGTAGTTTGTTCTTGTGTACTTTGTGCATTTAATGCAGAAGCATTACTTGTACTAGAGCGTGCAATCTCCGTAAGATGTTTACCACTCCTTAATTGCATGCACAGATAAACACAAAGTTTAAGAATTCAACGAAAAAAACTTTCAAATTAGAACAAAGGTCCCACTGGGCGTGCCAATTTGTTTACTGTGGTTTTTGGTAAACACCGCTTGTTTGAAATTGCTTCTGTTTGCAGGATCAACTAGTAAATTCTAAGACCATTTGTGTTAAAGTTTTTTCCAGAATTATGCGTGTTCTTGCGGTTTTCAAAGAAAAGAATGAAGATAACTGCCAGTTTCGCGCGAAACCGTCGAATTTCTTCAGATAGGGACGAAGTGAAAAACAAAGAAAAAATTGCAGAAAAGCAATAAAGAAAGCAAATTAAAATGCATTAATTGAAAAAAGAGTTGGTTCACAGATCATACATCCTTCTCTGACTCGTTTTCTTTGTAATGTGTTCGAAGTTAGAGCGTGAGAATTCTGTAATGAGTTTGTGACCCGTTTTTCCTATGAAAAACTACTATTTATACAAAGAGGGAAAAAACATAACCAACTAACTGTACAGAGAATTTTAAAAAAAAAGAAAACTGCTTCAGCCTTCGACTAGGGTAACTGCCAGAACTTCGACGGCGAGCACTTGATTTTGACCTGCTATTGAATCCCAGCCTTCTTGTTGTCGAAATATCACCGTTCAACTCTCGTTAAGTCTAAGGCTTTGTCGAATTTGCCTTGGGCGTTGGAGTGTCTTCGCAGGTACACCCGCCCCCGGAAGCGGAGCTCGGAGCACGACTAAAAGAACTTCAGAGATCTGATACCTGAGGAACAGCGATCAAGCACACCAGGGGTCAGATCACAACTCTTCTGTGTCGAAACCAACATCTTCTTCTGAGAAAACCAAAGTCAAACCCCGTTGACTGCATTTAATTTAGCCTGTCAAAATTACAGGCAAACAGCAGGCAAAACAAATTCCTTGGCAACAAGGGCTTTTGGTTTTTTAAAGGGGGATGTGGCAACTGTGTTTGGACGACAAGTGTTGACTCTCTCTCTCTCTCAAAAGAAGAGAGATCAAAGAAAGGAAACAAAAAAAAGAGAAAAAAAGAAAAGGAAAATTCGGGTTTCTCTAAGTAGACAAAATTAGTATTATTTCTGAATTCTTTATTTCTATTTTGCCTCGGAATATGTTTCGGCTAATTCATATTCCTTGGTAAAATCCAAATAAAGAGGGGCAGCTGTCATACCCTAATTTTGTCCGCCTAGGTTTAAAACCCTAATTTTCCGCAAAAAATAAATAAATTGAGAAGTGTGGTTTTATTTTGAAGAGTGAAGAGCATTGTGCATGCATTTTTGGGTTTTAAAAGTCATTCTAGGGCTTTTAAATTCACTGTTAGAGTGGAAATGCATTTGTTGTTAAAAAACAAGGTTTTTAGGGCAAAAGGGTATTTTGGTCATTGTCAAAAATAAGATAATTTCTCATCAAGAATCATTGTGCAATTTTAGAGAAATTTATTTGAGGCAAAACATTTTTGGTCATGTATGTATGTATGCGCATGCATGCATACATTGTGCACAAAATTTCAAAAAGGATCAATAGGGAATATTCTACAAAAATTTCAAGATGAGGTTTTTATGATATTTTTGGTCATGGTGATCTCATAAAATGGCATATTCCTAAGGTTCCTAGTATGTGGCCTAAATTGGATGTATTTTTGAACAATTATCCTAAGAAGAATAATCAAAAATGAAGGGATAATGGAACGGTCATATAATAGTACAATAGTACAAGATGACAACTAGCAAAACTTGGTGACCACTCCCACTACCTCTTGGCCGAATTTCACCCTCTCTATTCTCTCATTTTGTGTTTTCTCAATGTCCTCAATCCATGTGAGCCTCAATCCTAGCCTTTGATTCAAAATTAAAATCAAATCCTAGAGCATAACTAGTGCATATTGACCTAAATACCCTCAAACCTAGATGCATTCTATAAATACCCTATTAACCTTACCTCTCACAACTTTTGGCCTCATTTTCACTCACACAACCCTAGCACACAACTCCCTCTCCTAATTCCCTCTCTTGGCCGAAATCATACCACCTTCTTCCTCCATGAATTCTTCACTTCTCCTTCACCAAATCACCATTTTCTCACCTCATTTCCATTCGTACTTCATATATCTTCCTTCTCTTCTAATTTAATTCAAGCTTGCATCATCAAAGGGCATTTTTAAGCAAGCATTTCGTGGGTTTCATTGAAGTTTGGTGAAGATTCAAGTTGATTTGTGGTCTTGTTCTTCATATTAGTCATTCCTTAGCTTGGATTTTGAGGTAAACTTCTTAAAACCTAGCATCATCTTCAACTTTTTTGCATCAAAATGTAGATATCATGTTTCTAATTTTTCATCCTACCATATTCATGCATTTTAGTGTTGTTATATTGTTGATTTGTTGATTGTTGTTGGTGAGAGGTGTCTCAAGCATTTTGACAAACACTGTGGGAGGTTTGGGTGCTTGAGATGCTTCTCACCCTTGAATAAATTGTGATTTATGTTGTTTTCACTATGATCTTGAATTTTTGTTGAATAAAATGATGTGATGCTTCGCAAATCATGATTAGAATTAGGGTTTGTTAATTTTCTTGTGAAATGGGTTTGCAATTGTGATCAAAAACGTTTTCTCAAGTTATTTTGATGTTAATAGATGGTATCTTGCTTGCAAGTCATTGTTATGTTGATGATTGGCAAGAGGACTCACACTTGTGCCTTTGCGCACTTAACTTTAAGTGTTGAGGATTGACTAAAATGATTCAACGCAATTGATTTGATGTTTTGATTGCAAAATATTGTTGCTAATTGATTGTATCTTGCTTGCAAATTGTTATATGTTGATGATTGGCAAGAAGACTCACACTTGTGTCTTTGTGCACTTCACTTTAAGTGTTGAGGATTGCCTAAGATGATTCAACACAACCTTGTGCTTTGATTGTAAACTTTGGTTTGCTTGTTAGTAACTTGTTTGCAAAGTTATTCTATGTTGAGGATTGGCAAGAGGACTCTCACTTGTGCCTAGTGCACTTCACTTTAAGTGATGAGGATTGCCTAAGATGATTCAATTTTCTTTGTGCAATTCTTGCTTGAAAATGCAAATGCTAGTTTTCTAACTTGATTAATCAATTTTGGTTACAAAAATGACTTGTTAATGCCCTCTTTTGGTCACTTTTGGTCTTGCAAATGTGATGTTCTTTCTAGGTCAATGTTATGCTTTAATGTTGATGATTTGGTAAAAGGACTAGACACTTATGCACTTGTGCATTGTCTCAAGCGTCAAGGATTACTAAAAGGGATTCAACCTTGTGCTTTATCTTGTGTTGACACCTAATTGAATTGAACTTTTGTATGATCTCTTTGTGTGCCTATTGTTGATCTTACATATGCATGCCATTAGATGTTGATGACTAAGTGTCATTCTTGTGCTCAAATGTTGTAATTGGTAATGTTTATGCTTATGCTTACATTGTTGATTGCTTTGCTTGCAATTTGTTAAATGTTGCACTTTGGTTCTTGACTTGGAAATTGATTGAATGTTCTACTTTCTTTTCCTTTTGGATGCCACGCCATCCCAACAAACCTTTTGTGACCAATGTCACCCTCAAACTCCCTTCTCCTTTCTTCAAATCAATCATTTTCTAAAGCTTTTTGCAAACTCAATCTTTTCTTAAATTGTTTTCATAAGACAATCAAATTCTTTCTAAGATCAACAATAAACCTTTTTGAAAACTCATAAGGAGGCAAGTCGGACGTACGGCCGGTGTTGTCTAGCGTCCTAAGATCGGAGCTGTACAGCTCAAACATCTTGGGATACTTATGAGAATTAAAACAAGTAATTAACAACTTGAACCCTATTTCAAAAAATGAGTAAGGAATTGAGTCGGATGTACATCCGGTATTGGTTAGCGTCTTAGGGTTAGCGAGCTGTACAGTTCAGGCGAGCCTAAGATACTTGCCAAATAAAAGCAACCAACCTCACAACAAATCTTTTTCTTCCTTAATCAAAAAAACATTTTCAATAAGTAGGGGGCACGTCGTCTGTACAGGCGGGGTTGTCTTTGTTCTAGGTCTAGTGGACTGGACAGTCTAGGACCGAAGACCCCTACAATAAAAAACACCAACACAAAGTTTACCGACTAAAGAGAACTACGTAAGCTTTGAATTCTCCATCGCACCGGGAGATACGTAGGAGCGGGTCACATCCCGTCAAGCACACTTTTAAAAAATAATAAAAAGATTCTTTTTTCCCCCCGTTTTCAAAAACACTTTTCTCAAATAAAAAAGAAGTAGAACGAATTGTTTCAAATCAACTCTGTCAAAACCGCACATCAAGTTAAAGGTTCCCTTTCGGTAGAAAGGAGGTGTGGGATGCTAATACCTTCCCCACACCTAACCGACCCCCGAACCTACATCTCTAGTTCTCAAAGGACCACCCTGCCTTAAAAAGGACCCTTTTTCAATGTTTTGGTCCCTAAATAAAAAATGTTGATGGCGGCTTCACAAATTTTCACGTTGTACGATGAAAGGTCCAAACTGGATTTTTTTTCGGGGTGCAACAGCTGGCGACTTCTCTGGGGACTTTCTTTTTTAAAACGAGGGTCAGGCCTAATTAACTTGATGTGCGGTTTAATTGTTTGATTTGAATGTGATTGTTCTATTTCTCTCTTTTATTCTCCTTCTTTTTCTTCTCTCTTTCTGATGTTTGAATGTTCTCTTGCATTCTCGTGTTGTTATGTTGCATTCATGTGCATTTGACTCTTCTTCTTCTTCTATGTTCGCTTCTTGTTCCTTCTTCTCCTTTCATCTTCTTTTGTTTATATGTTTAATATGATCATGCATTTCTCCAATCACCATGTCCCCTTCTTCTTTGCTCCCTTTCTTCAAGGTAAGCTCATGCATCATTCCCCCATTTCTACTATGATCCCTTCTTCTTTGCTCCCTTTCTTCAAGGTAAGTTCATGCATTCCCCCGATTCTATTATGACCCCTCTTCTTGGCTCCCTTTCTTGAGGTAAGCAGTGCATATGATTGTTGTTGGAACCCTAGGTTAGTTTACTTGTTTGTATTGAAATGATATATGCTTGCAAAACCCTAGGGTAGACGACTCTTTGTCTGGACTGTTTCTGGATTTTCTTTGCAGGTGGGGGGGTATGTTTGTCGTTGTGCTCCTACACACACGTTGCACTCCTTTTACCCTTATATTTCTTGATGAGACAGCCCTATACCCGGGCTAGAGCATATCTTAGGCTAGAACGAAGTCATTAGCTGCTTCTCCATGGACGTACGTCTTGTTGGGTGGTTGCGAAGACTTCACCTAGAGTTTGGCTTTGTTTGATGATACCATCACTTGGACGTACGGCCCTGTGATCGGTGGTCTCAGATGAGGTCGTTGGCTCTAGGAGCCTTATTTAGGGTCCTTCTTTTAGTGCTAACCTTGAAGTGTGTACCCGTAGAAATAGCCATAGATCCTGTCTCTAAGAAACCTTGGTAGGACACAAAGGAGCTTCATACCCCTGCATCCATGCTAAATAAAATATTTTTGCAAATAAACCGAAAAAAAAATTATCAAAAAAAAATGTGTGAATTTCCGGCTTTTGAAAGCCTTTGCATTGTAAATAATTTTTTTACTCATTTCCTTTTGCATACATCTTCATCCAGTGAAGATCATGATTTTTCATGCATTAAAAATTGCGAGTATCATGCACTTTCTCGCATATAAAAAAAAACATTTTTTAGAAACATCTCTCGTGCATTGTTATTTTCCCTTGCATATAAATATGTGAACCTCTCATTTTGCATATAGTTTCATTTAATAAAAATCACGTCTCTCGTGCATTTTAAAAATAATTGCGAGTATCATGCATTTCATTTCAGTGCATAAGAAAAATGAAAACGAAAAAAACAATTATCATCTGCATAGCATAAGCATTTCAGTCATCCATAATCATGTACAAAAACCTTCATCAAATAATGTGGGCGTCGAGCCAATGTAGCATTTATGCATCATTTCATTAACCTCATAAGCATTATTTCAGAAAAAAGACGAAGAAGAACTACGTAGCTTTGATTCCTCATCACAATGGGGATACGTAGGAGCGGGTCATACCCGTCAAGCACCTTTTTCTAAAAACCTTTTTCCCCAAATAAAGCACCTTTTTCTAAAAAAAAAAAAATTTCAATAAATCACTTGCATCTTCAAATCATTTTTAAAATTATTTTCTAAATCATTTTCCAAAAAAAATGAAATGAAATGAAATAAGAGAAATTCCTTATGCAATCGTTCCATGGGTAGAAGTGCATCTTTGAATGATGAAGCGTAATATCTCAAATTTGTTTGTGCACTACAAATTTGAGATGATACTCTACGATATCGGGGCACTTTGACCCAATCAGGCGCAGTTTGTTTTCAAATAAAGTGAATAAGTGGAGTCAACCAAATGTCGAAGCATTTCAGTATATTGCGTGAAGTATTGAGTCAGGATCCACTCAATGTTTCATGCAAGTTACTCAGAGTAACGACAATTGGTTGCCTCACGTCATCATTTTCGCAAAAAGGGGCATTGGTATTTCAGATCTTGCCGTGCCTCTAAAGAATAAAAATCCTTTTGAAAAAATATCATTCTTGCATCTTGCATCATCCAAAAATGCATTGGAGTTTCGTATTTCATCTTGCATCAAAAACAAACAAAAAAATCTCCTTTAGAATAATTACACTTTTCAAGTGGTCATTTTTCATGCATTTGCTTATCATGATTTGTTCATTCATACATTGCATAAACCAAATAAAAAAGTTGTGATGAGAGACGAGACGCTTTTGCAAAATAATCTGTTGAAAAAGTTTACCCTTACTTATTTGCAAACTCAAGATGTTCCAAGGCACTCAGTTTTTCAAATCAACAGTTCATTTGCATTTTCTTCAAAAAAGGCATTGCATCTCATCCATTCCATGATAAAAGACTGAAACAGTTCATCAAAAAAAAATTTCCATCAGGTTTTAACCAATGTTAACTCTCTACGAAGCATTCTTCTAGTGGGCGTGCATGCCATGTGCAGTTTCTCTTGTTTGAGTCTGTCAGTTTCCTTCCCTTATCATCATTCTCCATCCAAGTTTGATCCCGCCCCATCCACCCATAAAGTACATACTCTCCCCGCATTAGTACACACTTGACTTTTGGTTTAAATCCTCCATACAAGAGGGCAATTTTGTAATCACTTAATTACCTTGTTAAGATTGCTTTTCTTTGGTGCAAGTCTAAAAATGTGCATGCATTTGTTCAGTCATTCGTTCTTGTGCTTATGTCGTGTGCTCTGCTAAACAGAAGGAATGGAAAGTTGGATTTATTCTCTAGCAAGAAACATGGCAACAAATCAAGGTGAATCAAATCAGGGTGATCCAGGCCAGGTTCAGGGTAATCAGGGTCAACACAATCAAGGAAACCCATAGATTGAGAATTCTGGCAATTCGGGCCCAGATGATCTTGTTATGGGAGTTCTCAAACAGCTAGTCCAAGAGAATCAGGTATCAGTCCAAGAGAATCGGGCATTAAATGCTAAAGTCGAGGCGATGGGAATGCAAATGACTGAAATGATGGATATCCTGCAAGCCTTGAAAAACGGGATCACTACTGAAGCTGCTGCTGTTGTAAACCTTGGTGGGACTGCAACCATCCTTCCTACTTCGGGACCTGCTGAAACTGTGACTGCTATTCCTCCTCCGGAATCCGGGGTCAACCATCCTGCTCATGCCGCTCAATACGAGGGTTATCATCTCAATGTGGGTAGGGGTCCTCAAGGTCACCCGGCTGCAGCTCCTCAAGCAAGAGACAAGTACCAAGGGTCAGAAGAACGGCCGAAAGCAATTGGAGAAGCCATGGAGGTACACGATCCAGGTCTGGCCCTTAATATGATTCCCTCTCCCATATTCAAGGTGCCTAACATTGGTAAGTTCGAAGGAATGACTTGTCCTGTTAATCACGTGGCCGCATACTGTACAGAAATGTTCCCACTCACAAAAGATGACAAGTTGTTGACCTACTACTTCCGAGAAAATTTGGCTGGGGAAGCTTTAAGCTGGTACATGCAAGAACATACTCACACTAGGTGTTGGAGAGAGTTAGCTAATGCTTTCCTGGAGCGGTTCAACTACAATATTGGCAAAGCTCCCAACAAGGCACATTTGCAAAATATGGCACAAAGAAACAAAGAAACATTCAGAGAGTACGCCCTGCGGTGGAGACATTTGGCAGCACAGGCAGAACCGTCTCTTCTTGAGAAGGAGATGGTCGGCATATTCATGAACACTCCACCGCCACTGTATTATGACAAGTTAGTTGAGAGTGCCACTTCAAGCTTCAAAGACTTGGTCCTTGCTGGGGAAAGTTTGGAGAATGGAGCAAAGAAAGGAAAAACTGCCTACAGTTCAACCGAAGCTACTCCCATAGCAGGATCCGGGGATGTCTCCTATAGTCCCGAAATCCTCCCTCAAGTCCTGCACTCCTCCACTCAAATCAGAAAAAGCCAGAAAACACAAAATTATGTGAGAAGGAAGCCTGAGGATTTCGATCCAATTCCAATGTCCTACTCAGACCTATTTGACCATCTTGTCAGTCATGACCTAATTTCCATCCGCTCCATGAAACCCGTTCAGCCTCCTTTCCCGAGGAGCTATGACCCAGAAGCTACGTGCAAATTTCATGCAGGGGGAGTGGGACATTCTGTGGAAGATTGTAAAGCATTGAAACATGCGGTCCAGGATCTAATCGACTCCAAACATTTGAATTTCAATGACAGCAATGTTAATGGCTTGACTGTGAAGGAGAGTGGAGAAACCAGTGCTGTGGCGGGAAAAAGAAGGTCACCACAATACAACCCCATCCCCGTGTCATACGCCGACCTATGCAGCTATCTAATCAGTCATGGATGGATCACTCCTCGCAAGATGAGATCAGTTCAACCTCCATTCCCAAGCGGGTACAATCCAGAAGCCACTTGCGAGCTCCATGCTGGGGCAATTGGGCATTCTGCTGAAAATTGCTATCTTTTGAAAAGTTTGGTTCAGGGTTTCATTGATTCCAAGCAGTTAACTTTTGAGAAGGGGGGAAGGATCAAGTTCTCAGGGTCTGTGGACTATTAAGCAAGGATAGCAGTTGTTGAAGAGGGTTGAAGTGGTGAAAGCGGCATCATCAATTGTTGATTTTCATGTAGTTTTTCAGTTCAAAACAATTTTCTGTAATGCAATCCTTTGGCTCTGCCCAAGGCCTTAGGATATTTCAATAAGGGCACACATGTTTCCTTTTAGTATCATCATCAATAAAAATGTTATTTTGAATTCCTCAATAAAATTTCTTTCTTTCATTTTGTCATGTGTCTGTTATTTGCTTTTCAATTCCTCCCAACGCGGATCAAAAATAATAATAAATGAAAATAATCTTTGAAAACAACGACGCCAATGGTTCATATTGTGACTCTGATTACCCGATTAACCAAACTGAGAGAGAGGCTGAAGACAACTGGGATGTTTCTTCGGAGTTAATAAGTGAAGAATTGGCTAAGGCTGTAGAAATTCATGATGCCACAACTAGGTTGGGCAATGAAGTCAAAGCACAAGTTCAAGCAAAGTGGAGCAATGCTGAGGAAACCAAACAAATGTCACAAGCGAACCTCTTTCGCGACCAAACCCTTTCCCTTCCTCAGATCAACCAACTTTCCCATTTCCCATTACAAGTACCCCATCACAAAAAAAATTTCATAACCAAATGCCTGCCATCGCCACCTTCCTCACTACCAGTGGCCCTTCTACAAAATCAACCCATCTCATTTTCTCCTCCCTCTGAACCTCCTGTAACCCCAGTTAATACCAGAACCCAATCAAGCATCCTCCAACCGCTGCAGGGGTTTCATTGCCATTATCTCTCCAATCACCCCAGACAAGGATCACTTCAAACATCCAAAAATAGTGTATCACTTTTATCAGCTCACTCAACTCAAAAGCAAAAAAGGAAAAAATCAGAAAAAATGAAACAAAAAAGAACAGATTCAAAAAAATGAAAATCCCAAAAATGAAAAAACAAGGGAAAAAGAGACGAAAGAAATATAAGTTGTGAGCTGATACATTTGGCCATAAAGCGTAAGAGATCCTTGTCTCAATAAACCTTCCTACACCTTGTTGTGTATTGATAACTCTATTTTATATAGAGTTATTTGTGCTTTTTCACTTAGATAAATGCCCAATATCAAGTCTATTATATGTTAAATATGTTAGTATGAATAAAATAAACAACATTTATGGTTTACAGATAAGAGAAGTCCATAACTTAGCATTTTATTGTATATTGGTATGTTTGATGTGTTTGTTCAGTGCAGCCGCAGGTTAGTGCAATTGCACCAGTTGATGCAACTGCACCAGGCAGTGCAATTGCACTTGGTGCAACTGCACCACTCTGTACCGAAGCAGCTCACAACCCCACATTGGAAGCACCTAAATTCTTACCATTGCCATAATGCTTAGTTGGATTGCTGCTTGCTCAGAAGTCACATGGGAACACATGGCCACTTGCAAAGGAGGCGCCTACAATCAAAAAGGCTTCACAAAAATCTATCTTACAAGACATGTGGCAACCATTTGTTGGACCTCAAATTAAGGATGAGTGTTGAAAGCCAAGCTGATCTTCAACTTTTAAAAAGTAACCATGGTTTGGTTAACTTAACTCAGCAAGGAAACCTCAACATGAAGGAAATCTCCAAGGCTATAAATAGGACTCAAATTCCTCACTTGAAAATATTCAAAATTGTAGAGAATCATATCATATATCATATAATCTTTTTATTTTAGTTTTTCTTAGTTTTAAAGTTTTATTTTTCTTTTAGTTTCATAGTGTTAGTTTGAGAGGAAGGTAAGAGGAAATTGACAACTTCTATCTCCACTTCTTCAAAGAGCTAATAGGTGCAAGAAATTAGTTGTAAGCAAATATATGCAAGAGTTTTCCATTTGTTACTCTTTTGAATTCTCTTGTACTTCTCTTTATTGCAATATGCTTTCATTCACTTATATTTGCTTTATCACGCTCATCATGAGCTAAACTCTTTTGAGTTTGGATGTTCTAGCTTTCCAATGATCTTTTGAGGAAAGTTATTGTGTTTTCAAGTGGTGTGCACTTTAGTTCTTGTGTTTAAATTCTTAATCTTGTTTTAATATTGATCACTTAGAACAAGTAGAGTTATATTCACTTAATTGGCTTATAACTAGAAATCAAGAACTAAGTAAGGATAAGTGTTTAATAAAGCTTCTTATTAAACTTGTTTTAATAAAGTTAGCTTGTTAATTCCATGTTAATTCTTAACTTAAGATTAACATAGTCCTTACAACAAAAGTGTAGAGATCTTAAGATACAAGAGTGTACTTACTTAAGCAACTTAGATTATCTGTAAGGGGGCGAGAGAGGCACTGACAACCCTACTCTTTACCGCAAAAAAACAGGATCATATAGAGCTTGTAACGAAACTCTGACGAAAGTAGCTGACCAGCACACACTGATGCAACTGCACTAAGTGCAATTGCACCACAAGAAAACACAATATTCTCAAGAGTGATTTAGTTTGTGAAAACATCTCAACTCTCATTCTCAACTAATTTCTTACACAATTTACTTGCTTTCTGTTTATTTATTTTCATTTCAACTTCAACCAAAACCAAAACATTTTGAATAGTGTAGTCACACTAGTTTGCCTTTCTTTACAACAACGCATAAGAGTTAATCCAATCTCTGTGGGTTCGATCTTTTATACTATAACTTGTGACTGTGTATACTTGCGCATTAATGTTATCTTATTCTCACACACCAAGTTTTTGGCGCCGTTGCCGGGGATTGTCATTAATTTTTGTTGTTTTAAAGATAGTAGATTAGTGTTTATTTTTATTTGTTTTGTTATTCTGGTATTTTGTTTGTCTGTGCAGAAACAGGTGCATTTACACCTAGTGCAACTGCACTAGCTTATGCCCAGAGACAGATCTCCAGAATTTGATTTAAATCCAGAAATAGAAAGACAGTTTAGAAGGTTGCGTAGACTCCAGAAACAAAGACTTCAAAGTTGCAGCAATACCATGTCTCAACAAGGTGAAGGAGAAGGCTCAAGACCAGCCTCAGTCAGAGGTGGTCCTGGATCACAAGGAGATGCTGAAGCAGATCACAGAAATCAATTCATTCACATGGGACCAATAGGTATGATTAATGATAGAGATAGACCTATGAGAGATTATGCTATGTTTGATCATCAAAACATGCAAACCAGCATAGCAAGACCTCACATAGAGGCTGTCCATTTTGAATTTAAACCCATGATGTTTCAAATGCTGCAAACAATTGGTCAATTTGGTGGATTTCTTCATGAGGATCCCCATGAGCATTTAAAACAGTTTTTAGAAATATGTAGTAACTTTATCATACCTGGTGTTAGTGAAGATGCATTTAGACTTAAGCTATTTCCATATTCTTTGAAAGATAAGGCTAAATCATGGTTAAATTCATTAGAGCCTAATTCTATTCATACATGGAATGAAATGGCTGAAAAGTTTTTGTCAAAATATTTCCCACCTATCAAAAATGCCAGAATGAGAAATGATATTACATCTTTTAGACAAAAAGAATCTGAATCATTGTTTGAAGCATGGGAAAGATGGAAAGAACTGTTAAGAAAATGTCCACACCACGGTCTTCCAGTTATTATTCAGATGGAAACATTTTATAATGGTTTGGAACCACAAACTAGAATAATGCTTGATGCATCATCTGGTGGTGTTTTGTTAAATCTGTCTTATAATGAAGCATGTGAATTGATTGATAGAATTGCTACTAATAGTTCTAGTTGACCTACTGAGAGGGTAAGTACCCAAAAGAAATCATCAGGGGTACATGAAATTAGTGAAATATCAGCCCTATCTGCTCAAGTAGCCTCACTAGCAAACATGTTCAAAAACTTCACCACAACCAGTGCAACTGCATCTAGTGCAGCTGCACCAATTGAGAACACTGCAGCAGCTGTAGAACAAGCCCCTCCAGGAGCTGTAAGTTGTGTTTATTGTGGAGGAGGTCACCTTTATGAGGAGTGTCCTAGCAACCCTGTCTCTGTAAATTATGTAAGTTATAATAGGAATAACAACCCTTACTCCAATACCTATAATGCTGGTTGGAAAGACCATCCAAACTTCAGATGGAACAATACTAGTGCACCTGCACCTAGTGCAACTGCACCAACCCTTCCACCAAGATTTCAATCTCAGAACTACCAAAGGCCTCAACAACAACAACCTACTACAGATAACTCCTTAGAAGGTTTGCTTAAATCTTTCATTAATGAAACCAGAACAGCTAGGCAAGCTCATGAAGCTTCAATTAAAAATCTGGAGAATCAAGTAGGTCAGTTAGCAACTGCTCTGTATCAAAGACCAACAGGTACATTACCATCCAATACAGAAGCAAGTCCATCTCAGAGGCCAGGTAAGGAACAAGTGAAAGCTATCTCTCTCAGAAATGGGAAAGATCTTACAGAACCTTATGAGAATGAAGGTACAGGTAAGGGAGAAGAAAATAAAAATGAAAAAAATTCTCAAAATGCAGAAGCACCTGATGCATCTGCATCTCATAAAGTTCCAACTCCAAGGTTAGTTCCTGAATATCCTCCTCCTCCTTTTCCTCAAAGATTAAAAAAGGCACATGAGGAGAAGCAATTCAGTAAGTTTTTAAATGTTCTAAAGCAATTGCATATTAATGTTCCCTTGATTGAAGCATTGCAACTAATGCCTAATTATGCTAAATTCATGAAAGATGTTCTTTCAAAAAGAAGAAGATTAGGTGAATTTGAAACAGTTGCTTTGTCCAAAGAATGTAGTTTGATTTTGCAAAACAAAATTCCAAGAAAATTGAAAGATCCAGGTAGCTTTACAATTCCATTTTCAATAGGTAATTATTATACAGGTCGTGCATTGTGTGATTTAGGAGCAAGCATCAACTTGATGCCTAAATCTGTCTTTGCACAGTTAGGAATTGGACATGCTAAACCTACATCTTTAACATTGTCACTTGCAGACAGGTCAATAGCTTACCCAGAAGGAATCATTGAAGATATCTTGGTAAAGGTTGACAAATTTGTATTTCCTGTAGATTTTGTTATTCTAGACTTTGTTGCAGATGAAGAAGTACCAGTTATTCTTGGAAGGCCATTCTTAGCAACTGGGAAAACATTGATTGATGTGCAAAAAGGAGAACTAACCATGAGAGTAAATGATCAAGAGGTGAAATTCAATGTAATGAATGCTCTGAATTATCCTGCAGAGGAAAGTGAAGAATGTTCAGCAATTATCTCTCTTGATCATTTGGTGCAAAAGCAGTTCAACAAGCAGTATGATCATCTTACCAGTGCACTTGCACCTGATGCAAATGCACTTCCTAAAGAAGAAATGCTGGAAAAAGACATACTGCCAAAGGAAGAACCAACACCTAAGGTATGGGCTAGAACTTATGAATCTCTTAATTTAGAAGACCCTAACCTTAAACAAAATTTACCCTCAATTGAACAATCTCCCAAATTAGAATTGAAAGAACTGCCTCAACATTTAAAATATGCTTTCTTAGGAGAAGGTGATACACTTCCGGTTATCATATCATCTGAGCTATCATTAGAACAGGAAAATGATCTCATTAGTACTTTAAAAAAGCATAAGAAAGCTATAGGTTGGCAAATGGCAGACATAAAAGGAATTAGCCCTTCAATTTGCATGCATAGGATAATTTTAGAAGAGAATTCTAAAAATTACATAGAAGGACAAAGAAGGCTAAATCCAATAATGAAAGAGGTTGTAAAGAAAGAAATAATTAAGTGGCTAGATGCTGGAATCATATACCCCATATCTGATAGTGCATGGGTTAGCCCTGTACAATGTGTTCCTAAAAAAGGGGGTGTGACAGTAATAGCCAATGAAAAGAATGAGTTGATTCCAACTAGGACTGTCACAGGTTGGAGGATCTGTATGGATTACAGAAAACTCAATAAAGCCACAAAGAAGGATCACTTTCCTTTACCCTTCATTGACCAAATGTTAGATAGATTAGCAGGAAAAGAGTTTTATTGTTTCTTAGATGGTTATTCAGGTTACAATCAGATTGCAATAGAACCTAAGGATCAACAAAAAACCACTTTTACATGCCCCTATGGTACCTTTGCATTTAGAAGGATGCCTTTTGGACTTTGTAATGCACCTGCTACATTTCAAAGATGCATGATGTCTATATTTTCTGACTTCATTGAGCAATCAATGGAAGTTTTTATGGATGATTTTTCAGTTTTTGGAGAAACATTTCCATTATGTTTATCAAATTTAGAAAAAATTCTCCAAAGATGTGAAGACACCAACCTAGTACTCAATTGGGAGAAGTGCCATTTCATGGTACAAGAAGGCATTGTGCTTGGACATAAAATTTCAAAAAAAGGTCTTGAAGTGGATAAGGCCAAGATTGAGGTCATTGAGAAATTACCACCTCCATCAACTGTCAAAGGAATCAGAAGCTTCTTAGGCCATGCTGGCTTCTATAGAAGATTCATCAAAGATTTTTCAAAAATTTCTAAACCATTGTGTACTCTTTTACAATTAGATACACAATTTCACTTTGATGAACTCTGTATGGAAGCATTTCAAAAGCTTAAAAAGGCACTGGTAACTGCACCAGTGATAGTAACACCAGATTGGAGCAGGACCTTTGAACTCATGTGTGATGCTAGTGACTTTGCAGTAGGAGCTGTCCTAGGGCAAAGGTATGACAAAATCTTTCACTCAATTTATTATGCTAGCAGAACACTTATTGAAGCTCAAATGAATTATACTGTGACAGAGAAAGAGTTATTAGCTGTTGTATTTGCATTTGATAAGTTTAGATCCTACTTGATTGGCACTAAAGTTATTGTTTATACTGACCATTCTGCCATCAAGTATTTGCTTGCAAAGAAGGATGCAAAACCAAGGCTAATTAGATGGATTCTCCTCCTTCAAGAATTTGATCTTGAGATTAGAGACAAAAAGGGGGTGGAGAACCAAGTGGCTGACCATTTATCTAGATTAGAAAGTGAAAATGCAGGTACACAAGAAATCAAGGAGAATTTCCCAGATGAGAAGTTGTTGGCAATTACCAATAATACAATAAGTGCTTGTGCAATAAGTGCAATTGCACCAGCCAGTGCAATTACACCAAGTGCAACTGCACCATGGTATGCTGACATAGTCAATTTCCTTGTGAGTAGAATTGTACCAAAGGACATGAGCTATCAACAAAGAAGGAGATTCTTCTACATAGTAAAGCAATACTATTGGGATGAACCCTATCTGTATAAGATGTGTCCAGATCAAATAATGAGGAAATGCATTCCAGAATCAGAGCAGAAAGCAGTGCTTCTGCACTGTCATTCAGCACCATATGGAGGTCACTTTGGAAGCAACAGAACAGCAGCTAAAGTATTGCAGTCAGGTTATTTCTGGCCCACTTTATTTAAAGATGCTTATAATTGGGTCAAAACCTGTGACAAATGCCAAAGAAGTGGAAACATTTCTGAAAAACATGAAATGCCTAGAACTAATATTTTGGAAATTGAGCTTTTTGATGTTTGGGGCATGGATTTCATGGGTCCTTTTCCACCTTCTTTTGGCAACAATTACATATTAGTAGCTGTTGATTATGTGTCCAAATGGGTAGAGGCAGTAGCATTACCAAATAATGATGCCAAATCAGTTAGCAAATTTCTTCAAAGAAACATTTTTACAAGATTTGGCACCCCAAGAGCAATCATCAATGATGAAGGCTCACATTTTTGCAATAAACTTATTGAAAAACTTCTTGCAAAATATGGGATCAAACACAAGATAGCTACAGCCTATCATCCACAAACAAGTGGACAAGCTGAATTATCTAATAGGGAAATTAAGAGAATGCTTGAAAAAATGGTTGGACCAACAAGAAAAGATTGGTCCTTACACTTAGATGAAGCATTATGGGCATATAGGACTGCATTTAAAACTCCATTAGGTATGTCCCCCTATAGGATAGTTTATGGCAAAGCATGCCATCTGCCTATTGAGTTAGAAAACAAGTCATATTGGGCTATTAAAAAGCTGAATTTTGATCTCACTAGGGCAGGAAAACAAAGGTTTTTAGAGCTTAATGAATTAGAAGAATTTAGGCATTTCTCTTATGAGAATGCAGAAATGTACAAAGCTAAAACCAAAGCATGGCATGATAAGAAGATCCAAAGGAGAGAACTTAGAGAAGGAGGATTGGTTCTGTTATACAATTCTAGGTTGAAATTGTTCCCTGGAAAATTAAAATCAAGGTGGTCAGGACCATTCAAATTAGTTAAAGTCTATCCTCATGGCGCAGTTGATCTTTATGATGCAGCCTCAAATACCACTTTCAAGGTAAATGGGCAAAGAGTCAAAATGTATTTTGGTGAACAAGTGGTGCAAGATGAAAGCACCACACATTTTGAAAATCCTTAATAAACATGGGAAAGTCAGGCTGAAAGACTATTAAAACAAGCGCTTGATGGGAGGCAACCCATAATTTTTTGATAAATATTTAATATTCTGTGCAAATTGATGTTTTTCAAGTGTTATGTAGAAAAACAGGACTTGGTGCAACTGCACCAACAGAAACAATTGGTGCAGATGCACCACCTGAAGCAGAGAAGACAACAACAAAACCAACTGAGCCTGGAGCAACTGCATCCAAGGCAGCAGCAGCAAAGAGGCCAAAGAAATTACAAGTCAAAAGAGCAGCAACAAGGGCTAGCAACAGACTCAGATCTGGAGCAAAACCCGAGTAATTTTAAATGTTGTTTTTAAATATTTTTTAGTACTTTATGAACTTATATAACTGTGTTATCTGTTTTAATCCCACATGTATTAACCCCCCTCCCCCATTTTGAACAAATTTCTTTTGAAAACTCAACTTAAGAGCAGTGAGGACACTGCTCACTTTTAAGTTGGGGGGAGAACATCAAAACTTTTCATGCATGTGTTAGTATTTATTTTATGTGTGTTTGTTTCAATTGTTGTGTCTATTATGTGTGTTTTGTTAATAAATGTCATGTTTTAAATTGTTTTAGATTTACTTAACAAAGTATTTAATTAACTAATATTTTGAAGATTTGATGAATCTTGAAGCATGATCAGCTTAGTATCTTTTTCAAAAACTTAAAGAAAAATGCAATTTACGAATTGATTTTTAATGATGAACAAAAGAAAAAGAAAAAGAAGCCTTATTTTTCCAAAAATGACCATAGTTATTATCACTTTGACACATCAAAGTTGAGTTTTTGAAAAGAACCTTGCTATGTGATAAGCTATCCGATGCAAGAGGGATTTTGAGAAAACTAAGGTCAAAAACAAATTTTTATTAAAAATATAGAAGAGCTTAAAGAATTAAGTTTGGGGGAATTTTTATGAATACAAAGGCTTGAGTATGAAAAACTTAGAGTAGTCAATGCATATAAGTTACCAAAAGAGCTCAAAATGAAAGAAAGCTTTATTGCCTGAGTCAAAAAACTGTACCTGTTCCAATAAATGCATTTGGTCAGAAAAAGAAAAAATTCAAAGAAAAAGAAGAAAAGAAGAAAAGAAGACAGAACTGACCAAAGGAAAAAAGTATGCATAAGGAGGACACTGAGGAGGGCAATTTTAGCTAGAAGTCTTGAAAAGAAAAATCAAGTGCAGTTGCACTAAGTACAACTGCACCATCAAAAAGTTTAGTGCAATTGCACCAATTCAAAAAAAAAAATACCTAGTGCAATTGCACCTCAGAAAAACAATGCACTTGCACTCACTGCATTTGCATCAAGAAAAAGAACCACCAGAAATACAAAAAGTGCATTGACTCAACATTTTGAAATACTCTATCCAAGCCCTTTGTTGTGCTTAAGGCCCCCACTCTTGAGGACTTTTGTTAGTCTACTCTATATTTTGAAACATCTTTGTTTTGACCGAACGTGATCTAAATTTTTCAAAGGCTAGGAGAAACTTGTTACTTAGTTTTGGAACTGATTGAATCTCAGTGGGGCACACACTCACACAAATGAGTTTTAATAGCTTTGGATGTTTTGGAATTCAAAGGCATAAAAGACGAAAGTTTCTGAAAAATGAAGTTCATGAGTTGCATTTATTGAAAATCATTTTGTGAAAGAGATATGAGCTGATCTGTTCTTCTTGATTCTGGAAATCTTATTTGTATTTTCTTTTTTGTCATTGCTTGAGGACAAGCAACGATTTAAGTTTGGGGGTGTGATAACTCTATTTTATATAGAGTTATTTGTGCTTTTTCACTTAGATAAATGCCCAATATCAAGTCTATTATATGTTAAATATGTTAGTATGAATAAAATAAACAACATTTATGGTTTACAGATAAGAGAAGTCCATAACTTAGCATTTTATTGTATATTGGTATGTTTGATGTGTTTGTTCAGTGCAGCCGCAGGTTAGTGCAATTGCACCAGTTGATGCAACTGCACCAGGCAGTGCAATTGCACTTGGTGCAACTGCACCACTCTGTACCGAAGCAGCTCACAACCCCACATTGGAAGCACCTCAATTCTTACCATTGCCATAATGCTTAGTTGGATTGCTGCTTGCTCAGAAGTCACATGGGAACACATGGCCACTTGCAAAGGAGGCGCCTACAATCAAAAAGGCTTCACAAAAATCTATCTTACAAGACATGTGGCAACCATTTGTTGGACCTCAAATTAAGGATGAGTGTTGAAAGCCAAGCTGATCTTCAACTTTTAAAAAGTAACCATGGTTTGGTTAACTTAACTCAGCAAGGAAACCTCAACATGAAGGAAATCTCCAAGGCTATAAATAGGACTCAAATTCCTCACTTGAAAATATTCCAAATTGTAGAGAATCATATCATATATCATATAATCTTTTTATTTTAGTTTTTCTTAGTTTTAAAGTTTTATTTTTCTTTTAGTTTCATAGTGTTAGTTTGAGAGGAAGGTAAGAGGAAATTGACAACTTCTATCTCCACTTCTTCAAAGAGCTAATAGGTGCAAGAAATTAGTTGTAAGCAAATATATGCAAGAGTTTTCCATTTGTTACTCTTTTGAATTCTCTTGTACTTCTCTTTATTGCAATATGCTTTCATTCACTTATATTTGCTTTATCACGCTCATCATGAGCTAAACTCTTTTGAGTTTGGATGTTCTAGCTTTCCAATGATCTTTTGAGGAAAGTTATTGTGTTTTCAAGTGGTGTGCACTTTAGTTCTTGTGTTTAAATTCTTAATCTTGTTTTAATATTGATCACTTAGAACAAGTAGAGTTATATTCACTTAATTGGCTTATAACTAGAAATCAAGAACTAAGTAAGGATAAGTGTTTAATAAAGCTTCTTATTAAACTTGTTTTAATAAAGTTAGCTTGTTAATTCCATGTTAATTCTTAACTTAAGATTAACATAGTCCTTACAACAAAAGTGTAGAGATCTTAAGATACAAGAGTGTACTTACTTAAGCAACTTAGATTATCTGTAAGGGGGCGAGAGAGGCACTGACAACCCTACTCTTTACCGCAAAAAAACAGGATCATATAGAGCTTGTAACGAAACTCTGACGAAAGTAGCTGACCAGCACACACTGATGCAACTGCACTAAGTGCAATTGCACCACAAGAAAACACAATATTCTCAAGAGTGATTTAGTTTGTGAAAACATCTCAACTCTCATTCTCAACTAATTTCTTACACAATTTACTTGCTTTCTGTTTATTTATTTTCATTTCAACTTCAACCAAAACCAAAACATTTTGAATAGTGTAGTCACACTAGTTTGCCTTTCTTTACAACAACGCATAAGAGTTAATCCAATCTCTGTGGGTTCGATCTTTTATACTATAACTTGTGACTGTGTATACTTGCGCATTAATGTTATCTTATTCTCACACACCATGTATGACCACCCTTTCTTCCATAAACCTTCAAACACTTCATCATTCCTATACATCTCTCCTTTCATAAAACCGCAAACACTACCTCGACCTCGTCATCCCGCCCTCCACAAACCCTCAGTCATTCCTCAGACTCCACCATCAGATTTGCAATCAAGCTGTTGTGCAAGAATAAGAGAACAAAGTGGTCCGTCCTCATGAGGAATCAAGTGACATGATCAATTTGAGCAAAGGAGAGGATTGACGCCATGATAAAGAGCAATGAATCAACAAGTTTGTGTAAATCACCCTTCTGACATAAGACACTTGCCATTATAACAAAGTCTGTAATTACCAAAGTTCGGTCTGTTGCGCAGCTTTCCAAGCTAAGGTAGTCACAAATGACAGTATGAAGACTCCAGGTCAAGCATCATGATCCCTCCCTACGCCACCCTAAAAATGGGGCAGTTAGAGACAATCAACAAAGGATATCAAGGACAATGATGACCTTCATGGAAATCAGGCTTCGTTTTACACTCTAACAGGGGCAAACCCCATATGATGGAAGTAATACTTTCATTGAGCCTTATCAAACCAAAGTACATTTGTCTTATGTCAGAAGAAGATTAAGAGAAAGCTCAAACCGAAGAAAGCTCATCTTCAACAATTTCAAAGAAGACTCAATGCTCAAAAAGATCATGAACCTCCAAAGGGATTCCCATGGAGATGAACCCAGTATCATGAAGACGAAGAACTTATTCTCCGGAGGGGCCTTTAATTCTCGCAAAATGGGATGCAAGAAAAGAAAACCCCAGTTTCCAGTAAATTCAGATACAGTCAGAAAGGAGTATTCCTAAAGAAATAAATGAAAAAAGAGAAAGATGAGCCAAGTAAGAATCAGCTCGCTAGGTTGAAAACCCGCAAAGGGCGGCCTAGGCAAAACCAGAGCGACCCGGTGGATTGAAAACCTGCAAAGGGCGATCCAGGCAAAAATTAGGGTCAGAAAACTTGGACTTGAAATGAAAAAGGCAATCAGCACTCCCAAAAGTTTGGATAAAGGGGTGATCAAGGTCATGAGTATGGACGATTGGCATCGTTACTTCAAAAGAAAAAGCACAAGATCTGCTTCCCCTTTTTCTTGTATTTTTCCAGTTTAAAAATTTTTCAATGTACTTTCAATTGGCGTGACCTTCTGCACGTCCAGTTTCCATAACAATAAGAATTCAACTTTTTCTTCCATGTGTTTGCTTTTCGTGTCTTTTATCTTCACTTATTCTGTCTCTTTATTTTAAAATAAATGTTTTTATGATTGATGATACTGAATTGTGAAACCTGTGCATAAGTCAAAAAGCATTACAATTATTGCGAAATTTCTGAAAATCACAGAAAAGAGGGGATCCCTCAAATAAATGAATTGGCAAAAAACAAACGCGGGCACAATCACTTCAAATGGCAAGCAAACTTATGCGCGGCTCTGGCATTGCTATTACCCTAGATGGTCCTCATGTCTCAGGCCCAAAGGAAAAGATTTGCACCAAAGATTAAAACAAGGTTTAGTGATCACCAAGTGAGGCTTCTTTCATGCCAAAAGTCAAGACATTCATAGAGAACCAAAGATTTGCACTGAGAACGCCACTCAGATCCAAAAGTTGGGGCATTCTCTTCACCACCCACCCACCCTGGTCTTGGGAAAGTTTGTTAATTGTCCATCCCATTCATATACCACCCTCAGTTCATAACCAGTACCATAACTTCATCCCCTTTCACAAACCCACTCAAAGAACCCATTTGAAATTGTCATTCTAAAGTGGGGCATTTCCATAACTGTTCACTCCCGCTCAAATGAGCAGAGTTCTCCCTAAAGTCATTCACATCCATAAATTCCTGTCGGGGCAGTCTCTCAACTCACTGTCCTAAACCAATCCCAAGTTAACTGACTCACTCGTCCACATCTACACTCTTATGCATACTTACTAGTCAATGCTTCAGAGAGAGAGAATACAAATTGATCATGTGGTGTTTAAAGTTCAGTCATCATGGAAATGGAAAGGAAAATAAGTGAGCTTGTTAATAAAAACCTTGAGAACACAAGAGTTTGAATCAAATCTAGTTTTTCCAAAGAATGGTCCATAGCCATCTCAATTCCTTGCATTCAAAGTCTCGCGTCTCATCATCATAAAAATGTTTACAAAAATGTTTAAATACTCCAATCATTCATCCTCCTCATGCATGTAGGCATTTCATGTTATTCAAAGCATTACATTCGCATCATCCACATTCATCACAATAAAAGCAAAAGAACACAGACATTCCATAGCATTTATCATCATCACATCAAACATCAAATCAGTTTTCAAAACAAAAAGAGGCATTCTTAATAAATAGTCATAGTCGTCACGATAGGACGCTTGAATTGATCACTCAAGAATCCTAAAGTCCCTATGCTAAAAGAAAATTAAAAACATTCATTGCATCCATGTGCATCCCAGCATCAAGAGCCTGCATTCCATGCATCATTCAAAGCTTCCCAATTTTCAAAAAGAAACTCAGTTGCTTTGGACTCGTTAGGCCCCAAAATTTTCAAAAAGTCAGTTACTTTGGACCAATTGGTCCCCGAAATCTCATTTTCAGAAAATCATCATGGCACCGAGTTAGTGAACTCCATCAGCACAGAGTTAGTAAACTCCCACAGAGTTAGTGAAATCCTTCCACAGATCACAACGTCGCGTACGAGCGCGCGGCAGATCCTACAGACTTCGTTAAGTCCATCGGATTAATTGTGTCAACCTAAGGCATAGCGTAGATCCATTGATCATATCAGTTCCGGACCTGATATTGATCGGCCGCTTGAAAAGGTCACCCCCAGAGCTCGGACTCGACGAGAGTCCGTTAAAAGGTTTTAGGCAACCTCCGAATTCCCCAATTTACGGTACTTCCCATTTACTGCTTTCATTTACTGCTTTACGCAATTTACTGCTTTCTCGTCGACACGACAAGTGTTGACTCTCTCTCTCTCAAAAGAAGAGAGATCAAAGAAAGGAAACAAAAAAAAGAGAAAAAAAGAAAAGGAAAATTCGGGTTTCTCTAAGTAGACAAAATTAGTATTATTTCTGAATTCTTTATTTCTATTTTGCCTCGGAATATGTTTCGGCCAATTCATATTCCTTGGTAAAATCCAAATAAAGAGGGGCAGCTGTCATACCCTAATTTTGTCCGCCTAGGTTTAAAACCCTAATTTTCCGCAAAAAATAAATAAATTGAGAAGTGTGGTTTTATTTTGAAGAGTGAAGAGCATTGTGCATGCATTTTTGGGTTTTAAAAGTCATTCTAGGGCTTCTAAATTCATTGTTAGAGTGGAAATGCATTTGTTGTTAAAAAACAAGGTTTTTAGGGCAAAAGGGTATTTTGGTCATTGTCAAAAATAAGATAATTTCTCATCAAGAATCATTGTGCAATTTTAGAGAAATTTATATGAGGCAAAACATTTTTGGTCATGTATGTATGTATGCGCATGCATGCATACATTGTGCACAAAATTTCAAAAAGGATCAATAGGGAATATTCTACAAAAATTTCAAGATGAGGTTTTTATGATATTTTTGGTCATGGTGATCTCATAAAATGGCATATTCCTAAGGTTCCTAGTATGTGGCCTAAATTGGATGTATTTTTGTACAATTATCCTAAGAAGAATAATAAAAAGTGAAGGGATAATGGAATGGTCATATAATAGTACAATAGTACAAGATGACAACTAGCAAAACTTGGTGACCACTCCCACTACCTCTTGGCCGAATTTCACCCTCTCTATTCTCTCATTTTGTGTTTTCTCAATGTCCTCAATCCATGTGAGCCTCAATCCTAGCCTTTGATTCAAAATTAAAATCAAATCCTAGAGCATAACTAGTGCATATTGACCTAAATACCCTCAAACCTAGATGCATTCTATAAATACCCTATTAACCTTACCTCTCACAACTTTTGGCCTCATTTTCACTCACACAACCCTAGCACACAACTCCCTCTCCTAATTCCCTCTCTTGGCCGAAATCATACCACCTTCTTCCTCCATGAATTCTTCACTTCTCCTTCACCAAATCACCATTTTCTCACCTCATTTCCATTCGTACTTCATATATCTTCCTTCTCTTCTAATTTAATTCAAGCTTGCATCATCAAAGGGCATTTTTAAGCAAGCATTTCGTGGGTTTCATTGAAGTTTGGTGAAGATTCAAGTTGATTTGTGGTCTTGTTCTTCATATTAGTCATTCCTTAGCTTGGATTTTGAGGTAAACTTCTTAAAACCTAGCATCATCTTCAACTTTTTTGCATCAAAATGTAGATATCATGTTTCTAATTTTTCATCCTACCATATTCATGCATTTTAGTGTTGTTATATTGTTGATTTGTTGATTGTTGTTGGTGAGAGGTGTCTCAAGCATTTTGACAAACACTGTGGGAGGTTTGGGTGCTTGAGATGCTTCTCACCCTTGAATAAATTGTGATTTATGTTGTTTTCACTATGATCTTGCATTTTTGTTGAATAAAATGATGTGATGCTTCGCAAATCATGATTAGAATTAGGGTTTGTTAATTTTCTTGTGAAATGGGTTTGCAATTGTGATCAAAAACGTTTTCTCAAGTTATTTTGATGTTAATAGATGGTATCTTGCTTGCAAGTCATTGTTATGTTGATGATTGGCAAGAGGACTCACACTTGTGCCTTTGCGCACTTAACTTTAAGTGTTGAGGATTGACTAAAATGATTCAACGCAATTGATTTGATGTTTTGATTGCAAAATATTGTTGCTAATTGATTGTATCTTGCTTGCAAATTGTTATATGTTGATGATTGGCAAGAAGACTCACGCTTGTGTCTTTGTGCACTTCACTTTAAGTGTTGAGGATTGCCTAAGATGATTCAACACAACCTTGTGCTTTGATTGTAAACTTTGGTTTGCTTGTTAGTAACTTGTTTGCAAAGTTATTCTATGTTGAGGATTGGCAAGAGGACTCTCACTTGTGCCTAGTGCACTTCACTTTAAGTGATGAGGATTGCCTAAGATGATTCAATTTTCTTTGTGCAATTCTTGCTTGAAAATGCAAATGCTAGTTTTCTAACTTGATTAATCAATTTTGGTTACAAAAATGACTTGTTAATGCCCTCTTTTGGTCACTTTTGGTCTTGCAAATATGATGTTCTTTCTAGGTCAATGTTATGCTTTAATGTTGATGATTTGGTAAAAGGACTAGACACTTATGCACTTGTGCATTGTCTCAAGTGTCAAGGATTACTAAAAGGGATTCAACCTTGTGCTTTATCTTGTGTTGACACCTAATTGAATTGAACTTTTGTATGATCTCTTTGTGTGCCTATTGTTGATCTTACATATGCATGCCATTAGATGTTGATGACTAAGTGTCATTCTTGTGCTCAAATGTTGTAATTGGTAATGTTTATGCTTATGCTTACATTGTTGATTGCTTTGCTTGCAATTTGTTAAATGTTGCACTTTGGTTCTTGACTTGGAAATTGATTGAATGTTCTACTTTCTTTTCCTTTTGGATGCCACGCCATCCCAACAAACCTTTTGTGACCAATGTCACCCTCAAACTCCCTTCTCCTTTCTTCAAATCAATCATTTTCTAAAGCTTTTTCCAAACTCAATCTTTTCTTAAATTGTTTTCATAAGACAATCAAATTCTTTCTAAGATCAACAGTAAACCTTTTTGAAAACTCATAAGGAGGCAAGTCGGACGTACGGCCGGTGTTGTCTAGCGTCCTAAGATCGGAGCTGTACAGCTCAAACATCTTGGGATACTTATGAGAATTAAAACAAGTAATTAACAACTTGAACCCTATTTCAAAAAAATGAGTAAGGAATTGAGTCGGATGTACATCCGGTATTGGTTAGCGTCTTAGGGTTAGCGAGCTGTACAGTTCAGGCGAGCCTAAGATACTTGCCAAATAAAAGCAACCAACCTCACAACAAATCTTTTTCTTCCTTAATCAAAAAAACATTTTCAATAAGTAGGGGGCACGTCGTCTGTACAGGCGGGGTTGTCTTTGTTCTAGGTCTAGTGGACTGTACAGTCTAGGACCGAAGACCCCTACAATAAAAAACACCAACACAAAGTTTCCCGACTAAAGAGAACTACGTAAGCTTTGAATTCTCCATCGCACCGGGAGATACGTAGGAGCGGGTCACATCCCGTCAAGCACACTTTTAAAAAATAATAAAAAGAAGTAGAACAAATTGTTTCAAATCAACTCTGTCAAAACCGCACATTCATGAAGGAGCTTATAGCTATCAGCTTCCTCCCCCCACAACAATGGAAAATGGGTCCTCACCAGCTCGAGAAAGCGTTGTTGTTGTGATCATAGTGATTTCCGTCCCACGACAATGGAAAATGGGTCCTCACCAGCTCGAGCCCCTCATAATCAGCAATGGCCTGTTTTGCTTCCTTATTCATGGCACGAACACAAAAGAAGGGTTTCTTAAAACCATTATTGGAATCGTTCACCAGGTTAAAGTAGGCTCGGTATCGAACCCCCGGGAGATAAACATGACCGTGTCGGGTAGGCTTGTCTTTGTTAGGTTGGTGAAACACGTCGAAGACTGCGATGAAGAGTCAGACCGTCAGAGTCCGCCTCAGGTAAGCCATCACGTCCTCGAATGACTTGACGTACCCCCAAGCATTGGGGGCCAGTTGAGAAGGAGCCACCAACAGATGGTCCAGCACGCCTTGCTGGAACTCGGACAGGGGAACCCGAATTCCCATGGTATCCAGGCACCTCCCGTAGAAGAAGTACCCTACTTCCTTCTTGGGTAGTTTGGTGCAAGCCGGCAGTTGCCCCGCGTTCTCCAAACCCCACTTTTGGCCCTCGGGCGCAACGATGTACTTTTCGAACTCGGCTAGGGCGTCACCATGCAGCCTAGACGTGGCGTCCACCACTTTGGAAGAAACCCATTATACAAAGCCGGGTTGAACTGATACTCCTCAGCGTCGGGCCCGGTGCATTAGAATCCCAGACCTCGGGAATGGAATCTTGTGGAGAACCTTCTGGAAGAGAAACTCTTCGATCTTTTGCGGATGAGCCTGACATTTCAACGTCTGACATCGGGAAGGATTTTGATCTTGGTGGTAAATTCTCAGGTCGGAACGCCTGCCGGAATGGATCAAGATTGACCTCGCAGGGAGAGAAATCTCAACTCGCTCAAGATAACAAGTAAGGAATGAAGAACTCCCGCTGAGCTTAAATACTACAGGGGCTCGGGAAACGGACCGACACGTCTAATCAATGCATCTCATCAAATTCTAACATGGGAAACTAAACCGTAATTATGACTCTTGCCTCAGATTCCCCAAACGTCACCTGCTCAGCAAAGAACACGTGGCACAGCAATCATAGTTTTACCATTGAAGGAACTCACATCAAGCCAAGGCCGAACTTAATCGCTCTCCGACCTCGACTTGGGGGGCCACTATTCCGGACTTGGGCCTGGCCCATTACCGTACTCCATCAGGCCCGTATCCATACCTGACCCGCATCCAATGGTTAGGACTCATCCACCAGATCCAACGGTATGGGTACGACGCCGTGGTTTATAAATAAGCGATCAACCCACCATTTCCAGGTACGCATTCACTTCTCTCTCAAATACCTCTTCTCTTCCCTTGCTGATTTAGGCATCGAAGTGCTTGCAGATACCCCACCCGAGGCGCGGGAGAAGATCACCTCGGCCAATCCGAGGTCCAAGTCCAACCATCCGAAGTCAACTTTCCATCCTCACGTAAAACTCCAGTTCAACACTACATCCCGTACTCCGGTACTGAACAACCAGCATGTCGATAAAGAGAGAGTCTGACTATGAGTGTAGTTGTGTTTTGTCACTACTACAATTTAGGCTTTTCGCATCAGTTAATAATGACTTTTCGCATCAAGTCCGTGTCCGTTATAGATTTAGGTGATGTTAAAAGTAGGCACCTTTTACATCAAGTACGGACCTGATGCGAAAAGTATTTTTAATATCAGGTGTATCACCACCCGATGCCAAAAGTCTTTTTTAATTATATTTTAGAACCTTTTTGGCATCGGATTTTCAGAACCACCTGATGCGAAAAGTATTTTTAGTATCAGTTGTCTGTAGAGACTGATGTTAAAGGTTCCTTATTAACATCGGGTTCTGGGGAACCGATGTTAAAACTATTTTTTTATTTTGAAATTTGGTTTTCTCAACGGCATACCTAGCAAATTGTAACCTGAGATATAGCAGTATATACAACACAATCTTAAATACTCAAACAATTAAAAAATGCAACAACTCAATCTCAAATACTCAAATAATTCATAGATGCAACAACACAATCTCAAATACATAGTACCAAATCAAACCAGCACAATCCCAAATACTCAAAACAAGATCATATAATTGGGATATACTACAAATACTTGATAACAACGAAATACAACTTAGTAGTTTTCCATAATACGTGTTCTCCAAAAATTACTTAAACATAACCTACGCAAACATCAAACTTTGCATTCACTAGTGCAAAATTGACTTTAGGAAGCATCATTTAGCATTGGTTGTTTGAACAGCCGGTGCTAAATGTAGAGGCGGTGGCAATTTTGCAATTAAGTGGAAGTTTTCAATTTCCACGCCTACATTTAGCATCGGTTGTCATGAACAACAGATGTTAAATGTGTGTGTCTAACACATTTAGCATCGGTTGTTTATAAAACAACCGATGCTAAAGGTCCCTTTTTATTTCTAAAACACGCGTTCTTCTCCTCAGTCACTTCTCTTCTCTCGCTCGTTCTCTTCTCCTCTCTTCTCTTCTCTGACTCTCGTTCTCTCACTTAGCATCACCGACGTTCTCTCACTCTGGTTCTCTCCACCGCCACTCAGTCAACAATCACCGCCGTCGTCGCCACCGCCATCCTTGCCATCGCCGTTCTCAGCTCTCGTCTCTCGTCTCTCGTCTCTCGTCTCTCGTCATTCGTCATCTGAACTTTGAACCTTCAACTCTGGTTCTCGTTCTCAGCTCTCAACTCTCAACTCTCGTTCTTTGCTCGTCTTTCTCCATTTACGGTAAGCTTCAGAACTGGTTTGCTATATTGAACTGATTTACCCCAAAATCCCTAAACCCTAACTTTTTGTTTGGTGAACAAAGCAAACAAAATTGATTAGATCTCCGTAAACTGTGGCCATTTTCTCTTCCTTTATTAATGCAATTAACTAATCAAATAACACTTCTCACTGTAATTCTGGAATAAGCGGGTGAAGAATTTCTTACATTGTTTTTGGGCTTTGAGTTTGGTTATCATGATAATGTTATCTTGACGCAATATCTGTTTACTGATCTCAAATTTTAGGGATGAGCCTCATTGTTGTTACAAAGTGAAAAATAAGCTGGAGGCAATGATTTGTCAGTACTGAGAAAAAATAATGGGTTTCCAAACGATTGGGGTTTTTATTTGATTAAGAATGCTCTAATTTTATGGGCTCTGAGTCTAATTGGTACAAGGCTATACTCATGCAATGTTTGTCATAGTTAATGTCTAATTAACAAGTGGCTAAATCAGTGGAGAGCGGTAAACAAATTGGACTTGTTCAGATTCTAAGCCTCTTCTTTCACTCTTTGCAAGGCTTTGGTTGGTTTTTCCTATTGTAAGAGAAGAGACACTTCTGCTAGAACCATATCATTCTTCAAGCAAAGCAAGGTTCCTTCTTTTGTGTAATTACCTTTGTGTGTGTGTGGTTGTGTCTGTCATTAAAGCACTTGGGCTGTTCCTTGTCTAATATTTTTAATGCACTCTTGCTGATTGAATGATACTAGAGAAATTATAATATTTTCTTCCTTTTTCTTCCTTATGATGATGATAATTGTTAGCCAAGAACTCAAGGTTTTGGAGCAGAAACACACTTGCTTTAATTTGATTTTTACCTTTGGATAGGTCATAAATTATTTGCTACATAAATTTAGTACTTGACTGAGTTAAAAACTATTATAAGGTCACTCTATATTAGTAACTGAGACTAATTTTCTCTACTTTCTTACTCAACAGGTGATAGATACTTGAAACCATGGATAATTCCAGAACCGTGAGTTAAAATTGGGCATAGAGAGAAAAACGATGAGTGCCTTATTTTAGCAAGTGATGATTTATGTGATGTCCAGCATATATGTCTCCATTACTTTTGGTTGATTTCTCATCAGCCTTTACCCGAAGATCTTATTGAGCTACAGCCTTCATATAAGCAGGCATGAGTTTTAAATCAAGAAATCAGTTGACAATTCAGTTGCATCTATTTTGTTTTGTTTTTGTTTTGTTTGTTGAAGTTTTTATGGTCATAAGCATGCAATGTTGTTTGTTGAATGATCAGGATAATTGGGATCCAGATTGGCAATTAATGGTATCAAATATACTGGAATGTTGGAGTTCTCATTATTTTATTTGTTGTCTCTAAAAGTTTTAATTTACTTATGGTTTCTGATCTTCTGTTAATTTTCTTTTCTCATTTACAGAAGTCATTATTCATGTTCCATCATGATCCAAGTTGTATGGCACTTTTGATGGATGAAGTGCTACATTGGGTCTCGACCTGAGTTTTGTTACACATGTAGTTTAATGGAACCAATTTGGGATGGAAGGTTAGTACATTAAACTATGTTTTTGTTTTGATACCTGCAGCATTTTTGCCCTTACCAAAGTAACCAAACGATATCATTGTTACAAGTTACTGTTTAGATTAATTCCTAGGTTCCTAGTAAATTGGCATTGTCTCTGCCTAAATATTTGCTGCAAGAGTAATGAAGTTTTAGGTAAGCAAGCATCTTGTTATGAATTATGTTTTTTCAATAGGGTTTAAATTGGTTTGAAGAATCTTAATATGTAGTCACAAGTCATGATTTGTTTCACTATTTGATTTTGCCATTTATTCATGAGTGTTTGTCTGTTCGAATCTAATGTTGTTTCTGAATATGTTCTTTGAATATTCTCAGAAATTAACTCATATATTTGTATGAAAAATAAAGATAAAATTTTGTTTTGTCTTGACTTCTTTGCAGTGTGTCCCAAGTAGTTTGATAAAGTTTATGTTAGTTTTTTACCTTTAATTGGTAATTTGGTACTAATAGTGTCATTATAGTATGAAGTAATGTAATGCTTATAAGTTACTGTAGTCAAAAATTATTATTGAGTTGCTTGAGTTGTTAATGTTCTGTGTTATTATTGACAGAGCAAAAGGATACACTATTTCCAACCAATTAAGTTATTTTGAGCAAAAGGATACCACATTTTGAATAATTGTTATTTTGTAAGATATTATGTTTAATGGAATTTAAAGTATGTTAGGAAAGGGATCCTTTGAACAATTGTTATTTTGTAAGAGATTATGTTTAATGGAATTTAAAGTATGTTAGGAAAGAGATCCTTTGAACAATTGTTATTTTGTAAGATATATTTATTATGTGTTGATGACTGGAATTATCGCTGTATATAACAGGTTAATAATATATCAGTATGGATAAAAACAAAAAAAATATTAATACATTTAGTATCGGTTATACAGAAAAAACGACACTAAATGTACTTACTTAGTAATACATTTAGTATCGGTTATACAGAAACATCGATACTAATTGTATTACATTTAGTATCGGTTATACAGAAACACCGATACTAAATGTACCTTAGTAATACATATAGTATCGGGTGTTTATGTACAAACGATACTAAATGTACCCTAACAGTACCTTATTAGTACATTTAGTATCGGGTAAAGAACCGATACTAAATGATGGTACATTTAGTATCGGTCGATTTAGTATCGGTTCCACAACCGATACTAAATGTGCAAAACAACCGATACTAAATGTCATTTCTCCACTAGTGATTAAATCCAAGTACTAAGCGTATCTCCATCAAATCTGCAACAAACCTCGTGATGATCGCTTTGACCCTAAATTACAATTGACAACATATTTGTCAGAGTGCGAAGCTAGTTTTTGACCAAAATATATAAATTCTCATATTAATAAAGAGCACATTAACGGTAGAAAGAGAGAATTTTTTAAGCATTTACCTATTAGCTTATTATGACTCAATAATATAACTTGGATAAAGATCAAGAAATAGTCTTGCCCAATGATACCGGATGCCGTAACGATCCTCTTCATAGAATGGCTCTGTAGTGTTGAATCGCTACAATATGAAATGAGATTAGACTAAACGTAAGTTCTTCATCTAAAATACATATTTAATATCTTGTTAAAAAAATTTATCACTTACCTCTGCCCATAAATCAACAAATGTATTAATCATACCCATTACATAAATATAAGCACTCTAGGGAGTAATTACCCTAAGCCCGAAAATGAAAACTTCCCCTCCAAAAGAAGTTGACAATCAAGAGCAAGATGTAATTTTGCTTAATGCTACCAGTTCATCAAAATTGGTCAGTGCACGGTAAAAGAACGCAATGGAGAAGTTTGTGGTTTAAAAATTGGTCAATGAGGGGAAATATGTTGGCAAGTGGTGATAATGAAAATCAAGTGTATATATGGGACTCATCTAAAATGAGTTCATTAAATTTTTGTTTCCACAATTAGTCACGAAAGGAGATGATGGTAATTCACTACAACAGATTTGGGGATGGGCAGCGTTTTTTGTTAGCCATGGGCAGCGTTTCTGAGCGCTGCTAAATTTGGCGCTGGTGATTCCTCCCCAAAAATGGGCAGCGTTTGAGAAGCGCTGCTCATTAATAGCCATAGGCAGCGTTTGAAAGGAGAAGCGCTGCTCATTCACCTAGAGCGTTTAGCAATGGGCAACGTTTGGTAAGGGGAAGCGCTGCCCATTGCTAAACGCGCTAGGTGAATGAGCAGCGCTTGGTGGGAGAAGCGCTGCTCATTCACCTAGCGCGTATAACAATGGGCAGCGCTTGGTAAAGGGAAGCGCTGCCCATTCACCTAGCACGTTTAGCAATGGGCAACGCTTCCCTTTACCAAGCGCTGCCCATTGCTATACGCGCTAGGTGAATGAGCAGCGCTTCTCCCACCAAGCGCTGCCCGTTGTTTAATTTTTTTTTCTTTTTTTTTCTGTTTTTTTGTATTTTCCTTTTTACATTTGATAATTTCCTGGTCATATACAGCCAACTAATACCAATCCAATCCATTATATACTAACAACATATGTATATATAAACTAGTTATATATCCAAATGCACCAATATGATCACAAACCAAAACAAACTAGCTAACAAGTTATTATATGTATCCAAATCTTAGCAACTTACAATATTAACAAATTAATATGTATCCAAATCAAACTCTCTAACAATATGTATCCAAAACTAGCAAGCTACTTACAATATGTATCTAAATTAAAACAAGTTAGCAACTTACATATGCATTAACCAATTCATATGCATGTATCCAAAACTAGCAAGCTACTTACAATATGTATCTAAATTAAAACAAGTTAGCAACTTACATATGCATGTATCCAAAAAAACTCTAACAATTTACAAAATTACAATCTATCTAAAATCAAAAGAATTGCGAGACATAGTGGCACCACTCTCCTCTAAGCTCATCAATCTGTGCAGTAGAGTATGTCTTCCACCGACAATCGGGAAAATACTGAAATTATATAATTAAATAAAATTAGAATTGAAATATATGGTTAAATCAAAATAAAAAAGAGTTTTGTAAAGATACCTGTCTGGGGATAACCATTTGGTTGTGGGTAATAATTTCCTTCATAAATCTCGTTACGTAATACCCACAATCATTGTTATTTGGTTGTTTCGGACACTGCAAAACAAAAGATTAGTTAATTGTTAAATTTAATTTAATACACTTTTTTGACAACAATAATGTAAATAAATATATGAGAAGATTGATTACAAACTTACCTCTATTGGCACCCATTTTGTCTGTGATTGTTCCAATCCCCAATATTCCTTCAAACAACTGAACACAATTGGATATAACTATATTATTAAAAATACATATAGTTAACAACTAAAACAAAGAAATATGCAGAGTGATCGAAATACACACACCTATTAAATATCACAACCAAGTCTGGGTGGGTGTTGAAATGACCATGCACAGAATCAATGTAGTACACCGTATCTGTCTTAGGATTTATTGCAAGCAAAATCCAATGATCCCTACAAAATAAAACTTTGAATAAGTAATTGACTAGTATTTAAAAAATGCATGTTATATAAGAATAGATTAAATCTCTCACCCTACGAGATACAGTGCCAAAAACATGATATCGACTCCTGTATGTTGAGCTTCCGATAAGCGTCGATTGATATAATTTGTAACATCTTTCTTGGTTTGTTCCACAAGGTCGTTATAATTAGACAGATCCTCCCTGACATTACGGAGGTGTGTATTATCCGGACACAAGAACACATATCTCTGTGTCTGCTCCGAAGGGACCAAAATGTTATGATACAAGCACCTACAATTAGAGGTATATATATATATACAAATTAAATTAACGATATAATAAAATAAATTCAATGATATTAAATAATAAATTACATACGTACATGACATATGCTCTAATACAAACACTGGTTGCCCAATTCATCTTACATAAATCATTAATATCCTGTTTTGGGATTATCAATAGTTGATCGGGATTCCCAAAAATGTTGTCATCCATCTGTAATACAAGCGGGTCAGACATTTCAACAAACACTACACCTACATTTTCCCTCAAGTTTAGAAACACCATTTCAAAGAAACAATGATCAAGCATCAATTTTCAATCATCTAACCTAAGATACCAATGCCATTAAATATCCCAAATTGATAAAATCCCTTAACCTAGAGCAACATTAAATTAACAAGCATTTCATTTGGACATTTCAACAAACACTACACCTACATTTCCCCTCAAGTTTAGAAACACCATTTCAAAGAACAAATCATCAAGCATCAACTTTCAATCATCTAACCTAAAGTACCATTGCCATAAAATAATTAGAACAACATGTAATAATACTAACCTTAGTGAAAGAGAAACGAAAATGGGGAAGAAATGAACTTCCAAGTCCAAAATCCTTTGTGAAAATGGAGAAGTGTGGAAGAGTGTGAGAGTGCGAAAATGGAGAAGTGTGTAAGAGAAACGAAAATGGGAAGAAATGAGCTTTGGAGAAACGAAAATGAGAGCCACGTACGAGTGAGAGTGAGAACGAAAATGAGAGTGAGAACAAAAATGGTAAGAGTGTAAGAGTGAGAACAAAAATGGTGAGCTAGAGTGTGAGAGCTAGGTGAGCGCGAGAAAGAAAGAGAGAAAGAGAGTTGTGCGTGGAAAACGAAAAATAAAAACAATAGCAATGGACAGCGTTTTCATTAGAAGCGCTACCCTTTGCCTAGCGCTTTTTAGCAATACCCAGCGCTTGTCAAATAAACGCTGCCCATTGCCTAGCGTGGTTTACCATTACCCAGCTCTTCCAAATAAACGCTGCCCATTGCCTAGCGTGGTTTACCAATACCCAGCACTTCCATATAAACGCTGCCCATTGCCTAGTGCGTTTTACCAATACCCAGCGCTTCCATATAAACGTTGCCCATTGCCTAGCTTGTTTTACCAATACCCAGCGCTTCCATATAAACGCTGCCTTTTGCCTTGCGTGTTTTTACGAATACCCAGCGCTTTCCATATAAACGCTGCCTTTTGCCTTTACAAATACCCAGCGCTTTTCATTTAAGCGCTGCCTTTTGCCTTGCGCATTTTATCAATAATCAGCGCTTTCCAAATAAGCGCTGCCTATCCCTTTGACCGTTTCACCTTACCTAGCACTTTTTAATAAACGCTGCTTAAGGTAGCGCCTATTTTTCCTACTTCTGGCGTAGTGTAAATAGAATAAAAGTTGAGAACTCTGGTCCATTTTTCATTGTCTTCTGACCGTGCTTTTTAACTAAAATATTTGAAGGCAATGATACCTTATGCATGCGTTTCTGGAAAAAATGTCATCAAAAAAGTCTAATAATACTAGTTTTCTGTTAACAAACTATTTATCATATACTCTTTAAAATTATTTCATTCTAAAAAATACACATTTTTTCAAATATCATCAATTTAACAGACAACTAAATTTTCATTTTAAAGAAACAATTCAAACCTTAAAGAATATAGTAGAAATATACCAAGAAAAAGTAGTTTTGTTACTAGTATTCATCATGTAATAAGCATATAATGTAGAATAATTGAAGAGTTCATACTCTACTCTTTTTTTGACACAAACTAATAAAGTGTTTTCTTAATTAAGCTACTCTATATCTTATTTTTTATAAATAATATAAGCCCAATATAAGGTTTAATCAGATCATTGAAATTTTGCTTAAAGACATAATAAAACTAAAAACTCTAATAATTGGAAATACAAAATAGAATAAAGTTCTTAAATAATGAATAATTTCAAATAATATTATTTTGTAACATTAAATTGTAATTGTGTAATAGCAAATAAACCAACAAATCACGTCGCAAAGGCAAAAAAATAATACTATTTAATTCCATTTTGTGGATTATAATAAAGTGCAGTCAATACCTATATGGTCTCTAAAATAACGTTTTTTGTTACCACGTTATTGATGTACAGTATCTACCGACTTTGCCATTCATAAAAACTAAAAACACATTCAAATTATAAAAGGATAATTGTACTCTTACCTTTCGTCCCTCTATCCCATTGATTGTTTGCAAACAATCAATGTCAAGTATATAAACATCCTTGAGATCAACATTATCTATCTCATCACATCTATTGAGTACACCAATATAAACTACAACTGGTGCATCGGAGGGAATCAAGTCCCATGTTTGAACAGCCCAAGCTTTCTTGACCGAACAATAAACCTATTCAAAAGAATGGTTAATTTACATGTTTACCCATCATTGCTAAAATGTACATAGTCTTGGATAAATTACCTCGAGTCGATACTTCAAAGGCTTTTGTGAAACTCTGTTGCCGCAATTAGGTCCACATCCACATCTTGGACCACATTCAAATACAAAATCCATGGATTCAATCAATCTAGGAAAATTTTAAGGTGTGTTAGTTAAAAGACTTTAACCAATATCCCTGAATATGATCATGACATGATTTTAATGATATGTCATACCTATAATAATAAATTTTATGGATTATGATTAAATAAAACTATAAGCTTCCTCAATTGTTATGACATTAATATCTTCTTTTACAATGTAATTTCTAAATAAAAGAAAAATCTTTTTTTGGTGAAAAAAATATGTACACAAAGTATGTCTTTAATTTTTTATCTTAAATAATTGCAAGAAGAAAATAAACCCAAAACTAAATTATTACCTGCCACCATTGAGATGAATATATGGAAACTCTGAGCCTTTAAGGGTAGCACGCTGACAAGTTTTTACATCTATGCAACTTCCTTTGAAATCACATCGAGGGGAAGTAGATGGAATTTCCAAATTGGTTGCAATACGATGTGAAGTGATATATGTAAATCTGAAATTTTAAAACACCATTATAATGACAACTATAAGGAAAACATGCTTTGTTTCACATCATAACTAATAGTAAAACTACTACTTACAAGGTATATAATTTGACAGCATTACATGTTTTAATTTTGATTTTTGACAACATAAGTGAAGGCATTTTTTTATGAATCATTTGAGAAAAACTTTATCTATAAGAAGTCTATAATGAGATTTGACTTTAAGAGGCAAAGTTAGATATGTAAAAAATATTTTTTATGCTTCCAATTTGACATTTAATTTCTACAGTGAGTTGTAAGGGATTTTATAACTTTCATTAACAACACGAGAACAAAATCTTAAAGAATTGCTACTGCCAAAATAATACGAAAGTTGAAAAGCTTAGTTAGAAAATCCAATAACTTAAGCATCTTATCTTACCTAGTGCCAATGATAATTACATTTGTGATTATCAACTATTATATTTGAATTCCAAGTGGGCATATGTCATCATTTTAGACATAACTTTCGAACAACCTATTCTTATCAATTGCTTGTTTATGTAATAATTAAAAAAGTAGATTGAAATGTCAATAGTAAAAATTGAAGTATCAATTAGAGAAAATGTAGAAAACATTACCAGCCACTTCCTAAACCATGTCAACTGGCTCAAACCTGCAAATTCAAAGATAAAAAGGATAATAGTCGTCAAAATAAAATGAATTATTTATAAATCAACTATATATAATATGAAGGAAAATATATACATTAATTTCAGAATTGTTACCCGATTCAAAAACAAGACAACTTCATGTCATCTTTTACATGTACTGTTTAGCTCATTTTAATCAAGGAAATCACAGTCGTTGAAATTTATGTAGAACATTATCAAAAAAAATAATAGAGCATAGCATAACACAGAAGGCGTTCCAGTATAGGACAACATTGACGATTTGCACATGATCAGTCTTGTAATGACAGTCTTTGTGTTTTTAGACCAACGTCTTCTATTGATTGCCCACAGTCTAGGTTTTGGTGCCCCGCTCATGGATCTATTGGCAAAAAACAACACAAGATTTAATAAAAGAAAAAATTCCAACAAAAAATTGACACAATCAATAAAAGAAAGAGAATGACCTGAGATCAATCGTACATATTGTACCAATTTGTGTAGAATTAAGTCGCAATTGATGTATCACTCTTGGAAATATCATCACATTCAATTCAATGATACAAGTGCGAACATATCTTGTATATGAGTAAATGATAGATAGATAGTTAAAATCTACTCTCGCAACTATCGACAAATGCAATTATCAGAGAGAGGGAGAGAGATACGAAATACCCTACTAGTTTTGGGGGAAGTCGGTGCCTATCCTTGATGGTTTTATTGAAGCGATGAACCCAACCACACATTTATAGGAGTTATCGGCTAGGGTTTAAAATTAGGGTTACCATACAGATTCTGATTGAAACAGGCTCCCTTGTCGTTGCTTGTGAATTGGGTTTGTGTAACCCTAATCCCAACTTCTCTTATTTGGGCCTAAGCTTGTTGAGGGTAGGCAATTGGGCTCTCACTTCATTTTTGTCAAGTTTAGTCATGTTAGGAGAATTTATAATAAAGCTGCTCATTTCTCAGCCAAATGGGCCACTGTCCATTTTAATCAAGTGTGAATTGAATCTACCTGATGATTCAGGACATTGTTGTATATTATTTTTCACCCTTTTGCGATTCTTAATAGTATGAGTTTTTTTTTTTCAAAAAAATAATCAATGTCAATAATTTATTATCATTTTTTGAATTTAATTAGCATGCAATGACAATAACTTTTTAGTCGCTATAAAATTTCACAATTTTGTTTTTAGTCTCTATAAAATTGAGTAAAGGCCCAAACTCGTCCCTGACAATTTTCTCGAGGGACGAATTCGTCCGTGACAATTTTTTCGAGACACATTGGTCCTTGACAATTCCAAAACGAGACGCGTTAGTCCCTCCATCCATTTAGCCGTTACCAGCACAGTAAACGTCTCCTACGAGGCATGTTAAGTGCCACGTTGTCACGTTAAATGCCACAGACGTGTTTATTTTGGGTCAAATTCGTCCCTGACGTTACAAATTTGAAAAAGGGGCAAATCAGTCCCTGCCATTTTTTGGGCCAAATTCGTCCATGAGTCATCTTAAAACTTAAAATATAAAATGAGCAGTTTGAGATCCATGGCTGCTTATTCTTGTATAGAAATCAAACTACCAATGAACGTATAGAAATCAAAATATAAAATGGAAACAAAAATGACACACAAATATGAGTTCTCTCTCTCTCTCTCTCAGGTGCGTCCTTCTCTTTTTCAATGACAGAAAAATGGTTTCTGGTTTCAAAAACCAGAGTTTTAAGGTTGAAGATGACTCAGGGACGAATTTGTCTCAAAAAATGTCAGGGACTGATTTGTCCCTTTATCAAATTTGTAACGTTAGGGACGAATTTGGCCCAAAATAATAACATCTGTGACATCTAACGTGACAACGTGACACTTAACGTGCCACATAGGAGACGTTTACTGAGCTGGTAACGGCTAAATGGATGGAGGGACTAACGTGTCTCATTTTGGAATTGTCAGGGACCAATGTGTCACAAAAAAATTGTTAGGGACAAATTCGTCCCGCGAGAAAATTGTCAAGGACGAATTTGGGCCTTTACTCCTGTAAAATTTTCATCAACTTTTGAGCCCCACAATATTTTTTGTTTGTAGTTTTAGACCCCATAAAATGTTAACTCGTGTATAGTCTTCAAATTTTTAAACGAAGTTTTGCAAATCAATTTCTAAGTCCATGTTTCGTTTGTTTTGTATCTTAAGTTTTTGGTGCTAAATTATTCATATTTAGTTCATCCCTTGTTAAAAAATTCCAAATTATTGTGCGGAAGATGTTTATAATGTTCTTAGTATGTATGCACAAACATGTGTATACATAAGTTGACATTTTATAAGGACTAAAAATGCTGACAAAAAATATGTGGGGGACTAAAAGTTGAAGAAAAAATTTATAGGGAATATAATCAAAATTGTGAAATTTTAGATTGACTAAAAACGTATTTAACCTAAAATAATTTGTTTTTATCTTAATCATCTTATAAATCTAGATACTATGAATTCTTATTTGAATTTAATTTATATACACTATTAATGTAAATATTTTTTATATAGTCAACAAACCCTAATTTTCTAACTTATTTTATGAGTCTTTTCCTCTTACCTTCCTCTCTCGAAGATGAGATTCAAAGTCTTATTAGTGGCTTTTGGTGGGGTGGTAGTGGAGTGAATAGAAGAGGTATTCGGTGGCTCTTTTGGGATACGTTGTGTGTATGCATAAAGATTTTGGTGGTACGGGGTTAGACCACCTATTGGGTGGGTGAATTGCAACGTCGATGCATCTTTTTCTGTGGCTGATAACAATTAGGCATTGGCATATGTTTATGGGATGCTAAAGGTCAGTTTATCTGTGCCCGGACTCATTGGTTCTCCCCTTTCATGGATGTGCTTTTAGGGGAAACAATGGGTTTGTATCTTGCTATTCATTGGGTTCGTGTTCTGGACTTCAAGGACGTGATTTTTGAGTTAGATGTCAAGTGTGTCGTTGGTGCCTTCAAACCAGATAGCTATCTCGGAGTTTGTCTCTTTAGTTTCGGTTTGTATGGAGCTCTTTTATTTTTTTAATTCCAACTCTCATGTTTAGTTTGGTAGGAGAAATGCTAATAAGGTTGCTCATTGTCTTGCGGGGGTGGCCTTATTTTCAGCTAGTCCTCAAGACTTGATTACATTCCCAGATATATATCCAATTTGATTATTAATGAATGCATTCACCGGGTGCTTTAGGCGCAATGGACAAATTTGGTGTTGGTCAGTGCGAAATTTTCTCCTAAGCAAGAACATAAATTAATCCCTCATTGAAAGCGTTACAATACTATGTGGGTAACCAGAAATGGTCTGAACCAAATATTTAACCCTTCAAAAATATGAAAGTCTTAAAGAAAATTAATGAAACACTGAAATTAAAACAACGCATCAAAATTAGTTAAAAAATAGAGACGAGAAAATGGAAAGGGGCATGGTAAATTGGTACAATTTTTTGTGTGGTATAATTTGGTGGAACCAGAGAAGTGAAATTGGAGAAGACAGGATTGCAATTAAAGTGTAAAAGTTGACATCTTTGAAGCAAAAAAAAGTAATAATAATGGAGATTTTTTTAGTTTTGGTCCTTCTAAAATTCTTCATTACTTTTGGTCTTCCAAATTTTTTCATTATGTAGCGACCAAAAAATCCGAAGCAGGGATCCTTCGAGGTTTAAGGTGAAGCCGCAATCAAAGTTTAGGATTAAGGGGCAAACGTTGATAAATCCCCTATATGGGTCTATACGAACCAAATATGAGTTCGGGAGTCGGTTATGCGTGGGGAAGGTATCAGCACCCTGCGACATCCTTCCTAACGAATGATACCTTTTAACTAAATGCGTAAGAATATTCTTAATCCAAACATATTTATTTTTACCCTTTTCTTCAAATTAAAATAAAAGAGGCTTGATGGACATTTATTTATTTTTGTCATTTTTGAGAGATAGAAAAGAAATAATTAAAAAGACTAAAAAAATGGTTTTTAATTAATGCACTTGACAGAGGTGGGCCCCCCTCTGCTCCTACGTATCTCCTAGTAGAGAATCAAAGGCTACGTAGTCCTTGGTAGAAAATATTTGTGTGTTGGGTGTTTTTTAATTATATTTTTGATAAAAAATGGTTTTTGATGAGTAATAAGGAAAAATAATTACAAAAGTAGAGTAGGTAGCAAAACATTAATAAGAGGGGTGTAGTTAGCAGAGGTGTTGTATTGTTAACTGAAGGGTGCGATTAGCAGAAACAGTCCAGTCCACTTTTTTGGGTTAAAAGGAGTTGACCTGCGAATTGGGCTTTAACAGGTAGGGGCGTATACCAAAACACTGGGGGTGTAAAAAATAATCTTATATTAAAAATTAAAATTAAAATAAAATATAAACATTAAAAAGATATATAAGGCAACAATTTAAAAATAAACCTAATCTTCACAACTACATCATCAGCGCCGTTTACACAGAGAAGAGAGAGAAGAACGATTTTTTTGGAGAGAGAGAAATACGGTGGAGAGGAGGAGGAAACGACGGTGAGGGAAAACGACCACGCCAGAGGGGATGACGTCGACAATGGGCTCGAAGCTGAGGAAGCGCTGACAGGACGACGGTGGCGATGTGGGGCTCGCTGGAGAAGACGACCGGAGGCGTCACAGTGGTGGTTTCCGGTGACATCGTGGTCGTAGGAGGGTGTTTCGCGTACAGAGGAAACATCGTGTGGGAGAGAAGCGACAATCATTAGGTGTTCCTCGCCGGAGGTACGGCGACGGCGTCTGGCGTCGCTTGCTGGCGACGTACACGACGACGACCACCGTACGGTGGCCAGAGCTTTAAGGGGAAGTTCTGTCATCTAGTCTTTTTTTTTCAGATTTACGTCTTCTTCTTCTTATTCTATTCATTCTCTATTTTTCCTTTTCTGAATCTCAACACGCCTGAGTGTGATTCTTGAAATTTTAGGCTTACTTGTTATTTTTGCTCCTAACAAGACAAACATGTTCTTTTTTTATTTCTCTATTTCAACACTTATCTTAATTTGTTTCAATTCTAAAACTGAGAATTTGTACTCTTTTGGGAGATATAATTAGTTTTTGTTGTCGTCAAACTCTTAGATCCTAGCCGTGGTGTCGGCCAGAGGTTTGGACAGTCTTTGATTCCTTTTTCTTCAAGAAATTGTGTCGAGGAGGAAACTCTGCTCCTCAACTATGGGTTTCCTGACTCCTCTAGAAAGGGTCAGGCAAGGTGAGAAGGGACGCGAGTGTTGGATTACTACGGCTAATGCATAAAAATAAAGTAAAGGCAAGAAATGCTATAAAGAAGATAAATGAAATAAACATAGAGTTTGATTTGATTGATGTGTGTCTTTACAATTCACTCTAATGCTATATATATACACAGGCCCTCGTCGGCCACTGAACTAGCCAACATTTGCCTGCCGTTGGATTAATCTAAGATTAACGGCTCTCATTGCTTCATAGGCCCTCAACGAAGCGAAGTAACTGCCCACGATCCCACTGGCACTGTTAGTGGGGTGAGTGCTCGTTGCTCCGAGTTTTCCGGCCTCGTTCTTCCGTTTGAACTTCAACCGTTCCCACTGGCACCATCTCATGGAGTTTGCCGCTAACTTTCATCATTCTGGGCTCACTCTCCGTTCCCAAGTTCACTTCGACCAATGGGTCCTGAGCTTTGAAGGTAGGCATCTTTCTCTGGATAGGTTCTATGTAGGGGGGTTCGGCCGACAACTCGTTACCAAGGTCATCCGAACCCCCCCCCCCCCCCCCCCCCCGGAGTCCTCGTCTTCTCCGTGTACAACACCAAACATAGCCTCTTCAATGCTGGACTCCATCTGAAATAGGTGCAATCGGTCCAGCAGGCTCTGTACCTCCGGGGGAAGGATAGTCATCATCCTCGTTGTCAGGCCGTGGGTCGGCCAACATTTTGAATTCAAAACTCCTCTTGGTCCAGTGGCATGACTCAATACTGCCCTCTTTGTAGTCTCCTGGTATAGAGATCGGGCGCAGGTAGGGTGAGTAGAACACGGCCTCAAACATCTTTATCTCCGCTGGGAAAGGATTGGGATCCGCTTCCACTATCTCCACCTTATCTTCCACCCATATCATAAGCTTCTAGTGCAAGGTAGAGGGGACACATTCACTGGTGTAGATACAATCTCTCCCCAGGATCACCGTGTACGAGGGCTTTCATTCAATGACGAAGAATGCCGATCGAGTTACCTTCGACCCAACCATCACATCAGCCACCAGCACTCCTAATGCATGAGAGGGGTGGCCCATGAAACTGGTCATGGTCATGGTAGTGGGAATGAGATCTTCGGCGTTTTTACCTAGCCTTTTCATAGTCGACAATAGCATGATATTCAGCATAGCGCCACCATCCACGAAGACCTTATTGAACAACTTCCCGTTGAGTTGGGCTTTAATGTACAATGGCTTCAAGTGTCTGGTCATATCTGCTGTTGGCTTTTCAAACGAAATGCCTTCGGTAATTGGTCCCTCGGCTTCTGTCAATGCGGCCCATTCGGTCTCCTTGGCGAAGACATCTCCCTCGAGGTCCCTTGGCTGATCTCTAGTCCCCCAAAACTCCGGTGGAAGGAGACCCACCATCTCGATGTTCGCATAGAATTCTCCATCGGCTTCATCCATCAAGTCATCTAGAATTGATTCGGTGATGGAATTTCGGTAGAAGTCTCTAGGACCGAAAGGGTGTTCCTCTTCTTCCCCCAGGAGGTCGTCTTCTTGTAGTTCTTGCTCGGTCATTGTATCCCCATCCTGGGGTTCATTGGCTGGTTGGGATCGCCTTGGACTATGAGGTCCGTAGAGGCAATCTATCACCGCCTTCGTGAGGGGACTGTGAGGTGCCTCCACCATGCCTACCATTGCCTGGTCCCCTCCCTCGTGATCAACAGGTGGCTCGGGGGCAGCTACCTTGGGAGCCTGCTTAGGAGCTGTGTCCTCCACTGGCTTTGGGAAGGCATGTTCCAACACCGCAATAATGGATGCTGTGGGGATGGTCTGGGTATTCCCATCCCTAGTAGAGGTGAGCATCTAGAGGGTCTCTTTCATCCTGCTGAACGCCCTAGCCCTTTGTAGCCTCCTTTTTTGCTAACGAGATCGGGAGGCCACTTTAGGGGCTGGCATCTCAACGGCCACCTTAGTCATCCAGTGATCCTGCGGCACATCTGCCGGAGGTTTGACCGTCCTGGTGGCTCTCAACTCTCGGGCATTGAGGACCGTGATATTGACCGAGGTTGAGTTCTGGGTTCCGGTGACTTGGGCCACCCTTCTCTCTTTTTTGGGGCGAGTCTCTCGGCCTGGGGCTGGCAGGGTGGCCTGCCCGATGGAACTATCGACGGGCCTACCGTGCCCCCCATGCGGGATGGCTTGGAGTCTTTCCCTCAGGTCCCTCGTCTTGGGCACAAATGCAACTCCCTAAGCTCATGGACAAGCCTCCCTGGCTTAGGAAGATTCTTCTGTGGTTTCTGAGGTTGACTCGGTGGCCCTATCTGTAATTTTTCTTGTAGTAGGCCCTTCGTTCTGCAACTGTGGATCGCCGTGGGGGTGAGCCTAAACGGCTGAACACGGATGATTCCTTTTCTGGGGAAACCTCTCCCTTCGGGACCCACACGTACTTCTTCTTCTCTTTCCCTCGGTCGCTCCCTGAGAAAGAGACCATGTTGACATTTATGATGGGGAACGGGTCGGTGTCGACAATCATCTCCGATGTCCCTTTGTCAGCCAATTTAAATCTCCCCTTCCTGATGGCATCCTGATGGCTCGGCGGAAGATAATACAGTTCGAAGTGACATGATTAAAGGAGTTATGCCACTTGCAGTATTTCTTCCCCTTTGTTTCCTCAGGCGGAGGGATCTTATGGCCGTCAAGGAGCTTGATCTATTTGTCCTTCAGGAGGTAGTCAAAGATTTGGTCAGCCTTGGAGATGTCCATTCACCTAGCACGTTTAGCAATGGGCAGCGCTTCCCTTTACCAAGCGCTGCCCATTGCTATACGCGCTAGGTGAATGAGCAGCGCTTCTCCCACCAAGCGCTGCCCGTTGTTTAATTTTTTTTTCTTTTTTTTCTGTTTTTTTGTATTTTCCTTTTTACATTTGATAATTTCCTGGTAATATACAGCCAACTAATACCAATCCAATCCATTATATACTAACAACATATGTATATATAAACTAGTTATATATCCAAATGCACCAATATGATCACAAACCAAAACAAACTAGCTAACAAGTTATTATATGTATCCAAATCTTAGCAACTTACAATATTAACAAATTAATATGTATCCAAATCAAACTCTCTAACAATATGTATCCAAAACTAGCAAGCTACTTACAATATGTATCTAAATTAAAACAAGTTAGCAACTTACATATGCATTAACCAATTCATATGCATGTATCCAAAACTAGCAAGCTACTTACAATATGTATCTAAATTAAAACAAGTTAGCAACTTACATATGCATGTATCCAAAAAAAACTCTAACAATTTACAAAATTACAATCTATCTAAAATCAAAAGAATTGCGAGACATAGTGGCACCACTCTCCTCTAAGCTCATCAATTTGTGCAGTAGAGTATGTCTTCCACCAACAATCGGGAAAATACTGAAATTATATAAATAAATAAAATTAGAATTGAAATATATGGTTAAATCAAAATAAAAAAGAGTTTTGTAAAGATACCTATCTGGGGATAACCATTTGGTTGTGGGTAATAATTTCCTTCATAAATCTCGTTACGTAATACCCACAATCATTGTTATTTGGTTGTTTCGGACACTGCAAAACAAAAGATTAGTTAATTGTTAAATTTAATTTAATACACTTTTTTGACAACAATAATGTAAATAAATATATGAGAAGATTGATTACAAACTTACCTCTATTGGCACCCATTTTGTCTGTGATTGTTCCAATCTCCAATATTCCTTCAAACAACTGAACACAATTGGATATAACTATATTATTAAAAATACATATAGTTAACAACTAAAACAAAGAAATATGCAGAGTGATCGAAATACACACACCTATTAAATATCACAACCAAGTCTGGGTGGGTGTTGAAATGACCATGCACAGAATCAATGTAGTACACCGTATCTGTCTTAGTATTTATTGCAAGCAAAATCCAATGATCCCTACAAAATAAAACATTGAATAAGTAATTGACTAGTATTTAAAAAATGCATGTTATATAAGAATAGATTAAATCTCTCACCCTACGAGACATGGTGCCAAAAACATGGTATCGATGCCTGTATGTTGAGCATCCAATAAGCGTCGAGTGATATAATTTGTAACATATGTCCTGTTTTGTTCCACAAGGTCGTTATAATTAGACAGATCCTCCCTGACATTACGGAGGTGTGTACTATCCGGACACAAGAGCACATATCTCTGTGTCTGCTCCGAAGGGACCAAAATGTTATGATACAAGCACCTACAATTAGAGGTATATATATATATACAAATTAAATTAACGATATAATAAAATAAACTTAATGATGTTAAATAATAAATTACATACGTACCTGATATATGCTCTAATACAAACACTGGTTGCCCAATTCGTCTGACATAAATCATTAATATCCTGTTTTGGGATTATCAATAGTTGATCGGGATTTCCAAAATTGTTGTCATCCATCTGTAATATAAGCGGGGTTCCATCATCCATCTTGAATTGCGCATGCATTTCGGTATACAAAATAATCCTAGAATCATCAATGGAAGAGGCGGAGGGCTGACACACTCTTGGAGGAGGGGCGGGCTGAGTCACTTTTGGAGGGGCGGGCCGAGCCACTTTTGGAGGAGGGGCGAGCTGAGTCACTATTGGAGCAACGGAGGACCGAGTCACTTTTCGAGGAGGGGCGGGCTGAGTGACTGTTGGAGGAGGAGAGGGCTGAGTGACTGTTGGAGGAGGAGAGGGCCGAGTCACTTTTTGAGGGGCAGGCAAAGAAACTTGTGTTGAAGGGCCGGACCGAGACACTTTCTTGCTAGTAGATGTTGCCTTGCTAACACTTTTGCCCCTAGATTTTGCATTTTCGCGTACCTATATATAAATAAAATAATTCGTTAGCTAGCACACAATAAATGACAAAATAAAATAATTAGTTAGTTACAAATATATTGTCACTTACCATAATAAGGTGTGCTGGCCATGCCACAAATGTACCAACTGCATCTTGCACAGTTAGTAAATCTATAGTGGGTATTGGAGCAGGAAATGGTGCATCCCCCACAATTGCACAGTCAACTCTGACTCTAACATGATCTGGAGGTATGGGTAAATTGTGCATCAAAGTTCCCAATTGGTCACATGTGAAGCCTATTGCAACCATTTGGTGTGAGTTTGAGATATACAATTCACACTCACACTCATTGTTGTCCTAAATCAATTATAAACAAAAATTAATAAATACATTGCGTAGAAGAAAGAGAGTTTAATAATTAATTTCTTATTTATAGTCAAAAAAAAAAATTAATACCTTAGTTGACGGAATGGTGCAGCTATCTCGTGCGCTATCTGTGGCAGGGAACGGTACTGTAGGCGAAACCAACTCATAGTGCAATTTGATTTGACTAAGTTCAGACCTTAGACCTTCATACAATACCCGCAACTCTCTACTTTGTTTACAATCATGATGCTCATCATAAGTTCTCTTCTTTGATCCAAGGTAGTTGGATGGATTAACGCCAAATCCACAACCCCTTGTACGACCTGTGTATTCTTCCTTTTCCAAGACATGAGTAAGGATTTCCTTTTCAGAGCAATCAGTGATCTCTCCCTGTGACACAGACTCTGATATGGTTTCCTGATTCACAAACAAAAGTATAATAAATAAAATTATTATACATTTTATAGATCATAAAAGTTTCAAAACAATATTCGAATTTTGGAAATACTTACAATTCTTTCGGTCACTGATAACAATCAAATATGATTGTCATTACCTCTTATTTCAAGCTTAAATCATTGTTAATTCTCAAGCAATTTAGTGATTAATGTTGTAAATAGGTTAGTTTAGAATAATTAAAGGTGCAAGCTTAATTATGCTATTAATGGGCACTTTGGTGCCCAATTGTGGTTTAATGTGTTTGTTTAATTGCTGCAGCACCTATTGTGGCAGCAATGCCTAAATGCGCAACATGAGAGAGAATGTAGCAAGAAACACGGAAATCAAGGCAAGGACAGCTGTCAGCGTGTGTCATGCGTGGGTGTGCGTGCCAATCATTGGTGATGCGTGAATGACCTAGAGTTTTGGGCAAAAAGGACATTGTGCCTTGAAAAGGACAAAATGTGCCTCCACCATTTAGGGTTTCTCTCATCCCAAGGCCTTCCCTATATAAAGGCACCCACCCCCAGAATTAGGTTAAGCCGAATTTCAGAGGTATAGGAATAGCCTTTTGATTTCGTGCCTCCATTGTTACTTAGAATCAATTGCTGGGATATTGATTGCTACAGCAACGTTAGATCTACTTCAACTTCGAAGGAGCTACATTTTGAGAGCTGGAATTGCTTGGTGGATCACCATTGAAGCCGTCTCAGTATCAAGACTTGTAGTTGAACTTCTCTTCTCGGGTTTTAGTATGAAATTTCTACTTCCCTTGATGTTTAGTGTAGTTGTAATGTTGTGTAAGCTCAATATGAGCTAAACCTCTGTAGTTGGGATGCTTTTATGAATTTAATGAAGTTACTTTGATTTTAATGCTTGTGTTATTGTGTTGAGCACTTTATCTTGTGTGTTTTAATTTATCCATCTTAGATTAGGATTGGCCGTCTAATCTAGGTAGAAATACACTCTCAGGAATGGTTTGTATTTAGATCTTCACAAGATAACATGGTATGTTGCACTATTAGGAATACATGTGCTCCTTGCTTGAGTTCTAGGAATAGAAGAGGCATAAGCCATGAGATACAACACTTAGGTGTAACGCTGCTTGTTCTTCAGTAGCCTCGGGTAATAATCATTCTCTGTTAGTTAGGAATACGTCAGAGTGACTAAAGCCTAGTGTATTGCATTAAGGAATTATGCGCATTGCGGCAGCATCTAGTGCTGCAGCACTTAACATAGCATTCTGATCATTGTAGTGGATTTATTGACATATTGCATCTCAACTTGTCCCAAATCTGATTTCCACTACCCTAATACCTTTTTGGTTGTTTGTTACTTGTTACCCAACCAATTGTGTGTCATTTACTTTTGTTACTAAAATCACTAATTGTTACTTTGATTAAATTCTTCTTTGGCAAATTAATCCTCGTGGGAACGATCTCTACTTTCATTATATTACTTGTTACGATTGTGTACACTTGCACAAAAGAACGTTCACGTTTTCAAGCAACAAGTTTTTGGCGCCGTTGCCGGGGATTAAATTGATTAAACACTGTTTAATTAATTGGCAATTTAGTGATTTCTTTTGTTGCTAATTCTGGTGCTCTGTTCTTGGTTGTTTCAGTAAGTTAATTACTGCAGCAACTGTTGCTGCAGCATATGTACAGACGCAGATCACCAGAATATCAACTTCATCCTGAGATAGAAAGACTGTTTAGAGCTTTGAGAAAGGGACACGACCATTCTGGTCTGATTTCTTTGGGAAGAGCTGTCAATATGGCTACACCACCACCTTCTAATCCGGGAAACACACCACCTCCTAGCAACCATGGTTCTGACAGACATACTATAGTTGCCACTGAGCAACCTGAACATGTGAGACAAGTTTTGAATGAAACAGTCATTGGCATGGGTAATGACAGGGACAGACCTATGAGGGATTATGCAATTTTTGACCCTCACACTATGCAAACTAGCATAGTGAGGCCTGAACTTGCCACAAATCATTTTGAATTCAAGCCAATGATGTTTCAAATGCTTCAAACAGTTGGGCAATTCGGTGGAGGACCTACTGAGGACCCACATTTGCATTTAAAACAATTTGTAGAAATTTGTAGTAATTTCATTCTCCCTGGTGTAAGTGATGATGCTTTTAAACTTAAACTTTTTCCTTATTCCTTGAAGGATAGAGCTAAGGTTTGGTTAAATTCCTTGGAACCTAACTCTATCACTACTTGGAATGAGATGGCTGAAAAATTTATGACAAAATATTTTCCACCTATCAAGAATGCCAGGATGAGATCTGAAATTACATCTTTTAGACAAACTGAATTTGAAACATTGTTTGAAGCATGGGAAAGATTCAAAGAATTGTTAAGAAAATGTCCACATAATGGGTTGCCTGTGGTTGTTCAAATGGAAACTTTTTACAATGGGTTGGAACCTCAAACTAGACTGATGCTTGATGCTTCTTCTGGTGGAGTCTTGCTGAATGGCTCTTACCAAGATGCTTATGATCTTATTGAAACTATTGCTGCAAACAGTTATCAATGGCCAACAGCCAGGGTTAGTGCTCAAAAGAAAGTTGCTGGTATACATGAAGTGAGTGAGGTTACTGCTTTATCTGCTCAGGTTGCATCCTTGTCCAACATGATCAAAAATATGAGTGCAACACCTGCTGCAGCAACACCTGCTGCAGCAATTAAATCTGTACCAGAAACTAAAGTGGCAGCAATTGAACAAGTACCAGTGGGTTCTGCTAGTTGTGTGTACTGTGGAGGAGGCCATTTGTATGAAGAATGCCCTGCAAACCCTATTTCAGTCAACTATGTTGGGTATGACAAGAACAATAATCCTTATTCTCGTACCTACAATCCTGGGTGGAAGAACCATCCTAATTTTAAATGGAGCAACAATGCAACACCTGCTACAGCTCCTGCAACACCACCAGGAACACCTGCTCCATCCAAGGCAAAAGAAGAGAGTTCTATGGAAACTATGCTGAAGGCCTTCATGAATGAAACTAAAACTCAGTATCAAACCCAAACCCAAGGAGCTGCAATCAAGAACTTGGAGAATCAACTTGGTCAAATAGCCACTGCCCTGACCCAAAGACCTAGTGGAACATTGCCTTCCACTACTGAACCAACATCTTCTAAGGGAAAGGAACAAGTCAAGGCTATATCTTTAAGGAGTGGGAAGGACTTGAAAGGACCATCTACTGATCCTAGTAATGGAACTGCAATAAAAGAAAAAGACAAAAAAGAGAAACAAAACGCACCAGATGCTGTCACAGTTGATGCTGCAGCTTCTGATGCTGCAGCAATTCCATCAAAGATTGCTGATCAAGTTTTGCCTGATCCACCTTATCCTCAAAGGTTGAAAAAGGCTCAACAAGATAAGCAATTTGGCAAATTTCTGGAGGTGCTAAAACAACTTCACATCAATGTTCCTTTGGTAGAAGCACTTCAACAAATGCCCAATTATGCAAAGTTTATGAAAGATGTGCTTTCCAAGAGGAAGGGACTTGGGGAGTTTGAAACAGTAGCTATGTCAGAAGAGTGTAGTATGATCATGCAGAACAAGCTTCCAAGCAAGTTGAAGGATCCAGGCAGTTTCACTATTCCATTCTCAATTGGTTAAAGCTATGCTGGCAGAGCTCTTTGTGACTTAGGTGCAAGCATCAATTTGATGCCTAAGTCTATTTTTGATCAGCTTGGTATAGGTGTTTCTAGACCTACAACTGTAACCTTACAGCTTGCTGATAGATCTGTTGCTCATCCAGAAGGAATTATTGAGGATGTTATGATAAAGGTTGATAAATTTGTATTTCCTGCTGACTTTGTAATTTTAGATTTTGTTGTAGATAAGGAGGTACCTATTATTCTTGGAAGACCTTTCTTGGCTACTGGAAAGACTCTAATTGATGTGCAAAAAGGAGAATTGACTATGAGAGTCAATGATCAAGAGATTAAGTTTAATGTGTTGAATGCTCTCAAGTTCCCTGACCAAGGAACTGAGGAGTGCTCTTTTGTGATGTCTCTTGATTCTGTGGTTCAACAGCACTTCTACAAGCAAAGTGATCATCTGGTGAAAGCTCTTTCTGAAATTGATAAGAATGAACTTGTGGAAGAAGGCATTGTGCACAAGGAGGCTGAGGTGAAAGAATTATGGAGTAGGCATTATGAATCTCTTGATCTAGGGGATTTTAATCTCAAACAGAATGTGCCATCTATTGAAAAACCTCCCGTGCTTGAATTGAAAGAGTTGCCCAAGCACTTGAAGTATGCCTATTTAGGGGAAAATGATTCCTTACCTGTTATCATTGCTTCTGACTTATCCCAAGGCCAAGAGCATGATCTCATTAATACCTTAAAGAGGCATAAGAAGGCAATTGGGTGGCAAATGGCTGACATAAAGGGGATTAGTCCTACCATCTGCATGCATAGGATCATTCTTGATGAAAATGCTAAGAATAGCATTGAAGGGCAGAGGAGACTAAATCCTATCATGAAAGAAGTGGTGAAAAAGGAGATCATCAAATGGTTAGATGCTGGCATTGTGTATCCTATCACTGATAGTGCATGGGTGAGTCCTGTGCAATGTGTTCCAAAGAAAGGAGGGGTCATAGTGGTAGCCAATGAGAAGAATGAACTTATTCCCACAAGAACAGTTACTGGTTGGAGGATTTGTATGGATTATAGGAAACTCAACAAGGCTACAAGAAAAGATCATTTCCCCCTACCATTCATAGACCAAATGCTTGATAGACTTGCTGGCAAGGAGTTCTATTGCTTTTTGGATGGTTACTCTGGCTACAATCAAATAGCTATAGTGCCTGAAGATCAACAAAAGACTACTTTCACTTGTCCTTATGGTACTTTTGCTTTCAGGAGAATGCCATTTGGGTTGTGCAATGCCCCAGCAACATTTCAAATGTGTATGATGCCAATCTTTTCTGAATTCATTGAAAAATCTATGGAGGTGTTTATGGATGATTTCTCTGTCTTTGGAGAAACATTCCAATTGTGCCTTGACAACTTAGAAGAGATTCTGGATAGATGTGAAGAAACCAACTTGGTCTTGAATTGGGAGAAATGCCACTTCATGGTCCAAGAGGGTATTGTGTTGGGACACAAAATCTCAAAGAAGGGAATTGAGGTTGACAAAGCTAAAGTTGAGGTGATTGAGAAGATGCATCCTCCAACAAATGTCAAAGGTGTTAGAAGTTTCTTAGGACATGCTGGATTCTATAGGAGGTTCATCAAGAACTTCTCTAAAATTTCAAAGCCATTATGTCAATTGCTGCAGCATGACACTCCATTCGTGTTTGATGACTCATGTGCTGCAGCATTCCAGAAACTTCAAAATGCTCTAGTTACTGCCTCAGTGATAGTGACTCCTGATTGGAGCAAGCCCTTTGAGCTCATGTGTGATGCTAGTGATTATGCCATAGGTGCTGTCCTTGGCCAAAGGTATGGTAAAGTTTTTCATTCTATTTATTATGCTAGCAAAACACTTGTTGAAGCTCAATTAAATTACACTACCATGGAAAAAGATTATTAGCTGTGGTTTTTGCATTTGATAAATTTAGATCATACTTAGTTGGCACAAAAGTAATTGTTTTCACTGATCATTCTGCCATCAAGTATTTGATTGCTAAGAAAGATGCAAAACCTAGGCTAATAAGATGGGTTCTCCTCCTCCAAGAATTTGATCTTGAAATTAAAGATAAAAAAGGGGTGGAGAACCAAGTTGCTGATCATTTGTCTAGATTGGAAGGTGATAGTGCAGGTAATCATTTTGGAGAAATCAAGGAAAGCTTCCCTGATGAACAATTGTTAGCTGTTGCTGCTGCAGCACCTTGGTATGCAGACATTGTCAACTTCCTAGTGAGCAAAGTAGTGCCATGTGATTTGAGTTATCAGCAAAAGAAGAAGTTCCTCCACACAATCAAGCAGTATTTCTGGGATGAACCTTATCTCTATAAGAAGTGCCCTGATCAGTTACTAAGAAGATGTGTGGCTGATGAAGAACAACAAGGAGTGCTGCAGCAATGCCATGCTGCAGCATATGGAGGACACTTTGGAGGTTTAAGAACAGCAGCAAAGGTGTTTCAATCTGGTTATTTTTGGCCTACAATTTTCAAGGATGCTCATGAGTTTGCTAAGAAATGTGATAGATGCCAGAGGAGTGGAAATATATCACACAAAAATGAAATGCCATTGTCAAACATCTTAGAGGTTGAACTCTTTGATGTTTGGGGTATGGACTTCATGGGACCTTTTCCTCCCTCTTTTGGCAACTCTTACATCCTTGTTACAGTGGATTATGTATCAAAGTGGGTTGAAGCAGTTGCTTTACCTAACAATGATGCAAAGTCTATTAGCAAGTTCTTATTGAGAAACATTTTTACAAGGTTTGGAACTCCAAGAGCAATAATCAGTGATGAAGGTTCTCATTTTTGTAACAAATTGATTGAAAATCTCTTGGCCAAGTATGGGATTAAGCACAAGATTGCAACAGCATATCATCCTCAAACAAGTGGTCAAGCAGAGTTGTCTAACAGAGAGATCAAGAGAATGTTGGAGAAAATGGTAGGGCCTACCAGAAAAGAATGGTCAAATCATCTTGATGATGCTTTATGGGCTTATAGGACTGCTTACAAAACTCCTTTGGGAATGTCCCCCTACAGACTTGTGTATGGCAAGGCTTGCCATCTGCCTTTGGAGCTTCAATACAAATTGCATTGGGCTATCAAAAAGCTCAATTTTGATCATACAAAGGCAGGGGAAGCTAGGCTATTACAATTGAATGAACTGGAAGAGATGAGACACTTTGCCTATGAGAACTCAGAATTGTATAAAGCCAAGACCAAGGCTTGGCATGATAAAAGGATTCAAAAAAGGGAATTAGTGGAAGGTGACCAAGTGTTATTGTTTAACTCAAGACTTAAACTATTCCCTGGAAAACTCAAGTCTAGGTGGTCTGGGCCGTTCATGTTGGCAAAGGTGTACCCTCATGGAGCTGTGGATTTGTATAATGATTCAAGTGGAAATACCTTCAAGGTTAATGGGCAAAGAGTAAAGAAATACTACAGTGAATCAGTGGTGAGATGCAGTTTCATCACCATGATCCAAGACACATGATCTAAGAAGGAAGTCTGGCTGAGGACTCTTAAACCAAGCGCTACTGGGAGGCAGCCCGGGGTTTTTAATCTAATAAATTAGTTGTTTTGTTTGTTTTGGTGTTTGTTGCAGGAATTAAAATTTCAGCAAGTTGAAGTTTGAGGGTGTGACAGCAATTGGTGCTGCAGCATTGCTTCCAGCAACGTTGCTGCAGCAATAGAGAGCAGTTAAGGAAAAAATAAAATAATGGCAGTTATTCACCCAAGGTCTGATTGCGGTGACAGTGTGTTGTCCAATCAGTCATGTAACCGTCCACTCATCTAGCATCCACCATACACCTCTCTTCTCATCCAACGGCTATCCCATTAATGAGAAACGCCTCACCCCAAAACCGTCGCACCACTCATCTATTTAACCACCCACTCTTCCACAACCTTCCCACAAATTCCTCGTCAATTGCGCTCAATCCCTAGAAACAATTAAACAGCAAACCCTCGTTCCCAAATCACCCAAATCTCTCACTCACCTTTACGTTTTTAACTTCAATCTTTGATCAACAATGGTGAGAACTAAGGTCAGTGCTAACAAATCTTCTGGAAAGGGCCAATCATCCTCTGGCCGTGGTGAATCAAATCATGCAAGGCGAAGAAGCATGAAAAATCAGGAAGTATCTGCTATGGAAAAGTTCTCTGCTATGAATTTCTAGGCAGAGAGGGGATTCTTGCTGACAAATGCATCTGATGCGTTCGCATCTGTTGTGAAGGCATTAGGTTGGGAGCAGTTGGTGCAGCAACCAAAATACTTCTACCCCTCTGTGGTTCGTGAATTCTATGCTGGAATTGCACCCGAGAAAGATGGAAAGCCTCAGTTGTTCTCTAATGTTAGAGGAGTGGTCATCAAATTTGATTCCATGATGATCAATGAATGCTTGGGGCTAAGTTACCATGGCCTCACATTTGCAAAGAATTTTGAAAAGTGGGGCAAGAAGGAGATGGAAGCAGTCAAGAAGAACATCACAATTCCTGGTACTCCATGGGAACCCTGCAGTGCCAATGAATTCAAGGTTAAGAGAAGCAACCTCAACCATGAAGCAATGGTCTGGTTTAACTTTGTCAAGCACACTCTACTACCAACTTCTCACACCACAAATGTTGAAAAGGAAAGAATGATGCTGCTCGACGCAATTTTGGGTGCAAGGGACGTTGATGTTGGAAGATTAATCTCAAGGGAGATCCTGATTTGCTATTCCAAAAAGGCTAGGTATCTTTTCTTTCCCTGCTTGATTACTGATTTATGTATTAAAGCTGGTGTTGAAATGAAGGGGGAAAAGAAAGGATTCCCTCTTGCTGCTTTCCCTACTGTTCTGAAATCAAAGCCTAAGGTTGCTGCAGCATCTGGTGATCCCACCATGCTGCCACAGTTCATGCTGCAACAACGCTCTGTCTGGGAGTTTATGAGGAAGCAGCAGGAGTGGTTGAAGGCTTTGTTTGCTGCAAATTTGCAAGTTGATATTGAAGTTGAAGCACCATCTTTTCCTGAGTGGGTGCTTGATGAAGGGGTAATTGATAAAGATTTATTTGAAGATGCTGGTGTTGAGGAGGATATGCCAGAGGAAGTTGTTGATAAAAAGAGGAAGAGGAAGGAAATAAAAAGGGGAAAGAAGAAGGTGGGTGAAGAAGAAGAAGAGCTTCTAATTTCTGAGTCTGATGAAACATTAAGTGAAGGGGAAAAGGAAGAAAACAGAGAGATAATGAAGGAGTTGAATAGGAAGGATGGCAGTGAAGATGAATCCGAAGATGCCAGTGATATTGAAATGGATCCACCACCATCTCCATCTCATACCACCAAAACTGCCAAACTAGCCACCCCATCTACCATTCCACCACCATCAACCCCCATCACCACTCCAATCCCAGAAAATCAACCACCACAACACACAAATCCACCACAAGAAAGCCAACCAGAAAAACTGCTGATGTACCTGTTGCTGCAGCAACTGATGTTGCAGATGCTGATGTTGAAAGCCCAATGTTCTCACCCTCTAAGAGAATGAGAACCAAGCATGCCCCCAAAAGGAGGAAGATGTCTGTCGTGCCTGAAGATGTTGAGCTGAATATTGAAGAGATAACTGCTGAGGAAGACGCTGCTATTGCTGCTACTGTGAAATCAGTGCTGACAGGAATTGAAGATACTGCAGCAGCTGATGCTGCAGCAATTGAAGCTGAGAAATTGGCTGAATATGAAAAGAGATCAAAGGCTGCTCTGGACTTGGTGATTGCCCAAAAGAAGGCAAGTGTTTCTGCTGCTGGCCCTGCTGTTGCAGATGCAGGTCCAGTGCTGCAGTAATCCAATGCTGCAGCAGCAGAAACCCCAAAGGCACCAGAGGCCCCTGTGATGAAATCTCCAAGAGTGAAAAGGCCAGTCAGAAGAGGCACTGCAACAAGGCAAAGCCCAAGGAACAAATGAGGAGCCCCTGCACCCTTATCTTTTAAATTCTGTCTTTAAATTTCTGTCTTTATCTTGTTAGTCTTTCAAGTTAAATAAATTTGTTGAGTGTGTCGAGTTCGTGTTTTCATTTAATAGCTGTGTTTGTTTTTTTTTATTTCTGTTTTCATTGTAATATATCAGTATGCCTAGTTAGTTGAATGAAAGTTGTTAATTTCAGTTGTTAAGTTGAGCAAAACTTAGTGATGAACTGGTGAGAATTGAGTGATTAGTGCCCCTGTTTGTGAGTGAACTCTATTGCTCCTGTTCCTACACTTTTGCATGAAACTTAGGAAAGACTTAGTGAATGAGAAATGATCTGAAGCTAAGCTAGTTGTTGGTAGACCTAGAGAATTGCTAAATTTTTACTAAAAACTTAGGGTAGCATAAGAAACTAAGTTTGGGGGTTCTTTGAGCTATATTAAGGCAAAGCATGAAGGAATGGGTCTAGGTCAAGTGCACATAGTTAATTCATTGTATTGTGTTGTAAATATGTGTAATTGTTGTCATTGCCCATTGAAAAAAAAAAAAGAGTGCAATAAGCTGCCATTTTGAACTAAGTAGGGAGGCTATTCTGTGGAGACACATTATAGTTTCAATCAAAAGGATGATAAATGGTAGTTAGGTTGATTGTGAAGTAGGGAGGCCAATTTGTGGTGACACACTTTGGTTTCAGTCGAAATCAGCAGTCAGCCTGTGTGAAAAGTGAGGATAGAATAAGGGCAATGCAACATCAATGTCAAGTATTGTGTGTTTTTAAAATTCTGTTATAGTCTGTATTGCTGCAGCAACTGTTGCTGCAACATTAAAATTTCAGTTGTAATAAGTGCACTTTCTGTGCTTATCCCCCCTTTCTGTGCTGAATTGTTAGTCTACCCTTAGTTTTGAAACATCTTTGGCAATCTCAAAAGAAAGCCTCTCTAGTTTTTAGTTAAGTGAAGTTTTGAATCTTGCTATGTTCTGAACTGAGTTAAATGCCATACACACACTACTGAGCAAGAGTAATTTAGGGAACTTATCATTCAGTGGGTTTGCAAGTTGAGTGGCCAATCTGAAAGTTCTATGCTCAGCTTAATATTCTGTTTTGTGTGCCTTTATGAATAATTCAACTATCTGGTTTGTTGCTGGTATTTTGCTTGTCTGTGTCAAGTGTCATTGCTTGAGGACAAGCAATGGTTTAAGTTTGGGGGTGTGATAACAATCAAATATGATTGTTATTACCTCTTATTTCAAGCTTAAATCATTGTTAATTCTCAAGCAATTTAGTGATTAATGTTGTAAATATGTTAGTTTAGAATAATTAAAGGTGCAAGCTTAATTATGCTATTAATGGGCACTTTGGTGCCCAATTGTGGTTTAATGTGTTTGTTTAATTGCTGCAGCACCTATTGTGGCAGCAATGCCTAAATGCGCAACATGAGAGAGAATGTAGCAAGAAACACGGAAATCAAGGCAAGGACAGCTGTCAGCGTGTGTCATGCGTGGGTGTGCGTGCCAATCATTGGTGATGCGTGAATGACCTAGAGTTTTGGGCAAAAAGGACATTGTGCCTTGAAAAGGACAAAATGTGCCTCCACCATTTAGGGTTTCTCTCATCCCAAGGCCTTCCCTATATAAAGGCACCCACCCCCAGAATTAGGTTAAGCCGAATTTCAGAGGTATAGGAATAGCCTTTTGATTTCGTGCCTCCATTGTTAGAATCAATTGCTGGGATATTGATTGCTACAGCAACGTTAGATCTACTTCAACTTCGAAGGAGCTACATTTTGAGAGCTGAAATTGCTTGGTGGATCACCATTGAAGCCGTCTCAGTATGAAGACTTGTAGTTGAACTTCTCTTCTCGGGTTTTAGTATGAAATTTCTACTTCCCTTGATGTTTAGTGTAGTTGTAATGTTGTGTAAGCTCAATATGAGCTAAACCTCTGTAGTTGGGATGCTTTTATGAATTTAATGAAGTTACTTTGATTTTAATGCTTGTGTTATTGTGTTGAGCACTTTATCTTGTGTGTTTTAATTTATCCATCTTAGATTAGGATTGGCCGTCTAATCTAGGTAGAAATACACTCTCAGGAATGGTTTGTATTTAGATCTTCACAAGATAACATGGTATGTTGCACTATTAGGAATACATGTGCTCCTTGCTTGAGTTCTAGGAATAGAAGAGGCATAAGCCATGAGATACAACACTTAGGTGTAACGCTGCTTGTTCTTCAGTAGCCTCGGGTAATAATCATTCTCTGTTAGTTAGGAATACATCAGAGTGACTAAAGCCTAGTGTATTGCATTAAGGAATTATGCGCATTGCGGCAGCATCTAGTGCTGCAGCACTTAACACAGCATTCTGATCATTGTAGTGGATTTATTGACATATTGCATCTCAACTTGTCCCAAATCTGATTTCCACTACCCTAATACCTTTTTGGTTGTTTGTTACTTGTTACCCAACCAATTGTGCGTCATTTACTTTTGTTACTAAAATCACTAATTGTTACTTTGATTAAACTCTTCTTTGGCAAATTAATCCTCGTGGGAACGATCTCTACTTTCATTATATTACTTGTTACGATTGTGTACACTTGCACAAAAGAACGTTCACGTTTTCAAGCAACAGTCACCTCCTTAGTTTTGGGATCCACAACCTCCCCATCCTTTTGTCCGGCTGCTACCCACAAAAAATGTCGCTCAATGCTTTCTTTAGTAGGATCTTTCCCACTCTCCTCCAACTATATTTAAATTTACCAAATGTTAAGAAATTATAAATCAAAAGATTTATTAAACAAAGAGAAATCAAGCTTATTGTGTCTTACCAATCTCTCTTCAAAAACTTGATATCCACTAGCACCGCCTCTATAAAGGTATTCACAACCAGAAGCTCTCTCTCGATTCGCTTGGCATAGTTTCTATTTAGAGACATAAGTATACATTAATGTATAATATATAATTGTCAACTATATTTTAAGTTATAACTTAATATATTATAGTACTAACCATGAAATCTTCATCTTCGGTGCGTCTCCTAACAAATTTAACCCAATCCTCCTCCGTAATAAATCCACTATATGGCGTTGGAGGCTTCCATCTGAGGTTTCCACTATTATCAAACAACCATTTTTTTAGACTACCCCTGAAATTCCGATGTAGCTTTCCAGCTTCCTTCTTACACCAGTCTTTTTGGGACTCATCCACATCAAAATATTTCTGCATACACACATTCAATGAAAATGATATAAATACATATGGTTACAAATTTATTATATAAGATTACAAAAGAGATGTAAAATTATATACCTGTATTGTTAACCAAAACTCCTCTTTGTGTTTCCTCAAAAGAGCACTTTTCTCACTCCAAGTACTGATTGTAATTGGTATCATTTGTTTTACTTTACTACCGAGGAAGGTAACCAAATCTGCGCGATTATCCCCAATTGGCTGACCCTTAATATTCCACACCACCTACATTATGTCATTAGTAAATTAGTTAACAAACAATTAAAACTAAGTGTTGAATTAATAAGTTAATTAGTAATTAGTAACTTACTGGTACTTTTCCTTTTCTTTTATTTACTCGATTGATGATATTTTTTTTGACCGTCATTCCCCGAGGAGCCTGTTTTCTGATATACTTTTCAACATCACACTCATGATCGCTGTCATGATCACTATGATCCGCCATCTGACCTGCAATAAAACATAATCACGTACTATTCGCATATTTAGGCATATTCGATTTCACTTTGCTAGTTGCATTCACCACACATATACAAGTTTGCATAACTTATATTCTTGTTCAAGTATAAAATATATAATATAAAAAAAGGTGATCTATTTCTAAAAAATAGTAATAGAAGAGTTTGCATAACTTATATTTGATAGGTATCAAGAAAACAAAGCCTATATATCAATGCAATATCTATGAAGAAATAAATCATCATGGTTCAATCAAAACAGTTATTAGCAAATGATTTTTAGAATCATTGTTGTTGCCAAGACTAAACTTCATCACAAGTTAGGTATCCATCTTTCATTTCAAGCACAACTAAAAGAAAAGGAACACATAAAATAAATAAGAGAGGCAATTTCAGTTTTAAATAAATAAGTAGTCACACTAGTTTTAAACAACAAAAGTACCTGAACAAGTGGAAGCAACAATGAACTCCAACCTAGGCGAACCACGCACTAGCAAATGAACCGAACTCTCGAACAACGAATGCAAAGCTCCGACAAAACAAACTCGCAAAACCTAACAACAATTCGCATATTCAGCAACAATCCTCAATTTCTCATGTTTAGAAATACATCACAAGTATCCCTTAACCTAGAACAACATTCAATTAACATGCATTTCACTAAATATCTCAAATTTATAAATACAACACAAGAATCCCTTAACCTAGAGCAACATTAAATTAACAAGCATTTCATTTGGACATTTCAACAAACACTACACATACATTTCCCCTCAAGTTTAGAAACACTTCACCCTTTCAAAGAACCAATCAACAAGCATCAAGTTTGAATCATCTAACCTAAGGTTTCAATGCCATTAAAATAACTAGAACAACAAGCAATCCTAATTTCAATCATTCATTTACAAAATTCTTCTATTTATTGCAATTGGTATTCTTTGAGTCAAAAACACAAACACTTTAAATGCAAAGCAAAAGAGACAACACACAACAAAACAACCACATATACACAATGTCACAATATGATAAACTAAGTAAAACAACCACATATATCACAATAACACTTTAAATGCAAAACAAGAAATGAGTTTATGAGTTACCTTCAAAGATGCTTGGCTTGGAGATGGTTGAATATGTCACCAAAAAGAAATGGCTTGAAGATGGTTGAGAGAGAGAGAGGGAAACGAAATGGTGAGAGTACGTGAGGGAGAGAGAGAGAGAGAGAGACGAAATGGTTGAGAAAGAGAGAGAGAAATAAAATGGTGGGTTTTCCTTGAAGAAGGGTTGAAGATGGTTGAGAAAGAGAGAGATAAAAATGAAAATGGGTGGGTTTTCGTGAGAGGGAGAGAGTGGGAGCTGAGGAGAACGAAAGTGAGAAAGAGAGAGACGTTGGAAGCTTAGCTATTGTAAGAAAACGAAAAAAAAAGGCAAAGGGCAGCGCTTTCTACTTATAAGCTCTGTTTATAGGTGTAGCGCTTTATATCAATGGACAGCGCTTGCTCCATAAGCGCTGCTTATAGGTGATACGCGCCTAGGCAATAGGCAGCGTTTCCTAAAAAGTGCTGCTTATTGGAGGAGGCATTTCACCTATAAGCAGCGCTTTTTAGGAAACGTTGCCTATTGCCTAGGCGCGTATCACCTATAAGCAGCGCTTATATACAAGGCGCTGCACATTGCTTAGCCCGTTACACTTATAAGCAGCGCTTAGAGGACCAAGCGCTACCCATGCCTATTCCGTTCTATCAATGCGTAGCGTTTTTTAAAGAAGCGCTACTTATGGATGCGCTTTTTTCTTCAACATCTGGCGTAGTGATTCTAGATCCTTTGTTGTTCGTTACTTATCCTCTCTCATGATTTTCTTTTATATTTGACAGAGATATATAAATAGTTTTCAGTAATTTATTGTTAGTTTGTTTGGCAGTATCATTGAATCTTTTCTCGTAGGCGTGAAGTTAGTATCAAGAGCTTTGAATAATAACTCTCCCTTGGAAGACTATGATCATTAAATTTGTTATCAATAGTCTACTGACAATATTAGACTATGATCATTAAATTGTTATAAGCGCGGGACATCTTTTGAACACAGCCCACTACAGTTTGCTTTTTGTTCGGTACCGGAGTACAAGTTGTTACTTCGGATGGATGCGCGCCGCGAGGAAGGAACGATGACTTCAGGTGAGTGAAACTGGACATCGGATTGGTTGAGGTGTGGTTCTCTCGCGCCTCAGGTAGGGTACCTGCAAGCACTCCGATGCCTAAGTCAGCAAGGGAAATGAAGAGGTACTAGAGACGGGAATAGAAAGCGTACCTGGAAATGGTGAGCGAGTTCTGTATTTATAGACCACGACCCCGTGTCCGCACCGTTGGATCAGACAAACGGGTTCGATTTATCGGATGCGGGCACGGGCGCGGTACTGGGCCAGGTCCAAGTGCCACAGGTTTAGCCCAGTCCGGAACAGTTTTCATGTAGGAGGTCTAACTTAGATGGATTAGAGCCTTGAATGGCTAGTGATTCATCAAAAAGACCACTAAATTGGATACTATTGCTAACATTGTTTCGTCACAAAAAAATTACATTTGGGAAATTTCACAAACCCTATTTTTGTATTATATAATTTTTTATACCAGAAAATTGACAAAACCATTTTTCTGGTATATAATTTTGTGTACCAAAATTTACGGTTTTTGAAATTTCTGATAGACAAAATTATATACTTTTTTTTGATAAGAAGCATTTAGTGCAATTTTTTAATAATCAAAGTGGCAATACATGAAGGAGCATCAAAGTAATCCTGAAGAATACCTGACAATAAAGTCCCCCCCCCCCCCCCCCCCCCCCCCCGCAAGAGAATGAGCAACCTTATTAGCATTCCTCCTAGCAAACTCGACATGAGAGTTACGATTAAATAAAGTAAAAAGATCCTTACAAGTAGAAATTAAAGACCCAAATTCAGCAATAGAAAAACGATTGGAATTAAAAGCATTAACCACAGACTTAGCGTCCAGTTCGAATATAACATCATTATAGTTCAACTCAAGGACCCAATGAATGGATAGATATACCCCCATTGTTTCTCCTAGAAGGACATCCATATGGGGAGAGAACCAATGCGTTCTAGCAGCTATAAAATTATCTCTGTCGTCCCGCAAACTAATACCCATGTCGACCTTATTTTCAGCAGTGGAGAAGGACGCGTCGACATTGCACTTCACAAAACCACGGGGCGGCTTCACCCATGAATCTGTAGCTTGAGCACGGTTAAATTGATGCGCAGTACCCGCAGCGATATCTCAAGAAAAATGGGCCGCCAACCACTGGTTAAAGTTTTTAGAACCTGTCCAGACAATGGATGAAGCGTCCAAGTGTTTGTTGTCCCAAACGCGCTCATTCCGGCTTTCCCATAAACTCCACAAGGTCATACACCAAGCTATCTTCACAATAGCAGTTATTGAAGCCAACACCTGAAAGAAAATAGTGCTAAAATTATCAGAGACAACAGCAGCGCTGCGATAACATGTTGTTCCAAATCGAACTAACTCCAACAGGACACAACCTTATTACAATAGATTAAAAGATGTGTAGTTGTCTCTAATGAATCACGGCACCACGGGCATTCATCTTCAATATCTACATGCCACTGCACCAGATTATGCCTAGTAGGAAGGGTATCTCTACAATGACGCCACAAGAAGTGTTTCACTTTAGGGGGGGACTTTTAACTTCCACAACGTTCTCCAATCACCATCTACCCATAAATGAGATGTTTCTAGTACTATCTCCATAAGCAAATGGTAAGCACTTCGAACGCTATAGATACCTAAGGAATCTAGGGGCGTATGTAAAACTGAACCTGCAATTAGGGGCGTATGTAAAACTGAACCTGCAATGTTAGGGGGAAATAGATAATTGATTACATCGGCATTCCAAGCTTTGTGTCCCACCTGCATCAACTAAGAAAAGGATTGAAATGATTGTAATTTGATTCCTAAATAGAAATCCTATTAATCGTCCAGTTATAACGAAAAACACTAATATTAGAGCCATCACCAGTCATCCAACGATAACCCTCACTTAGAACCAAGCGAGCTTCATATATGCTTCGCCAAATAAAGCTTGAATTATTTCCTCTCCCATCTTGCATAAAATCACACCTAGTAACGTACATTGCCTTATATAATACACGAGAGTCAGGATTGTTCATCAACCTGGAACCCTGCTTACCTAACAAAGCCACATTGAAAACATATAGATTACGAAAACCTAAACAACCATAATCCTTGGGCATACACAATTTATCCCAAAAGCGCCACCGGATGCCTCTTCTATGCTCCCCACTACCAGCCCACCAAAAGCCATTAATCAACCTTTGAATCTCATCTTCAAGAGAGGAGGAAGGCAAAAGAAATAAACTCATGAAATATGTTGGAATTGACTGAAGAACCGACATGATCATAACCTCCTTTCCGCCTTCGATAAAGACCTCCCGCCCTAAGAATTAATCTTCTTCCAGATTCTATCTTTGATGAACCTAAACAAAGATTTCTTACTATGACCAATTATAGACGGTAACCCCAAATAGAGACCTGTAACAAGGCACACATTAACAATAAGAGCTTGATGAATAAGAGAAGTCAGTCCCATGAATATCACCTCTAGCCTCAACCTGATGAATAAGAGAAGTCAGCCCCAGAGAGCATAGAATAAACAAATATGGAGATAACGGATCACCTAGCCTAAGTCCTCTACCCAGAACAATAGGCCCAACAGATTCATTATTAACCAACACAAAATAAGACACAAATTCAATGCACATTTTAATCCAACCAACCCACGTATCATGAAAACCCAATTCCTGAATAACTAGTAATAGGTAATTCCAGTCAACTCTATCATATGCTTTACACATGTCAATTTTTAGTGCAACCTCACCTTGTTTTCCTTTACGTTTATTTTTCAAATAATGAATAACTACAAAAGCAATCATTGCATTATCTAAAATAAAACGATAAGGAACAAAGGCAGATTGTTCAATAGAAATGCACTTATTTAAAACAACCTTAAGGCGATTAGTTAGTACATTGCATAGAGAGATAGGCCGCCAATCCAACATAGACTCCGGGTTGTCCTTCTTAAGGATAAAAGAAATATTAGTATCATATAGAGAGGTAGCACTACAAGAAAACCGGGATTAAGTGTCGGTGAGAATTGGGGTTTAGCGTCGGTTGTAACTGACACTAAATGGACTTTCGTCGGTCCCAAAACCGCCACTAAATATTACTCCTCTAGACCGAACAGCATCGGTTTCTGCAACCGGCGGAAGTCCATTTAGCGTCAGTTACAACCGATGCTAAATGTGAAGGTTGACTGACGTTATTTCTACTTTAGCGTCCGTTACAACCGACGGTAAATGTGGAAATTGACTGACGTTATTTCTACTTTAGCGTCAGTTACAACCGACGGTAAATCAGAAAGTTGATTGTCATTTTTCTTTTACTTTAGTGGCGGTTTGAACTAACAAGAAGCATTGTTTTTTAGTATTTATTTTATTTTTAAGATTCATTTATAGTTGTGGAAGGAAACATTTTTAGGAACTTAAAACTACTTTAAACTACATAATTATATAATAAAATTAATTTAAACAAGACAATAATTCAAAGTAGCTCTTCAATAATAACAACATAACAATGTCATTGTACCATATGAGTATAAGTAGAAGTTAACAATAACTCAAAGTAGTCCTAACAAGATAATAACAATAACTCTAAAAAGTAGCTCTAGTTATAACAATATAAAAATTTAACAAATAGCTCTCTAAAGTAGCTCTTGTTAACAAGTTAACAATTTCACAAGTAGCTCCCACATATTACATATCAAAATAAGCATTAAGCTTAAAAGTCCCTTCAAGGTTGGCTATTGTTGTTAGTTGATGATGAGGAGTGACCACCAACACTTTGTTGTTGCTACAAAAATAGAAGTCATGTAAAATAATTTATTAAAGAATAATTTATTAAAGAGTTAAAAGAAGTCATGTAAAAGTGAGAGCATATTACAATAAAATTAAGAAGCGGAACAGGTACGGGCTCCGATGACTTTGTGAGAAGTCCAACAAGTACTAATGCCATCATCGTCATGGTTTCATCTTTTATCTTTGATTCACTCCTCAACTCAACAATTTCATTTTTAAGTTGTTGCACTTCATTTTTAAATTGTTGCACTTCACCTGTATTAAGGAAATATAGAAATATCAATACCGCATGCATTTTTCCAGCACATTAAAAGTGAGAGTATAGAAAGCACCTATACCAGAAGTTGAAAATAAAGGTGCTCTTCATGAGGTTGTGGCAATTACAAGTCCAATAAAAGGGTCATATAAAGAAATATTGTTGGAGAAAGGGAAAAAAGAGAATCATAAGATGGAGAAAGAGTGGGAAAGTGAGAAGAAAATTAATGAATATGAAGAGAAGAATGATGCAAAGTAGAATATATAGAAACTCAGTATCATTTTTGTTTCGTCTTGAAATACGCTAACAGTAGAATATATAGAAACTTAGTATCATTTTGCTCTATTTTACGCCGGTAAGTTCTATTCTATTCTGCTATGCTAGTTAAAAATATCTAGCATAAAAAATGAAATAGCATGCAATGACCCCTAGTATATTACAGCATCTCCTATGATTAAAAATTGGTCTTCATGTAAAAATAAAAACATGTGACCAACCTAAAGCAGAAATCTAGGAAAACAGTATGGCAGACATTACTTTATGGGCACCATGCATCCCCCTTAGCCATAAAGCTCTTATTTATAATCCCTCTAGTTAAATAGACAATGCAATATGTTCAATTAGGTTCATTATTTCAACTTTCCAGGACTCAGTTTCTAATATTGAAATCCTCAAACTTGTGAATTCATTTTAACAGTTTTTTCCTTCTAATTATTTATGGCTACAGAAAAACATAAATGCAGAATATACTAAAGTAAAAACCATTGCTCACCTATATCAGTAGAAGGGACAGAACATTGCGGGTTACTTAATCCAAACAGCTGAGAAGGGCAAAGTCCATCTCCAACACCTCGTTGTCGGCCTGAATGCTCTTTTCCTAATACTTGACCAAGAGAGTCATTAGGTGAGATTGCCACAAGAGCATGTCCTTCACTCTCAATTTCAGCAATTTTCTCCTACAATATTTAAGTTATATGATGTTACTAAAAAATTAACAACAACGTGATACCAAAATGCATACAAAGGGATAGTCACTTACACAAACAACTCTCGCCTCTTCACTAATATATGTCCCATCAGCTTTCTTATGAGTATCGATATACAAAACACCCCTGCTCACTTCCTTCCCAGTTTCAGTCATCTGTTCATGAAAATCACAATTTTAATGTTAACTATAACATAAAAACATACACTAAAGCTAAAATGTTCGTAAATACTCACAATCTCCACTCCCCTTCGTTTGAGCTTTTTAGATCCCCCTGTATGACTAATTCTAAGCTTGGATCTATTTTTAGCATTCTTTTGACTTATTTCCTACAAACATAAAGAAAACATTATTAACGTGATTTTTTTATGAAAAAATTGCTTATATGATGTCCGTAAAATGTTACCCGGTCAATTGGAGTAATTGACAGTGGATGATTCCTCGTATTTTCATCACGACTCTTTGTCGGGTCATAATAGGTATTGAACAAATCTAACCTGTGTTCTTTCCATTTCCTGCCAATGTCTTTCATGATATATTTTTTTTCATTAGCTTCATGGACGTACCGGATCCCACCACAACTTAGCCTACAATAACTTATTGTTGTTAGTTATAACATAACACTATATTACATGGTAATAAAAACAAGGTATTATGGATAACATAACAAACAAGAAAAACAACACTTAATACCTTAATAACATGATCCCAAGCTTTATCCTTGATGTCACCAATTACCTTTTTGCAATTATCAAATCCAATAGGAAACCATTTATGCTCTCGTGCCAATCGACCTAAAAAGCATGCTAAAAGCCCATCAATATCTGTGCCACTTGGTGTAATTCTATTAAAAGGAATGACAACTCTCACTCCACGTGGAAGGTTGTAAACATCTCTAACTTGCATAGCACGTTCTTCTTCTTCTCCTTTTTCATCTATAAAAAGAAAGTGTTAAGTGACGATTTTATATCCAATATGTTAATTTATGTATGAACAAATATTTCAGTAAATTGCATGAACATTAAATGACTTACTTCTTACTCGAACCATCCAACAAGTTCTTTTGGTTTTTTAGTGACACGAAGTTCTGTATCAATTGGGGGCTCATGTAGGATGTCCTCAAGCCCATCACGTAGAAAAGACTCATCTTCAGATGTCTGGTGTTGCTCCATGTGAGACAATTGTTTACCTTATCCTGGAACACTCTGAGCAAATATCATAAGTACTTATAGATAATGGAATGTTAAGTACTTTGAGAAAATTAACATTTCCAATAATCATTCAAACAGATGAAAGAAATAAAATCTAAACATCCATGCCAGTTCTAAACATGCCAGAAATGACAATGAGTAAAATCTAACTTGAATTAAATACCAAGTGTTCCGGACTGGGCCAAACCCTTAACCGGCTAAGGCCTGGCTCATTTTCGCCTCTCAGGATATCCACTGCTATGCTACTAAACTGACCAACGATCAAGATCAACCCTCCGTATCCAACGGTCCAGGTACAGTGTCTCGCCTATAAATAGAGGTTCCGCCCTCCAAACCCAGGTACGATTTCACACAGACGATTCACAAGAACGCTAAGACTCCGCACACACCTGACCTTCTCCGAGCTCTACGCACCCGATCCCCCGAGTTCGTGCACGCAGAGCTCGGGCACTCAGTCCAGCACCTCGGCACAGCCCCGAGATCGCATTCTTTATATCTTATTATCTCTGCATCTTTCACACACTGACTTGAGCATCGGAGTGTCTTGCAGGAACCCCCCACCCGGCGTGAACGGCGTTCAACCTCGGACGTCCGAGCTCAGCACTCTAACTGCGACATATCTCATTGGATGCAATCAACCACCTAGCCCCAGGTTCGGAGCCCCATCTAGCCTCGGGAGCTTCACTCTAGTACTCCGGTACCGAACATTGGCGACCACAGTGGGAGCATCACCGCCTGCTTACATCTCTCAAAAGTATCAGGCCCTCTCCGTACCAACTCACTTCTCCAAGAGACATAAACGCTCTAAGATTACGAAACCTATTTCCTACTATTTCGAACGATTTTTCTTTTTCCGTTTTGCAGGTTATGCTCGCCTCCCAACCACGGCTTGAGCCTGAAGAATCTGCTCGCCTCTCAACCACGGCTTGAGCCTAAAGAATCTGTCTCATGATCGCGGCGCCGGATCAACAGCCCCCAGCGGCTCCAATAGCTCTCTGATCTTTGAGCCCCGCCCTCCATCAGAGAGTCTGACCTTCCCTGTGGTGTCAGAGCTGACGAACTCCACCACAGGTCGAAGGGTTCCCAATTTCGCCTCGTGCGAGCCAACCTCCCTCTGATCTCCGAGCTGACGAGCTCCATGAGACGCCGAGGTCCTCCCAATTTCGCCTCGTGCGAGCCTGCAGCGCCTCTGATCTCCGAGCTCCGCGCTCCATTTGGGGTTGAAGGGTGGAGGTCCGCAGCGATCTCCGTTGGAGGAATTTTCGGAGAAGAGCCCGCAGCGGCTTTCTCATCTATGAAGACAATGGCCCGCAGCGGCTCTCATCTTATCAAGCTACGAAGCAGGGGTCCGTGCCGGCTTTTTCCCCTCTTCAAAGCTTATTTTCAGCTTTATTGTCTTAAATTGCAGGAATGTCTTAAGACCTACAGGCTCTCTATCGGCTACCTCGGATTTCGCTCTGGATTCGGGATCATGGCATCCCCCTTTATAAACAAACAAGCCGTCCTACGAAAGCTCGCGCTCTAATCTCGGTCGTTTTTCCTACTCTGCGGACATTCGTGCAAAGGATGCATAAGGAACAGCGAATAATCACCATAATTAATGAACAAGAACAAATTAAAGAACGAAAAAAAGGGACGGCGCCCATTGTATGTTACAATTAAAAATAGGCCCCGGACATGCCCGGGACCAAATAAAGGAAAAGCTCAAAAACAGATCAGCAAGCCCCGCCTTCAGTTTCGGCATTCTCCGCAGTGTTGGCAACGGCGGCTTCTTCCTCAGCAGCAAGGACGGCAGCGGGATCGTAGATCACTGTATCCTTGTGAACTATCCTCCTATCTTCAGCCCTGTACTTGGCATCCAACAGGTCGGTGTTCAAACCAGGTTCCAGGACCAAGGCCATAGTAAGGCAGCGCTTGAAGCCGGACATAGCAGCTTTTGCCACGCTCTGAGTAAGCACGGTCTTGTCCGCCTTCAGCTCCTCTACCTCCTTGGACTTCTTCTCCTATGCCGCCTCGGCTGCCTCCGCCCTCTCCAGTGCAGCCTTCAGATCCTCCTTCAGTTTGGGAAGGTCAGCCACTAGTTTGTTCTGTTGAGAAACCTGAGCACGGGCATCCTCAAGCTGGTTCTGGACGTCCTTCAGCTTCCCCAACTCCTCCTTTAGGCTCCAGTTCTCCTCAGAATAGGCTACCAAATTACAATCTCGGTAAGAACTGAGCTCACGACATATTTGAATATATTTGCCTAAAATTCTATTTTCAGCGTCAAGGACGGAGTTTTTACCTTTGAGGCGGTCAGTTATCTTGCCGGCTGCTAGATCCCGCAGCTCCTTGATGACCCCCGCACCGGTCTGACCAACCCGGATGCAGGCTTTGAAGTCGGTTAGGGAAGCTTTTTCTTTGCCCTTATCTGTGTTCTGCTGCGTAGACCTTTGTTTTTTGGCAGGATCAATGGCAACGACCTCGACGTTGCTCCTCTTCTTGCCTACCCCCGTGTCCTGCTGTGGAGTAGAGGAACGGACAGCAGGAGATTTTGGAGGAGGTTAATTATGACTTGATTTTTGTTTATTTACCACGGACCCCCAAAGTCGGACTTGCCCGCGTTCTTGTCTGATGGGCTGGTCCCAGTGGCCGACCCAGAAGGCTTGTCTGTTGCTTTCATTGCAGGTGTACTCTTGTCGATTGTGACCTCGAAAACGGCGTCCAAGTCCAGATCATCCATTTTGCCTGCAACAACAACAAAAGGATCAGTCAACGACAATGATACGCCGAACTCAACTCTGCGCAAAATAAACAAGAAGTTAAAGGCAAATTACAAGTAGCAAAATATTGATTCAATTTGGCTTTGGACACGGCCAAGGCCTCTATCATTGAGCCACAATGAAACCGGAGTCCGGCCTTAACCATTATTCTTCCCCATTTATTGAATAGTTCATAGGATTGTTTATCCTCTTCGTTCAGCTTTTCAGGGCTCGACATGAAGCTCTGTGTGCTAATCTCCACTCCGTCTTGAATGTATTGGCTCTGATCCCAGAAAAGAGGAAAGTGCCCAGCTACCAACTTTTGGTCCTCGAAGTCGGCAACGGCAAGCTTTGCTGCACTACTTAAAGCTCTAACAAAGAAGAAGTGTGACTTGAAGTCCCGGTTCGAATCAGTAACAGCAAAGAAGTAAGATCGACGTGGGTTACATCTCAGTACGACATGCCCATGCCTATTGCCCTTAGATCCGGCCTCCGGGGAACGGAGCACGTTGAAGAAACAGAAAAAGACCTCCGTTGTTGGAATTCTCCCGAGGCGCTCCATGACCAGCTCGAAACCTCAGACGAAGCCTCAACCATTTGACATTAACTGTGAAGGGGCCACGTGCAGAAACTTGAGCACATTCTTCTGGAACTAGGTCAATGGGATCCGGACTCCCATTGTCTCCATTACCACTCCGTATAGGAAGAATCCGGCTACGTCATGCTCCATGCACACCGGATACTTGTCGGCGTCCATCAACTCCCATCTCTGCTCAGCGGGACCAGTGATGAACCTCTCGTAGAAGGATAGGGGCCTATCCGGCCTCAACCTCGCCACGGTATTGCAGATCCTTATCGCCACCCAAGGGAACTCATTTTCAACAAGGACCTCGGGCTCCTCCGCCATGGCTTCGACTGCCTGCTCAGCCTCAAGTTCTTCTGCCCAAGAAGCGACCTCAGCATCCTCCATTCCAGGGTTCTCCTCAACAGTGCATTCCGAGGTCTGCGGGACTAGCCCCCTGGCCAAAGCACCCGACCCGGCAGGAGAAGGAGCGCAAGTGGAAGATAGTAAAGAAGGGCCCCCCTTAGGGGCCAGCATCGGTTCACCCGTGGCTGATTTCCTCAGGATTGGTTTCGCAGGCGGTTTTCCCGGGGCTCATATTTCCTCACTCCTGGTTCGAGTCATGATCTGCAACGGGAGGACGTCGCCATCACTTAATCTAAACGCACAATGTTTCTATCTTAATTCGCAAACAACAACACGTCTTGCCCTCGGGCATCCCCAAGGCCGGACGACTCCTCCCCTTGGAACGATCAGCGACGGCCACAGACATGATGGCGCCCGCCGCGACTAGAAATATAAAATACATGAAATAACTGCGAAAGAACAAACCTCGGTGCAGGTACTTTTGAATGTCGGACTGAATGTTGACCTCGCGGGTAAGACTCCCAGAACACGGCGTCGCCGCTTGAAGAATTGATCTCGCGCGATTACGAAAAGATTCGCCTAGCAGAGGTCAAAATCAGGAAAAACGCAGAATGACCAGGAAAACCTCCAACTCGCCTTTTTATAGGAAGGGGAGGTGAAGCGTCGCAACGGAATAAAAACACCTCTTCGCAAGCAGGTATTCAAATTACTTTTTCAGGAGAAGACAAGACCTATCAAGGGTCCATCTCGGAAGAAGACAAGCGGAGACCGAGTTCAGTCCACCCCGCTCTCGACTTGAGGGGCCACTGTTCCGGACTGGGTCAAACCCTTAACCGGCTAAGGCCTGGCCCATTTCCACCTCTCAGAATATCAACTGCCGTGCTACTAAACTGACCAATGATCAAGATCAACCCTCCGTATCCAACGGTCCAGGTACGGCGTCTCGCCTATAAATAGAGATTCCGCCCTCCAAACCCAGGTACGATTTCACACGCACGATTCACCAAAACGCTAAGACTCCGCACACACCTGACCTTCTCCGAGCTCTACGCACCCGATCCCCCGAGTTCGGGCATGCAGAGCTCGGTTACTCATTCAAGCACCTTGGCAAAGCCCCGAGATCACATTCTTTATATCTTATTATCTCTGCATCTTTCACATACTGACTTGAGCATCAGAGTGTCTTGCAGGTACCCCCCACCCGGCGTGGACGGAGCTCTACCTCGAACATCCGAGCTTAGCACTCTAACTGCGACATATCTCATTGGAAGCAATCAAGCACCTAGCCCCAGGTTCGGAGCCCCATCTAGCCTCGGGAGCTTCACTCTAGTACTCAGGTACCGAACACCAAGGAACTAGGAGGTGAGTTTATTTTTAACATCCTAGCCAATTCTAAACATGCATGCAAGTTCTAAACTTAATCAAATTCTACATGTACTCCATGCCTATATTTTTAATATAAAAAACTCACGGAATCAGATATATACCCATGTAGATAACAAGTTTATGCATATACCCTTACCTGCTGGATTGTATATCCTTACCCCTATATTGTCCGTATAGTATTAAACATAAATACAAACTCCTATAATGCATTTGTTTGACAGGCTAGTAAAACATAAATGGTATTATAATATTAACATTATCAGAGAAAAAACAACTCAGATCAAAAGCTTAACATGATAAACTCAACTGAAAAAATTCAAGAATTGTATAATACTTAGTAAAAACATTATAAACAGAACCATTTATGAGTAACTTTTTATGACTACTAAGGTCTGATTGCCATCCTGACAAAGGAGGGAGTACTACAACCAGTCAAGGAGAAGCAATTACGCATATTAACATTTCCATTAATCATTGTCAAATTGAAGCTACATAGCATTTCCAATAATCATTCAAACTGATGAAAATAATAAAAAATAGGAACATAAATGACAATGAGTAAAATCTAAATTGAATTAAAGATCAAGGAACAAGGAGGTGAGTTTATTTTGAACATCCATGCCAATTCTATACATGCATGCCAGTTCTAAACTTAATCAAATTCAACATGTACTCCAGGCCTTGACAACTGAGCTTCCAAGTCATCATCTGACAAAAGCGACCTCAATTGTTGTCGATAGGGTTCACATTCATAAACTATTTCCGTACTATCATCACCCATATCAAACAAGTCTCTTGGCTTTAGATGAACTGAGGTATACCATCCTTCGTCCATCTTATCCTCCACGTAATACACCAATTGAGCTTCAGAAGCTTGAATATATGGTTTGTAATCTTCGCGTGCACCCGTGTGGATTAAATGAGAAAAACTAACTGACGTGAAACCCAATGCATCCTTTTTGATATATCTAAAATTTGTAGTGTTTGCCCATTGACCTTTAAACAAAGTCACCATAAACTGGCCATAGAAGTTTAGTTCAATAATGTCAACTAACTTCCCATAATATGGCACTAAACCTTCTGATGGCCTGTTGTCACTTGTACTTGCATAGCTTTTAGTTCCAAAGTTACAAAACACATCACTATTTTGCGTTTTCATCCCTTGCTCACGTTGTAAGGTTCGAAATTTATATCCATTCACATTATATTCAGTAAACCTTCTCGCTTGCTGAAGAGGGCCTTGCGCAAGGGCACAAATATCTTCAAAGTGTGCATCACTATTATCATTCATAATCTATTTCAAAGAAAAAACCAACTTTAGTAATAATGCATAATAACAAATTGAAATTCAGAGATATCTCTTCCACTTACACGACGCCTAAACCATTCTACAATGCCTCGATGAACTTCCTTCTCTATCTCATTTGACAACCTCGTCCGACTCCTTATCTTCCTCTTTGTATAAGTTCTAAATTCCCTATAAGAAATGGTTATGTAAGTAAGTCTCTAGAAAATAGATAAATAACATATTTCAATGGGACTTACTCAATGAAGGGTTGTGCTTCTGGACAATTAATCAACACGTGTCGATATGCTTGGAGCAATTCTGTAGGTGTCAAAGTAAAATAGGATGAGCCTCCAATAGGTTTTCCTACGTTGGGAAATAGGGCTGATGCAGAGTCAAAGGGATCATCATCATCAACACGACCCAATCGATTGAATCTCGTCTCAATCGCATTGTCAAAGTACCTTGAACAAAAAGTTAGTATCTCTTCAGAAATCCAACCTTCAGCTATCGAGCCTTCAGGTTGTGCTTTATTACGCACGAAAGACTTCAACTTCCCCAAGAACCTATGATTTTAGAAAGTAAATAGACTTAAAGAACAAGTCATTACTGATAAATGAGTAAATATGTTTGTGTGTGTGTTAGAATTCATAATTGGTTTTACCTTTCTATAGGATACATCCATCGATAATGCACCGGTCCGCCAAGTTTGGCTTCATCAACTAGATGCACTATAAGGTGAATTATAACGGTAAAGAATGATGGTGAAAACAACATTTCCAAATGACACAGTGTAAGAATAATTTGTTCCTTAAGCTTGTCTAGATCAGTGTGAGTCAACACTTTGGCACACAATAGCTTGAAAAACATGCATAAGTCGATCAAAACTGATGCAACTTGGACAGGCAACACGTTTCTAACTGTTAAGGGCAACAATTTCTCCACAAGAATGTGAGAATCATGGCTTTTCAAACCAAAGATCTTCCGTTGAACTGTATCAACACATCTAGAAATGTTGCTTGAGTAACCATCTGGCACAGTAATATTCTTTAGGGTGTTTAGAAAAACATCAATCTCTTCCTTTGCTAGTGTAAACAAAGCAGCGGGGAACTATTTCCCATCATCGGGCGGCCAGAGATTTCTTCTAATACCCATTGCTTGCAAGTCTTTTCAAGCCTCTACGTTATCTTTTCTTTTGTCTTTGTCATTTATCAATGTGAAGATTACATTGTCGCACGCATTCTTCTCAATTTGCATCATATCTAGATTGCGTCGCAACAAGTTAAACTCCCAATATGGAAGCTGAAAGAATATACTTTTCTTTTTCCATTGTTTAGTTTGGTTGTCACTGGTGTTCTTCCCACGAGTTCTCTTTCGACTATCTAATGATTGTGGCTTTTTTCCAAAAGTGACATTTAAATTCTCAAGTTGTCTCAAAATTTCTGAACCTGTCAATTGCTTTGGAGGATTCCTATCCTCAGTTTTTCCATTAAAGCGGGATTGGCCCAATCGAAACTTGTGCCTTCTAGACAAAAATCGACGGTGACCCATGAAACACCATTTTTTACTAAATGGAAGGCGAAGAGGACTTGCATCAAAGTTACAGGATGGGCAAGATAACCCAGTATATGTATTCCATCCAGAAAGTAATCCAAGTCCAGGAAAGTCACTAATGGTCCATAAAAGACATGCTCGCATAATGAACACTTCATTCTTTGAAGCATCAAATGTTTCAACTCCTTTTTCCCACAACTCGCGCAACTCTGCTATAAGAGGTTGCATGTATATATCAATATCATTACCAGGCATACGCTTTCCAGGGATCAGGCTTGAGAGAATAAAGTTTGTTGGCTTCATACACGTCCACGGGGGAGTGTTGTATGGAATAAAAATCAATGGCCAAATACTATAACTGGCACTCATCGATTCAAAGGGATTGAAGCCATCACTTGCTAAGGCCAATCGTACATTTCGAGGATCAGAGGCAAAGTCAGGATACTTTAGATCAAAATTCTTCCAAGCCTTAGAGTCTCTTGGATATCTCATCATTCCATCATTGTTATTATCCTCAGCATGCCAAACCATGCTCTTAGCTGTCTGTGAAGGCATAAACATCCTTTTCAACCTTGGGATCAATGGAAAGTATCGTAAAAATTTTGCAGGCAATTTCTTTCACAACTTTAGAATAGTTGAACCACTAACACTTGCGTTATCCTTACCCCTTTCCTTCCATCTAGATGTCTGGCATATTTTTCATTCTTCTCTACCTTCATCTTCCCCCCAATATAACATACAGTCATTAGGACATGCATGTATCTTAGTGTAATCAAGACCAAGCTTGTTTATGAGCTTCCCTGCCTCATAACTAGATGAGGGGATCTTTGCATGTTCAAAGGCATCATGTAGCAATTCAATGATCATTGACATTACTTTGTCACTAAATTGACACAAGATCTTAATGTGATATAATTTTACTAAGAAAGACAATTTTGAATACTTGGTACAACCATAGTACAACGTTTGCTCGCCATCTCTTAATAAATCATAAAAATCCTTGACCCCAATAGTTGGTCCATGGTGTGAATCCGGTATACCTCCTCTCCCCCCATCTCTATGTTCAGTTGATGGTGGAAAAGGCTCTTCGTTGGCACGCATTCTAGAGAATTCAAATGCATCATTTATCATTGTCTGCATTGGATCTTCATGTGCTATATTTGACATAAGATCTTCATTTACCAAGTTCTCTTGAATTATAGGAGGGCCAACATCAACTTCCCTAGATTCTTTGTCTCCGTGGAAACACCAAAACGTATAACCTTCAGGAAATTGTTTACTTGTCAAGTGGTTCCACACTTCTTTTCGAGTTCTCGGCTTAAAACCACAACTTTTACATGGGCATAGTATTGTACCTGCACTGGAGTGATGTTGAAAGGCAAAATCTAAAAAGCCACGCACTCTTAATTGATACGCTGGTGTATTGCGTGGCAATTTGATCCAAGATTTATCCATCTCTAACTATAAGCATATGCAATCAAATCTTATGAATCAATAACAAAAATTTCTAAATATGCATAAATTAATATAGCAACATAGTCTTTTATAAGTTGTGATCATCAATAAATGTTCAATTTCATTTTATCAAAGTTTATTGTTCCATTTAGGAAGAGGTTTTGGGAGAGTTTTTAAGATTAGTGGTTCAGCCACAAGAAGACTTTGTCTTCTACATTACCCTAGTCTTTCTCTGTCTGTCACACTGAGTTAATAGGAAGGACCCACTCTCACTCTCACCATTGCCGACAATTAATATTTATTTGGCTGCTGCTAAGGTGGATGACTGATATGAGAAGAGAATTACAAGGGAAATGGTGTGTGTGAACTGTGAAGGATTCATGTTTTAATTAAGTATCAAATTTTGTTATCATTCTAGCTAGCTTGAACTGGGAATTGTTTCTTTCAGAAATATACATATACAATTATCGTCTTGCATGTGCGACATAATAATATATCACTTATGCTTTTTCTTTTTTATTTCTAAACAAACTCGTCTTACTTATATTAATTTGTTATGAAGTAATAAAGTCTAGCTTGTCTTATGCTACACTCCTTAGTTATTATATATACGAAGTCCTTTTCTAAGTTCTCATCATCAGGCAATTTTCAATTTAATTTGACCAAAGTTTACCGTCACATTGGTTATCTTCTTCACTAGTTCACAATGTGTTTAATGAAAAACTAAGAAACATTAAGCACAAATGAACCAAACTCATTATGAACAAATTAAGGCAATCCAAACACAAACTAATTGGATTAGATTTACTATTTCTGTACAGACCTTATACCAAAACCTTCACTACTACTTATTATTAGCATTTTAAGATTGGCATAGGCTTGATTTGTATATTAACTTGGAAGATACTTTCTTGTTCAGAAACATATAAACGAATCCATTATGAAGAGAACGAGAGCTTCTGGTCTAGAAAACTGTATTCTGTTATTCTCAAATCAACTAACTAATTAGTCAATCAATACAGGTAGTTATACATTTTGTGTTCAACTAGGAGTTATTGTAACTGAAAATGAGAATGAATAACTAGCTATTTTGCTATCTAAGAAGCAAAACTTGAGAATGTAGATACGGGAACAGAAGTAAAACAGAAAGGAAAATACGAGCTAACTAGTAATGTACAAAGCTGACTAGGCATGACTCAAGTTGCTGAGTGTGCAGTTTGACTTTCAACATAAGATGCTCCTATAGCATTCTTCATATTAACATATTTTCCCATCTTGAACTACGGACACATCACAAAGATTTAATGAAAATTGCTCACTGTATCTTATAAATATTGTTTCAGTTCCAACTCCAACTATAACTGAGCTCCCAGTTTGTTGCATCAAAGATGAAAGCTAGAATACAAAAAGGAAAGATAAACAAAATAATAGTGTAATTAATATTATTCCACCTTCAGTTCAAGGTTAAGAATGGTTAAGACACTACTGCATCTGGTTTAGAATGGTATCGACCTTTTGTTTTTGTTAAACAAAATAATAGTGTAATTAATATTATTCCAAAGAAACTTTTGTTCTTATACACCCTATACAGTAATCTAATTTAGCAAGAGCAAACATGTTAACTACTACACTAGTGTCTTTCCTAAAAAAAACTAATACACTAGTTAAGGCTAAGCTGAAAGCATGAAACAATGAAAATTGAAAGAAAGCAGTTCTAGCTAAACCATACTCTATCAAGTAATACCATGGCATGCTAGGAATGACCTAAATCATGATTACGTCCTAAATTATAAAGATTGAAGTGATATACCAGATAAAATTATCCTAAATTATGAAATCACACTATATGGAAAAGTCAAATTGTCATAAGGCTAGTTAATTGATAGAATTGGAAACATACCAAACGATAACCTCCACTAAATCCAGAAGAGCGTTTCTGTTCCTCACGAAATCTTGATGGTCTGTCATCGGAATACAATTCGTTTTGTCCCTCGGGATCTGCGGAACTTTTTTCCCTGCGATTTGGCAAGCCAAAATCCATGTAAAACACAAAGCCAATGAAAAAGATGAAGAACGCAACAGCGATTAATTTCTTTAAAGAAGATGAAGAAGAAATAGTATATGGCAAGGTTTATAAAAGAATGAAATGGAGAGGGGGAAAGAGACGGAGATAGAGGGAGAGAGAGTTACCGATGGTGAAGAACCAAAGCTGGGAAAGAATCTGAGTTGCTTTTAGGGTTTGGTTGATTTGGGAGAACAAAAGGAAGATGGGTTTATTTTGGGAGCCGGCCAGTATGCGGGAAGTTATCACTAGAAAAAATTAGAATTTACGGGAAATGAAATTGAGAGGCGCGAGTTAGGAGATTGCCGACAGTTGCTTTCCGGCAGTTATTGACTGACAGTAAATTTCGGTTTTGAAACCCAAAACCCCTACTTTAGCGTCAGTCGTAGGCACGTGATGCCAATTAAATTTCCTTTGTGCTGGCCCCAGAGTCCTTCTTGACTTTCCCTATGCCCGACGCCGGAGCTGGATTGCAAGTCTCTGCGGCATCGGCCTCCTCGTAGTCAATATAGTGTTGTGCTCGTCTCAAAAATTCATCCAGGGTTCTTGGCTTACGTAGCCCAACAGTGATCTAGAAGAGGCTTCCCTTTTGAAGTCTGTGTCTCATGAACAGAACCCTGATGTCGTCGGAAAGTTGGTGCACTTTGTCAGCTATTTGGTTATACCGTTCAATGTAGTCTCTCAGAGATTCCTTTTCCCCCTGCCGGATCCCCTGGAGGACATCTTCGGATTTGGGCTTCACCCTGGAGGCGGTTAAGCGTGACGAGAACAGCTTCGTGAACTGCTTCCAGCCCGAGATTGACCCCGAAGGCAAGTCACGGTACCATTTGAGGGGACATTTGCTTAGTGAAAGGGGGAACAGCTTGCACCGGGCATAATTCGAGGCATCACGGTAATCCAGCATCAAGTCAAAAGTGTCCACGTGCTCGTTCGGGTCTCCCCTTCCGTCGTACACGTTTAGCCTTGGAGGTTTCTTGAGAGATTTCGGGATCCGGCATTGTGCGATCTCGAGGGTGAACGGACTGGCCCGGGATCCCCTGTCTTTCTTCGACTTACCTTTACCGATCCCTTTTTTGCGGGGAGAAGTGTCCCGTGATGAAGAGGAGGAGTTAGAGGATGGACTGTCCGAGTCGCCGGGGGATTCTGACCTCGGCGGTGATGGCGGAGTTGGAGGTTTGCCACATTGTTTCTTCTTGTGGACCGGTGGGGAGAAGTCGCTCGAATTGTTGTCCCGTGGGGGTGACGTGCGACGTCTCCGAGATACCACAGTCTGAGGTGGGGACTAGGGAAGCCGATCCACGGACTCGGGTTGAGCCGCGGTAGCCCTGGCGATGGCAGCCATCTCTAGCTGCATTAAGCCTTGGCTGCGCCGTTCCAGTACATCGAGGAGTTGGCTTACGACTTGGAGCTACGCCGGGATGGCGTTGATCTGCGGAACTGGGAGGGGCGGTGGAAGCCGGCTTGAGCTGGGAATTACCGGGACTTCCTCAGGTATGGTTTGCACGTGACCTTCAGGAGTATCTTGAGGATGAATCCCGGAGTTCACGTTCAGGAGGCGGGATTGAGATCGAGTGGGTGGTCGTCCTCACAGAGCCATGGGTAGTTGAGTATGAATTCGGATTGGAGCGATTGGTCTCCCACTGTGGTCGCCAATGTTCGGTACCGGAGTACAAGTTGTTACCTCGAATGGATTCGCACCCCGAGGAAGGAAAGATGACTTCGGGTGAGTGAAACTGGATCTCGGATTGGCCGAGGTGTGCTTCTCCCGTTCTTCGGGTGGGGTACCTACAAGCACTCCGATGCCTAAGTCAGCAAGGGAAGTGAAGAGGTACTAGAGACGGGAATAGAAAGCGTAACTAGAAATGGTGAGCGAGTCCTGTATTTATAGACCACGACCCCGTGTCCGTACCGTTGGATTAAACGAATGGGTTTGGTTTATCAAATGCAGGCACGCGCGCGGTGAGGCGCGGTACTGGGCCAAGCCCAAGTGCCACAGGTTTGGCCCAGTCCGGAACAGTTTTCATGCAAGAGGTCTAACTTAGATGGATTGGAGCCTTGAATGGCTAGTGATTCATCGAAAAGATCATTAAATTGGATACTATTCCTAACATAGTTTCTTCATAAAAAAATTACATTTGGGAAACTTCACAAACCCTATTTTTGTATTATATAATTTTTTATACCAGAAATTTGACAAAACCATTTTTCTGGTATATAATTTTGTATACCAAAATTTACAGTTTTTGAAATTTCTGATAGACAAAATTATATACTTTTTTTTGACAAGAAGCATCTAGGGCAATTTTTTAATAATCAAAGTGGCAATACATGAAGGAGCATCAAAGTAATCCTGAAGAATACCTGACAATAAAGCCACCCCCGCAAGAGAATGAGCAACCTTCTTAGCATTCCTCCTAGCAAACTCGACATGAGAGTTACGATTAAAAAAAGTAAAAAGATCCTTACAAGTAGAAATTAAAGACCCAAATTCAACAATAGAAGGACGATTGGAATTAAAAGCATCAACCACAGACTTGGCATCAAGTTCGAATATAACATCATTATAGTTCAACTCAGGGACCCAATGAATGGCTAGATATAGCCCCATTGTTTCTCCTAGAAGGACATCCATATGGGGAGAGAACCAATGCGTTCTAGCAGCTATAAAATTATCTCTGTCGTCCCGCAAACTAATACCCATGTCGACCTTATTTTCAGCCGTGGAGAAGGACGCGTCGACATTGCACTTCACAAAACCACGGGGCGGCTTCACCCATGAGTCTGTAGCTTGAGCACAGTTAATGATGAGATCCTAATTGCGTTAAGCATGTGGAAAGAAACGTATAGAGATATTAGTATTTCATTGACTACAAGACTTAATGGCTTTTGCCAATTTTGAGTCCAAGTAACTATCTTGCATTATCATTGGCTGGAGAATTCCTCTCAACTGATGCAACAAAGGTCTACACGTAGAAAAGTTGAAGGAAAATCTCGTGAAGAGTATATTAGTACAATATCATAAAGAATAAATTAGTGCAATTTATTTCCATTTTTAGTACTTTATTTTAGGATTATATCCAAGACTTTAATTTCATTTAATTGTCTTCTTTATTTTAGGATTAGAGTCAATGACTTTAATGCCAATTAGTTATTTCCATTAAAATTAGGATTTGATATTTATTAGTATATTTTAATTTCTAGGGTTTTATTAAGTCAATAGGACCTAAGGTTCTCTATATATTGTAGTGCATTTTATGAAATAAACAAGTTGAATTTTGAGTAAAAATTTAGAGACGTGTCTCTATGGTTCTCTGAGCCGTTCTTGGAGCTTATTGGCTTGCCGTGGCGCTCATCCCGACTTATCAACCGGAACCTCCATAGCCGGTTGTGGCGTCTCCTTGACTTATCGATCGGTCTTCCATCCCCGCTCGTGGTGTCTCCATCACTTCCACCTTCATCACTTCCACAAGGTCATACACCAAGCTATCTCCACAATAGCAGTAACTGAAGCCAACACCTGAAAGAAAATCGTGCTAAAATTATCAGAGGCAGCGGCAGCTGCGATAACATGTTGTTCCAAACCGAGCTAACTCCAACAGGACACAACCTTATTACAATAGATTAAAAGATGTGTAGTTGTCTCTAATGAATCACGGCACCACGGGCATTCATCTTCAATATCTACATGCTGCTGCACCAGATTATGCCTAGTAGGAAGGGTATCTCTTCAATGACGCCACAGGAAGTGCTTCACTTTAGGGGGGGACTTTTAACTTCCACAACGTTCTCCAATCACCATCTGCCCGTAAATGAGATGTTTCTAGTACTATCTCCATAAGCAAATGGTAAGCACTTCGAACGCTATAGATACCTGAGGAATCTGGCCACCTAATGTGTTTATCTTCATCAATAACTTCAATAAGGGGCGTATGTAAAACTGAACCTGCAATGTTGGGGGGAAACAGATAATTGATTTCATCAGCATTCCAAGCTTTGTGTACCACCGGCATCAACTAAGAAAAGGATTGAAATGATTTGAATTTGATTCCTAAATAGAAATCCTATTCATCGTCCACTTATCACGAAAAACACTAATATTAGAGCCATCACCAATCATCCAACGATAACCCTCACTTAGAACCAAGCGAGCTTCATATATGCTTCGCCAAATAAAGCTTGAATTATTTCCTCTACCATCTTGCATAAAATCACACCTAGGAATGTACATTGCCTTATATAATACACGAGAGTCAGGATTATTCATCAACCTGGAACCCTGCTTACCTAACAAAGCCACATTGAAAACATATATATTACGAAAACCTAAACCACCATAATCCTTGGGCATACACAATTTATCCCACAAGCGCCACCGGATGCCTCTTCTATGCTCCCCACTACCACCCCACCAAAAGCCATTAATCAAACTTTGAATCTCATCTTCAAGAGAGGAAGGCAGGAGAAATAAACTCATGAAATATGTTGGAATTGACTGAAGAACTGACATGATCATAACCTCCTTTCCGGCCTTCGATAAAGACCTCCCGCCCCAAGAATTAATCTTCTTCCAGATTCTATCTTTGATGAACTTAAACAAAGATTTCTTACTACGACCAATTATAGACGGTAACCCCAAACAGAGACCTGTAACAAGACACACATTAACAATAAGAGCTTGATGAATAAGAGAAGTCAGTCCCATGAATATCACCTCTAGCCTCAGCCTGATGAATAAGAGAAGTCAGTCCCAGAGAGCATAGAATACACAAATATGGAGATAACGGATCACCTTGCCTAAGTCCTCTACCCAGAACAATAGGCCCAATAGATTCATTATTAACCAACACAAAATAAGACACAAATTCAATGCACATTTTAATCCAACCAACCCACGTATCATGAAAACCCAATTTCTGAATAACTAGTAATAGGTAATTCCAGTCAACTCTATCATATGCTTTACACATGTCAATTTTAAGTGCAACCTCACCTTGTTTTCCTTTACGTTCATTTTTCAAATAATGAATACTTCAAAAGCAATCATTGCATTATCTAAAATAGAACGATAACGAACAAAGGCAGATTGTTCAATAGAAATGCACTTACTTAAAACAACCTTAAGGCGATTAGTTAGTACATTGCATAGAGAGATAGGCCGCCAATCCAACATAGACTCCGGGTTGTCCTTCTTAAGGATAAGAGAAATATTAGAATCATAGAGAGAGGTAACACTACACCAGACTCCAACCAAGAGCAACAAGCCGAAACTACATCATCCCCAAAATCTTCCCAGAACCGCTTGTAGAAACCGGGGTTAAAACCATCTGGGCCAAGAGCTTTATCAGAATTTATCTACATAAGGGCCCATCTGAACTCCTCCTTCTCAAACGGTTTAATCAACTCCACTTTATTAGCATCAAAGATACAGAGGTTAAGGTTATCAATAATTGGCGCATAGACACCATCCTTCACCGCAAAGAGTTCTTGGAAATAACTAACGACCACACTCTTCACATGAGGCTGGCCTTCAACAAAAGATCCATCATTCCTTCTTAGCCTCAACACACCGTTCACCTTAGACCTGCAAGTAGCCGAAGTATGAAATTTTTTTGTGTTAAGATCGCCATCCTTCAGCCGACACTTCTTTTGTTTCCAAAAGATTTCCTCTTTCAATATCAAACCACTCAACTCCCGGAAGATCTTATTGTAGAGCTGGGAACCAGAGGGATCCCTTCTATGCCGAGTGTTCTCCATTTTCTGACGACATACATTAATAGCATCCCAAAATTTCACTTTGATACTTCGGCCCCAAGGGGTAAGAACTGAGGCACAACTCCGAAATCTAGTCAACACATCCTGGTCCCCAATCTTATACCAACCTCCGTGAACTACATGAGACAAACCTGACTCATTCAACCAAACATTCTCAAACTTAAATTCCCTACCGCGCCTATCCTCCTTACGAGGAGAACGCACAAGCAAGAGAGGGGAGTGATCTGATTTCGGGAATATAAGATTCAATAGTTGGACATTATGGAAACAAATAAAACCAGTTTCTAGTAGCAAAGGCTTTATCTAGGCGTTGCTCCACAACATTTGGGGTTCCCACCCAAAATCTCCAAGTAAAAGGATAACCAGTCATATTAATATTAATTAATTGTGCATTAACAATAACATTTTGAAATCCCCTCATAAGGTAAGGAGGGTGATCACACCTCCCCCATTTATCACTCGGAGATAACAAATCATCGAAGTCACCCAGAATATAGCAAAAGAGTTGAGATAAACCAGCCAATTGTCTTATTAGAGCCCATGACTCCCGACGCTGAGCTCTATTAGCAAAACCATAATACGCAGTGAGCCGCCAAATGCCAAACTGCTCCTCATCAATAAGCAAATCGACGATATGCCTAGAATAACCCGTAATAGTAAGATTCATAGAATTCATCCAAAGGACCGCAATACCACTACTTCTCCCCACACGATCAACAACCAAACAATTATCAAGACCAACCGACCTACGAGCAGACTCCATAGCATGAGACGTAGCAATAGTTTCTAAATTAAAAACAATCTCCGGTCTATGACTCCAGATTAGGTCCCTCAATAAAGGAACCGCCGACGAGTGACCCAGGCCTCGACAGTTTCAACTCAAGATACTTTTTGTCCGGGCAAGCCTGATTGCCCGGACCTACCGATAAAAAATGCATCGTTGTATTAATACCATTACCATCAACATTCATGTTATTATCCATACTTGTTCTACCACGTTTCCTATGAGTCACTTCAGCTTCGTCCAAAGACGCACCCGGAGCCGAAGCTTCACCTTGAGTGAGTAGAGAAGTCTGTGCAGCACGTTGAGCCCGTAGAGCCATGCGTGGGATGCGTGCTGCTTACTCGCGCGACACAGAGTCCATAAAACACACAACATTATTAACCTAAGTCATTGTAGAGGAAGAGGGCCCTTCATACGTCACAGGCGACACCCCACACGTGGGACCAATGCATGATTAACCTGATCACCGTTCCCACCATCAGCTCCAACATTCACAGAATTATCCCTCCGCACTCCAATCCCATCTCCAGCAACATCATTGCATCCCATATAACCAGCATCAACATTAACGCTGTTATTTCCTTCCTCCCTCAACCACCGGCAAGTATTTGAAGAGCTCAGGCGACGCCGCTCTACACGTAAGTCAACACTCTATCCCCGACTACCATCATCAACCCCCAAATCGAATAACTTCTCAAAAGGAGTATCAGAATGACCCAGAAGACCACAAAAGAAACAAAATACAATGAGCCTTTCATACTTAAAACGCACCTGCGAGACGATTCCATTAGAAAGTCCAATCTTCTTTCCTCTTTTCAACGGTTTCCTAACATCAAGCTTTACTTTTACCCTAATAAAAGACTTCCAAAAATCAGAACTTTTCTTAGCGCCATGCGCTACAAACTCGCCGATGAAATTACCTAATGCAATACCAACCTCTTTTGTGATATAACCCGTCGGTATATCATGAATTTGGACCCATAAGATAGAATCAAATATAGGTATAGACGGGGGAATCTCACCTACTGAAAAAATGATTTTTGTAAACTTTCCGTAAATCATATATTTTCAGAAAAATATATTTCGAAAAAATATATTTTTGTGTTTTTGGATTAAACATATTGGAAAAAAAGTAAAATTTTGTATTTCAGAAATTACTTAAAATTTACTCTAAAAAAATTGTCAAAATTAGTGAGGGTAAAGTGGGGCTAAAATATTTTTTCGGGGTATTTGGGGAGTGGGGTTATGAAATCCAAGATCCTATTCCTTCCAAATACAGTTCAATCGAACCAAACTGTCTTAATAGTTCGGTGCGGCAGTTCGACTTCGAACTGAACTGTTTAAATTTTGAACTTCTCATTCGAGTTGTTGGGCCCGAATTGTTAAACCCGAACTGCCCGAACCGTTATCCAAACTGCCAAAAAATTGTTCTTTTAGAGGAAAAAACTGAACTGAAATGTCTTTTTAAAAACTCAAATGCAGTAATTTTAAAAAACAACAATTCACAAACTAATCATATCTAATAGCTACAACAATAAGTTACAATTGGGGCCGTTTGGATAGAGCTTATTTTGAGCTTATAGAAAACAACTTATACAAAAAAAATAAGCTTTTATGTATTATTCATAGGCTTGTCAATGTAGTTTATGGAAAAACAACTTATGGAGATATAACTTTTGTTAGTGAGAATTTATGGGTTAACATGAAAACTTATTTATTTCCACAAGTTGTTTTCCATAAGCTTAAAAATAAGCTCATCCAAACAGACCGTTGGTGATCTAAAAGCTTACCGACAGCAACAAGAGTACAAGATAATGCAAATCATGATACCATTGAAGTGTGCATTAATTAAAAAAACAATAGTTTACAAATTACAATTAATGCTAGAAATGGATCTATGATCTGAATTCTATCAATGATCTTACAGCCGGAGAGGACTAATGGTTTTGACAGTTCCAGTCCATATATATGCTTCTTATCGTCATTTCATGAATTTTCATTTCCTTTGATAGTGTCTATTTTGGAATTTAGCAGTAAGAAAGCTTAGTAATTTTATATGAAAAATCTACATTTGAAAAAGACAGTACTCACAAATTTCCTGCGATATGGAAGCCTTAGAATGCAATTTTTTTAAGCGCAGTTCAGTTTTTTTTAAGAACAGGTTTTTTGTAGTTTGGATAACAATTTGGGCTCAATAATTCGAGAAAAAAGTTCAAAAATTTAAATAGTTTGGTTCAAACTCGAACTGCCGAACCGAACTATTAAAACAATTCGGTTCGGTCCAACTGCTAAGATAGTTCTGTTCGGTTCAATTGAACTGTTTGAACAGTTCAATTCTAATCTATTAGTAAAAGTTCAGTTAATTTTGGTTAAGTTCAGTTAATTTTGGTTCAGTTCGGTTTGGCAGTTAAGTGCAGTGTGTTGATCTTCTTGAATGATTGCTCGCTCCGTAATGGTAGGCTTACCCTGCAACAAATGATTGACAGAGCAAGTCAAGGTGAAGGCAATACTTATTTTTTCTTCATGCTAGTGCTGCATAGAGTATCATTTAGCTTATACTTTTGTTTTTAGAAAATGTAAACTTCACACAACTTTGCTAATCTTGTTTACAAGAGTTGTGTAATCTACCACCTAAATCATATGTGCTTTAATACTTCAATCATAACCAATTTTGGAATTAGGTGTGGCGACTGAATGACCTATAAAAGTATAAAAAAAACGTCTCTGGAGAGTGCTTACTTGGTTGCAGGGGAAGGTAATAGTCAGGAAATTACAAGGTCATTCTAAATTATGCTAAAGAAAGAGATCCTACTGAACCTTTAACTCAACAATATACTCAATTAAATCAAACATATATTTGTCTCTCAATAATATGTTGAGAGTACTGAAATGAAACATAGTTGAGAGCTCATGTTAAAAAATAGGTTTAAATAGCTTTTACCCACCTGCAAATATCACAAGAATCCATATATCCCCCTGCAAAAAAAAAAAGTTTTAAAATGAACCTTGCAAAATACAAAACGTTACTACTTATATTTTAATAACCACCCGCAAGCTGGACAGTGTTCACAACACTTTCAGCTTGAGATAAGCAATACAAAGATACAAAGATAATATAAAAGTAAAGAAATAAAGAACAATCTTCAAATTGGTAGTAGTTGAGGTGCATAGCTCTTAGAAGTCTTCGACCAACTATCTGGCCCCTTCAAGCTTCTTCCAGCGTCTCCACAACATTCACTCCAAAGGAATCAACAAACTCCACTCTTAGGCATAACCATCCAAGTGTCAAAGAAGTCAACCAAAGCTTAACCATCGAATAGAAACAACAACTCAAGGTTTATCCACTCGGAGGAAGCAGTAAACCAACACTTAACCATCAAGCAAAAGCCACAACTCAAGGTTTAATCACTTGAAGGAAGCAAAATGCTTAACCACCATAGGGCAGAAGCAAACATCAACAAGGCCATAGGGCAAAAGGCTTAGCCACCAAACAGAAACTATACCTCAAAGTTTAACCATTTGGCAGAAGCACAACAACGCTTAACCATCAAGAGTACTCAATCACTGAAGACAAAAGCAAAATCCCAATGCTTAACCATTTATAGCAGACGCATCGTGCTTAACCACCATAAACGGAAGCTAAAATCAAGCCAATAAGGCTAATGAAATTAACAAACAAATTCGAATAACTAGTTCCAAATATTAGCAAGAACAGCCGGGCCTTCAACATCTTGGATAAAATGAGGCTGAAACAACAAAACCGCCTTGCATCACACACCACCTGATTAGAATTAGCTAAATGCTAGCAAGGAACTTGATCCACTCCTTGAAGCTTCAAGCAAAAATCGAAAACTATATTTTTAGAAAAGCAAAAACCCTCTACGTCTGGAAGCAAAACAGCCTTGTAGATCACAACCAAGAAAGCTTTCAAATCCAACAGTGCAGCAACACCTCACCAAGGAGTAGCACACCTGCAAAGGATAAAAAAATCCAGAACAACAGTATTTGATGTTTTAAGAGTGATAATGCCTCTGACTGAGAATCATCACCACCCAAATCATTTTGAAAGTGATAAAGATCCTCTTCACTAATTTCCAAAAGGGAATCCACAACAGCACATAATCCCAATGATTTATCTTAAAAGAACTCAGAAAATTGCACAACAACATCGAGCCAATAAGAAAATTTATCTTCAAAGAACTCAGAAAATTGCACAATGATTTATGAATACTGACTATACCCACAAAATGTAACATGGAAGATTTTCAGTTGTTATCTAGATAAAACCTGAACATTGCTGATCAGCATTACCAACTTCTTCGACCATGTATCTATCCTGACAAAACCTTAATCTGTATTAACTTTTCAGCACTGAAATTGCAATTCGTTTTCAAGCTTCAACAACTCAGCAGCAGCCACACGAAGATTCTTAATTGACCACATAATAGGAAATGACACAATCATGGCCATAAGATCCACTCTCATCAATAACAACCTGAGCAACGTCAGCAACAATCTGAAGCGGAATCATAATCATAAGAACCTTCTTTTACGTATCTTGAAGGAAGGGTTTGAAAAAAAAACAACCAGTACGAATCAAAACATAAGCGTGAATAAGATCAGAGTTGATTTCTCTCAGTAACCAGTTATTACTTTCTCTGATCAGATGCGATGTGATCATCTCTGGTTTAAGCGAAAGCGAAGGCAGAAAACACGATCACAAAGACGATGATGACTCCGCGTCAAAGACACAAGAAACGCATAAATAGCAAACCAAAATCAAGAATCGATTTGGGGAAGATGAAGAAAAATCAGCGAAAACAAATAATCTCCAGGGCTCGGACCTCCTTCGCCTTAACCACCGCAAGCTGAGTCTGAATCTCCTCTGCCTCTTTTGCCTCAGCTTGACCCAATTGCAGCTGAAGCTCGAGCCCGACAATTTGTTCCTCTACCTAACCAAGAGAGATTATAGAAACACCAAGCAAACGATTTTCTTCTATAAGCTCTGGTATCCTGACATCCCGGCAGTACTCCATCTTGTCAGTCCGATCTAGGAGATCCCCCTCCAACTCACAGTTAATAGCCTCGGCCCTATCCAACCGCCTAGAAAGTTTCAGAACTTTCGGGTCCGACTCCAACTCCTCCAGCTCCTGGAACAACATTAGGGCAGTCTCGGCTACCCTAACACAGGCCTCCAGGTCAACATCGGAAGGCACCTCGGAAGGAAGTTCTGCTGCGACCTCAGCAGGAAAAGCCAGTTGCTGAACACCGTCTATATTGTTTCTTTTAGGAGCGGGAAAGATTCCCATGTGTTAGCGTGTAATTTCGACAGGCTAAATTAAATGCAGTCAACAGGGTTTGACTTTGGTTTTCTCAGAAGAAGGTGTTGGTTTCGACACAGAAGAGTTGTATCAAAAGGAAAATTCGACAAAGCCTTAGACTTAACAAAAGTTGAACGGTGATATTTCGACAAGAAGAAGGCTGGGATTCAATAGCAGGTCAAAATCAAGTGCTCGCCGTCGAAGTTCTGGCAGTTATCCTAGTCGAAGGCCGAAGCAGTTTTCTTTTTTTTTTTTAAATTCTCTGTACAGTTAGTTGGTTATGTTTTTTCCCTCTTTGTATAAATAGTAGTTTTTCATAGGAAAAACGGGTCACAAACTCATTACAGAATTCTCACGCTCTAACTTCCAACACATTACAGAGAAAACGAGTCAGACAAGGATGTATGATCTGTGAACCAACTCTCTTTTCAATTAATGCATTTTAATTTGCTTTCTTTATTGCTTTTCTGCAATTTTTTCTTTGTTTTTCACTTCGTCCGTATCTGAAAAAATTCGACGGTTTCGTGTGAAACTGGCAGTTATCTTCATTCTTTTCTTTGAAAACCGCAAGAACACGCATAATTCTGGAAGAAACTTTAACACAAATGGTCTTAGGATTTACTAGTTGATCCTGCAAACAGAAGCAATTTCAAACTAGCGGTGTTTACCAAAAACCACGGTAAACAAATTGGCACGCCCAATGGGACCTTTGTGCTAATTTGAAAGTTTTTTTCGTCGAAATCTTAAACTTTGTGTTTATCTGTGCATGCAATTAAGGAGTGGTAAACATCTTACAGAGATGGCACACTCTAGTACAAGTAATGCTTCTGCATCAAATGCACAAAGCACACAAGAACAAACTACAGTTAGTGACATTAACGCTCCAAATGTCGCAGGCATAACCTTTGCTATGCCATCTTCGACAACAATGGGAGTAACTGCTATAACTTCTCCCATAATTACCCCTGTGTCAATGATGACCACTGCAGCATTAACGAATGTTAATACAATGGCTTCTGTGCCACCAATAGTGGGACCAACGAGTCCTTTGATGGCAAATCCAATGGTTGGAAACTTGCCATTTACTATGAGTGGTAGACCATACCCATATGGCATGCCAACGGCTTTGATGACGGGCCTTCAGACAAATTCGTCTACTTTTGCAGAAAATGCAATCGTAGGCTATTCCCCTACTCATAGTTCATTAGAAGGTATTTTTAGTCGAAATGCCCAACCCAATTTGACTACAACATCTTTGTTGGCATTGAGGCAACAAATGGATGATAGCAATCATGATATGGTCAATATGTTAACACAACAAACTGGTACAGTGTTTAATCCGTCGATACAGAACACTAATAGCAGTTACCAAATGTTAGCAGCGCAAATGGGCAGAATTGTTGATTTCTTTGGTACTCCACCAGTCCATAACCAGCAAATTCCCCAAATTCAGAATGTTAGGCCTGTCGAAGTACCTGTTGAAAGGCCTAACAAACCAATACCTATAAATCAGGGAAATCAAGGACAACAACAGGTTGTCGAAGAGCCTATGAGGGTAGAGGCAATCCTTGAAGTTGTGTTAGTAAATAGAAACCAAAATGCAGATGAAGTGGTCAAACAAATGCAACCAAACTATTTTGGAGCACAAAATAATCTGGCTAATATGGCCTTAACTTAGGTTTACATAGGCCTAATTTTGTGTCGCCTTTGTCGGAATACACCTTACAAACGGAGTTGCCTAGGGGATGGAAAATCCCTAAGTTCACAAAATTTGCTGGAGAAACCAGTGAATCTACTGTCGAACACGTGGCTCGCTATTTGACTGAGGCTGGTGATGTTGCACATAACGAGAATTTAAGAATGAAATACTTTCAAAATTCTTTAACTAAGAATGCGTTTACATGGTTCACCACCCTGCCTCCTAATTCCATATTTAATTGGAGTCAGTTAGAGAAGGCCTTTCACGAACAATTCTATATGGGCCAATGTAAGATTAGTCTTAAGGAATTGGCTAGCGTTCGACGCGAGGGGGCAGAATCTATTGATGATTATCCCAATAGATTTAGACTTCTCAAAGCAAGATGCTTTACTCAGGTTCCTGAACACGAGTTGGTCGAAATGGCTGCTGGTGGTCTAGATTACACTATAAGAAAGAAACTAGATACACCGCATTTAAGAAATATGGCATAATTGGCTGATAGAGTTCGACAAGTCGAAAGACTCAAAGCCGAAAAAGCCAGAACAGGTAGATTCCAAAGTATGAAAGAAAAGGTTGCTTATGTCGAAGCTAATGACAGCGACCAAGAATACGACATATCTTATGAAGATGTCGGAGAAGAGGTTAACATTGCAGAACTAAAACCAGGACCTCCTTATACTTGCAAATTGTTGAAACCTTCTAATGGGAAAAATCCTGTTGAGCCTAAGAATGATAAATTTGTTGCAAAAACTTATACTTATGATGTTTCCTAATGTGATGAAATATTTGATCTGTTAGTGGCTGATGGTCAAATTTTAGTGCCTAAAGGCCTGAAAATTCCACCACTGGAACAGCGACAGAAAAGAGGTTTTTGTAAATTTCATGGTTTCTTGGGTCATAACACTTCTCGTTGTGTTATTTTTAGGGATTTGGTACAGAACGCCATCAATGAGGGAAGGCTGAAATTTGGTGACAAATCTAAGCCACCAATGAAGATTGATGCAGATCCTTTGCCAACAGCTGATGCATTGCTTGTTGAAGTCGGTCTCAATGTGGTTGAGGTCACAGAGGTTGTTGCTGAAAATGCTAAGGTAGAGAAAGCTGTCGACAAGGTTGATGTCGAAATGGTCACTGAAGACCAGTACGCTGAAAAAATGAAGATAGTTTATCCAAGGGCTGAAGAAGAATTGATTGATTTTCTCAATCGCTGCAAAATCAACAATTCTGAAGTTATGCTTTGTCCAAGGTGTAGTTTTGTCTTCGACAAAGAGGCTGCCAAAAATCTGGAGGGATTTAAGCCTCAACTGAAACGTAAAGGAAAGTGGGTCGACAAAAGACCAAAGTTCAGCTACAATATTAGAGGTATTCAATATAAAGCCACTTCGACAAGCAATCCTCAAAAGGAACAGATCAAAACTTATGTTCCTCCAGCAAAGTCTCTTGTCGAGAAATGTGTGCACTCTGGTGGAAAAAGTACTGGATATTATCCAGTATATTATGCTGGAAAGAATGTTGGAAATCGACAGAAACCAGCAAAATTGGTTAAGGGCAGCACTAGTGCAACTAGCAAAAACAAGGCATTGGAGTCTAATAAATATGCCTATAATAATAACTACAAAGGGAAGAACCCTATGACAAGAACTCAGTGGCGTAGATATCAACGCCAGAAAAAGGTTGCTACTGCAGACAAGGTGGAAAATTCCAACAAAGAGAAAGGTAAACAAATACCATCAAAATCTCTTGAAATGGCTAGAAAGCCAGCTACTGAGAGGATATTTCCATCACTTTCAGTGATCAAAGAGGGTCTCAAGTTAGACGAAGAAATCGGCTCGGATTTCGCTGATTTTGGGTCAGAATTTGACGTCTTGTGTGGTGTAGTGTCAATTCTCCCAATTGAGTATGATGTGGTTTCTGAAGTGAATGATGTCGAAGAAGATTTCGACGAAGAAACCACTTACAAACCAATTTGTTACTATGTGCTGAAAAATGGTTGCGTTGAAGAGCATTGAAAAACTAGACTGTGGAATGATGAACCATCTCAAACCTTTGTATATCCAAGCAAAGGTGAACAATATTGGCATCAATAAAATTCTGGTTGACGGTGGTGCTACTGTAAACCTGATGCCACAACATATGTTGAAAAGAATTGGAATGTGTGAGACTGACTTGAAAACACACAATGTAATTCTTACCAACTATGAAGGCAAAAGTGGCCACTCACTTGGAGCCATTGAAGTTGATTTTGCTGTTGGAAGCATCAGGAGACCAACGATTTTCATGGTAATTTCAACAAAGGTAAATTACAACATGCTGCTGGGAAGAGAATGGATCCATGGTGTGGGAGCAATACCTTCGACAGTTCACCAGAGGCTCATCATTTGGAGAGAAGATGGTGTAGCCGACGCGAGAATGTGCGCTCGCAGGCTTTGTAAGGTTCTTTTTCTTCTTAGCCTTTTCTGGAGCTTTCTCTTGTGGCTTGTCGTTCTTTCTTGTCTGCTTTTCGACAGGTTTTGATTGAGTGGGTTTGGAGGCAGTCTTTAGAATCCTTTCTGGACTCTCATCAGACTAAAAGAATTCAACACACATGTTAGTAGAAAACAAAGGAGTGTACAAGCGTCGAAAAGAGGTTATGAGAGTTTTCAAACCTTTCGACCTCTGATTCGTCGCTCACAATCATCTGTCTAGTCCTTTTCTTCTTCTTTGGAGGAGTAGCAGTAGCTGAACTATTTGATCTTTTCTTACTCTATAAAATGAGAGATTTGATAAGTATTGAGTTCAATAATTCAATTTAAAAGAGGAATAATGAAATGTTTACCTCTGTTTTCTTTGATTGGAGTGGTTTGTCTTTCGACAAAGTGCTTGTATGCTTCTTTGACACTTTCTTGTCGGTTGTTGTTGTTGTTTCTTCTAATAGAGTAGGTGATAATGGAATGGCTGCAAACGTTCGACAAATGTGTTAATAAATCATATAGAAAAAGAGGATGATTAGCTCTAAAGAGTCTTATGTATCACCTTCTGCGGGGGTGGATAAAACTCGGACATGTTGAATGTCGAGATGGAGATGTCCGTCAAAGGTATTTATGTCATACTTAGTCGATATTACTTTCTCAGCTGTTTTGTTTGTTAAAAAAATTTTGAGTGCTAAAGTTGAGCCACACATAAACCATGAAGGAAGTGGTGAATGAAGTGATAAAGCCAATTTACTGGTTGGCAAACTTGGAAATTTAAGTTTATTGTGCGCTAAAGCGAAAGCGTATTTGTTTGTCACATATGGTGGAAATACCATGGTTGGAATTTTTTCGATAAGTTTTTCTTTTAAAACTCTTGCAGCTTGAGAAACAGTTCGACTAAGATTGGTTGGATCATAAATAACTCCAAAATATTTTTGAAACGCTTGAATTTCTTGAATGTGCATACCTTGTGACTTGGTCTTCTGTTTCTGCGGAAGAGGAAAAGCAGAAATTAGATTTGTCAGCAGAGTAGTTTCTTCAACATCAGCTAGTTTACTCATAAAGTAATCTTTCCACCACTTAGAAAAGTCTTTGGTACAAGCAAATACAGGCTCAAATTCAACGGGTTCAAAAATAAAGGGTTTTTTGGCAAAGTTGTTGAGACATTCTTTCCATTCTTCCTCATTTTTTGGAAGGATCATGTCTTTTCTAGTCCTAAAGAATGGACTTGGTCGAAGCTGACATAATCCAAATTGTCGCGCGACGAGACTTGGATGATAGGCGTACACTCCAAACATGGTGGCAGCTTTACCAGGCGCTATTCATGCAGAAAGTAACTTTGGAGCTAAAAAAGCTCTCCAAATCTGATTACTTTCTTCTTCTTCGATTAGTGAGGTCGCTGGAAAATCCCTGGTGAACCAAGTTGGCCCAAATGTCCTTTTGGTGAAAGGAGCCATTGAAGAAGTAAAAGTTTCACAGTTCAAGAACATTGTGAATGCTGATGCAAGTAAGTCTTTCTCAGAAACTCCAATTTCTTTGGGCGTCAAAAGTGCAAGCCTTATCCCTTCGATGCTTCTTTGCTCAACAACCTCAGTATAGTCACTTGGGATGTACATTTGGAGTTTCGACTCAAAAGTGGCAAGAAGCCACAATTGGAACAACCAAATTGGTCAAGAGATCAAAAGTGTTTCTTCAGGTTTAAGGGTTTTTAGTGCGTAAGCTCCTTGTTGTAGGCTTTCATAAAGTGATCCTAGAAGGAGTTGTCCAAGGTTCACATCTCGACACTCATGTAGTTGGATAGCCAAGGGGATGAACATTTTGGCTACTTGAAGTGAAGAAGAACAGAAGACATAGAATGAAAGCCAAAAAAGTAAGGAAAGCAATACTTTCAGTGTCAGAAACTTCATCAATCTCTGTGATGTGGTTGTCTTCGATATATCCTTTGAAAGAAGGACGTTTGAAGTCGAATTCGTGGTTGTGGCCAGTGGTGCTAGGGTCGAAAATTTCTCCCGTTGGTTTCAGGCCAGTGATAGCAGCCACATCTAACAAAGTTGGTGTAAGCATGCCACACTTTAAGTGTAAGCTGTTAGTGGTGAGTTCCCAAAAATGTAAAGACGCAAGGAGCATAGAACTTTGGTATTTTGGTGCATATTTCGAGAGCTGAATGAGGTCAAAGATTCTTTGTTCTTTCCAAATGTTTCCCCTTTTCGACTCTATCTTGCTGAGCCAGTTGAGATAAGGTAGATGATTTTTGTCGACTAGTGGTGAAGATCTAAAGACTCTACTTGGGTTACTCATGAAGTTCATGACGTAGGGTTCCTTTTGAAAAATTCTAGGGTTGTATCGATGGTAACTTGGGAAAACTTCCCTAATTTCAGTAGTGTCATCACTAGAAGACGGAACAGGTCCTAAAAATGCGTATTTCAAGGGTTTAGGGAAAGGAATTAATATCTGAGACTGTAGGATTTTTGTTTCCTCTTCCATCAAAGCAGGTTCAGTAAAGGGTTGTTACTTGCCAGAAGCAGAAGTTCGAGCTTGAGACGAAGACGCCATTGATGAGCAATACAAGATACTAAGTGAGTTTTGAGTTTCTGAGTTTAGAAAGCACAGGTATGTTCTCGCAGAGAAGAGAAGAGAAGAGGTTTGTAAAAGGTTTCAGAAAGAGTGAAATGAAGATAAAAGATGGTTTATATAGCTGTTGAGTGTAAAGGGTTTGAAACCTTTGAGTTTTTCTTTAAAAGGGGAGTTACTCGTAATGAGTAGTGGGGAGTTCCAATGCAAAACGTGGCCCACTAACTCTGAAACGGTGGCGCCAAAAGGCACTTTTCACTGAAACGTCTCATCAATGCTGCAATGTGATGTTAATGACGTCATCAGAGCAGTTAAAAAGGATTCTTCAAAAATGTCACTTTTTCTGCCTTTCATAAAGCTTCAGTCGAAAAAGACATTTTTGGGGGGAAATTTGTTAGCCTGTAATTTCGACAGGCTAAATTAAATGCAGTCAACGGGGTTTGACTTTGGTTTTCTCAGAAGAAGGTGTTGGTTTCGACACAGAAGAGTTGTATCAGAAGGCAAATTCGACAAAGCCTTAGACTTAACAAGAGTTGAACGGTGATATTTCGACAAGAAGAAGGCTGGGATTCAATAGCAGGTCAAAATCAAGTGCTCGCCGTCGAAGTTCTGGCAGTTACCCTAGTCGAAGGCTGAAGCAGTTTTCTTTTTTTTTAAATTCTCTGTACAGTTAGTTGGTTATGTTTTTTCCCTCTTTGTATAAATAATAGTTTTTCATAGGGAAAACGGGTCACAAACACATTATAGAATTCTCACGCTCTAACTTCCAACACATTATAGAGAAAACGAGTCAGAAAAGGATGTATGATCAGTGAACCAACTCTCTTTTCAATAAATGCATTTTAATTTGCTTTCTTTATTGCTTTTCTGCAATTTTTTTTTTGTTTTTCACTTCGTCCCTATCTAAAGAAATTCGACGGTTTCGCGTGAAACTGGCAGTTATCTTCATTCTTTTCTTTGAAAATCGCAAGAACACGCATAATTCTGGAAAAAACTTTAACACAAATGGTCTTAGGATTTACTAGTTGATCCTGCAAACAGAAGCAATTTCAAACTAGCGGTGTTTACCAAAAACCACGGTAAACACCTGCCGAGCTCAAAGTCGAGGCCCCTTCTACTACCGACCTGGAGGCTTGCGTTAGGGTGGCTGAGACTGCCTTAAGGTTGTTTCAGGAACTTGAAGATTTGAAGGCGGATTCGGAGGTCTTGCAGTTCTCTCGGAGACTGGAGAGGGCTGAGGCCATCAACTATGAGCTGGAGGGGGATCTCCAAGACCGAGCCGACAAGTTGGAGTATTGCTGAGACGTGAGGATCCCAGAGCTCATAGAGGAGAATCGAGTCCTCCGGGGTACTATCAGCTCTTTGGCCTCTGCCGAGGAGCAAATTGCCGACCTTGATGCTCAGCTACTGTTGGGTCAAAACGAAGCCGAGGAAGCAGGGAAGATTCAGACACAGCTAGTAGAGGCTAAGGCAAACGAGGTCCGAGTACAGGCTGAGGCTGCCGCACTTCGGGCCGAGGTAGAAAAACTCAAAGGCGAGTGTAGTGCTGCTGAGTCAGGGCGGCGAGTTCAGCCACACTCAGTTTTGACAGATGTAAAAGTCTTCTGGTCGTGGTTACCCCGAACTTGTCACTGGACCTATTGGTTCCTCAGCATGAAGTCTTTAAAGGGAATCTGGTTAGACCCGTACCCGGCGCCCCTTTGCACAATGCTGAGGTGCGCTACTTCTGCTCCGAGGTGCTCTTCTTATAATATTTTGTATTTGTAAATATTGGTCGGTGGCCCCCCTCTTGTTATATTTTGCAATATTAATGAAAGTCTATTTTGTTTCGAACAATCTCGTCATTTATTTATTTTTGTTTGCAAGTAATTTTGATGGTGAGGTGAGAGTGGTCGTGGCCGAGATTAGGATTACCTGAGTGTTTTTCCATAAACTGTTGAGTCCTTCTTGATGGTCGTTGATGGAGCGTGTGGCTCGGAGATCAGGGAGGTCTTTGTCCCTTGATGGAGAGCGGAGCTCGGAGATCAGGGGAGTTTTTGTCCCCTGATGGAGCGCGGAGCTCGGAGATCAGGGGAGTCTTTATCCCCTGATGGAGCATGGAGCTCGGAGATCAGGGGAGTCTTTCGCCTCTGATGGAGCGCGGAGCTCAGAAATCAGAGGTCCCTTCGGCCTCTAATGGAGCACGGAGCTCGGAGATCAGAGGGAAGGTCTTTGGTCGAAGCCGCTGGGGACTTCTTCATTGGCCTCTGATGGAGCATTTGAGCTCGGAGATCAGAGGGAAGGCTGCACGCTCGAGGCGAGCATAAGGGCCGCTGTGGACTTGAGCTGCAGTGGGCCTATGTGCACTTCTCGACTGAGCATTTAAGCTCGGAGTCGGGAAGGACATGTGCGTCTCTGCATGGGCCTTGCCTCATACCGTCGTCCGTCGAGTGGCCAGCTCGGGTCGGACTCGGGTAAGAGGGGCGTCGCGGGGACACCTACGTGTTAGTACGCACGTAGAAACAAAAAATAGAAATTGAAGGCACAGTTCTGCAATCTTTTCTTATTGAAGATGGTTTGAATACATTTTAATGCTTATTCTTTTTTCCTATTGTCTTCAATTCTTCGTCGGGCTCATCGCCCTTTTATTCTTTTTTCTTATTTACTGTCTCGGTCACTGTGAGAGCTTGCTGTTTTTCGGCTCGTTCTGATTTGAGGCAGAGGTACTGGCACCTTTTCACCCCGTCGAGGTCCACGGGGACCGTGACTACCTCCTCGTGCTCTGGGAAGAACTTCATCTTGAGATGAACAGTGGAGGCAACGGCCCCGAGCTTTCCCAAGGTCGGTGGCCGACGATGCAATGGTACGGGGAGGGGCAAGGTAGGACTTCGAACCTTGTATTAAAAGTTTTTGATAGTTTGTCTTCTCCTTATGTTACCCTCAGCTTGAGGTTGCCCAGTGGCCTGGTCCTGGAGCCATTAAACCCCACCAAACCGGACTCGTCGTATTCAGATAAGTCAGCCTCGGAGATTTTTAGTTTAAGGAGTAACTCCCTAAACAGTATGTCAACCGAGCTCCCTTGGTTGACTAGGATCCTCTTTACATCGACCCCGGCCAAGACTGCAGAGATGACCAGCGGGGTTTCTTCATTTGACTTGCCTCGGAGGAGGTCAGCATCGGTGAAGGATAGCGGAGCTCTGCTTGTCTTGATCAAAGGTGAGGCCGGACCACTTCCGACGTTGAGTATCTCTTGCCAGTGCCGTTTTATGGAGCGTTTAGTCCTCCTGACTTCCATGGAGTAGCGCCCCATGATGACCATAGCTACAGGTCGCTGTCTTGGGGACCTCGGCGCGTCTTCTAACGAGTCGCTGCTGTCTGCGTGAGATTTGGTCACCTCGTTGACCGCGGCCTTCGACTTCCGTGGCGACTTCCGTGGCGCGTCTTCTCCCTCTTCTTGTCGTCTGATCTTAGGTACTGCTTTAGTTTTCCCTTCTGGATCAGGTCTTCTATATCGTCCTTCAACACCCTACAGGCATCGGTGTCATGGCCGCTGCTCCTGTGATACCTGCAATATGCCTTTTAGTTTGTGTTTAAGTGTTGGGGGATCAGAGTCGGCCATTTCATATCTCGGAACTCGGTACTGGCGCATTCAGCCAGAATCCTTTCCCTGGGGGCGTTGAGGTCGGAATACACATCATATCTTCCGCGCCACTCTTTCCTGGCGGACCCAGAGTCTTTCTTGTTCTTAGAGTCTTTTCCTTTACCCGACGCCGGACCTGTGTTGGAAATGTCCGCGGCGTCGGCTTCCTCATAGTCGATGTAATGCTGTGCTCGCCTCAGGAATTCATCAAGGGTTCTCGGCTTGCGGAGGCCGTGCCTCACTTCCGGAGAGCTGATGTACATCGTCTCCGATTCGGTTGTATCGCTCTATGTAGTAGTCCCTTAGGGATTCCTTTTCCCCTTGGCAGATTCCCTGCAGCACGTCTTCCGACTTAGTTTACACCCTTGACGCAGTGACCCGTGATGAGAATAACTTCGTGAATTGTTTCCAACCCGAAATTGATGCCGCAGGGAGCTCCCAGTACCACTTTAGGGCACACTTGCTCAGGGAGAGAGGAAAAAGCTTGCATCGGACATGGTCCGAGGCATCACGATAGTCGAGCATCAAATCAAAAGTGTCCACATGTTCGTCGGGGGTCGCCCCTGCCGTCATAGACATTTAGTCGGGGAGGCTTTTCAAGAGACTTCGGGATACGGCAGTTGGTGATCTCCGGGATGAAAGGGCTCTCCCAAATGACACCTCTCCGGAACACTGGTTTGCAAATCGATTGTTTTTGGTTGATCGCAGGTTTAGGGTTTTGGATCAGATTTCATTTTCTCCCACGAAGAAAATCGCCAACAAGGGGTTTATCTCTCTCCTTCTCTTTCAGTTCATTTAACGGTTTTCCTTTGCGCTAGATCGATTGCTTTTGGTTGACTACAGGTTTAGGCTTTGGAATCAATTTTATCATTGGAATGCTCTTCTCATCTGTTCCTTTGCGCTAGATTGACTGTTTGCAGTTGAATTTGCGCTGGATCGACTGTTTGCGGTTGAATTTGCGCTGGATCGACTGTTTGCTTATCAATGGATGCTCTGCTCATCAGTTGCTTCGTATTTCATCCTCTAATTCAATAGGTTAAGGTTCTCACAAGTCAAATGTTCAATTTCATCCTTTGTTGATTATCTTATTTCCACACATTATTGTGCGTATCTGAACTCGTAGGCCATAGCCTATAGCATCAGCGCCACTTCAAGATCTAGTTTCAATTGGATTTGTTTGCCTGCTAACATGGCGTGTCTTCTAGCTTTGCACTGGGAGGCAATAGTGAGACAAATTCAGTATTGAGGCATCTTAATTTGGATGATTTTGTTTAAGCAAAATCCAATGTATATAATATTGTACTTGTTCTACTTGAATTTTTGTGTTTTTATTTGAAATCATACAGCTTTCAACGTATTCCTGTTTGTCTTTCGGTGCATTTATGATATGATATGAAATCACTCCTCAATGTTTTTGCATTTATTGTTTGATTGAAGAAATGCTTTTTTATGCAGAGATATGGAAAGACAATGTTGGAGGCCAAGGTTTTGGTTCTGAACAGCCACACAATTCTTTTCAACCGCTAGCCATCGATTCCTTTCGAATGCGCAGCTTATGGGAGCTTTAGTTATCATTCAATCCCTTAATTTTCTTTTTTTCTTTTTAGATTTAAGTTAGCTTTTTCAATGCAAGTAAGGAAAAATTGATTGGAAGAACCATGACAAACAATGCTTCAAACACTCAAATAAATGGTGTTCATGCATTATGAAGAATATACTACAGGAAATTTATTGGGACTTCTAATTTCTTTGATGCTTGATTTATTTTCTTTCCTTTTGATACTAGAAGGGAAACAACATCTTTGTCACCTATTGTTTCATCGTTTATTGCTTCTTTGTCTAACATTAATTTGACAATACTTTTGATGTGTGAAGGTATCTGTTATGAAAAGACTTTGACATCCAAATATTCTTATCTTTATGGGGGCAATGACATCACCTCAACGTCTCTGCATTGTGACAGATTTTCTCCCACTGCTCGTTCTAAACCGTACTTTTGACTCCTTTGTAGCCTCGCATTTTGGTTCTAGTTTGCTATGCCTCTATCAAAAATTACTGAACTGGGGCTGATTAATGTTGTTTTAATTTGTATTTTTCAACTTGTGCATCTCAGGAAGCATCTATTTAAGTGTTTGAAGCAATTTCTTGGTGGAAGTATTTATAGTCAGTTCAGTTGATCAATTTGTGCATCTTACAGCACTTCAATTTGTTGACAGGAAATCTGCATTTCTTTTAGTGTTGAGTTCATTATTGTAACATGTAACTTCTCTTTATAAGTTAATGCTTTAATTTTAATTAAATGTTTTTTGTTTGATAGGGGGAGTGGAATTAATAATTTACATGGAATTGATTTACGTATATGCTAACGAATTGATTGATTTTATATGGATTTACATTTATCAAATGCAGACAGTATTTTTGCACAACAACTGTAAGTGTTATTTTATCTTTAATCCATCTTTATAGTGCTTCATATGATTTACATTTCCAAAATAAGTGACCATCCAGTACAACATTTTCAATCTTTCCAGAGAATAGCTTCTTCAGTATTCCTTCTTTTCAACAAGGAGATTTTCTCATCTTGCTCTAAGAACTGAATTACTTCGATATCAACAAGGTGCTTTTCAAGAACATCTGTTTCACATTATTTGATAAGATTGTTATGTACTTTGCTAATAGATTTGGAATATTCCTTCTTTTTATTTCAAGACCTATTTTCCCTTTCTGTTCCTTCTTGTTATGTACTATTGTTATTCTTTGATATTGTTGATAAGATTGTTGTCCAGCTTCTTGAAACTGTTACGGATTTTGCTAACAGATTTAGAATCCAACAATTTTTATTTTATTGTCTACAGTAATTTTAGAATTCTTGTTGATTTATCATCTAATGTGTTATGAATCAAATAGTCCGTCCATATAGTCAAAGTTTTACTGGCCATAAGAATGGCCGCAAGAAGCTCTACTATTTACCTGCATCCATATGTCCTTTACCAGTCGTCCCATTGAAAGCTGGCCAAACTTTTACCCACCATCACATAAATGCTGGTGAACATTTTAGTGCCCATTTTTATTGCCGCTAAAAGGTTAAATAAGTGTTGCTAAAAGGATTTTTTCCTAGTAGTGACAATACATAAAAAAGATTAAAGAGGATAACTAATTATCATCAGGGTTGATTATATGTCTATCGTGTGTGGCCTTTGGAAGTTAAAATATGGTCCTTCCATTCAATGCTTGCTATACTTTTACTATGATCTTCTAGGTTTCTTATCTGAAAATAAAAAATTGAAAACAAATACACCTGTTATAGTGTACAAGTATAACTACTTACTGATCAAAGAGAGGTGCGTACTGGCTTGGAAGTCTCAGCATCCCATAGTTGAAGTTCAGCGTGTATAAGTTTGTCACACCACAAGAAGTGATTTTTCTACATTCATATACACATATCCTATCTATGCATGAACAAAAATTTCAAACTGATTTGGCCAATTAATACTTAGAAATTCTTCCCAGCTAAACTGATTTGGCCAATTAATGCATAGAAATCCTGAGATGAAATTTCAATACTCAATTCTTCCTCGAATAGCTTTTAATTATTAGCAATAATTCGATCACATTCTTCCAAACCAGCCAAGATAACAGTATATTGCGTATAATCAAAGGATGCTCTCGGCAATAACAAATTGAACCTAAAGCCAAAAATTGCATAATTAACAATGTATCCAAAAAGCGCACCATAAATTAAAAATTAATTAGAATTTAATGATCAAAATTATCCGGAATCATTGTTTATGAGAAGAATGCGGGAAAAATTGACTAGCGTGGTGCGAAGTTAATTGCGAGAACTCACCGCACTAGCGCGTGCATGCATACAGAGAAGATTTAGACTTTCCGACAGCGAAGATGAGAAGCCTCTGATCTCCGACAACAAAAATGAGGTGCAATGGAAGGTGGCGCTGCGTGAGAAGATGAGAAGATATGAAGGGATTTCACCTTGAGAGGAGCGGATTTGAGAAAGCGGCACTTGAATTTGAGAGAGCAACGATTGGAGATTAGGTTTGAGGAATTGTTTTGGGAGGTTGGTAGGAAAAGGAGGGAGAAGTGGAAAACGGAGGGGGAAGGAACAAAATTAGGAAATCTCCCGGGTTGATTAGGCATGGTGCAGACGTAGCTAACATATCGTGTTAACCATAGTCAAATTAACCGTGGCTAAATGGGCGTGGCTAAAGGCCGAATTTTTTGTAGTGAACTTTGCCTAACTAACGGGCTTACAACATACTATTAGGGAGATACTTCGTACAACCCCCCCTCTACTTGGTGGACATCCCTTTCCCTTATGAAATAACTAAAATACCCTCACTAAAATTCTAAAATTCCAATTTTATCCATCCTTCACACCCCTCCTCCAAAACACCCCCTAAACCTCACTACTCTCACTCTCATCACTCTCAATCCACACTCTCACATCAATTTAACCTATCTAGGTGAAATCTTCCTCCTATTGTCATCAATATCACGGTATGTACTTAATCTTCTCATCATTTACGTATTTTATTGCGCATTTCCGTTGTTTTTCGTTCTCTGGATTTTCAGAAATCGAGCTTGGTTCGGTTGTACACTAGACGAACCGGTTCGGCAAACCATGACCGAACAAGTTCGGCCAGCCGTACGCCGAACCGGCTATGGGGGTTTTCAGCTAGTGGTGGTTCGGCCAACCGTGCTCCGAACTGGTTCGGTTCCGGTGCTTCCGAACCTACCTGAATCTGATGCCCTTGTTGTTGATCATACGAGTTCATTTGAGACGAACGAAGTCTTTGCTACTCGTGATGACTTGCTTGTATATGTTCGTTCCGTTACGCGTACTCTTGGGATGGTTATTGTCATCAACCGGTCGGACAATGGACAAAGGTCAGGGAAAATCTTCTGTGAACTGGTTTGTGAAAAGGCAGGAAAATACAAGCATGCGGATATGGTTCCTACGGGGAGTAGAAAATGTTGTTGCAAGTTTCGCCTAAAGGGGAAGTTTATCAAAAAACTTGATGGATGGATAATGAGTGTTATGTGTGGAACACATAACCATGCATTAATGTCTTACGCCGAAGGTCATCCCCATAACAACAGATTAACGACAAAACAGAAGGAAGTTGTTTCTAGAATGACGAATAACTTGATTCCACCTAATCGGATCTTGGCCGAAATAAGGTCTATGTACCCCGTAGACAGCCACTTGAATCTCAAACAAATACACAATGTGTGTTCAACGTTACGATCAAATAATCGTCAGGGTAGGATTGAGCTCCAACTGTTGATGACTTATTTGGAGCATGATAAATATGTGTATTGGCATAGAGTTGAATATGGGACTGAGGTTGTCACCGACATGTTTTGGGCACATCCAGACTCGATTGAGCTTCTGAATACATTTCTCATTATTTTGCTAATTGATTCCACCTACAAGACAAACCGGTATACATTTCTGATTGTTGCCTTTGCTTATGTCAATTGGGAGAGGAAGAATAATTTTGTATGGGTTCTTGAAAAACTGAGGGCATTGATTAGAAGACCGGAAGATGTGCCAAAGGTCATACTTACCGACTGTGACACACCTATTATGAATGCTTTGGCAATTGTTTTTCCGGAATCCGCAAACTTGTTGTGCCAATTCCACATAAAAAAGAATGTAAGGGCCAAGGCTAGGGTGTACATCCATCCTGTGGTTGCTCAAGAGAGCGATGAAGAGCGTCCGATGGATAGAGTTGACGAAGTGATGGAAGCATTCCAGAAATTTGTCCATGCGAAGACGGAGGAAGTGTATGAGTTGCCTATGGTGCAATTTGAGGCTATTTGTCAACCATTTGACAACCTTGTTGCCTATGCGAAGAAGAAGTGGGGCACCCCCTTTAAAGAGAGATTTGTAGAAGCGTTGTAAAACCGTCATATGCACCTCGGCAAAACCACCACCAACCGAGTGGAGTCGGCGTACTCAAACTTAAAGAAGGTTTTGCATGACAGTAGGGGCGATTTGTGTAAGTGTTGGGATTCGGTTGATGAAATGCTAAGAGTACAACATGGTGAACTTAAGCGCCATTTTGAGTTGAGCCTCAGCAGAGTCAAATATAGTCATTGGAGCAAAATTTATGACAACCTAAAGGGTTTAGTTTCTTCCGCTGCGATGGACCATATTGGCATATAGTTGAAGCGTAGCTTCATTGGCTTTGAGTCTTCCGAATGTGGATGCATCATAAGAATGACGCACGGTCTACCGTGTGCATGTGAGCTTGCTAGGTAATTCATTCATCTAACTATTTTAGTTTTATATAAATGATTTTCGATTATGTTTGTAATGTCAATTTCAACTATTTTGTAGCTACACAACGAACCTGACTCGCTACCAAGAGGGCACCTAAAAAGGAAAAGGGGAAGGGGAAGAAGAAGAAGAAAGATGAGTTCTAAACAAAGCGAGAACCATCATACTGGGAACATGTTGATCACATTTTTGACTCACAACAAGATAGCACATCCACTGCTGCTCAGTCTCGGAAACACCATACTCCCCCGATATCAAAGTCATCAACTCCAGGACATGGTAGAAACTCCACCCCAAGTACATTTCAGTTACCTAAAGGGAAAATGTTTAAAAGTGGAGCTCCTACACCCCCGTTACCAAAAAAAAAATCCTACTCCATCACCAATCGAAAAACCAACCCAATCCTACTCCACTATGCTAGTAACTTAAATTTAAGGGCTTACACTAAACCCTACACTTGATATCATTCGTTTTGTTGATGATATAGTGAATGTGGAAGGTGACGACAACTGTGGGTTTCGGTGTGTTGCTGCACTTCTTGGAAGTGGTGACGAAGATTACTTCAACGTTAGGAATGTGCTTATTTGATTGCAAATGCGTACAAGGTCGTGTTGGTTTGCTGGTCTCGTCATCTTTCCTTTTCGGTTTATCCATTTCAAATCGCACCAATCAAGAATGCACCGGTCTACCACATATGCTTCACAGGGAACCACTTTGTATACATGAATATGAAGAGAGGTTTCCCGATGCCAGGAGTAAGTACCTATTGGACAAAATTTAGAAAAGACATAGCAAAGGATTGGCCCAAGCCATTCACAGGACGCTTGCAACAATGGAAAACTTTAACCTTAGATTTAGGTGTTCCTCCTTGTATTGACTTAGATAAAGATTGATGTTTATTTCAATTTGGTTGTAACTTTTGAGTTTGGTTAAGTATTATAAAGATTGCTGTCCAGAAACTTAATGTTTCTGTCTGGTAACAGATAGGTTCGTCCCAGCCAAGGCCGAACCTAGCAAAATAACAGCTTCTTAGGCTCACACACCCCTGGAAGGTTCGGTTGAGAGGGGATCGAACCGGTTCGAACTTCGCACGACCGAACCGAGATTTTTTACATACTCGGTGGATGTCCACCCGAACTGGATCGAGCACCCGTGCGCCGAACCATGAAAATTTTAAAACTCGCGTGATTGCCACGTGAGGGCTATTTGGGGATAAACGAAAGTTGGGGGTGTCCACTGAATAGAGGGGGGGTTGGACAAAGTACGGGCCTACTATTATGGTCAGACCAAATATTTGGGGAAGCTTTCACTTCCTATATATAAAAATAAACACCCCAAAAAATGAGGAAGCTTTCACTTCCTCTCATACACTCTCTTTGATTCCACCATTGTGAAGTACATTTCTCGAATTCCATTCAGAACAACTTTCTTTGAGAATAAATAATTACCGTAAGGTTGAAATTAAAAATGTTTATAGAAATCCATCAAAAAAATTTTGTAGAAAGCCAATATGTAATGTACCCTTAGTTTCCCAACATAGTTTTTTATGAGGAAAAGTACATAAAACAACCTCTTGCACCAAATCACGCAGTAATTGTAACCCAAAACAAAACACTAACAAGTTACTGGTAATTCCTTGTGTGGTTCTCATTCCCATATATCCGAGACTATTACCAACTTATCTGATGGCCTAAAGATCAGTGTCACTCTCCCTATCGTCCCTTCACTCAACCTTTTCTCCTTAGAGAAACTTATTCCTCTTTTTCAAAAAAATTTTAAGAAAGGCGTACGATCAAAAGTTACTTCATAAAAATGTTGGAATTGCATATAAGCAGCTGGTCTAATACACAGATATTGAGTGATATACTATGAGCCCGTTTGGATAGAGCTTATTTTGAGCTTATGAAAAACAGCTTATGTAAGCTTGTCAATGTATTTTATAGAAAAATAACTTATGGAGATATAACTTTTGTTAATGAGAACTTATGGGTTAACATGAAAACTTCTTTATCTCCATAAATTGTTTTCCATAAACTCAAAAATAAGCCCATCCAAAAAGGCCCTATATCAATGATACATTAAACAACATAAATAATTCTCTCTCATAAGCAGACTTCTGCTGGGCTCTCAGTGAGAGTTTTTCGCTGAAATAAGCAACAGGCTTCTCCTCCTGCATTAGCACTGCTCCAATCCCTTTGCTTGATTCATCAGTTTCAATTACAAATGGTTTAGCAAAGTCAGACATGGCAATGACTGGTAGTGAAGTCATGACTTGGTTGAGTTGCTGGAAAGCTGTCTCAGCATCAGCATTCCAACTGAAACTGTCCTTCTTCAGTAGCTCAGTTAAAGGCCTAGCAATAATGCCATACCCTTTCACAAATCTTCTGTAATAGCCTGTCAATCCTAAAAATCCGCTCAAGCTCTTGATATCCTTAGGAGTTGCCCATTCAGTCACAGCACTGATCTTCTGTGGGTCTGCAGATACGCTTCAACAGTCACTACATGTCCCAGATACTCTACACAAGCCACTGCAAAGTCACATTTTTTCTTATTTATCACCAATTCATTTTCCTTGAGTACTTCAAACACCATTCTCAGATGCTCAGCATGTTCTATCAAGCTCCTACTGTATATGATAATATCATCGAAGAAAACCAGGGCAAACTTCCTCAAAAATGGCCTCAAAACCTCATTCATAAGTGCATGGAATGTGGAGGGAGCATTGGTTAGCCCAAAAGGCATGACCATGTACTCATAATGCCCCTCATGAGTCCTAAATGCAGTCTTAGCTATGTCTTCCTTCCTCATCCTGATTTGGTAGTAACCAGACTTTAGATCCAGCTTGGTGAAAACTGTAGCTCCAGTGAGCTCATCCAGTAGTTCATCAATTAATGGAATAGGGAATTCATTAGGTATAGTCAGCTTGTTTAGTGCTCTATAGTCAACACAAAACCTCCAGCTACCATCCTTCTTCTTCACCAATAACATAGGACTTGAATAAGGGCTTGTGTTAAGCGTAATGATCCCTGCCTTGAGCATATCAGTTACCAGCTTCTCAATCTCATTTTTTTTTGGAAATGAGGGTATCTGTATGGTCTCAGGTTTGGTATATTAGCTCGCTCTTTGAGTACTATAGCATGATCAGTAGGTCTCTCAGGTGGCAATATACCAGTTTCATGAAATAGGGAATCCAATTCATTGATGACAGACTGAATTACCTCTGGTAGTGTGGCCTGCTCTATCTCTGTCAACTCCAAGCTTCTGCAGTCCAGGATATACATTTCCTCAGGATCCTGCAGATCCATTACAATCTGTTTTGCACTCACCTCCCTCATAGAAAGCAAGGGATCACCTCTCAAGCATAGGGTCTTGCCATTAACCTTCACCTTCTGTGTTAAGTCCTTGAAGTTGGCCTTAATATCACCCAACTTCTCAAGCCAGTCAATTCCTAGCAACACATCTTCTCCATCTAGTGGGAAAACATAGCAATCCATCTTGATCAATAGCCCTTGTAGGAGTAGCTCAACCCCTCTACATACACCCTGGAGCCTTATTCTTTGACCATTGCCAATTTTCACCCAATAAGGTGAGGTTTCTTCCACTGTGAGTCCCAAAGCTGTTGCCAATTTGCTTGATATAAAATTGCGAGTGGCACCACAGTCCACCAACACTAGAATCTCAAGTAATCTTATCAAGCCTTTCATCATGAAGGAACATTTGGAGGATAATCCTGCCATGCTATAAAGATGGAGACTTTTCATGGTGGCTTCCCAAACAATCTCCTCCTCTTCTTCATCTTTCTTTTCTTCTTCTCCCTCTATTAATTCTTCCACATACAACAACTTCAACACCTTGTTCTTGCATACATGGCCAGGCTTTTCCTCACAAGTGAAACAAAGTCCCTTCTTGCGTCTCTCCTCAATCTCCTTAATGCCCACTGATTTTGCATTCAATGGCCACAAATTCTTCCCTGCATCAGTGTTCTTGCCATTAGCATTGGCCTCTGTAGCAGTTTTACTGTGAATCTTTGTCCTCTCAGTCTTGAATCCACCAATTCCACGACCCCCATACCTTCCAACAGCGCCAATTTTCTCTTCTGCTAGCAGAGCTACATCCATCATCTCCGCAAGAGTCTTTGGCCGTTGCAAGCGCACCTCCACCCTTATATCTTCCCTAAGACCATTGGAGAACATCCCTGTAAACAAGGATTGGTCTTGGATCTTGATATGGATTGCAATCGTTTCAAATTTCTTGCGATAATCCCTGACAGTACCTTCTTGCTTCATATTCATCAGTAATTCGAAGGCGTTGTTCACCGCCGTGGGCTGGAAACGGCGGAGCACCGCTTCTTTAAGTCCACTCCACGACAGCACCTCCGTGTTCGCCTCCCACCATTGCATCCACGCCAGCGCTTCACCTTCCATTGCCATTAACGCTGTGTCCAACTTCTCACTTTCTTCAATCCTTCGAACCTTGAAAAAACGTTCGATTTTCGTGAGCCAACCGATCGCATCGTCACCGTTGAATATCGGAAGATCATCCTTGCGAAGTCTTCGATCGCCGTCGCCGTTGATTGGCCTTTCCCTTGCTTTCGGGTCACCCGGGTCAAATTGACCTGAATCCTTCGATTGCATCGCTGCAAACATGGATTCCATACGAGCAAGCGCCTCATTGAGACATTGTTGACTTCGCGCCTCAGATTCTTGAAATTTCTGTTCCAACTCTTCAATTCTGGGATCCATCGTGGTTGAAGTTTGCTTCTTGCGCACCATGAACACGCCAAAGATCGAATTACTTTGATACCAGTTGATACAATCAACTGTTACAGGGGGAAAAGTGTATTGAATATCAAAGAATCATAGAAAATTAAGATCAAGTTTCTGGTTTTGAGTTCCAGTCAAACTATGAGATTTTGTTATTACTTTTCTAACTAACACTTCTATTTATACAGTTTATTTCCCTCTGTAATTACAATATTGTCCCTTTAGTTAGGGTTTGTTTCCCCTTTCCTTCTGTAGTATACCCTTTTAACTATGGGCCTGGTATCACAAACCTTACCTTGCAAGCTGTCTAACTATGAATAATTCCGTGAAATCATCAAAATTATGAACAGAAATTGATCCTTTCCCACATTAACTCTAGGAAATAAACAATGGCTTAAATATTCATTAGTTGACATCAAAGTAAACAGTTAACTGTTGAACAGAAATTGATATCCTTTTTGTATAATAAATATTTTGGAAGATAAACATAGACTTGATAGAGTGCTAGCTAAAACTTTGGCATTTTGTTTAGAGTAATGGCCCAACCATAGAACAACAAGATAGTTTAGACTTATCATACAATTGTTGACAAACTAATAAACTTGTCCTTTCCACTTAGTTTTCTCTCCTTCCCAGCTTTGCCTTTGTCGTTGTCCTCTTTTTTCTTATCCTTTTTGACTTCCTTCCCCTCATCTTTTTGCTCATCTGCCTCCACTTCAGTCTCAATCTTTTGTTCATCTACACCCTCAATAGCAACGCACTTATTCTCCATGTCTTCAGGAACATTTTCTGAGGATCCTTCTGTTTTTTGAATTTTCAAGGTAACAAACCTCGGAAGATGTTTGCTTTAAAGGCCCAGAAGCAGCGCCTTGCATTTCGGATTTTGTACTGTCAAATAACTGATCAATATTTTGTTCTTCTTGAATCTATTAACAGATAACAAACTTGTCAATATATCATTATGTAAAACTTGTCCTGCAGAAAATAAATGCAATCAATGAATCCAACCATTAAAAGGAAGTAAAAACTCTCATCATAAATAAAATCAAAATATGATGCCAATGCCAATGCAATCAATGAATCAGACAAACGACACCCAAAGAAATTACAAACAAAAGCATATCACACGAAAAAAAATGACCTCATAAATACCATGATGGAAATTAAGACATTGTAGCGACCGAAAAATCCGGGAGAGGATTCCTCGAAGTTCGAAAGCTGAAGCCGCCACCAAATTTTAGTTTTAGGGCAAATATTAGAAAATCCCCTTTGGAATGGATAAGGGTCCTTGAGACCAGATTTGGGTTCGGGAGTCGGTTATGCATGGGGAAGGTGTTAGCACCCCACGACATCCTTCCTAAGGAAGGTTACCTGCTAATTAGTCGTAGGAGAGAGAGAGTTAATTTTTAAAATATTTAATTTTACCCCTTTTTATTGTTAGCTAAAAGAAATTTAAAAGAAAGGACTTTGATATTTTTGAATTTTAAGAAAAGGATTATTTAGAAAAAAGACTAAAAAAAGTTTTTTTTTTATTAGTGCAATTGACAGAGGTCGGCCGCCCTCTGCTCCTACGTATCTCTTGGTAGAGAATCAAATCACATGTAGTTCTTGGTAGAAAATATTTGTTTGTTTGGTATTTTTTAATTAGGGATTTTAGGACTCCTGAGTGATCAGTTCATTTGTCCTAAAAAGCTGACTAATCCGATTGGTGCAATCGACTTAATCCCCTATTTTTGAAAATGTATTTTTGGGAGTCTGAAAAATGGTTTGATGTGTTTGTATTTTTTAATTTTTGAAATTGTTTATTTTGAATTCGGATTTTAGGACCTGATCCGTAACTGTTAATTTGTGGCCTTAAATAGCTGACTAACCCGACTGTACAGTCGACTTAGTCCCCCTATTTAAATTTTTTGAAGAGAAAATATTTATTTTTCATTCTTGTAAAAGAAATAGCTTTTTTTTGGAAAGAAATAAATAAAAACGAGAAGGGGTTGTGGAAGTAAAAATTGGGGTGCAAATTACAGGAGGGCTGTATTATTAGGACAGGGACTGCGAACAATAATCCAGTAATAATTTCAGATTTGTAAGCCCACAAATTCTGGGCTTTAAAGAGGTTGGGTTGTATTAATGAATAAACGTGGTGTAAATGGGAATCTGTTTTAAAAATTAAAATTAAAAAAGGAATAAAACCTAAGTGGGACTATATAAATAAGGCAACAATACTCAGCTAAACTTAATTTGCAACCCTTCTTCTCCTTCTATGCGCCGCCAACACTAGACCATGAGGACGGTGATGTTTCTTCTGGACTTTCAAACCAGCGTTTTAGTGATCAGGGTTCAGTGTGAAGACCTAATCACATATTGCTTTTCTCTGAATTTTTCTCCCCCCTAAAGCTGTGAAATTGCTCTCCTTTTATACTGAAAAACTGAATCAAAACTTAATGATTCATATTTTTTCTTTCCATTTTCAGATGATAGGCAACTCAAGGCCAGCTGGAGAGACTTGCTCGCCAAGACTAGGTTAAAAATCCCCGGCACCCTTTTGGGCTTCTATTATGTTTTGATTTTTTTTTGTATTTTATTATTTTTTGGGGCCCTTTTTGAGGCTTATTTATGTAATCTTTTGTTGAGACATTAACTATTGTAAAAAGACTATTTTATTGTAATCATGATTTTATTTATTTATTGTGATTTTATGATTTTTACTTTTTTTGAAAATAAGTGAACAAAAAGAAGGACCAGGCCCAAGAACGGAAACCGGGCTCAATGCGCTAAAAAGAAGCCCGAATTGCTAAGATAGGCCCAATCAAACAAGCATTGATTTTAGGCCAAATCCCAAACGTTAAAACGCGCTCAAACATGAACGTAAGGCCCGATTAGAACACTTTGTTAAAATTAGGCCCGAAAACAAACTTGCTGTAATTTAACGGGTAAATTAGACGAGAAAAAACAAGTAGTAAAAAGGATCGAACAAAATTGGGGTATGACAGACATCATATACCAACCGCCAAATTGTCAAAATAAACTCCTCACCTAAATATAAACAAAACAAACTCCAATCTCATCGAGATTAAGATCGAGGAAAACACACATGAGAAAGTTGTCGTATACCTCTATGGCAAGACACTAATTGAGTTGTTGATCCTTTGCCCAGACCACAATGGAAGTTTCCCTCTAGTAGAAAATGCATTATTAAAATTCATCAAATAAACATATACATAAGAAAAAAATACTTAAAATAATGCATTACTAACCACAACGGGATATAGGTAATACACAATCATCTGAGAAGCGTCGAACAAAACTGCTGCAACATTTTTCACCTGATAATAACAATTATTTAACTTTTTTTAGTTCTTTGAATTTTAAATTAATAAATAAAGCAATAATTATAATTATAATTATAATTATATATTCTTACAATTATGTATATGTCACTTAAGATGACACCAAAACAATTCCAGAAAAGTCTGTTGCATAAAGATATGATCGTACAGGAAAATGGTATTCCCTCTCTAGATTTCCCCTTATAAGCGTTTACCTACATGAATCCATAAAGTCGTCAACATTAACCAATTTAGTAAATAAATTATTATTTTGATACATTAATGATCACTAACCACGTTGAAACCTATCAAAGCACCCACAACAATACTGAAAAAGATGAATGGTGGTGCAATATGTATTACTGTCGTAAGTTGGGATCGACATTAAATATAGGATGGCAAATGTAGAAAGAATCAACATCAATTTAAGGAAACAAACACCAAACACTTCTTTAATGAGTTAGAGGCATGAACAAGGAAGCTGGTGGTGCAGATAATAGCAAATGCACCTTTAATCACATTGACAGATAGTAACAAATCTTGCTTACGCACAAATGGGGCGCCATACATGATTCGCAATATGGTAGTGGAGAGCATTCATCCAAACTTGGCGACACCGATCGTTGTTATATTAGAAATCATGTATGGCCCTATCTGTACGTATGCAATACTTATTACTATCTGTCAATGTGATCAAGGATGCAGTTGCTATCATTTGCACCACCGGCTTCCTTGTTTGTGCCTCTAAATCATTAAAGAGGTGTTTGGTGTTTGTTTCCTTAATATTCGTGGTGATTCTCTCCACATTTTTCATCCTATATTTAATGTCGATCCCAACATACTACAAACAAGTAATACGTATTCCACCCCCATTCATCTTTTTCAATATTGTTGTGGGTGCTCTGCCAAGTTTCAGCGTGGTTAGTGATCATTAATATATTAAATTAATAATTTATTTACTAAATTGGTTAATGTTGACGGATTTATGGAATTATGTAGGTAAAAGCGGAGAAAAGTAGAGAGGGGATACCATTTTCCCGCACGATCATCTCTTTATGTAACGAAGTTTGTTGGATTTGTTATGGTGTCATCTTAAGGGACATATACATTATTGTAATTGTAAGAATTTATATATTGCTTTATTTACTGATTTAAATCCATAGAATCAAAAAAAAAATTGTTATTGTCAAGTGATAAATGTTGCGGCCGTTTTGTTCGACGCTACCCAGATGATTGTGTACCTATATCCTATTGTGGTTAGTAATGCATTATATTGAGTATTTTTATACTTATGTATAGGTTTATTTGATGAATTTTAATATTGCATTTTCTATTAGAGGGAAACTTCGATTGTGGTCCGAGCAGAGGATCAACAACTCAATGAGTATCTTGCCATAAAGGTAAACGGCAACTTTCTATGTGTCTTCCTTGATCTTAATTTCGATGAGACTGGAGGTTTTTTGTTTATATTGACCTGAGGGGTTTATTTTAAAAATTTGAGGTCATTTTTTTTATGTATACGATGTTTTAATTTCTTCCATGCTATTTGGGCTCTTTTTTTTTTCCTTGTGATGTGCTTTTGTTTGGATTTTTGGGTGTCGTTTGTGTGAATAAAATGGTCATGAATATTGTTGTGTCATGGTTGGATTTGTTGTCGATTTGGTAAAAGTGGGGTTTCCTTACTCCTTTGTTGGTTTTTTGAGTTGTATTGTAGTTGTGTTTTGATGGTTTTGTAAATCATGGAAATGACATCGTATTTTGAATTTATTAATGACAAGGGTTTTTACTTCCTTTTAATGGTTGAATTGATTAATAGCATTACTATTGGGGTGTGTATGGTTTGTAAACCAAACCAAACTAGATTGTAATTATGGTTCGGTTTGGTTTTCAAAAACCAGTTTCACAAAAACAAGATATTCTAACAAACTGAATCCTGACTGTTCCTCCCTTCCCTTTCGTCTCGAGTTGCTGCCAAAGTCGGCCTTTGAACAGTTCCTCTAGCTCAAATTGAGTTGCTTCCCGATCGGGGTGAAACGACCCTCGTGTTGTGCGAAGCTTCTGGCATGATTGTTGAGGACATCAAGTAACTGTTGTGCGGTATTCGTCGAGATGTGGACCGACTCAGTTTGGATCTAAGCTTGACGTCTCGTTGATCAATTTTCTCTGGAGTCAGCTCTCGTTGAATTGGTACTTCGACCGCGTTTGAGATGCGAGGCCTTAGTGGCGGTCTACCACAGGGTGGCATGTCGTCGAAAGCAACGTCGAGGCTTTAGTGGCGGTCTACCACAGGGCGGCCGCAATATTGCTGTTGAGGCTTGTGCCGCTTCGGCATCGTGCCACAATTGCGGTGTGATTTCCAATCACATATAATAACTGCTACACCGCTGCAACGTTTCCACAACACCCCCGCAGACCACCGCAACACCACCACCACACAACGCCACCGCAACAGACCCTCTCAGAACCCAACAACTGTATCTATTAATGTTTCTTTCTAAAAAAAAGTAAGAAGAGAACAGAGAACAACAAATAATTTAGCCCACAGCATCACAAAAGGAGAGGAAGTGGAATGGTTTCAGTAATGACTATCAAGAGTTTTACATAACAAGAAGCCAAATCTTGAATTCAAGTCATATCTATCGTTCAAAGGTAGATTCAAGTGTCATGTGAAATAAATAGGACCAATGAAACTTATTATGTACTCTTACTCTTTGCAAGAGTGTTTAATGTGTCAAAATCCTTCACCCTCTTTTCAAAACTTATTTTAACGATGGTTGTATGTAATACTACTTAGAATAAGGAAATTTTTTGCCACATAGTAGTTGAAACTAATATTGAAACAAACGTTAGACATACTAACCAGGATTTATTGCTGCATCAATTTATTTGTATGCCCGATAAATCATATCTTCAAAAACTGTTGAATGCTTAGACACAGAAAATAAGGCTCATAAATGGTCACGCACACACACAAATACCTGCATAACTGAAAAAATATTGTTAAATTAAATCTTCACATAGAATCGATATTGAAACAAACAACCAAGTTACAAACTCCTAAAGTATCAAACACATACAATCAAGAACCTAATGTTGAAATTTATTACAAACTCCTAAAGTATCAAACACTTACCCATGAATGCGATTAATGAACAACAGCTTGGCCTCTGGTTCAATATAAAATCCAACCTTCCAGAAAAAATAAATTAAATTTACAGATCAAGAAAATATTTACAGATCTCTTTCAGAGTTTTAAAAAATTAAATAAAATCATAAAGAAACAATCAGAACTCTTGGTCTTCTGCGTGAAGCTTTAGAATGGAATTAGCAATAGTGAGCTGGATATGTTCAGGCTTTTATAAAACTTGTGGCGATTTAATGACTGAATCATTAATTCATTTTCAGACAAGGTTAATTAGGTTAGGTGGACATTCATTCAAGCATTTAATTTAAGAAAATGGAATCATATAATGAACTGCATACTACTAGTTCTTTTTGTAGGGAAGCCAAAGATAGACACAAGAATATTATTGATCACATGTTGCAGCACACGGTTTTTCTCAAACAATAAATAAATCCAATTTACTCATGAATTTTTTTTACAATAATTTACTCATGAGTTATGATGCTAATTAAAAGAAGGTTTAAATATGCGTTCGGCCCCTGCATATACACGCACAATCCACACAGGTCCCTGTAAAAAAACTTTAAAATAGCCCTCGCTGTTACGTAACGTGTTTAAGTGGGCCCCTGCTGTTAGTTTAGCTTAACAGCGTTAACTCTGAGCTTACGTGGCTCATATTGCGTGGCATTAGGGCATATATCATCTTCTTCTTCCTTCAGATCTGAAACACTCCTTCTTTCATCTTCTTACTGCATATTCTGTGTTTCTTCAATCTCCAATGGCTAGAAGCAATGCTTCTTCGAATGCTGCATCTGAATCAAGGAAAGGCTTAGTCCCTGTATGTGGATGTCGTTTTCCTATGCGTATGTGGATAGCCAGCACCGCTGAAAACCGAGGAAGAAGATTCTGGTAGTGTGCGAACTCTGGGGTAAGTTAAATTGTTGGGTTAAATGTTGTATTCGTTTGTAATTTCATAAACCCTAAACCCATTTATTTAAATCCCTTCTAAATCAGCTAACTCATAAATCTTATTCTTCTATTCTCTGTTATTTGAATTTGTGCAGAAGCGAGTAAGCTGTGATTTGTTCATCTGGGACGATGAATTAGATTTTGAGAGAATGCCTATGGTGTCAGTCTCAGAAATTAATCAATTTGAAGGTATGTCTGTTCCTAAGCATTTGGTTACTCCATGCTCAACACAAGCAGGCTGTCAATGTAAATGAGGAAATTTTCAAGGATTTGGAGTCCAAAAAAATAGCAAAGCTTAAATTGAAACTGTTGGATGAGAGGAAGAAGATTAGTTGGATGTTACCAAAATAGACCATAAGTTGTTACCAAACAAGTGGTTAAGTTGTTACATAAAGTACTATTGAGCAAACTACATAAACTCCAAAAAAGCAAACTACATAAACTCCAAAAAAGCAAACTACATAAACTACTCTTGTGTTAAATCCCCATTGTTGTTGCTTCCTTCATCATCATCAAGTACCACTGGTTTGTTGGGGTTAGAACCAGTTTCAGTAGATGGTAGAACTGTCCTCTTTAACCTTGTACTAAATCTAGTCTTCTTGAGACCAAGGGTCTTTTTTCCTTTAGCTTTAGGTTGAACTGGTGCATCATCCAATTGCCTCTTTCTTGAAATTGGAAGTTTCTCAACTCTTATAGGATGGCTCACAGCAGCATTTGGTGCAGCAAAATTGGGCATTTGTGCAGAGTTTGGTGCAGCAAAATTGTTCACAACAGCAGTAGAATTAGAGACAGAATTTTGTGCAGAGTTTGGTGCACAATCAACACCAGCAGCAACATTGTTTTGGTTCAAAGCAGAAGCAAAATTTGAGCCAATAGCAGCAGCAGCATTATTTCCCTCCTGTGCATCAGCAGTATTATCTCCCTCCTATGCAGCAGCAGCATCATTTCCCTCCTGTGCAGCAGCAGCATCACCCACATCCTCAACTTGTGCACTAGAACTCGCACCACCTTTTTTATTTGGTGTTCTTTTGGCCCTAGACTTTATTTTATAGGGAGTTCCATTTATGACAACTCTTGTTCCACTTCCACCAGGGGAATGATTTGATGCTTCTGGGTTCTAGTTGGTGTCTTAGCAACCTCTTGATCTCCAAACTCGTCATCTTGGCCCATAGTTCTCTCTTCCTCACTATCATCCATATGAATATACCCAACTTCACCATCACTGTCTTCACTCTCTTCCTCCTCCTCATTTGCTTCAGTTGCTACAGTTGAATGCCCAGCTTGTTCAAAATGCTCAATGTAGATATGAGCTTCAACTCCGAACTTCAATGCATGCTCAGCCAATTCTAATGCATCCTCATCACAGAAAAGCCTCCTAAAGAGCACATCTTTGCCAATTCTCCACCATAGCCTATAACTACCACTTTCAATTCCTAAATCATTCACAAGTCCAACAGCTTCAAAATAACTCCATGTATCCACATCTTGACCAACCACAGATGACTCACAGCCCCCTTCATAATCAAGTTGGTCATGTTTAACAAATTTCCCCCCATGGTGAAAAACAACAGCAATAGACATCACTGTATAACACAATATAAAGGTAAATTTCAGATTAAGGGCTAATTTGGACATTTCAACCTAAGTTAGAGACCTAAAATAGACATTAACACATCACTACATCCAACCCATTCAAAAGCAGTAAAGAGACCCCTAAATATTGACAAAACAACACTCAACAATTTCAAAACCAGTAAAAGATTCCCTGGTCACACAGAAAGATACAATCAAGACACTGAAAATGCGTCCCTACCCACGTGGTCTTCCCTTACCCAAAAAATTATTGTTTTCAAAGTCAGAAACTACAGCAAATAACTGAGAGCATATGGTTTCTGCAATAACTGAGAGCATATGCGTCCCTACCCACGTGGTCTTCGTTGTCTTCTTCAAATTTTTTACCCTTTCTCTTCGTCAATGGCTTCCTTCCTCTTCGTCAATGCTTGCTTCAACTTTGTCAATGTTTCCTTCGTCTTCGTTGTTAGTCTTCGTCGCCTACGCCATTTCTCTTCGTTCTCTTCCTCACTGATTCGTCTTCCTCAAAAACCCTAAATTTCTGAGTGTGGTTTGAGTGTTTTTTCAGAAACATGAAATGTGAGAGACTTGAGAATGGAAACTGGAGGGTTGAAAGTGAGAAGACTTTTTCTAATCCACGTGTCCCAGTCAAATGCCACGTAATAAGCCTTGTTGTCAGCCACGTAAGCTCAGAGTTAACGCTGTTAAGCTAAACTAACAGCAAGGGCCCACTTAAACACGTTACGTAATTGCGAGGGCTATTTTAAAGTTTTTTTTTTTACAGGGGCCTGTTTGAATTGTGCGTGTATTTGCAGGGGCCGAACGCATATTTAAACCTTAAAAGAATTAACAATTTAAAAGCAAAGAAGTAATAAAAGCAAACTAAACAATTTATACCATCAAATCTGCACAACACGTCTTTGCTCAAACAAGAAATATATCTAATTTACACATGGTGTTTATTATACTTCAAACTATGTCGTGATTGGGATCTTGACACCGACGGCTCAAAAATAGTAGTTAGTAGAAGTCGCCTTCTAATTTATTAAATTGGAAAAATTGGAAAAAAAATCCATTTTTAAATGTATAGTCTACCAAAACTAAATTAGGTTCGGGAGTCGATTATGCTTAGGAAAGTGTGGAAACTTAATTCCACTACGCACATTAAATTCTATTGTGCAAATCACTAATAAGCCAAGAAAATATTGTATACCCCAAAAATAAATAGAATAATACTTAGTAAAAAAAGTAGTTATTTACAAAGAAATAAAACAAGGAAAAATTTAAGAAAATTTAATTTTGACTTTACGGGAAAGCTCTGCTCCTATATATTCTCTGGTGCAATGAGGAACTCGAAAGTCAATGACACCCGTGGCTGACAAGGGAGGGGAGTAGTCGTCGGTGCCCAAAAAGTTGACACGGACAAAGAGCGACTCCTGACATGCTACTGGGCGGAGGGACATGTGGATGAATCGAATACGCACCTGAATGAGAGGGATCCCGAAGTTGTGCGTGATTGACTTGGATAGTAGTGGGATGGGTGACATTTTAGGAATTTTTTTGGAAAGCATGCAAATGACGACAACGTATGCTAGAAAGACACATGTTGATTTGTAGTGGCAGTCGACAGTTCTAAAAGCGGGTTGGAAAGTTACAAATGGTATTAGAGTAACAAACCTCTCTCATTAAAGTGTGGTAATAGAGTAAATAGTAGTATGCTCAAGTCCACTGTACTCGCCTTCGGTATTTTCACGGATTGTGATGAGACTCACATCATCATATATTGTCTTATAGCCAGGAAGGCTGTTGCAAGGTCGAACATTAGCATATAAATTGAGTTCTTTTCTTAAAGTAAGGTTTAATGAACGATGCCCTTTTCCAATAGGGGTAGCCATTGGCCCTTTTAATTTAAACATGTTACAGGCACATTAAATCATATTATTTCTTATCTTCTATTCTTTATTAATGTCTTATGCCTCTGACTCTATCTATGAATATGTGTCAATACTATATGCTGACTCTGGCCATATCCTGATGCCACAACATCCCGCATCCGCCAAGGACGCCATCCGACTGTCACCACAGAGTTCGGATGTTATTATCGGAAACAGATCAGAGTAATCTAAACCTATCATTACTCTACCTGGCCGGCATAAATATCAATATGTCCTACTAAGGACCCCGACCGGGTACTTGACCTCGTGTGTCCCATACCACACGGCTGTGGACTTACAACACATGTGCAATCTAAATGATTTTGTTTGATTACTCCTTAATCCGTATGCCTTACACATAAGCAGTTCATAACAATCAAAGCAATCAATCACAATATCTCAAGCAATCAATCAATCACTAAATCGATCAAATAAAAATATAGAAGTTTCCTATGCGTTAACTGGTCATCGACGGCCTAAACTTCATTCAACCTTAACTTCGAAGAGTAGTCAAATGATCTTTAGGTATCGCTGACTATTTAACTCTAGTAGAGCTTGGGTCACTCTACACATATTTAAATTGAAACTTTACGCTAACCGTCCCGACGAATACGGTATCTTGCCCCCACCTGAATTATAGCGCGAACGTACACTTGCTCCGGCAACACTGACACGTACTCGAACAAAGCTACGAAACTACGAACACAAGATTTTGGTTTGTTTTGTGGTTGAAGGTTTGAAGGAATATGAGAAGGAAGTAGTTTGGTTATGGAGGGATGAATGAATCAAATGATTTGGCTTGCTATTTATAGTAGCTCCATGGACCTTGCTTACATCATGCTAACCATGAGGTGTAAAATTCACTTTTTTGGGTGGCATGATTCTATAAGTTTAAGTGATGAGTAATCTTAAGCAAGCACCTAAGTGGAAGACTCTCATAAAGCATGTAGAAGGATGAGGTGTATTGTCTTTTAGGTGGCATGTTCTCATGGGTTAAAATGATGATTCATCTTAAGCTAGCATGAGGTGTCTTACTCTAATATATCCAACACAAAATCTCAAAGAAGCATGAGGTGTTATTTATTATCTTTTAAGAAAGCATGTATATACCAAGGGGTTACTAATGGATGGGTGCCAATTCTAACTTTAAATCTTCGACTATAATGTACGAATCCAATATAAATGTTTATGTATCTGTTGATCTATGTCTATGAAGCCTCGATACTTCAAAATAGGCCACGTACCCGTGTTGGATACGTATCCGATACTGATACCTGTCGGATACTTCCGGATACGTATCCTGGGAGTATCCTGGAATTTATATTTATTTTTAAATTAAAAAAGACAAGATACTTATCGGATACTTGAGGGACACTTTGGAGATACGTATCCTGGGAGTATCCTGAGATGTCTCTTAGGTAGTTGACTGTATATCTTTTGTGACATGTTCGTAGGAGGAAGAATATATTTTAAAATGGGCGGGGAAAATACATTTAACTATGCTTACTTATTTTGATCAGAAGTATCTTTTTTGTAAATGTGATCATATCTATTGAATATTATGAGCAATTGTCAATTAGTAAAGTGAAGTATCTTTAGATTTGTTTTATATTTTTAAATTTTGATTTAATTTTTTATTGAATTATCCCCGCCGTATCGTATCTTGATTTTCAAAATTTTCACGTATCCATGTATCGTGTCGTATCGTATCCCGTATCCAGGCTTCATAGATCTATGTACTCACGGTATTCACGTTAACCACTAATATATATATACATATTAAGTAAGGTGATTGCTCCCATACCCATTCTATAATGGAGGGGTATCATACCTTCCTTACTTATTTTAATTTGATTGGGTCATGTATCAATTGTATTCCATATCACTTTGAAGATGTGTTTTTCAAAATATGCCCAAATGTTTAAAGTAATTATGGTAGAGCCCAACTAAAGTTTCATACAAATCACACCAAAACCCTATTTTTTTCAAAATTAAGTTTTGTAACCATTAAAAATCAAACTGTCGTGTTTCAACCTCTCTCTCTTCTTCTTTCTCTCCCTATTTTCTCTCTTTCAAAAAAAAAACATTGTTCGTCTCTTTCATTAGGGTTTGCCGTCGCCGCCGTCGTGACGCCGCCGCCGAGCCAAGCCTTGTGCATCTCCAATTTCCTGTTCAACCACCGCGCCTCCAACATAGAGCATAGCAGTTGCAGATGAGGAAGGTCGTTGGAAAAGTTTCAAACTTCAGGTCCTATAGCTACCACTACCTTGATTTAAAAGCTAATTTAATTAATAAATGGAGGCAGCAATCATTGAACTTTGCATCACATGGTCTGACAGGCTTTTGTACCATGTTGAAGAAGAACTTTACTTAAACAATTATACATCAGACGAAAAAGGGTACTTCTAACTTAAGATATGGCATCAATAGGGTTTATGACGAGAAATAGCTATTTGTTTAGAATCTTTTTTACATATCATATTCAGGAACCAAATGAAAGGTGCTTGGAATGAAAGAACCTACTCGTACAAATTATTACTACTATACTTTTTGTGCTTCAGACACCCATTTGACTTTGAAAATTTCTTATAAAGGGAAGATATTTTATCCTCCCTGAAGAAAGCAATTAAATTGATTTTGAAAGAGAGAAAAGAGGGAGAGAAAGAAGAAGAGAGGTTGAAAGAGATGGCAGTTTGATACTTTGATTTTACTGGGTTACAAAAATTGATTTTGAAATAAATAGGGTTTTTGTGTGATTTGTCTGAAACTTTAGTTAGGCTCTAACATAATTACTCTAAAGATTTGGGTATATTTTAAAAATTACATTTTAAAAGTGATATGGAACACAGGTGACAAATGACCCAATTAAATTAGGACAAGTAAGGAAGGTATGATACCCCTCCATTATAGAATGGGTATGGAAGAATTCACCATTAAGTAATGATCTTCGTAACACACTTTTCAAACTAATAATGATAACAACCACATATGTTATAATAATAATAATAATAATAATAATAATAATAATATTAATAATAAGAGTAACGTAATATCTACATATATAATAACAATAATAATAATAATAATAATAACTATGTTTTCAAAAATAATAATAATAATAACTATAATTTCTTTTTAAGTCCTAAAGCCCACAATTTAAATTAAAATAATTCCTAAAGCATCTCCTAATAACTATTTATAAAAAGTGGGGTGTTACAGGATGTGAGTACCACAAATCTGAGTTCATGCTAGATTACCTGGAGTACGGAAATGGGCCAGGCCCAATTCCCTTGAGGTTTGACCCAGTCCGGAACAGTGGCCCCCCAAGTCTGCGATGAGAGATGAGGTCGGCCTCGACTTGACTCGACTGTTGCTCTGAGGTAGTGATTGCCACGTGTCATCCACAGAGAGGGGAGTTGGTATGCGACGTTTGGTGAGATCAAGGGTGCCTTATGGTGCAGCATTGAAAGGACACATTGATCTGATGTAACGCTTCGCATCTCGCCCTTATATAAGGCAAGTTGAGGGTTCATTTGCTCACTTTTGCATTTTCTGAGAGATTGAGCTCTGCAATATGAGATTCTTCCGACCACCGTCTGAGATCAACACCGCCGCTTACCGCCGACTATTTCAGGGCTTTCGTCGAGACGAGATCAAAATTCAAGCCGATATCAGAAAGTACCTGCACAAAGGTTAGTTTTTCCTTCCTGCATAGTTTAAATGCTTTAGTATATTACTTTTTTCGACCGCGGCGGACGTAGTCGTTCTAGAGACCGTCGCTGCCTGCCTCAAGAGGAGGAGGTGAATCGGCCTTGGGGTATCCGAGGCCGAGTTCAGTACCGCTTTAGCCTTAATCATTAGATAGATGAATAGGTTTAGATGGCTAGAATTAGATAGTGATAGTGCCGTCCTCCCCTTGCAGATAATGGTCTGATCCAAAAGTGAGGAAACAAAGCCCTTTATACCCCCTAGTAAACCGATCTTAAGGAGGTCGGCTAATGGAGACCCAATATCGGCCCCCAGCGGAGCTCCATCTCTGCTTTCTTCTACTTACGTAGATTCCCCTACAATCTCGGGCGCTTCGGCTAGGGAGATTGTCGAGCAGGTTTCAGAAGGCACTTGGGAAGAGGTCGCTATAGAAGAGAATGCCGAGGTTGGTTCTCAAGTTTAGGATCCCGAGGTCGTTGAGGAGGAAGATGAGGCCCTACTATGAACGCTTTATTGCTGCTCCAACCGACCAGAGATTGAAGCTAATGGCGGCCGATGGGATGCCGGTTTGCACTGAGCATGACAGAATGGGGTTTTTCTTCTACGGAGCTGTGTTGAAAACCATGGGGATTCGGATTCCGTTTAGCCAATTCCAGAAGGATGTGCTCGATTACCTGCACGTGGCCCCGTCCCAGTTGCATCCAAATTGCTGGGGATTCATGAGCGGAATCGAGCTGGTCATGGAGCACCTCGGGAGGGTTCCCTCAGAGAAGGTCTTCTTCTGCTTCTTCAATGTATTCCACTCGCCGGAGCCGGGTTCAGGTGGCAGGAGACAAGGACATATCGGCCTGCGGGCTAACACAGAGTGATCGTTCTTTGCTCCGGCAAATGACTCCAGCAAGGACATCAAGCTGAACTTCTTCTTTGTTAAGGCTTCGAATAATGCGGCCAAACTTTCCATTGTTGATTATGAGGAGAAGGTTCCGTCCAAAGTGCATTTCCCGTTGTCGTGGAGCCGGGAGCATTTTGTCCGTGACGGGGAAGAGACTGAGACAAAGTCCTACATCGTGAAGCCGAACTTCCTGATCGGGGAGGACGCTGAGTCGTATAAGTTGAATAACCAATGAGGGAAAGGGCCAGCCAAAAAAGCCTTGAAATTTCGAGGCCAAGCTGAAAAGATACTTCGCCTCCTGTACTTACCTTTTAATTTTACTGCTTTGCTGTTGTGTTGGTCTCGGGAAATTTCTAATGTTGAATCTGACCATCTTTCTTCTTTTTCAGGTAAAATGGACGATCTTAACGACATCTTCGAGAACTCCAACGTCGATACTTCCATGCAAATAGAGATGCCCAAAAGGCATCCTGAAAAGAAAACTTCCGAGAAGAAGGGGACGGGTCCGAGATCAGGATCCGGCCCCGCGCTTGAAAAGGTGGCAAGCAAATCCCAATCCTCTAAGCAAGTTCCAGAAGGAAGTGCTCGATTACCTGCGCGTGGCCCCTTCCCAACTGCATCCAAATGGTTGGGGATTTATGCGTGGATTCGAGCTGGTTATGGAGCACCTCGCGAGGATTCCTTCAGCAAAAGTCTTCTTCTGATTCTTCACTGTATTCCACTCGCCGGAGCCGGGTTCAGGTGGCAGGAGACAAGGACATGTCGGCCTGCGGGGTAACACAGAGTGATCGTTCTTTGCTCCGGCAGATAACAAGGACTTCAAGTGGAACTTCTTCTTTGTCAAGGCTTCAAATAGTCGGCCAAACTTTCCATTGCCGATTATGAGGAGCCAGGAGCATTTTGTCCGTGGCGGGGAAGAGATTGAGACAAAGTCCTACATCGTGAAGCCGAACTTGCTGACCGTGGAGGACGCTGAGTCGTATAAGCCGATTAACAAATGGTGGAAAGAGCTAGCCAAGAAAGGCTTGAAATTCCACTACGGCTCTATGATTGATGCTGTGGCCGATTCCGAGGCCAAGCTGAAGAGATACTTCGCCTCCTGTACTTACCTTTAATTTTACTGCTTTGTTGTTGTGTCGGTCTCGGGAATTTTCTAATGTTGGTTCTGACCATCATTCTTCTTTTTCAGGTAAAATGGACGACCTTGACGACATCTTCGAGAATGCCAACGTCGACACTTCCATGCAAATATAGGTGCCCAAGAGACATCATGAAAAGAAAACTTCCGAGAAGAAAGGGATGGGTCCAGGATCAGGATCCGGCCCCGCGCTTGAAAAGGTTGCAAGCAAATCCCAATCCTCTGGGGGCAGGCCTGCTGCTGAAAAACAAAAGTCTCAAATAACCTCTCTTGCTGGTGCTGTCAAGTCTTCTTCGAAGCCGGGTCCGGCGTCGATCATTAAGGAGAGTCACAAAAGAGTCCCCACCGAGGGAGTTAATGCCGACCCTGCCGCCCTGAAAAGACAAAAACAATGGCAGGAGGAAAGGAGAGCAGAGAAGAGAGGGAAAGAAAAAGCTACCGTGGCCGACTTTGAGGCCTGCGCCCGAGTTGGCAGGATGGGTGCAGAGGCCTTCAAAGAGTTGGAAGAGCTGACTGCGGAGAAAATGAATGTCCGCCTCCGAGGTAAGATATTTGTCTTTGAAGCTCACAATAGATACTTAGACGGTGAGTTAATCTGCACTTCCCGCGACTTAAAAACTTACCAAGATTGTAATTTGGTAGCATATTCCGAGGACAACCGAAGCCTGAAGGCTCAGCTGAACAAACTAGCTGATGTTCAGAAGAAGCTTGACGAAGCCAACTCCAGGGACAGGGAGCAGGCGAAGAAAACTGTTGAAATCCCCACTCTACAGGCTGACCTTCAGACGCTTCGGGAGAAATTGGATGCGGCCAAGGCCGAGAAGAAGAAAAGTGCTGAGGAGATAGAGAACCTGAAGAAGGATAAAGCAAGCCTTACCAACAGGTTCGCCACCGGGGCCATGGTCGGCTTCAAGTGCTGCTTACAGAAGGCCCTTCTCCTCGAGCCCACCCTCGACACTAGCCTTCTCCAGGTTGCTAACAAGGCAGAGGATGGAAAGATTATCTGTAAAGGCCAAGTGTTGTATATTCGGCTTCAGCCTCTTCCCCGGCGGAGAATCAAGCCGGCCCTAAAGGCGAAGCTATTGAAGGGGTAGGGGACCCAGCTGCTGCCAACCTAAACGCTGCCGGAGTAGAAGGAGAAAAGAATGTAGAGAATCTGGATTGATTTTGTTCCTTTCCTTTTGTAATCTTTTGTGGTTGGTCTCGGGCATGTTTGGGGCCAACTCTTAATTTGTAAAGTATAGTGGGCGCAAACTCTTAATCTGCACTTCCCGCGACTTAATTTCCGGCTTTAATTACTATGTCAACTTCTTTACCTTTAATTTCGCCTGTCCTTTTTTGAATGCCTATGTTGTTTAATTTATTCTGATTGAACACCGAGTTTAGAGAATAGAAGTCTGACGCCGAGATGAGGTACTCGGGATCCAACGTAGGTATAATCAGTAGAATTCCGTAGTAACTGTGATGATCCAATTTTGATGCGGACGTGACGTAATAATGATCCCATGATGGGTGCAATGATAATAATCCGGCGTTGAGAAACCGCAAATGGGAAGGCTGCTGCGGGCCCCCCTCTCTAGAATGGCTAAGTGCTAGAGATAGATCTGCCTCTCTCTTCACAGATGGGAAGGCCGTTGCGGGCCCCCATCTCCAGAATGGCTAAGTCCCAGAGATAGATCAGCCTCGGTCTTCACAGATGGGAAGGCTGCTGCGATCCCCCCACTCCAGAAAGGCTATGTGCCAGAGATAGATCGTCCTCGGTCTTCACATATGGGAAGGTCCCTTTGGGCCCCCCTCTCACATGATTCCTCCAACGGATGTCGTTGTGGACCCCCGCCCTTCTGCCTCTGATGGAGCGCGAAGCTCGGGGATCAGAGGTTGGCTCGCACGAGGCGAAATTGGGATACCTTCGGCCTCTGATGGAGGTCGTCAGCTCGGAGATCAGAGGGAAGGTGGGCTCGCACGGGGCAAAATTGGGAGGAAGTCGCTGTGAACTTCATGATCCAGACCCTTTGATGGAGCCGGAGCTCAGAGATCAGAGGGCTGTTGAAGCCGCTGTTGGCCAGCTGCAAGATGATTAGTTAAGAAAGAACTCTGAAGCCAGACCTAGGAATGCAAAGTAGAGATGCGATCTGTTAGGTAGATGGCGTAGAGTTCGTCGCCTGATGGGCTTAAGCCGTTTTGGAGGCGAGCTATAGAAATCCAAGGTTAGATGAAGATCCAAAGCGAAGATGAGATCAGACAGGCTCAAGCCATTTTTGAGGCGAGCTATGAAATTCTGAGATAAGGTGAAGTCCCAGGACGGAGATCCGAGATCGGAAGGGTTTAAGCTGTGTCGAGCTATGAAGATTAAGGACGGGACGAAACTTTAGGATGAAGTCCTGAGATCAGACGGGCTCAAGCCGCGTCGGAAGCGAGCTGAATCTACAAATGATGTGAAGCAGCAGTAATTGTCTTAATGAGTTGAAGTCAGAGCTTACCTCGGGAAGGAGAGGCGCAACGGAAAGAATTCGTATAGTCCTGGAGATCTGACGATAGAGAGTTGATGAAGTCCGGAAGCAAGCTGTCTTGCTCCCACTGTGGTCGCCATTGTTCAGTACCTAGGCTCCCGCTACGGGTGAGCCCGGGGTACAAAGTTAAGCAGATGTGCTTCCAAGAGTTGAAGGTTGAGCTCGTGGCGTCCGAGGTAGCTCTCACGTCCACGTCGGGTGGGGGGTACCTGCAAAACACTCCGACGCCCAAGTCAGTAAGAGAGAGGAACAAACCGAAAAAATTTATATTCATGTAAAGATATTGTATTAGTATTTCTCTCAAATATTGTACCAAACAATGAATTACCCATGCATCTGCATCCGCACAGGCGTATCGTGCATTGTAAAATACAAAACAAACAATAAAGTACATTGAAAACAAACAATTTCAGTAGTAGAATAATAATTTCCTTCTAATTTAGAAATGAGCTAAGCAACACTCCTAGTTTTTTCAAGAAAGGATAAAATGCTTACCCTGTATCCACAAAGTGAGTCTCGACCAGAGGTGCAATCATTCCCAACTGATGGACTGCATTTTACCAAGGATAAAGTGGCTTTCTATTAGCACTTCAGCAAAAATGCAACTGATACTCCAAATTTAGTAGTTAGGACAATGAACCTTTTAGCTCCCAAGCAATGTACCATCTTTAGAACTTTTGCCTTATGCCTTTTTTTTGCTCTTTTCCTCGAGAGAAAATTCAACATGTTCAGTTCCTAGGCTTCCGTTCGGATTAGCCTGGGGTACTAGATTGAGTGAATGTGCTTCCAAGGGTTGAAGATGGAGCTCGGGATGTCCGAGGTTGCTCACACGTCCGCGTCGGGTGGGGGGAACCTGTAAAACACTCTAACGCTCAAGTCAGTAAGAGAAAGAGAGAAACAAGGAAAAATGGAATAATGCGAATGAGTAAAAGTTACCGTGACTAGAGGCCGGAACCTCTATTTATAGGCGAAGCGCCGTACCTGACACGTTGGATGCGGGTGCATGGATCCTGACCGTTGGATGCGGGTACCAGGGATTTGAGTATATGCTGGATTACCTGGAGTACGGGAATGGGCGAGGCCCAAGTCATACAAGGTTTGGCCCAGACCAGAACAATGGCCCCCCAAGTCAGGGACGAGAGAAGCATGATGTCGGCCTCGGCTTGATTTGACTGTTGCCTTGAGGTAATGACTGCCACGTGTCATCCATAGAGAGGGGAGCAAGTGTTTGACACTTGGTGAGATCGAGGGTGTCTTATGGCATAGCATTGAAGTGATGCATTGATGTGACGTGACGCTTCGCATCTCGCCCTTATATAAGGTCAGTTTGAGGGCTCATTTGCGCACCCTTGCATTTTCTGGGAGATTGAGCTCTGCAAACCGCGAATTTTCCGACCACCGTCCGAGATCAACATCGCCGTTTGCCGCCGACGGTTTCTGGGTCTTTACTGAGACGAGATCAAAATTCAAGCTGACATCAAGAAATACCTGCACAGAGGTTAGTCTTCCTTTTCTACATAGTTTTTATAGCATCATTTTGACCGCGGCGGACGCCGCTGTTCTGGTGACTGTCGCAACCTATCTCGGGGGAGGAGACGAAACGACCTTGGGGTTGCCGAGGCCGTGGCAGCTTTAGCTTTAGTCATTAGATGAGTAAATAGATCTAAATGGCTAGAATTATATAGTGATAGTGCTGTCCTCCCCTTGCAGATAATGGTCCGATCCAAGAGTGAGGAAACAAAGCCTTTTATACCACCTGGTAAATCGATCTTAAGGAGGTCGGCTACTGGAGAACCGATCTTATGTAGACTCTCCTGCAATCGCGGGCGCTTCGGCCAAGGAATTTGTCAAGCAAGTTTCGGAAGGCACAGTCGAAGAGAACACTGTAGAAGAAAACGCCGAGGTCGGTTCCCAAGCTCAGGAACCCGAGGTCATCATGGAGGAAGATGAGAAAACGGTCGAAGAAGCGTATGACTGGGTGTCTACGTGAATCTGTGAAATCTGCCCAAAGTTGAGGTCGGACAAACTGGTGTCCTACTACGAACAATTCATTGTTGCTCCTGACAATCCGAGATGGAAGCTGATGGCGGCTGATGATATGTCGGCGTGCACTGAGCATGACGGAATGGGGTTTTTCGTCATGGAGTCGTGCTGGAGACCATGGGGATTCGGATTCCACTAAGCAACTTCCAGAAGGACGTGCTCAATTACCTGCACGTGGCCCCTTCTCAGCTGCACCCAAATGGCTGGGGATTCATGCGCGGGTTTGAGCTGCTAAGTGAAGGTCTTCTTCTGCTTTTTCAATGTGTTTCAAGAGACAAGGGCATTTTGGACTTCGGGGCAATACAGAGCGATTGCTCTTTGCATCGGCAAATGACTCCAACAAGGACTTCAAGTTGAATTTCATCTTTGTTAAGGCTTCAAATAATGCAGCCAAACTTTCCATTGCTGATTACGAAGGGAAGGTTTTGACCAGGGTGCATTTTCTGTTGTCATGGAGCGGGGAGCATTTTATCTGATGCGGGGAGGAGATTGAAACCAAGTCTTATGGAATGAAGCCGAACTCGCTTACAGGGGATGATGCGGAGTCCTACAGGCTGATCAGCAAGTGGGGGAAGGAGCTGGCCAAGAAAGGCTTGATGTTCCACTGCAGCTCCATTATTGATGTCGTGGCCGATTCCGAGGCCAAGTTAAAGAGATACTTTGCATGTATTTACCTTTTATTTCAATATTTAATTGTCGTTGTGTTCCGAGTTGGTCTCGGGAAATTTCTGATGCTGATTCTACCCGCCTTTCCCTCTTTTTCGAGAACACCAATGTCAATACTTCCGTGCAAGTGGAGGTGCCCAAGAGGCAACCTGAGAAGAAGAAAACCTCTGAGAAAAAGGGGACGGGTTCGGGATCTGTATCCAGCCCCTTTCCTTGAAAAGGAGGCAAGCAACTCCCAATCTGCTGGGGGCAAGCCTGCCGCTGACAAACAAAAATCTCAAGTAAATTCTCCTGCTGCCGTCAAGTCTTCTTCGAAGTTGAGCTCTGAGTCGATAAGCAAGGAGAGCCATAAAAGAGGCCATGCTGAGGCCGTCAATGCTGATCCCGCTGCCCTGAAACGGCAAAAACAATGGCAGGAAGAAAGGAGGACGGAGAAGAAGGGTAAAGAAAAGGCTACCATTGCCGATTTTGAGGCCCGTGCCCGAGTTGGCAGGATAGGTGCTGAAGCCTTCAAGGAACTGGAGGAGCTGATAGCTGAGAAAACAACTGCCCGCCTCCGAGGTAAAATCTCTGTCTTTGAAGCTCACAATAGATACTTAAATGGTGAGTTGATTCGCATTTAAAACTTACCGAGACTGCAATTTGGTAGCTTTTCCTGAAGAGAACCGGAGTTTGAAGAGCGGGCTGAGCAAACTATCCGAGGTCCAGAAGAAGCTTGATGAAGCAAACTCCAAAGCCGGGGAGCAGGCAAAAAAGACTGCAGAGATCCCGAAGCTGCAGACAGAAATCCAGACCCTCAGGGACAGGTTGGCTGCAGTTGAGGCAGAGAAGAAGAAAAACGCCGAGACGATAGAGCGGTTGAAGAAGGACAAGGAAGGCCTCAATGATAGGGTCGCCACAGGAGGATTCTGTTGCAGATGTAGTGATAGAAATTTGTGGTAGATGTACAATAATAGTAGAATTCCGACATTGAGAGGTTGTAGATGAGAAGCCCGCTGCGGGCCCCCTTCTCCAGAATGGCCAAGTGCCAGAGAGAGATCGACCTCTGTCTTCAAAGATGGGAAGGCCGCTGTGGGGCCCCCTCTCCAATAATTCCTCCAACGGAGGTCGCTGCGGACCCCCTCCCTTCTGCCTCTGATGGAGCGCGAAGCTCGGGGACCAGAGGTTGGCTCGCAAGAGGCGAAATTAGGATACCTTCGGCCTCTGATGGAGCTCGTCAGCTCGGGGATCAGAGGGAAGGTCGGCTCCCATGGGGCCAAATTGGGAGGAAGTCGCTGTGGACTTTATATCCGGACTCTCTGATGTAGCCAAAGCTCGGAGATCAGAGAGCTGTTGAAATCGATGTGGGCCATTTGCAAGATTAGCTAGTTGAGACAGAAATCCGAGGACAGATTCGAGAATTCCAAGCAGAAATGCACTGACTGATAGTTGGAAAGTCCGACGCCAGCTGGGCTCGAGCCGTTTTGGAGGCGAGCTTCGAAGGTCCAAGCCGGGATGAAAATCCAAGATGAAGATTTGAGATTAGATAGGCTCAAGCCGTTCTGGAGGCGAGCTATGAAGATCCAAGAAGAGATGAAGATCCAAGAGGAATGTCCGAGGTAAGGTGACCGACTAAGAGGAGAGACTCTTAGAAAGACACGCCCAAGCCGTGTCGGAGGCGAGCTAGACCTGCAAGGGATGCAAAATGGCAGCAATTGATTGGATGATTGGAGGTCAGGGCTTACCTCGTGAAAAAGAAGTATATCGGAAAGAATTCGCATGGTAATGGAGATCTGAAGATAGAGAATCGATAGAGTTCGGAAGCAAGCAAATGCTCCCACTGTGGTCGCCATTGTTCGGTACCTAGGCTTCCGGTTCGGATTAGCCTGGGGTACTAGATTGAGTGAATGTGCTTCCAAGGGTTGAAGATGGAGCTCGGGATGTCCGAGGTAGCTCACACGTCCGCGTCGGGTGGGGGGTACCTTCAAAACACTCCGACGCTCAAGGCAATAAGAGAAAGAGAGAAATAAGGAGAGCGGAATAATGCGAATGAGTAAAAGTTACCGTGACTAGAGGGCGAAACCTCTATTTATAGGCAAAGCGCTGTACCTGAGACGTTAGATGCGGGTGCATGGATCCTGACTGTTGGATGCGAGTACTAGGGATTTGAGTATATGTTGGATTACCTGGAGTACGGGAATTGGCCAGGCCCAAGTCATACAAGGTTTGGCCCAGTCTGAAACACAACATTTCTTTGTGCCCAAAGAAAACATGGCAACGAATATGGATCCCTTGCAGCAGTAGTTGTCATAAAACTTCCTGATTCTTGCTCATTTTGGATTTCTCGTAAATGTTTCATTTAATAAACGTAAGAGGAAAGTAAGTTTAGAAATAGAAAAAAAACACGATAGCCATGCCTTGTAAACAATATTCTTAAAGCTCCTGGTTATACATACAATTGTACAGTTACAAAAATGAAAAGGAAAATGGAATTTAGATCATATTAATTGAAGCTAAATCTTTTATGCCAAGAATCAAACTATAGGCCTGTTTGGATTAGCTTATTTTTGAACTTAAGAAAAATAACTTATGGAGATAAATAATTCATAAGTTCTCACTAGCAAAAATTATATTTTCATAAGTTGTTTTTTCATAAACTACTTTGACAAGCTCATGAATAATACATAAAAGCCTTTTTATTTCCATAAGCTATTTTTCATAAGCTCAAAATAAGCTCTATCCAAATGGGCCCTATGTACCTCAGCACTTCTCTACTTCACTCCTTTTCCTCTCGGTACAGATTCAAGATATTAGTTAAGCAGGTAAGTGATATATAGTGTGTCACTAATTATATGAGTTGGATATTCAAATTTTTATTTTTAGTTCTACTATTCAAGTATAAATGTATTAGTGCTTACAACAAAACAGTTACATCCCTAATTCTGACTAGCAAGAAAGTTTATGTAATTCAATGCTCATTTGATGCTTGTTCCGTGAAGTATCTTTTCTGTCTATTAATATATGCATGATCTTCCTCTAATGTGCAAATGCAAGTAGCAATCTATAATACTCTATAATAAAAGAGTGAAAGGAAAGAATTCTGAGACATGTCCACACATATGGATTGGAGACTCTCTTAGTGAAATCAGGTCTCAAAATCATATATCCAACCATAAATATTCATATGTTACTATAGAGATTGTAATCAAAATATTACTAACTGGATCATCTTTGATTATTTTCAGGGCTTCGATCAAAATGACCACTAGGGCTTCCTCCTCAAGAGGAAGAGGAAGAGGAAAAGGTAAAACCCCTATGATCTCTACAGGGCCTTCCACCCTAAACCTATCTGGAAACCAATCTGGGCATTCCTCTCAGAATACCCAAAGCCAAATTAAACAGGCAAAATCTGACTATGCCTTTTGATAAACTCCAATTTAGTGCAATTTTAGAGATACTTTTGTGTTATTTTTAGAGCAATTATTACCAAATATATAAGTCATTGACTTAATTTCCTCTTTATTATGCAGAAAAGAAAAAAATATAGAAAGAAGATAAAACCCACACTTAAATTGGATCATGGCACAAGAAGGAAGCCCAAGAATTCAATTGAGAACCAAACAAGCCCAGAACCACTTGAAAGATGGGCATGGAGTTGAATTATTGCTGAATTAAATTAGGGAAAGCAGCACACGTGAACTAGGAAGAAAGGGAATCAACACTATTAAACACAACAATACTTGGTGGACACGGAAATCGAGGCAAGGAATTAAAAAAAATAAAAAAAAGGGAAATAGGGATCATCACGTGACTTGGAAAGGAAGCATACCCTAACTTGCATTATAAAAAGGAAACCTAGCACAAGAATTGGGGCGGCATACATATAGACATACACAACCCTAGGAAAAAGGAGGAGCAATTGGAGAGAACGAGGATTGAGAAAGGAGCCCCACTTTTGCAGACCAACAACAGAACAACACGCACACGGACGCAAGGAGAGGAAAAAGGAGATTTTAGTACCCGTTCTTGACACCGTGAGAGCTTCGGAGCAGAATACATAGACTGGTTACAGGATCGGAATTTACTCAATCTCCGGGTTATTTTTATATTCTGTAATTCATGACTTTTTATTTTAATCCAATGTTCTTGAACACTATGGATAGCTAAATCCTCTTCTAGGGTCTTAGGTGGATCTTGCTTGATTAGAGACCTTTTTATGTTTTAATTTATATTTTGAATTCCCAATTTTTATTTCAATTAATATTATCCTATTGCTTTATTACATAATTAGGACTGACAACCCTTTGCATGTTTATAATCAATTAGTTGATTAGCGACCGTACTACAACTAGTTGGTGGACCTATAGGATAATTGAGACTATAATTAATGAATGACCAAACTTTAATTTAGTCTTCCAATCATTCAACCTTTTTGTACTTCATGCTTTTCTTAAATTTAAATTCTAGCATGACCAAACTAGGATTAATTTAGGGAAAAGAATATTAATCACGAATGACCAAACGGATTAATAGGTTTAGTAAAGGGATTGGTAATTGAATAAAATAAGGGAATTCAGGTAGAATTAGACATAGAGGAATCGAAACTAGCAAGTGAAACCAAGACCCTAGGCTTCTCTCCATTGATCGAACTTTACAATTCTAATTCTTGCTATTTACTTCGTCTTATTTTAGTTTCAACAATCACCAACATTCGTTAGTCTAAATAATAATTAATCTTAAGTAGTTTGGTGCTTATTAATTAATCCCTGTGGAGACGATATTTTTTATACTACTTCTGCAAGAGAGTACACTTGCTCTCAAGTGTGTTTTTGACGCAACAAGTTTTTGGCGTCCTTTCCAATCCAAACCCTCCTGACTTTTCAGGAACAAGGGTTAACCAATCTTCCCTCTAGAACTTGGGCTAGTATAGCTGAGGATAGTGATCATGATCTCCCTGCCTTGGACCTAGCTATTCAAACCCAAAAATCCCAACAATTGCAGATTAACCCAAAATCTCAGGTTACCTCTGCCCAAAATCGGTCAAATTTGGTTATTAATACCAACCCGATTACCCCTGCTCAAACCCAGTATGTCCCAAAAGGAAGCTTTTTCTTTGTGGCTCATATTGAACCAGAATTCTGGAATGAAAATCCCAACAAGATCCCTCCAAAAATCTTTCCACCTCAATCCCATTTCTTACCTTTTACTCCTAATAAAACCCAGAAATTTTATGAGTTTATTCTCATAGATACTGAGTCAATAACCCTCAAACATTATAGGGATCCTAAGGATGATGCTGTCATCACCCATTCAACCCTTCAAATTCTAAATATTCTGACACCCTCAGCATTTGGGCCAAATCCAAACAGCACAAAGAAATTTTCCCAGCTCTTTGACCCTATGGGTTATAATTATTGGGATTATATCAAAGCTTGGGATTATATTATCCTAGGTTTACAAAACAAAATTCTTAAACATTCTTGGTTGATCTATTTCAAAAAGAAAACCAAGTATTCTTTCCCTAATTGGTTCCTTCAATGGTGGGATTTCTTTGGCCCTTGCCCAGAAATCTTTCCCACTGAAGTCCAAGAAGGATTTCAAATATTTTCAAAAAGATTTAACAAAGATCTTACTAATTATCCAATCACTTTAAATTTTTATGCCACTTTTTCATTATCATGGATATTTTCATGGCAATATAAAACTGGGTATTTTCATCATCCAAAGACTTTATTGTCTTTATACAAACAAGGGTTTGTCAAATGGTGGCCTCGTTTTGATGCCTCTGCTGCATCTCCTGCGGGTGTGACCAATTGGATTAAAACCAATCCAAAGGCTTTGCAAGTTGCTGACCCAGAAACTTGTAAATTTTTAAATCAAAAAGCTAGAATTTCTGCAGCTCTTGCAGCTTCTACCTCTGAAGATGATATTCTGGAAAAACTTCAGAATGTCATGAAACTTCTTCAAGACCAATCTGGAGCTAAGGATGCCCCTTCATCTTCAAAAAAGGACAATAAGATGAAACAGATTCTTGTCTCATCTTCTTCCTCCTCTCCAAAAGATTTCTCTGAGGAAGGTGGCTTTGATTATTATTCTGATGATCTTTGCTGATCCCCTTGGGAATTTTAATCATAAACTTATTTTATAAATTTCCTTTCTTGTTGGTCTTCATTGATCCTCATGAAAGCTTCAAATTTATTTTCAAATTTTATCCTTACCCTAGAACATGGTAATTGTAGTGTCTATATTAGACATGAAAAACTGTTCCAATAACACCCTGGATCATGGTGATAGTAGTACCGTTATTGGTATGAAAAACTGATCTTACACCACCCTGAACATGGTGATTGTAGTGTCTGCATCGGCATGAAAAACTGTCCAATTTTTAAAATCTAACCTTTTATCAAGCTCTGTTGTTTCTCAGTTTGCAGGAACACGACAAATTTCATCATAGCAAGACTTAGTGGACGTTTTCCACCCACTATTTTGTCAACTTCTCATCATAATCAAAGATTCTTGCTTTAAACAAATCTTTGTGGTCAATCCATAGGGACCCCTTGTCTCCCACCATCTTTTGGCATTTTGGAATCCAAGGCTCCATTTTTGCTCAGTTCTTGTGTACTTATCGCTGCTGCTGCACAGTTCAAGTCAGATGCTCTTGGATTCTGTACAGTGCAAGTCTTTCAGTGCACAGTACCGGTTTAGTAACCGGTTACTATTCATTTTTCCATCTATTTAATCGTGCCATAGGCTTGTGTTAGACACACACAATTCAGAAACACTATCATCTCTACTTCTCTCCCTAGTTCTAGTGAGAAGCCAGAGCACTTGTAATCTTCTTCTTCTCTTCTTCAATCTTCAATCTTGTAACTCATAGATAGTTCTTACTATCTCAATCAATCAAAGTAACTCATAGATAGTACATGGAAGGTTTTACCTCCTAATCTATCTCGTGAGTTTTATCTGTTTTTATCTTTAATTTATTTGTTGCATTCCGTATGCTACCTACTTCCCCTCTGCCTCTTTAATTTAATCCCCTTCCCCTGGTTCCGAACCCCTCTTGGTATCAGAGCCAGATGGTGGAAGTAGGAATGTAGATATTAACTTTGAACTGTTGGTTACTTATCTGGGTTATGCTTTGCAGTTAACTATATTTTGTCCATAATCATATAAGTGCCTGTTATGGATATTAATTCAAAGTTAAAATTTTTCTAAATGTTACACTATTAGTATACTCTTTGACTATGGCTAGCATTGTTCAGGCCAGTTCACTGGTGTATTTTCAAGGAAATTTCTGAGAGCCTCACAAACGTGGCCAATGTCTGTTGTGAGCAGTACCAGATATCTGAGAAATCCCATAGTCAATCAGCTTACTATTTTATAACATATGAACATAAAAGGTATTTGAATAAGAAAATTATTCGTCTATGTTTATATTTTGCAAAGATTTACTTTTGATCTTAAAACAATTTGTCAAAGTGTGTTGTCATATGTTTAAATTGAACTTTCTCTAAGTTATATTTTGTAAACGTATTCTGTGCTTTTGATCAAGAACATCTTCAACTTTTTCAAAACCATGTTTTACTTACTCTTTTAACATTATAGGATTTTGAAGGAATACTTGGAAATCTCGCTAAGCGACGAACGGCATAACGAATGCGTAAGACTCGCGAGTGATAGAGCAGCTACCTTGCCGCCAAGAGAGATGTTGTATTCTTGAAACTATCTTGGTGTTTAAAAGAAAGTAAAACAGAAAATAGTTTGCTTATTGATCACTTGTCTGTCAGAATCAAACTCAAGATATAATTTAATGGTCCAAATTAGATATATTTCAGTATTTACTTTACTTATTGTTTTCTGAGTAAAAGGATTTCACTCTGAAGTATAAATTAGATAATAATTCTTTTATCCAAGTTTTAATATCCTGCACTTGGCCTTGTTATGATCTTTAAACAAAACATGTTTAAATCCCCAGCATAATCTAGAAAGTAGTTACTAGTTCATATTTTAATATTTATATTTCTAATGAAACCAAGTGAAGGCAATGATGCTTATGGGTGAGGAATTATACAAAATATTCTGAAAAAACCACTTTTTATACTGCTTTCCTCACTCTCTCAGACATGTCTTTTATTGCTATGCCTTTATCAGAAAATCAATTTTCCAAAAATAACAATCAAGATCTTAGTAAAGGTCTTACCAATCAAGAACTTTGCAAAGATCTTATCAACCATCAAACTTCTTTTGTCATAGATAAAATTTCCCTCAAAAAGGAATTTTATTCTAAAGAATGGTCTCTTCACAGAGAATGGTTCTTCAAACAATATCAAGGGAAAAATAGAAAATCCATTCAGGAAAAATTCTATAAATTTCTTGAAAATGTCAAATACAATATTCCTTTTTTTGATTGGTTTCATGCGTATACCATCAAGAAGAATATCAATTATCCCTTCCAGGATGACATTATTGGAAGAAAAATCGTGGATGTCATCACTATATGGCATCTAAAAGATGGTCAAAAGGTCCAATCAGAATTACCTCCTAAAGGCCCTTTTACCCTTAATATTCAAAACCAATCTGCCCCTGTCTTGGCTGCCCCCTTTAAAGCTAGACCTGATAATGAACCCATAACAGCCAGAGATATCAAAGATCTCATGGAACAATCTAACTATACAAACAAATACCTCCAAGCACTAGGAGACTCCAAATCAAGTAGAAACGATGATGCCTCCCCTAAAACTGAGTCATCTTATTCTTCTGCTAAAATTGAGAAACCCCTATTCAATCCCTATAGGGTATCCAAAACCTTTAAAAAGGCCTTCAAACAAGAAGGTCATATCAAAAGAGAAGTTGATGAAACCAGAGATGAAATCCTAGAGAAAATCAATGAACATTTAACTCTCCTCAAAACAACAATCCCTGATACGCCTTCTCCTCATACCCCTAGGAAAAGCATCAATATGATAAATGAGACCTCTTCTGATCATTCAGAAAATGCCTCTCCTAAGAATAAAGTCAGTCCTATCATTTACAATCCTAAAAACAAATGGCGTAGAGAAACCAAGCTTTACTACCCTAGGGCCACTGCTCCTGACCTTCTCTTAGAAGAAAAGGAAACCAATTTCAAAAGTTTCAGTGCTAACAATGTTTATGAATGGAACATTGATGGAGAAAATGAGTATGGCATAACCAAAATCCTCCAAAATATGACTATGGTTGCCACTGCTTATGAAACTTCCAACAACTGCTCAGAAGACATGATCGTAGAAATCCTCATTGCAGGATTCTGTGGTCAGCTTAAAGGTTGGTGGGATAATTACCTCAATGATGAGGATAAGCAATCTATCCTTACTGCTATCAAAAAGGAACCCAACGGAGAACCCATCCTTGAAAATGGGATTCAAATTCCTGATGCAGTTAACACCTTGATCTTCACCATTGCCCAACACTTTGTAGGAGACCCTTCCTTGATTAAGGATAGATCTGCAGAGTTGTTGTCTAATCTTAGGTGCAAAACCCTCGGTGATTTTAGATGGTATAAGGACACATTCCTTACAAGAGTCTATACCAGAGAAGATAGCCAACAAGCCTTCTGGAAGGAGAAATTCCTTGCAGGCCTCCCTAAATCTTTAGGTGATAAGGTTAGAGATAAACTGCGCAATCAGGACCCAAATGGAAATATCCCCTATCAGCAATTAAGTTATGGTCAGCTTATTGCTATCATCCAAAGAGTTGCTTTAAAAATTTGTCAAGACGACAAAATTCAGCAACAGTTATCCAAAGAAAAGGCTCAAAATCGTAAAGACTTAGGAACCTTCTGCGAACAATTCGGCCTCCCTTGCATCAAAAAAACCAAAGCCAAACCAAAACCTATCAACACCTTACCTAGACCTGACTATTACAAGGAAAGGCGTGATAGGAAACCTAGGCCAAGGATTACTGGTCAATTTACCAAAAATCATTATGAGAATAATGATAAAAACCCCATCATCTGCTTCAAATGTGGCAAACCAGGGCATATTAGTAGAAATTGTAGAGTTATAAACAAACTCAAAGTTCTTAATCTTTGTTCAGACATTGAAAGCAAGATTAACAATTTATTAGCCCAATCTTCAGGAGAATCCTCGGATCAACCATCTGAGAAAATAAATCAAATTCAGGATGATGATTTATCTAATTCTGAATCCTCTAATAGCATCAATGTTCTCACCAAAGAACAAGATCTTCTCCTTGAAGCCATAAATGCCATTCCTGACCCCCAGGAAAGGGAAAAGTATCTCAAGAAGCTTAAGTCTACTCTTGAGACTAAACCTCCCAAAAGCCCTTTAGTAACCAATAAGTATAATCTCAAGGATACTTTCAAAAGGTTAGAGAAAACCAGTATTAAACCTGTTACTATCCATGATCTTCAGTATGAGATCAACAACTTAAAAGTTGAGGTCAATAAACTAAAAGAAAAACAGGCTAATCACCAGTCCATTATTGACCATTGGAATAATCATGAAACCAATTCCTCTTCAAGTATCCCTGACTCTGATAAGGAAGTGGATTCAGATTTCTTAGGGCTGATCAATTATGTAAAAATTCAAAAATTTTACATAAATGTCAAAATTATTATCAAAGATTTTATTTTTGAAACTGTTGCCTTGTTTGACACAGGAGCAGATTCAAATTGTATTTTAGAGGGTCTTATCCCAACAAAATACTTTGAAAAAACCTCTGAACAACTTAGTGCTGCAAATGGTACTAAGTTAAGAATCAATTACAAATTGTCTTCAGCTATCATCGAAAACAACAATTTCAAAATTGATACCTCATTTCTTCTTGTCAAAGATTTGAAAAATCAGGTAATTTTAGGAACTCCGTTCATAAGATCACTTTTTCCTTTTCAAATAACTGAAGAAGGTATCATAACCCAGCATTTGGGACAACCAATCATTTTTAAGTTTTTAAGAAAACCTTTTGTCAGAAACTTAAATCCAATTTCTTACAAAGAAAATCAAATCAATTTTTTAAAAGATGAAATTACTTTTAGAAATATCGATTACCAATTACTCAAAAGGGAAAATCAATTCAAAATTAAGAGTCTTTTAGAGCAAATACAATCCACTATTTGTTCTGATCTTCCTAATGCTTTCTGGGAAAGAAAACGTCATGTTGTGGAACTTCCTTATGAAAAGGATTTTCATGAAAAGCAAATTCCCACCAAAGCTAGACCTATCCAGATGAATCAGGATCTCCTCTTGGTTTGTCAAAAGGAAATAAATGATCTTTTAAAAAAGGGTCTTATTCGCAAAAGTAGGAGTTCCTGGTCTTGCTCTGCCTTTTATGTTAATAAACAAGCAGAAATAGAAAGGGGAACTCCCAGATTGGTCATTAATTACAAACCCCTCAACCAAGCTCTTTGTTGGATTAGATATCCTATCCCTAACAAAAAGGACCTTCTCAAGCGTCTTCATAACGCAAAAATATTTTCAAAATTTGACATGAAATCTGGATTTTGGCAAATCCAGATTAAAGAGAAGGATAGATACAAAACTGCCTTCACTGTCCCTTTTGGTCAATATGAATGGAACGTTATGCCTTTTGGCTTGAAAAACGCTCCTTCTGAATTCCAAAGAATCATGAATGATATATTCAATGATTATGCAAAATTCGCCATTGTCTATATTGATGATGTGCTTATTTTTTCACAATCTTTTGACCAACATGTCAGACATATCAACACCTTTATTTCTATCATAAAGAAAAATGGTCTTGCTGTGTCTAAAACAAAAATCAATTTGTTTCAAACAAAAGTCAGATTTTTAGGTCACAATATCCATCACGGAACTATTACTCCTATCACTAGGGCTATTGAGTTCTCGGATAAATTCCCCAATCAAATTATTGACAAAACTCAACTACAAAGGTTCCTTGGTTGTCTAAATTATGTCTCAGACTTCTTTCCACAACTGAGTAATCTCATCAAACCTCTTCATGATCGTCTAAGAAAGGATCCTCCTCCTTGGACGGATGATCACACCAAAATTGTCATACAAATCAAAGCCCAGGTTAAAGAGCTACCCTGCCTTTACCTACCCAATCCTGAAGCCTTCAAAATTGTCGAAACTGATGCTTCTGATATTGGTTACGGCGGAATTTTAAAACAAAAAACTTCCGGAAAAGAACAAATCATTGCTTTCACTTCTAAACATTGGAATCCTGCCCAGCAGAATTATTCCACTATCAAAAAAGAAGTTTTGGCTATTGTGCTATCCATTTCAAAGTTCCAATCTGATCTTTTAAATCAAAAATTTCTTGTCCGTATTGATTGCAAGTCTGCAAAAGATATTTTGCAAAAGGATGTTAAAAACCTTGCATCTAAACAAATTTTTGCCAGATGGCAAGCAATTTTAAGTATATTTGATTTTGACATCGAATATCTTAAAGGTTCTGACAATTCTCTTCCTGATTATCTCACTCGTGAATATTTACAGGGAAATATTTATCCTTAAGCATGATAACTGTACCACTCTTTGTGGGAAAAACTGCTTAAATACTACCCTGGAACAAGGTAATTGTAGTGTCTATTTTAGACATGAAAAACTGTTCCAATAACACCCTGGATCATGGTGATAGTAGTACCGTTATTGGTATGAAAAACTGATCTTACACCACCCTGAACATGGTGATTGTAGTGTCTGCATCAGGCATGAAAAACTGTCCAATTTTTAAAATCTAACCTTTTATCAAACTCTGTTGTTTCTCAGTTTGCAGGAACACGACAAATTTCATCATAGCAAGACTTAGTGGACGTTTTCCACCCACTATTTTGTCAAGTTCTCATCATAATCAAAGATTCTTGCTTTAAACAAATCTTTGTGGTCAATCCATGGGGACCCCTTGTCTCCCACCATCTTTTGGCATTTTGGAATCCAAGGCTCCTTTTGCTCAGGTCTTGTGTACTTATCGCTGCTGCTGCACAGTTCAAGTCAGATGCTCTTGGATTCTGTACAGTGCAAGTCATTTAGTGCACAGTGCCGGTTTAGTAACCGGTTACTATTCAATTTTTCAATCTATTTAATCGTGCCATAAGCTTGTGACACAGACACAATTCAGAAACACTATCATCTCTACTTCTCTCTCTAGTTCTAGTGAGAAGCCAGAGCACTTGTAATCTTCTTCTTCTCTTCTTCAATCTTCAATCTTGTAACTAATAGATAGTTCTTACTATCTCAATCAATCAAAGTAACTCATAGATAGTACATGGAAGGTTTTACCTCCTAATCTATCTCGTGAGTTTTATCTGTTTTTATCTTTAATTTATTTGTTGCATTCCGTATGCTACCTACTTCCCCTCTGTCTCTTTAATTTAATCCCCTTCCCCTGGTTCCGAACCCCTCTTGGTATCAGAGCCAGATGGTGGAAGTAGGAATGTAGATATTAACTTTGAACTGTTGGTTACTTATCTGGGTTATGCTTTGCAGTTAATTATATTTTGTCCATAATCATATAAGTGCCTGTTATGGATATTAATTCAAAGTTAAAAATTTTTCTAAATGTTACACTATTAGTATACTCTTTGACTATGGCTAGCATTGTTCAGGCAAGTTCACTGGTGTATTTTCAAGGAAATTTCTGAGAGCCTCACAAACGTGGCCAATGTCTGTTGTGAGCAGTACCAGATATCTGAGAAATCCCATAGTCAATCAGCTTACTATTTTATAACATATGAACATAAAAGGTGTTTGAATAAGAAAATTATTCGTCTATGTTTATATTTTGCAAAGATTTACTTTTGATCTTAAAACAATTTGTCAAAGTGTGTTGTCATATGTTTAAATTGAACTTTTCCTAAGTTATATTTTGTAAACGTATTCTGTGCTTTTGATCAAGAACATCTTCAACTTTTTCAAAACCATGTTTTACTTACTCTTTAACATTATAGGATTTTGAAAGAATACTTGGAAATCTCGCTAAGCGACGAACGGCATAACGAATGCGTAAGACTCGCGAGTGATAGAGCAGCTACCTTGCCGCCAAGAGAGATGTTGTATTCTTGAAACTATCTTGGTGTTTAAAAGAAAGTAAAATAGAAAATAGTTTGTTTATTGATCACTTGTCTGTCAGAATCAAGCTCAAGATATAATTTAATGGTCCAAGTTAGATATATTTCAGTATTTACTTTACTTATTGTTTTCTGAGTAAAAGGATTTCACTCTGAAGTATAAATTAGATAATAATTCTTTTATCCAAGTTTTAATATCCTGCACTTGGCCTTGTTATGATCTTTAGACAAAACATGTTTAAATCCCCAGCATATTCTAGAAAGTAGTTACTAGTTCGTATTTTAATATTTATATTTCTTATGAAACCAAGTGAAGGCAATGATGCTTACGGGTGAGGAAGAATTCTTATTAAGATGTTTAAAAGTTTTTCTTCTCGTTTTTCTTGCAAGCCCTCATCCTCATCTTCATCTTCTAGTCAATCTTTATCAAACAAAATCTTCAAAGAAGAAATACGTTTTGAAGATATCAATCAAGATCTTGATAATTGGGATATTCCAAAAATATCCCATAAAGATCTTTATCAAAATCAAAAATCTTTCTTTTCCAAAACTGATTTTATTGTCAGAACAGTAGAACAAAAAATCATACTCCGCAAAGATGATGAAGAATTTCATCTTCTTTCTGAAAAAAGTATGAAAGATCATAAGGCTAAGAACTTCAACTACCTACACATTGGAAGTGTTCAGGTAGGCATGAAGCCTCTTACCAGAGAATCTCTTAACGTTGCAGTTTTGCTCTGTTTAAGAGATGCTCGCCATAATCAGTTTCATGACTCTTTATTAGGAACTGTTGAAACTAGCCTAATTCATGGACCAATCTTTTTTAATTACTTCCCAGATTTAACTGTCAGTCTGGATGATAAGAACATCCTTGATGTTCTTTATCTTAATGTCAAGTGTCACGGCTATGACATGAAGGAAGGATCTGTCCCTATCACTTTGATATACAGAATTCATTACAAAGTAATGAACTCTATCAGGTCCAATTTCCTTAAAACTAAATGCCACAAATCAGGAGAAACAACTTTGTTTCTTACTGACCAATCTAAAGCCAATATTATGGTACCTAAAACCATACAATGGAGTGATATTACACTTCCTGAAACCTGGACCCTAGATAAAGCTGCCCCTACAGCACCTAGGATAACACCAGAATTCCAGGATGTTATTCAGCATCAATCTGGAAGAGTTGATCTTGTTTTTAACAGAAGTAACTCCTTCACTATCCCTAGGACCCTCAGATCTGAAGAAGACTTCAGAACGGCTATGTCCAGAGGATCTTTCTCTAGAAGATCCTTCTCTGTAGCTAGAGAATCCTCCAAACCTCAGATAGGGACCTCCCATGATGGTTCCACTATCCACCTACAGGGCTTTGAAACCACAACCCCTGTAAAAACCTCCTATCAGAAAGAGGAGGAAGACCATAGGTCTATTCAATCTCCAACCTATTCCTCCCTTAATAATCCTTATGATGAAGTCTAAATTCATCATGGATAAGGAATCCCTAAGAAAAGAATTTTATTCTGAGGAATGGTCTCCTCATAGGAAATGGTTCTTTTCTCAGTATCAGGGACACAAACGTAAAGCAATCCAAGAGAAATTCTATGAATTTCTCAGAAAAACCCAACATAATATCCCTTTCTTTAAATGGTTTAAAGATTATGCTTTTAGGAAAGGTATCAATTATCCTTTTCAATCCATTTTATCTGATAGGAAACAAGATGTCCCTATTGTCCCCTCTAAACATCCCAATGATGCCTTAGAACAAACTAAGAATGTTTTAGGTATCCCTACCCAGATAGAGAAACCTATTACCAAACCAGTTCTTCAGCAAACCAATAATGAAGAACTCTTAGCTAGAATTTATGAGCAATTAAACCTTCTTAAAGATATGGCTCTTAAACCTAAAAGCAATGGCTCTATAAACACGGTAACCAGAAATCCTTTTGATGAAAGAAAGGTTATCTGCTTCAAATGTGACAATTTTGGCCATATTGCCAGAAAATGTCCTAATCAACCCAAACCTGGTTATATACCAAAGCCCTACATTAGGAAAAAAGACAAGAAACCCAACACCCGAGTTAAATCTCAAATCACAGAAATTTGTTGCACTTGCAATAAAAGAAAACCTGAGATTTCTCCCATCAACCAACCTGCTAAGAAGAAGCATAGTAGACCTAATAAGCAGGTTACCTGCTTCATTTGTGGTAAAATAGGTCACAAAACCAAAAGTTGCTGGGTCATTAGAAAGCTCAGTACTTTTAATATTGATCCTAGTACCAAAAAAAGAATTAAGCTCTTCTGCAGAGATGACAAACCCCATAAGTACAATAGGATTTTATCTGAGCCTAAGAATCTTGAGCTCAAACCTAAGATTAAAACCAAAATCTACAATTGGTTAGATTATTATTTTGATAAACCAGAATCTGGGTTTATTGACCTAGCTTCTGCCATTTGCAGATTCAATATCTCCATTTCATCCATTATTACCAACTTTGAAAATAGAGTTATCTGGGAATCCCCAGCTCTGCTTTTTTCTTTTCATGTTCATAATTTTGGTATTAATGTTTATTATCTGGGGCAACCCTTTATGTTTAATCATCCAGGTAAATCTTTTAATAAGGTTCAAAAAATTTGCTCCAAAATCAATTTTAACTCTGGTATAAGCATCAGAGCTAAGACCCAGGAGGAAATGATAGATATTACTTGTGATATGGTTAATTACGCTGTCTCACAAGAAATTCTTGACTCCTATAATCTTGCTAGAAATTTTCATGAAAAATTTCTGATAATTAATCTTTTTATGTCTAAAAACCAAATGGTGGGAATTTTAGACAATTTATTTCATTATAATAATCGTATTGATTATGTTACTATAGAGATTGTAATCAAAATATTACTAACTGGATCATCTTTGATTATTTTCAGGGCTTCGATCAAAATGACCACCAGGGCTTCCTCCTCAAGAGGAAGAGGAAGAGGAAAAGGTAAAAACCCTATGATCTCTACAGGGCCTTCCACCCTAAACATATCTGGAAACCAATCTGGGCATTCCTCTCAGAATACCCAAAGCCAAATTAAACAGGCAAAATCTGACTATGCCTTTCCAATCCAAACCCTCCTGACTTTTCAGGAACAAGGGTTAACCAACCTTCCCTCTAGAACTTGGGCTAGTATAGCTGAGGATAGTGATCATGATCTCCCTGCCTTGGACCTAGCTATTCAAACCCAAAAATCCCAACAATTGCAGATTAACCCAAAATCTCAGGTTACCTCTGCCCAAAATCGGTCAAATTTGGTTATTAATACCAACCCGATTACCCCTGCTCAAACCCAGTATGTCCCAAAAGAAAGCTTTTTCTTTGTGGCTCATATTGAACCAGAATTCTGGAATGAAAATCCCAACAAGATCCCTCCAAAAATCTTTCCACCTCAATCCCATTTCTTACCTTTTACTCCAAATAAAACCCAGAACTTTTATGAGTTTATTCTCATAGATACTGAGTCAATATCCCTCAAACATTATAGGGATCCTAAGGATGATGCTGTCATCACCCATTCAACCCTTCAAATTCTAAATATTCTGACACCCTCAGCATTTGGGCCAAATCCAAACAGCACAAAGAAATTTTCCCAGCTCTTTGACCCTATGGGTTATAATTATTGGGATTATATCAAAGCTTGGGATTATATTATCCTAGGTTTACAAAACAAAATTCTTAAACATACTTGGTTGATCTATTTCAAAAAGAAAACCAAGTATTCTTTCCCTAATTGGTTCCTTCAAAGGTGGGATTTCTTTGGCCCTTGCCCAGAAATCTTTCCCACTGAAATCCAAGAAGGATTTCAAATATTTTCAAAAAGATTGAACAAAGATCTTACTAATTATCCAATCACTTTAAATTTTTATGCCACTTTTTCATTATCATGGATATTTTCATGGCAATATAAAACTGGGTATTTTCATCATCCAAAGACTTTATTGTCTTTATACAAACAAGGGTTTGTCAAATGGTGGCCTCGTTTTGATGCCTCTGCTGCATCTCCTGCGGGTGTGACCAATTGGTTTAAAACCAACCCAAAGGTTTTGCAAGTTGCTGACCCAGAAACTTGTAAATTTTTAAATCAAAAAGCTAGAATTTCTGCAGCTCTTGCAGCTTCTACCTCTGAAGATGATATTCTGGAAAAACTTCAGAATGTCATGAAACTTCTTCAAGACCAATCTGGAGCTAAGGATGCCCCTTCATCTTCAAAAAAGGACAATAAGATGAAACAGATTCTTGTCTCATCTTCTTCCTCCTCTCCAAAAGATTTCTCTGAGGAAGGTGGCTTTGATTATTATTCTGATGATCTTTGCTGATCCCCTTGGGAATTTTAATCATAAACTTATTTTATAAATTTCCTTTCTTGTTGGTCTTCATTGATCCTCATGAAAGCTTCAAATTTATTTTCAAATTTTATCCTTACCCTAGAACATGGTAATTGTAGTGTCTATTTTAGACATGAAAAACTGTTCCAATAACACCCTGGATCATGGTGATAGTAGTACCGTTATTGGTATGAAAAACTGATCTTACACCACCCTGAACATGGTGATTGTAGTGTCTGCATCAGGCATGAAAAACTGTCCAATTTTTAAAATCTAACCTTTTATCAAACTCTGTTGTTTCTCAGTTTGCAGGAACACGACAAATTTCATCATAGCAAGACTTAGTGGACGTTTTCCACCCACTATTTTGTCAAGTTCTCATCATAATCAAAGATTCTTGCTTTAAACAAATCTTTGTGGTCAATCCATGGGGACCCCTTGTCTCCCACCATCTTTTGGCATTTTGGAATCCAAGGCTCCTTTATTGCTCAGGTCTTGTGTACTTATCGCTGCTGCTGCACAGTTCAAGTCAGATGCTCTTGGATTCTGTACAGTGCAAGTCATTTAGTGCACAGTGCCGGTTTAGTAACCGGTTACTATTCAATTTTTCAATCTATTTAATCGTGCCATAAGCTTGTGACACACACACACACACAATTCAGAAACACTATCATCTCTACTTCTCTCTCTAGTTCTAGTGAGAAGCCAGAGCACTTGTAATCTTCTTCTTCTCTTCTTCAATCTTCAATCTTGTAACTAATAGATAGTTCTTACTATCTCAATCAATCAAAGTAACTCATAGATAGTACATGGAAGGTTTTACCTCCTAATCTATCTCGTGAGTTTTATCTGTTTTTATCTTTAATTTATTTGTTGCATTCCGTATGCTACCTACTTCCCCTCTGTCTCTTTAATTTAATCCCCTTCCCCTGGTTCCGAACCCCTCTTGGTATCAGAGCCAGATGGTGGAAGTAGGAATGTAGATATTAACTTTGAACTGTTGGTTACTTATCTGGGTTATGCTTTGCAGTTAATTATATTTTGTCCATAATCATATAAGTGCCTGTTATGGATATTAATTCAAAGTAAAAAAAATTTCTAAATGTTACACTATTAGTATACTCCTTGACTATGGCTAGCCTTGTTCAGGCCAGTTCACTGGTGTATTATCAAAGAAATTTCTGAGAGCCTCACAAACGTGGCCAATGTCTATTGTGAGCAGTACCAGATATCTGAGAAATCTCATAGTCAATCAGCTTACTATTTTATAACATATAAACATAAAAGGTGATTGAATAAGAAAATTATTCGTCTATGTTTATATTTTGCAAAGATTTACTTTTGATCTTAAAACAATTTGTCAAAGTGTGTTGTCATATGTTTAAATTGAACTTTTCCTAAGTTATATTTTGTAAACGTATTCTGTGCTTTTGATCAAGAACATCTTCAACTTTTCAAAAACCATGTTTTACTTACTCTTTTAGCATTATAGGATTTTTGAAGGAATACTTGGATATCTCGCTAAGCGACGAACGACTTAACGAATGCGTAAGACTCGCGAGTGATAGAGCAGCTACCTTGCCGCCAAGAGAGATGTTGTATTTCTGATACTATCTTGGTGTTTAAAAGAAAGTAAAACAGAAAACAGTTCGTTTGTTGATCACTTGTCTGTCAGGATCAAGCTCAAAATATAATTTAATGGTCCAAATTAGATATATTTCAGTATTTACTTTACTTATTGTTTTCTGAGTAAAAGGATTTCACTCTGAAGTATAAATTAGATAATAATTCTTTTATCCAAGTTTTAATATCCTGCACTTGGCCTTGTTATGATCTTTAGACAAAACATGTTTAAATCCCCAGCATAATCTAGAAAGTAGTTACTAGTTCATATTTTAATATTTATATTTCTAATAAAACCAAGTGAAGGCAATGATGCTTACGGGTGAGGAAGAATTTTTATTAAGATGTTTAAAAGTTTTTCTTCTCGTTTTTCTTGCAAACCCTCATCCTCATCTTCATCTTCTAGTCAATCTTTATCAAACAAAATCTTCAAAGAAGAAATACGTTTTGAAGATATCAATCAAGATCTTGATAATTGGGATATTCCAAAAATATCCCATAAAGATCTTTATCAAAATCAAAAATCTTTCTTTTCCAAAACTGATTTTATTGTCAGAACAGTAGAACAGAAAATCATACTCCGCAAAGATGATGAAGAATTTCATCTTCTTTCTGAAAAAAGTATGAAAGATCATAAGGCTAAGAACTTCAACTACCTACACATTGGAAGTGTTCAGGTAGGCATGAAGCCTCTTACCAGAGAATCTCTTAACGTTGCAGTTTTGCTCTGTTTAAGAGATGCTCGCCATAATCAGTTTCATGACTCTTTATTAGGAACTGTTGAAACTAGCCTAATTCATGGACCAATCTTTTTTAATTGTTTCCCAGATTTAACTGTCAGTCTGGATGATAAGAACATCCTTGATGTTCTTTATCTTAATGTCAAGTGTCACGGCTATGACATGAAGTAAGGATCTGTCCCTATCACTTTGATATACAGAATTCATTACAAAGTAATGAACTCTATCAGGTCCAATTTCCTTAAAACTAAATGCCACAAATCAGGAGAAACAACTTTGTTTCTTACTGACCAATCTAAAGCCAATATTATGGTACCTAAAACCATACAATGGAGTGATATTACACTTCCTGAAACCTGGACCCTAGATAAAGCTGCCCCTACAGCACCTAGGATAACACCAGAATTCCAGGATGTTATTCAGCATCAATCTGGAAGAGTTGATCTTGTTTTTAACAGAAGTAACTCCTTCACTATCCCTAGGTCCCTCAGATCTGAAGAAGACTTCAGAACGGCTATGTCCAGAGGATCTTTCTCTAGAAGATCCTTCTCTGTAGCTAGAGAATCCTCCAAACCTCAGATAGGAACCTCCCATGATGGTTCCACTATCCACCTACAGGGCTTTGAAACCACAACCCCTGTAAAAACCTCCTATCAGAAAGAGGAGGAAGACCATAGGTCTATTCAATCTCCAACCTATTCCTCCCTTAATAATCCTTATGATGAAGTCTAAATTCATCATGGATAAGGAATCCCTAAGAAAAGAATTTTATTCTGAGGAATGGTCTCCTCATAGGAAATGGTTCTTTTCTCAGTATCAGGGACACAAACGTAAAGCAATCCAAGAGAAATTCTATGAATTTCTCAGAAAAACCCAACATAATATCCCTTTCTTTAAATGGTTTAAAGATTATGCTTTTAGGAAAGGTATCAATTATCCTTTTCAATCCATTTTATCTGATAGGAAACAAGATGTCCCTATTGTCCCCTCTAAACATCCCAATGATGCCTTAGAACAAACTAAGAATGTCTTAGGTATCCCTACCCAGATAGAGAAACCTATTACCAAACCAGTTCTTCAGCAAACCAATAATGAAGAACTCTTAGCTAGAATCTATGAGCAATTAAACCTTCTTAAAGATATGGCTCTTAAACCTAAAAGCAATGGCTCTTAAACCTAAAAGCAATGGCTCTATAAACACGGTAACCAGAAATCCTTTTGATGAAAGAAAGGTTATCTGCTTCAAATGTGACAATTTTGGCCATATTGCCAGAAAATGTCCTAATCAACCCAAACCTGGTTATATACCAAAGCCCTACATTAGGAAAAAAGACAAGAAACCCAACACCAGGGTTAAATCTCAAATCACCGAAATTTGTTGCACTTGCAATAAAAGAAAACCTGAGATTTCTCCCATCAACCAACCTGCTAAGAAGAAGCATAGTAGACCTAATAAGCAGGTTACCTGCTTCATTTGTGGTAAAATAGGTCACAAAACCAAAAGTTGCTGGGTCATTAGAAAGCTCAGTACTTTTAATATTGATCCTAGTACCAAAAATAGAATTAAGCTCTTCTGCAGAGATGACAAACCCCATAAGTACAATAGGATTTTATCTGAGCTTAAGAATCTTGAGCTCAAACCTAAGATTAAAACCAAAATCTACAATTGGTTAGATTATTATTTTGATAAACCAGAATCTGGGTTTATTGACCTAGCTTCTGCCATTTGCAGATTCAATATCTCCATTTCATCCATTATTACCAACTTTGAAAATAGAGTTATCTGGGAATCCCCAGCTCTGCTTTTTTCTTTTCATGTTCATAATTTTGGTATTAATGTTTATTATCTGGGGCAACCCTTTATGTTTAATCATCCAGGTAAATCTTTTAATAAAGTTCAAAAAATTTGCTCCAAAATCAATTTTAACTCTGGTATAAGCATCAGAGCTAAGACCCAGGAGGAAATGATAGATATTACTTGTGATATGGTTAATTACGCTGTCTCACAAGAAATTCTTGACTCCTATAATCTTGCTAGAAATTTTCATGAAAAATTTATAATAATTAATCTTTTTATGTCTAAAAACCAAATGGTGGGAATTTTAGACAATTTATTTCATTATAATAATCATATTGATTATTATAATGAAATAAATTGTCTAAAAGGTATTTTCAAGGAAATTTCTGAGAGCCTCACAAACGTGGCCAATGTCTGTTGTGAGCAGTACCAGATATCTGAGAAATCCCATAGTCAATCAGCTTACTATTTTATAACATATGAACATAAAAGGTATTTGAATAAGAAAATTATTCGTCTATGTTTATATTTTGCAAAGATTTACTTTTGATCTTAAAACAATTTGTCAAAGTGTGTTGTCATATGTTTAAATTGAACTTTCTCTAAGTTATATTTTGTAAACGTATTCTGTGCTTTTGATCAAGAACATCTTCAACTTTTTCAAAACCATGTTTTACTTACTCTTTTAACATTATAGGATTTTGAAGGAATACTTGGAAATCTCGCTAAGCGACGAACGGCATAACGAATGCGTAAGACTCGCGTGTGATAGAGCAGCTACCTTGCCGCCAAGAGAGATGTTGTATTCTTGAAACTATCTTGGTGTTTAAAAGAAAGTAAAACAGAAAATAGTTTGCTTATTGATCACTTGTCTGTCAGAATCAAACTCAAGATATAATTTAATGGTCCAAATTAGATATATTTCAGTATTTACTTTACTTATTGTTTTCTGAGTAAAAGGATTTCACTCTGAAGTATAAATTAGATAATAATTCTTTTATCCAAGTTTTAATATCCTGCACTTGGCCTTGTTATGATCTTTAAACAAAACATGTTTAAATCCCCAGCATAATCTAGAAAGTAGTTACTAGTTCATATTTTAATATTTATATTTCTAATGAAACCAAGTGAAGGCAATGATGCTTATGGGTGAGGAATTATACAAAATATTCTGAAAAAACTACTTTTTATACTGCTTTCCTCACTCTCTCAGACATGTCTTTTATTGCTATGCCTTTATCAGAAAATCAATTTTCCAAAAATAACAATCAAGATCTTAGTAAAGGTCTTACCAATCAAGAACTTTGCAAAGATCTTATCAACCATCAAACTTCTTTTGTCATAGATAAAATTTCCCTCAAAAAGGAATTTTATTCTGAAGAATGGTCTCTTCACAGAGAATGGTTCTTCAAACAATATCAAGGGAAAAATAGAAAATCCATTCAGGAAAAATTCTATAAATTTCTTGAAAATGTCAAATACAATATTCCTTTTTTTGATTGGTTTCATGCGTATACCATCAAGAAGAATATCAATTATCCCTTCCAGGATGACATTATTAAAAGAAAAATCGTGGATGTCATCACTATATGGCATCTAAAAGATGGTCAAAAGGTCCAATCAGAATTACCTCCTAAAGGCCCTTTTACCCTTAATATTCAAAACCAATCTGCCCCTGTCTTGGCTGCCCCCTTTAAAGCTAGACCTGATAATGAACCCATAACAGCCAGAGATATCAAAGATCTCATGGAACAATCTAACTATACAAACAAATACCTCCAAGCACTAGGAGACTCCAAATCAAGTAGAAACGATGATGCCTCCCCTAAAACTGAGTCATCTTATTCTTCTGCTAAAATTGAGAAACCCCTATTCAATCCCTATAGGGTATCCAAAACCTTTAAAAAGGCCTTCAAACAAGAAGGTCATATCAAAAGAGAAGTTGATGAAACCAGAGATGAAATCCTGGAGAAAATCAATGAACATTTAACTCTCCTCAAAACAACAATCCCTGATACGCCTTCTCCTCATACCCCTAGGAAAAGCATCAATATGATAAATGAGACCTCTTCTGATCATTCAGAAAATGCCTCTCCTAAGAATAAAGTCAGTCCTATCATTTACAATCCTAAAAACAAATGGCGTAGAGAAACCAAGCTTTACTACCCTAGGGCCACTGCTCCTGACCTTCTCTTAGAAGAAAAGGAAACCAATTTCAAAAGTTTCAGTGCTAACAATGTTTATGAATGGAACATTGATGGAGAAAATGAGTATGGCATAACCAAAATCCTCCAAAATATGACTATGGTTGCCACTGCTTATGAAACTTCCAACAACTGCTCAGAAGACATGATCGTAGAAATCCTCATTGCAGGATTCTGTGGTCAGCTTAAAGGTTGGTGGGATAATTACCTCAATGATGAGGATAAGCAATCTATCCTTACTGCTATCAAAAAGGAACCCAACGGAGAACCCATCCTTGAAAATGGGATTCAAATTCCTGATGCAGTTAACACCTTGATCTTCACCATTGCCCAACACTTTGTAGGAGACCCTTCCTTGATTAAGGATAGATCTGCAGAGTTGTTGTCTAATCTTAGGTGCAAAACCCTCGGTGATTTTAGATGGTATAAGGACACATTCCTTACAAGAGTCTATACCAGAGAAGATAGCCAACAAGCCTTCTGGAAGGAGAAATTCCTTGCAGGCCTCCCTAAATCTTTAGGTGATAAGGTTAGAGATAAACTGCGCAATCAGGACCCAAATGGAAATATCCCCTATCAGCAATTAAGTTATGGTCAGCTTATTGCTATCATCCAAAGAGTTGCTTTAAAAATTTGTCAAGACGACAAAATTCAGCAACAGTTATCCAAAGAAAAGGCTCAAAATCGCAAAGACTTAGGAACCTTCTGCGAACAATTCGGCCTCCCTTGCATCAAAAAAACCAAAGCCAAACCAAAACCTATCAACACCTTACCTAGACCTGACTATTACAAGGAAAGGCATGATAGGAAACCTAGGCCAAGGATTACTAGTCAATTTACCAAAAATCATTATGAGAATAATGATAAAAACCCCATCATCTGCTTCAAATGTGGCAAACCAGGGCATATTAGTAGAAATTGTAGAGTTATAAACAAACTCAAAGTTCTTAATCTTGGTTCAGACATTGAAAGCAAGATTAACAATTTATTAGCCCAATCTTCAGGAGAATCCTCGGATCAACCATCTGAGAAAATAAATCAAATTCAGGATGATGATTTATCTAATTCTGATTCCTCTAATAGCATCAATGTTCTCACCAAAGAACAAGATCTTCTCCTTGAAGCCATAAATGCCATTCCTGACCCCCAGGAAAGGGAAAAGTATCTCAAGAAGCTTAAGTCTACTCTTGAGACTAAACCTCCCAAAAGCCCTTTAGTAACCAATAAGTATAATCTCAAGGATACTTTCAAAAGGTTAGAGAAAACCAGTATTAAACCTGTTACTATCCATGATCTTCAGTATGAGATCAACAACTTAAAAGTTGAGGTCAATAAACTAAAAGAAAAACAGGCTAATCACCAGTCCATTATTGACCATTGGAATAATCATGAAACCAATTCCTCTTCAAGTATCCCTGACTCTGATAAGGAAGTGGATTCAGATTTCTTAGGGCTGATCAATTATGTAAAAATTCAAAAATTTTACATAAATGTCAAAATTATTATCAAAGATTTTATTTTTGAAACTGTTGCCTTGTTTGACACAGGAGCAGATTCAAATTGTATTTTAGAGGGTCTTATCCCAACAAAATACTTTGAAAAAACCTCTGAACAACTTAGTGCTGCAAATGGTACTAAGTTAAGAATCAATTACAAATTGTCTTCAGCTATCATCGAAAACAACAATTTCAAAATTGATACCTCATTTCTTCTTGTCAAAGATTTGAAAAATCAGGTAATTTTAGGAACTCCGTTCATAAGATCACTTTTTCCTTTTCAAATAACTGAAGAAGGTATCATAACCCAGCATTTGGGACAACCAATCATTTTTAAGTTTTTAAGAAAACCTTTTGTCAGAAACTTAAATCCAATTTCTTACAAAGAAAATCAAATCAATTTTTTAAAAGATGAAATTACTTTTAGAAATATCGATTACCAATTACTCAAAAGGGAAAATCAATTCAAAATTAAGAGTCTTTTAGAGCAAATACAATCCACTATTTGTTCTGATCTTCCTAATGCTTTCTGGGAAAGAAAACGTCATGTTGTGGAACTTCCTTATGAAAAGGATTTTCATGAAAAGCAAATTCCCACCAAAGCTAGACCTATCCAGATGAATCAGGATCTCCTCTTGGTTTGTCAAAAGGAAATAAATGATCTTTTAAAAAAGGGTCTTATTCGCAAAAGTAGGAGTTCCTGGTCTTGCTCTGCCTTTTATGTTAATAAACAAGCAGAAATAGAAAGGGGAACTCCCAGATTGGTCATTAATTACAAACCCCTCAACCAAGCTCTTTGTTGGATTAGATATCCTATCCCTAACAAAAAGGACCTTCTCAAGCGTCTTCATAACGCAAAAATATTTTCAAAATTTGACATGAAATCTGGATTTTGGCAAATCCAGATTAAAGAGAAGGATAGATACAAAACTGCCTTCACTGTCCCTTTTGGTCAATATGAATGGAACGTTATGCCTTTTGGCTTGAAAAACGCTCCTTCTGAATTCCAAAGAATCATGAATGATATATTCAATGATTATGCAAAATTCGCCATTGTCTATATTGATGATGTGCTTATTTTTTCACAATCTTTTGACCAACATGTCAGACATATCAACACCTTTATTTCTATCATAAAGAAAAATGGTCTTGCTGTGTCTAAAACAAAAATCAATTTGTTTCAAACAAAAGTCAGATTTTTAGGTCACAATATCCATCACGGAACTATTACTCCTATCACTAGGGCTATTGAGTTCTCGGATAAATTCCCCAATCAAATTATTGACAAAACTCAACTACAAAGGTTCCTTGGTTGTCTAAATTATGTCTCAGACTTCTTTCCACAACTGAGTAATCTCATCAAACCTCTTCATGATCGTCTAAGAAAGGATCCTCCTCCTTGGACGGATGATCACACCAAAATTGTCATACAAATCAAAGCCCAGGTTAAAGAGCTACCCTGCCTTTACCTACCCAATCCTGAAGCCTTCAAAATTGTCGAAACTGATGCTTCTGATATTGGTTACGGCGGAATTTTAAAACAAAAAACTTCGGGAAAAGAACAAATCATTGCTTTCACTTCTAAACATTGGAATCCTGCCCAGCAGAATTATTCCACTATCAAAAAAGAAGTTTTGGCTATTGTGCTATCCATTTCAAAGTTCCAATCTGATCTTTTAAATCAAAAATTTCTTGTCCGTATTGATTGCAAGTCTGCAAAAGATATTTTGCAAAAGGATGTTAAAAACCTTGCATCTAAACAAATTTTTGCCAGATGGCAAGCAATTTTAAGTATATTTGATTTTGACATCGAATATCTTAAAGGTTCTGACAATTCTCTTCCTGATTATCTCACTCGTGAATATTTACAGGGAAATATTTAACCTTAAGCATGATAACTGTACCACTCTTTGTGGGAAAAACTGCTTAAATACTACCCTGGAACAAGGTAATTGTAGTGTCTATTTTAGACATGAAAAACTATTCCAATAACACCCTGGATCATGGTGATAGTAGTACCGTTATTGGTATGAAAAACTGATCTTACACCACCCTGAACATGGTGATTGTAGTGTCTGCATCAGGCATGAAAAACTGTCCAATTTTTAAAATCTAACCTTTTATCAAACTCTGTTGTTTCTCAGTTTGCAGGAACACGACAAATTTCATCATAGCAAGACTTAGTGGACGTTTTCCACCCACTATTTTGTCAAGTTCTCATCATAATCAAAGATTCTTGCTTTAAACAAATCTTTGTGGTCAATCCATGGGGACCCCTTGTCTCCCACCATCTTTTGGCATTTTGGAATCCAAGGCTCCTTTATTGCTCAGGTCTTGTGTACTTATCGCTGCTGCTGCACAGTTCAAGTCAGATGCTCTTGGATTCTGTACAGTGCAAGTCATTTAGTGCACAGTGCCGGTTTAGTAACCGGTTACTATTCAATTTTTCAATCTATTTAATCGTGCCATAAGCTTGTGACACACACACACACAATTCAGAAACACTATCATCTCTACTTCTCTCTCTAGTTCTAGTGAGAAGCCAGAGCACTTGTAATCTTCTTCTTCTCTTCTTCAATCTTCAATCTTGTAACTAATAGATAGTTCTTACTATCTCAATCAATCAAAGTAACTCATAGATAGTACATGGAAGGTTTTACCTCCTAATCTATCTCGTGAGTTTTATCTGTTTTTATCTTTAATTTATTTGTTGCATTCCGTATGCTACCTACTTCCCCTCTGTCTCTTTAATTTAATCCTCTTCCCCTGGTTCCGAACCCCTCTTTATTTGTGTGTATATATATATATATATATATATATATATATATATATACACACACAAGAGAACATAATAAAGTAAAAAAAACCGTTGATTCACACCAAAAATACTTAATAAAATTTGCCTTTAATATAATAAGGTTCATAACATTGTCATAAACTCCAAAAAATAAAACTTAAAAGTTGGAGAAGTTAACTATATTAAATATTTTTGTCAGTTTTAATTTTGACGCGTCAAAGGCTAAGCCTAAGCCTAAGCCTGGCCAATAGCCTGTCAAAGGCTTTTTTTTAGGCCTGGCCTGGCCTTTTTAAAAGCTTGGTCTAGCCTTAAAGCCTATTTAAAAGCCTATTTCATATTAAGCATTTAAATGGTCCATTTTACCTATTTAATTTTAAATAGACTAAATGCATATTTCACATTAAAGAATTTTTATATTTTTACCCAAAAGTTGCTACATTTTTTAAGAGAGATATTATTAAAAAGCCTAAAGTTCAAGATATACTAGAAAAGCCTATAATGTTCCATAGCAACGGGATATGATATTTAAGAAAATATGTTTTTTACCATAATTTGCAGTAAAGAAACTACATTGCAAAGAAATAAAATGGATCTCATAAATTGCAGTAAAGAAACTACATTGCAATAAGCTACTACTAAATTTCATCCTCATTAAGAAACGTAGCACCGATTTAATCAGCTCCTCATATATAGCAAAACACGGTCTGAACTCAAGGAAGGAACATAAATTATACTAAATCTTCAAGTTGATTTGTACCTCTTCTTTTTCATCCTTCAAAATAAAAATAAAAAATAAATTGAAGTCAGTTATTGGACTAAAATAATGCTATATAGATATATGAACAAATACTTCAAAAAAATGCTATAAAAACAGCCTTCTTCACACCTTTAGTTATTTGCTTGTGTTAGCTTCTAATTAAAGATTTGTAGGAGTTTTTATAAAGGTTTTACTGAAGGAATACAAAGATAAAAGAAAAAAAAAAGTTTTGAAGTCTTACCTCTATCAAAGTTGAAGTCTTGAAAAAGATAGAATAAGATTTTGTTGTTTCAAGAGAGAAGTCTAGTTTGTGATTATAAACAATAAACAATTAGGGCTTTCACTTTGTAGAGAGAGACAGAGAGAAGTATACCTTTATATATAAATAATAATATATCTATCTATACCAGCCGCATGATCCATCAAAAAAAAATCCCAGCCGCAGGATTGAAACATGAAAGTTTCAATTTGTTTGAACAGTTTAAAATATTTGGAACGGATGAGAATAAATTAATGTTAGTGGTTTCAAGAAAATTTTAGTATTTAATGTGAATCATTCAGAATGTTGAATGCATTGGGAATGGGTGAGAGAGAAACAAGATTCATGGTTTAACTCTTCCATCTGGCAGTTGGTGTACTATGATTAGGTCCTAAAGTCCGAAGCAATGAACTTTATGAAGGATCTCTTTTGCTCAAATGAGAACATCCAGCCACCCTCGTACGAACACCATCTCTGCGAGCTTACTTTGGAGGAGAGGACTAGTCTCCTTAGTCTGGTAACGAAGGAAGAGGTTTACAATGCTTTGATGAGTGTTAAATCCTTTAAGGCTCCAAAACCGGATGGATTTCAACCTATTTTCTATAAAATATTCTGGGACTTGATTGGTGATGATGTGTGGGCCTTTGTTAGGAAAGATTTTCAGGAGGGTCACCTTGATGGGAGCATTACAGAGATCCTTCTTGTCCTTTTTCCCAAAGGAGAGACACCTACCTCATTCAAGGATTTTAGTCTCATAAGCCTTTGCAAGGTTATCTTCAAAATTATATCCAAGTGCCTTGTGGGGAGTCTTCGCCCTATTCTAACCCTAATTGTGAGTCCGTTGCAAAGTAGCTTTATCTCGGGCAGAGGCACGGTGGATAACGCCATTATTCTCCAGGAAATGTTGGAACACATGCACCGGTCGAAAAATAAGAAGAAAGGTGATATGGAGTTGAAGCTAGATTTGGAGAAGGCTTTTGATCGAGTGGATTGGAATTTTTTGCGTGAGACATTGATTCTTTATGGCTTCCCAGGTCCTATAGTGGCTTTGATCATGCATGTAATTAAGTCTTCCAACATTTATCTTCTTTGGAATGGCAGTCGGACGCCTAGCTTCTATCCCAAGAAAGGTTTACTCCAAGGTGATCCCCTATCCCCTTACTTGTTTGTGTTGTGCATGGAAAGATTGGGGTTTATGATCAACAAGGAGGTAGCTGAATGCCCTTGGAAACCGCTTCGTATTGCAAAAAATGGCCCAGGATTATCCCATCTTTTTTTTTGCGGATGATGTGCTCTTGTTTGCCAGCGCAAGTCCAATTAGTGCACACCTCATGACCAAGGCACTCAGTGAGTTTTGTAATATGTCAGGCTGAAAAATTAGCAATGAAAAATCTCATTTTCATATTTCCAAAGGTTTGAACCGAGAGATCCGCACTAGGCTGAGTCATGTCCTCAACATGTGATAGAATCTTGGAAGGGCCAACTTATCAACAAACCAGATCGTGTGGTGCTTGCTAACTCTGTCTTAGTGGCCATGCCCTCGTACAATATGCAATTTTTTCAAATTCCCAGCCTCCGTTTGTAACATTATTGATGCTTCGATTAGGAAGTTCATCTGGAAAGGGAATGGAGATCATGGTATGCATATAGTTAGTTGGAAGAAGCTGACTAAGCCTCGGAAATATGGAGGGCTTGGAGTGAGACGTGCAAAAGAAGAAAATATCTCCTTGTTAGGGAAACTGGTATGGAATGTGATTAGCAATCCTCTATGTGTTTGATGAGCTCAAGGACAGTTTTGGCTTTAAGGTTGGTGATGGCAACACCAACATATGGTATACACCATGGCTTGTTCACCGTCGGTTGAGTGAGGTGGTCCAACAACATTATGGACTATCTGGTGCTCACGTAATTCATTTGTCTTTGATGGAATAGTGCCCACTGTTCAGAGTATGCGAGCTAAATTTACCTCACTCGTTCATGCGGTGTCATGACGGGAGTGTCATGCACAACCCCTCTAGAGTGGGTTTTGGAGGAATTATCCGTGACTCCAATGGAGACTTCATTAAGGCGCATTCTGCGAGATAATTGGTTCGGTGGATATAATAACGTTGGAGATTTCGGCATTCTTGAAGGGCATTAGCTTATATTGGGATCTTGGATTCCGAGATGTGTATTGTGTCCGTGACTTTTGTTCAGCAGGGTGTTCCTTATCATCATTGGTTTGCGAATGAGATTGAGCCCATTCGGTCACCGAAGACAAGAGTCTGGCGCTGCCAAATGAGTCACAACCTCAGAGAGGGAAATCGGTGTGCGGACGTCCTTGCGAAACGGGGAGCCATGATGGAGGATCAGTTTGCGCTTCATGATGACTGTCCAGGAGATATGCGATGCCTTCTTTTAGATGATGCTGCTAGAGCTTCTATCCCTACGATATAGTTCTTAGTTGGTTTTTTCTTTTTCTTTTTCTTTTTTTAGCTTGTGTAACCAAAAAAAATTGGGAATGGTTGAGAATAAATTAATATTAGTGGTTTCAAGACAAAATTTAGTATTGCAGCGTTAATAATTCAGAATGTAGAAAGGTGCCAAAGATTTGATGTATTTATATTTCTTTCTATTTTATTTAGTTTATTAAAAATAATGTGTCTATATATCTACCTTGGGACACGGGGGTCAATCCGGTGTTCCTGGGTTCGATTCTCGCAGTTGACAAACTCAGTGATGGCCAGTGCGAAATTTGAAGGGCTTCAGACGAAAAATAGTACCTAAAATAGCTCTAAGTAACTAATTATGAAAGCATAGAAAAAGGTCATTCAAGTAGAAATAAAAAGTGTTTGATTGGAATTGTCAAAAAATAGATGATTTGTAAGTGTGAGTGCCTTTAAACATTGAAAAGCATATCTTCTTGTCACAATCGAAAAGTTGTTGTTCATTGATAGTTACAGTGATACTTCTTTTGGATAAAACTGTAAGTGCATGAGTGAAAAATAGTGAACAACATTTAGCAAGATTGCGAGTTGGGTGAAAATATATTTCCCATTTTATTGACGAAAACAGATGGGGCAGCTCTGCTAGGGTTCTACCCTGCGCACCGCTGTTAGCCTCATGGTTGGCATCTCAGATCTGGTTCAGATCCTGCCTCCCCTTCCAGTTGTCGCTCCGAGACAGGTCCACTTCGCTGTGCAATTAGAGTTTTCGTTGGCCACAAGAAAGGTGTTGGTTTCGGAGTCTGACTCTTCTGTCGCTGCGCGAGTTCGTCATTCACAATGCGTCAGCCAGACCTCCAATGTGTGCAGCCCGTGGGACATACCTATCCTGTCTCCTGTGCGTGTCAGCGCTGCCACGCCTGCGGTCACTGAAGATGTCACCTTTTTATTCCCTGAATTGATTGAAAGTGGATCCAGCAAGAGGAATTCAAAACCAGCCCTTCCTCCTATCAAGACCATCAAGTAATGTAATGATTCAAAGGGTTCTCGACGATTTTTGGGAAGTTGAATTTCTGGAAAGTATATATATATGCTTTCCATATTTTTATTTCTCAGGTTAAGTTCGTTACTCTTTTTTTTAATTCAATTAGATATAAATGAACCATAACTATGTAGTCCTATTCCTAATAGATTGATCCCCAAATAACATACCCAAATTATAAGAAATCCTATAGAGGTCACTATTGAAGAATTTACACCTTCTAATTTTTTATTTTTTCTAGTATGTAAATAAATCGCGAATATGGTCCACGTAATAAAGGCCCAAGTTTCCTTTGGATCCCAATTCCAATATGATCCCCATGCCTCGTTAGCCCATACTGCTCCTGAAAGAATGCCTATTGTTAAAAAGAGAAAACATCTGAGACGCTAATAGGTAAGTCCTCTAAATCTTTTGCAGATGTTTTAAAAAACTCTTCTGGTTCGGCCTTCTTTGACAATCACTTTAGCCATCTACCGAAGCCTTGTCTAAAAGGTGAGGCCCTTGCTCTTAAAATCTCTGAAGATGAGTATTAGAATAGTATTGTTGACTGCATAAATATTTTATATGGGAGGATTATTTTGTCGAAAAGGGGTATCGCCTTATCATATTAAGGAACTGAAAGATAAAATCTCTAATCTGTGGAGTATTTCTTCTTCTTTGTCGCTTGGTTCACGTAATTTGAATCCAAGTGTTTTCTGTCCATTTGCTTGGAAGCTCGATTTTGATCCTTTTACTTCAAAACAAACCAATGCTCAATGTTGGGTTAGACTTCATGGTCTTTCCCGGGAATATTGGAGGCCAACAATTCTTTTTGAAATTAGTGGTAGTTTTGGAGTTCCTATTGCTTTGGATGAAGCCACTATGAAAAGGACTTTCGGCCACTTTGCTCGAGTCCTTATTGATCTTCATTTAACTGATAAGCTGCATGATCAATTGTTAGTAGAAAGAGAGGGATACGCTTTTCTCATCGGAGTGGAATACGAGGGTCTGTCATTGTTTTGTAACTTCTGTCAATGTACTAGACATTCCCTCCAAAATTGTAAGTCTCGCCAAAGATGCGGAGATGACTCAGGGAAATCAAGTGCAGCCTCGAAAGGTGAAATATACAATTCAGTATGTGCAAAAAAAGAAGCCACAGAGAAAAATGTTGAGCCTATGATGGACGTTGGCTCATCCAAATTGCAAGATACTAGTGTGGTTTTGGTAGAGGAAGAGAATGATCCCAATCGCTTCAAGGGTACGAATAACATTGTTATTTCACCTGAGGAGATGGTCGGGAGCCCAAACCCTCCTCTTGGTCCTACTGATATGCAAAAGGATTCTTCGATTTTGTCGGCTCCTCATTGTGAAATCTCTTCTGAGAAATCTACTTTGGGTTCACCTTACTTTAGCGGTGTTGGTGGTCCCTTCTTCATCAAATAACTCTTTGGAGGAGGTCAAGTCTTCTTCCACCCAATCTCCCACGACTCGGCTAGATGCCTCCTCTTCTAACACAGTGGATGCAACTGACATGAGAATTTTAGGGAAGAATTGGGGGGATGTCTTAGGTGATGAGGTTGTGCCTGTTGCCTCAGAATCCATTGCTACATCGAACCCGATAGTTGAATCTACATGAAAATTTCGAGAAAGCTTTGGGGTGAGTCGTCAGACGATGTTGGTGATCTTGTGACTTCTTATTCCCATGGAGCAGCTGCGCGACATGCTTACTTTGAACCGGTTGTGTCCAAGACTCAAAAAAAGAAATTAAGACAAAAAAGAAATTGGTCGTTGGATTCAATACTCGCTCAAAAGCAAATTTTCTTTCTGAATCCTTTTTATCTGGTTTTGCTTTTTTAACCGTGTTTTGTGATTTTTCTTATATTTTTTTATTTTTCGTTTGGCTTTCTTGCCTTGGTTTTGGTCTAGTCCCCCCTAGGTAGCTTTATTGTCTTCGTTTTTCTTTTTTAATAGATTCAATTATCTTTGGTTAAAGAAAAAAGATTGCAAGTTGGGTCCTAGGATCGCACGATCTTGCGAGTCATGGCCATCTCTCCGTGTTTGGTGTCGCTTAGGGTCGAACATCGCAGGATCGCTTCCAACACTGTGGGATCGCTCTCAATCACGCACCGGATCGTTTTGTGTTTCTTAGGCATTTTGGTGGAAATTTTCCGAAATAAGGAAATTGGTCCCTTTTCGTGCGATATTTGGTGGGGTTGTACAGTTTTCCTTGGAAGCTTAAAATAATTGTGCGGAAACTCAAAATTTGGCTATAATTAATTGATAGTGGGCTTCTTGCCATGTGAAATACGATGTATATTTATCAAACGGGAAAAAAATGAATTTTTCGATAATTGAGTGATTAAAATAAAAGGGTTTAAATATGTATTTAGTCCCTGCAAATGTTCCTGTTTTTCGATTTAGTCCCTGCAATTTTTTTTTAAATACGTCGCTGAAAAATAACTTTTTTTTGAATATGCCCTTCCGAAAGTTGGAATTATAAATACGTCCCTGCAAAATAACTTTTTTTTAAATACGTCCCTGCAAAATAACCTTTTTTTTGAAATACGTCCCAACAAAAAAAATTGTGATATTTTGCAGGGACATATTTTTAAAAAAAGGTTATTTTGTAGGGACGTATTTAAAAAAAAGATATTTTACAAAGACTTATTTAAAAAATTTATTTTGTAGGAACGTATTTAAAAAAAAAATATTCTAGGCAAAAGAAATAGAAATTCTGAAGCACTAAAACGTCGTCAGCCACTTTGCCTATAGACAACATTCTAGGCAAAATAAAGGGTGTAAAATATCATATCACAATATCCCAAGATAATTTTGTATTCGCGCCACGTGATATTAGGAATTTTTTTTCAATAACAAAAGAAATTAAAAAAATATACAAATACAAATATGCTACTAAGTATGTAATTAATAATTCCTTAAATGCCACATGTTTCTTAAAAGTGTGATAGCCCAAAGCGAGGTTTAATTTTTTTTTGAATTCTTTAGTTAGCTTAAGTGCAATAGGCCTCTATCAAAAAAAGGGAAATAGGCATTTTTCTATTTTTTTATTTTTAATAATATTTAGTGTATTTTTTCTCTTGATGGAGAACAAGAGGACATCTCGGCCACCACTATATATGTGTTTATTATTGAATTTTTTATTATTGAATTTTTTTTAGTAATGTTATAAAACAAATCAAAACAATAGCTAAAGAATGGCAAAAGAAGGAGAGAAGATGATTCTTTGTATTATTCAGTCTCTTTACAAGTGTGCTTCTACACATAAGATTGAGCCCTATTTATAGGGTGTAGATTAGCAAGTGAATGGACAACCATAAAAGCCACTACTAAGAGAGTAATGAAAAGAAGAAGGAAAGATAGTGGATATCCACTAATATTATTCATAACAAGAAAAAAATTTACATGGTTTTTTTCCTTCAAAAAACATGCACTTATTGAGGGAAGTATACTTGCAACTGGGGGTCTTCATATACTTCAGCCAGAATGAAAGTTGTTTTGAAGCTTTGTCTTCAGCTTCCTACTTATTATATATTTCCTTCAAATAAAGGACCCAGTTGCAAGTATAGTTCCCTACATAAGTGCAAGTTTTTTGTGGGGCCTCACTTGGTGATTAGAAAACTTAAAAAACAAATCCCTCATATGACTAGCTTTCTTGAATTCTTGAGTTCCTGAATATACAACGTTCAACTGGATGCTAGTTTGCTTCTTGAATTTCTTCTTTCGGATTGCATTTTATTTTTCTTTACCTTGATAGTATTTTGTATTTCTTATCTCAAGCTGGAAATGTTGTACTGAACACCGTCTGACTTGCGGGTGACTGTTAAAATATATAAGGTAGATGATAGACTTATTTGAAATGTACTTCTTCTCATTTGTAATAGTCCACCCCTTTCAATATAATAGACCTTTAGAGCTTCTCTATCTAATTTCCATGGATGCCATGTTTTTCAACAGGTATTATCAATAAAACTCCTTTCATTATCGGAAAAATTGTTTTATCACAAAACTATAAGGTTAAAACATAAAATGTTATGGAATTTTGAAGTAGTAGTAGTAGTACTCATATAACTGTTAAATTAACTACTTTTAATAAGAGTATTTTAATAAATGAAACTCATTTATTCATTAAAATTAACACAATTACTCAACACAATGAAACTAAATTACTGCCCAATGGACTCTTGAGATACAAAAAGAATACAATAAAAAATTTAAAAAAATATGATTTATGTTGCAGAGTATAATGGGGTGATTAGAATAGGAAATTGAAAAAACTCAAGCTGCTTTAAGAGACATATTTTTTAACTTAAAATCCTAAATAGCCGAATGAAACATACCCACCCGAGCTGCCATTTTCAAAACAGGTTCTCTGATCAACAAAGGAGACAAATTTTCTGCGCGTCGTTCTCAACGTTTCAACGAACAAGTTAACCTCTCATATCTTCGTTTCTTCCATAAATGCAATTGAGACCTTTGCATGGCATATAAAAAACTCTTTTGAGATACTTTGCTGCACTAGGAAATGTCTTCAATTGCTAAAATGCTTCAGAAAGAAATATAATAAACTCTACATCCCCAGCAATTGGGTCATACATTTAATTGTCAAATCCTATTACATTTTAAAATAAATATTAAAATATTAGGGCGTGTTATACATTGTGATTGAAATTGCAGTTGTAGTACATTATGAACCTTGAAATGCTAGATGCATCATACATGCTAGTGATTCTGTGTTTCTGTGTTGTATCTCTTTGTTGCTTTAAGAAAAACGATTGTACCAAACTAGTATTGTCCTCCATATAGTGTGTTAAACAACATCCAATAAATCAATGCACCTTGACATATGAATGGTGACACTTAAGCAAGTATCATGATTTACTAAATATATGTGATTTTCAAGAAGTCAAGTTACCTCATCAGCCAAAAGAATCAAACCTTCTTGCTTGCTTGCAGATATTTCCCATTTTATTGAGGAAAACAGATGGGGCCGCTCTGCCAGGGTTTTACCCTGTGCGTCGCTGTTAGCCTCACGGCTGGCATCTCAGATCTGGTTCAGATCCTGCCTCTCCTTCCACCTGTCGCTCCGAGATAGGTCCACTTCTCTGCACAATCAGAGTTTTCGCTAGCCACAAGAAAGGTGTTGGTTTCAGAGCCTGGCTCTTCTGTCGCTGCGCCAGTTTGTCATCACGATGCGTCAGTGTAGCGACCGAAAAATCTGGGTGAGGATTCCTCGAAGGTTCGGAAATGAAGCCGCCACCAAAGTTTAGTTTAAGGGCAAACATCGGTAAATCCCTTTTGAAACGGATAAGGGTCCTTGAGACCAGATTAGGGTTCGGGAGTCGGTTATGCATGGGGAAGGTATTAGCACCCCATGGCATCCTTCCTAAGGAAGGTTACCTGCTAATTAGTTGTAGGAGAGAAAGTTAATTTTGAAAATATTTAATTTTACCCCTTTTATTTCGATTTGAAAGAAATAGAACTTAATAAAATCATTTATTATTTTTTTGTGAACTAAGGAAGGAATTATGGCGAAAAAAGACTAGAAAAAGTTTTTTATTAATGCACTTGACAGAGGTGGGCCTGCCCTCTGCTCCTACGTATCTCTGGGTAGAGAATCAAAGGCTACGTAGTTTTTGGTAGAAAAAATTTGTTTGTTTGGTATTTTTTAATTAGGGATTTTAGGACTTTTGAGTGATCAGTTCAATTGTCCTAAAAGCTGATTAACCCGATTGTACAATCGACTTAATCCCCCATTTTTGAAAATTTAATTTTGTTTGAAGTTTGAAAAATGGTTTGATGTGTTGGTGGTTTGATTTTTTTGGAATAGGGATTTTAGGACGCTTGAGTCGTACGACTCACTCACCCTAGAATGCCGACTAACGCAAATGTACATTCGACTTAGTCCCCCATTTTGGTTTTTGAAGGAGAACTTTTATTTATTTTTTATAAAAACAAAAATGTAAGTTTGTGAAAGAAATTGTTTTTTAGAAAAAAGTTAAAAAGAAATGAAAAAGGGGGTGCAGTGGTGAAGTGGTGGTGTAATTAACTGCAGAGGTTGTATTATTAAACATGGGGGTGCAAGAAGCAGCCCAGCTTTGTTATGGGCTCTTAGGCAGATGGCATGCGAAAAATGGGCTGATGTAAGGTGGTGGCGTATTTTAATAAAGGAGTGGTGTGAGTAGGAGTCTGATGTTTTTTTTAAAAGATTAAAATAAAATGAATATTTAATTGAATTATATAAGGCATCTATTAATAGGGAACCCAAATTTTTGTTTCCTCTTCTATCAGCGCCGTTTCCACCTCCTATTTGAGAGAGAGAAGTTTCAAGTTTGCAAGGAGTGAGAGAGAGAAGAAAGAAGAAAAAGGGAAAGAGAGAGAGGGAGAGAGGCTGGCGTGAAGAGAGAGGGACGGCAACGGAGAGAGTTTCGGTGAGCTCCGGTGACGGCGCGGGAGCGTGGTCCCGGCAACGACAGCGACGCGTTTCGGGGGGGGGGATGACCGGCCGCATGCCGGAGAAGATGACCGGCCGCATGATTTTTGCTCTGGATTTCTGTTTGTTTTCTCTGAATTTTCGTGTGTATTTTTCCCTCTCCTCTCTACATTTTTCCAACCATCTCCCTTTCGATTTCTGAACTCTCATTTTTATACACTTTTTGGAATGCTGTTGTGTTTGCTTAGGGGCTAGGAATCGAGCCGTTGGAGACAAGGTCACAGAGGTGTGCATATAAAGTTGTTTGGCTGAAGCAAATTGGGAAAAATGCCAAGGGAACAAGAAGAAGGTGCTTTGAGCTTATAGCTCAAATTGAAAAAGCAGAACCGCAGGTGAGAGAATAGGCGTGTCTTGCTTGGAGCTGTGGGTGTAGTATGTTGCTGATGTTTATTTTGGTGAAACAAAAGGCAAATATGATAAAATAGACTACAACTTTTAGCCAAGAATAGGAGAGGTTCTTTTGTATATTTTTTTTTTTGCATTATGTAATTATATTATTTTTAAATCTGATTTTAACACTTTTTGTGAATTATGATTTTTCATTTTTTTAAAATTAAGTGAACAAAAAGAAGTTGGGCCAGGCCCAAGAACGAAAATCGGGCCCAATGCGCTAAAATGCGCCCAAACATGAACGTCAGGCCCGATTAGAACAATTTGTTAAAATTAGACCCGAAAATAAACTCGCTTTAACGGCAAAATTAAACGAGAAAAACAAGTAGTAAAGGATCAGACAAAATTGGGGTATGACAGTCAGCCAGACTTGCAGTGTGTGCAGCCCGTGGGACAAACCTGTCTTGTCTCCTGCGGATGTCAGCACTGCCACGCCTGCGGTGACTGAAGATGTCTCCTTTTTATTTCCTGAATTGACTAAAAGTGTGTCCAGCAAGAGGAAATCAAAACCAGCCCTTCCTCCTATCAAGACCACAGCGCCTTCAATTACAATTGGTGGGGTGAAAACATCTGAGGCGCTAATAGGTAAGTCCTCTAAATATTTTGCAGATGTTTTAAAAAACTCTTTTGGTTCGGCCTTTTTTGACAATCACTTTAGCCATCTACCGAAGCCTTGTCTAAAAGGGGAGGTTCTTGCTATTAAAATCTCAGAAGACGAGTATCAGAATAGTATTGCTGAATGCGTAGACATTATATGTGGGAGAATTATTTTGTCTAAAGGGGATAAGGCTTCCCTCCAAAATTGTAAGTCTCGCCAAGATGCGGAGATGACTCAAGGAAATCAGGTGCATCCTCGAAAGGTTAAATCTACTATTCAGTATGTGCAAAAAGGCAAACCACAGAGAAAAATGTTGAGCCTGTGATGGACGTTGGCTCATCCAAATTGCAAGATACTAGTGTGGTATTGGTAGAGGAAGAGAATGATCCCAATCGCTTCAAGGGTACGAATAACATTGTTATTTAACCTGAGGAGATGGCTGGGAGCCCAAACCCTCTTCTTGGTCCTAATGATATGCAAAAGGATTCTTCGATTTTGTCGGCTTCTCATTGTGAAATCTCTTCTGAGAAATCTACTATTGGTTATCATGTGCATGCCCCCACTTTAGAGGTGTCGGTGGTCCCTTCTTCTTCAAGTAACTCTTTGGAGGAGGTCAAGTCTTCTTCCACCCAATCTCCCACGACTCAGCTAGATGCCTCCTCTTCTAACACAGTGGATGCAATTGACATGAGAATTTTAGGGAAGAATTTGGGGATGTCTTAGGTGACGAGGTTGTGCCTGTTGCCTCGGAATCCGTTGCTACATCGAACCATAGTTGAATCAGACATGAAAATTTTAAGAAAGCTTTGGGTTGAATCGTCAGACAATGTTGGTGATCCAGTGAGTTCTTATTCCCATGGAGTAGCTGCGCGACATGCTTACTTTGAACCGGTTGTGTCCAAGACTCAAAAGAAGAAATTAAGACAAAAAAAAGAAATTGGTCGTTGGATACAATACTCGCTCAAAAGCAAATTCTGTTTCTGAATCCTTTTGTCTTGTTTTGCTTTTTTAACCGTGTTTTTTTTTGTTTTTGTTTTTTATTTTTATTTTTTTATTTTTTGTTTGGCTGTTTTGATTTCTTGCCTTGGGTTTTGGTCTAGTCCCCCCTTAGTATCTTTATTGTCTTCGTTTTTCTTTTTTAATAGATTCAATTTTCTTTGGTTAAAAAAAAGCCTTCTCGCTTGCAAAAGTCCATTGGCATGGAATGCTACCAACAAAAATCCTGTCATGGAAGGATGAAATATGAACTCATTAACACATCATGTTTCCAAAAGCAGAACAAATGATTTTCATAGAATAAGACTCATAAGTACCATTCATCATCAATAAGATTAGCCTTTAAAAGAAAAAAGAGTGAAGAAAAAGACCAACCTTGCACTTGAGAGAAAAATCTTCAAGCCAAAAGAAAAACATCGCAACCAATATCGATCCCTTGCAGCAGTAGTAGTCATAATACTTCCTGATTCTTGCTCATTTTTCCTTGCAACCGATATGTGACGCAAAGGTGAATAATATGTAAAATGTTTTGTTATGGCAATAGCTTCGCAGGTAAAAATAACTTCTAAAGAAATTGAAATGAGGTAGACAAAAATGGGTGTTCGGTACCAGGACTTCGAATATGGCTGAGTCTGGGGTACAAGTTGATGTGCTTCTGGAGATCTTGAAGGTAGACTTCGGATGGTTGAAGATTAGCCTCGGGTAGTCCGATGTTGCTTGCTCATGCACGCGGGGGGTGGTACTTGCAAACACTCCGATGCTTAAGTCAGCAAGGGAAGAGAAGAGGTGTGCAAGGAATGAGAACGTACCCAGAAATGGAGGGGTGCACTTCTATTTATAGACGGAAGCGCCGCACCTGAGGCATCGGATACGGGTCCTTTGGTCTTGACCGTTGGATGTGGACGTTTGATGGTCCAGCGTCTGTCGGGTCTTTTCAAGTGCGGAATTGGGTCAGGCCCAACCCGTGTGGGGTTTGGCCCAGTCCGGAACAGTGGCCCCCCAAGTCGAGGTTGGTCGTAGGATGAGGCCGGCCTCGGCTTGATTGAACTGTTGCGTAGGGAGAGGGAACAAAGGCGTGACGTTTGTGAAACCGAGCCGAGACTATCATAATTACAGTTTAGTTCCCTATATCAGTGATTTGAATGACACATTGATTAGACATGCTGTTTCAATTTCTGAGTTCTGGGAGTATATAAGTTTTCGCAGGGGGCTTCATTTCACACTTTTCCATTTCGAGTGTGCTAGAGAGTTTTCCGACCGGCGATTCCGTTCAATCCTCCGACCGCCGTGCTGAGTTGCGCCTTCTTCAAGGTTTTGGGTTTTTTCTTTACCCCGAGTTCGTTATTCATCGTTCTGAGATAGAAATTCATTCTGATGTCGATTACTAATATCATGGGGTCGCCGTTGGAGGAGGACCAAGAGCATTCAGCCCCTCAAAGGTCTTCGCTTCGAGGATCCGAGCTCGAGGCGAAGGGTTCAACTTCGGCCTCGAATGCGGTTGAAGTGACGTTCGGGAATGCTACTGGATTTGCCGAGGCCCAAGGACTTCGCGATGAACCAGAGCCATACCACTGGGTATCCTCCCAGATTGTTCATATTAAAGCAAAGTTTAAGAAGAGCTGGGGTTGAGTCTGAGAAGAAGTTGAAGTCTATTTTGGACAATTCTCTGCTTTATTATCTTTTCGTACCCGTTTTGTTTCTTCAGCGGCTCACCTTATTTTTCTGTTTTGTGCAGACGAGCTGGTCGGGGTCCAGTCGTCAGTGATCAGGCCTTGCTCTCCCAGTAGTCAGAAGCGGGCTACTCCTAGCTCGGTGACATTCCTGCTCTTTCCAATAAACCAAAAATTCTGATTGTTGAGGACGTCGGGCTCAAGGTCCCCTTTGCGGCTGAACTTGAGGCATGTGGAAGGATTGTCGAGGTTGGGATCAATTTGCATAATAGACTTCAGCGGTGGGAGTTGGACCCCGAGATCTTGCGGCTCCAGACCCAACTTGACAAAGTCGAGGCTCAAAACTTTTGGGCTGATGGAGATTTGCTGGATCGAACGGACAAGTTGAAGTACTGCCGGGATGAGAAGATTTCAGAATTCCTTGAGGAAAACCATATTCTCCGAAGTATCTTGGAGTCCCTTGCCTGGTCCGACGAGCAAATCTCCGGGCTCGAAGCTCAAGTGATTGCTAATAGAAGTATACGAAAGGCAACTTGCTGAGCTAGAGGCAGAGAGAGCTGAAGTTCAGGTGGAGGTCAAGGCATGTCGGGCTGAGCTGAAGAGGGAGAATGATGAGAAAGAAGCTGTCAAGGCCAGAGTGGTGGAATCCGTTGGACTCAGTCTTGCCCGTTTCAAAGGGTTAGCGGTAGTGATAAATCCCGACCTCCCTTTGGGGCTACTAGACCTTGGTCATGAGATCTACAAAGGAAAACTGGTCAAGCCGAAGCCCGGCTTAGATCTGGAGGAAGCTGAGGTCATATTTGAGTACTCTGATGGAGAAGAGAACGAAGAAGTGACCGAATCCGACTCCCTGGAGGAGCCTTGGTCAGAGGGAAGGCATACCCACACGAGGCGGGACTGTTAGGGCTGCTATGCGCTTCTCTCGCACCCCGTGATGGAGCGTGTGAGCTCGGAATCACGGAGGATGCTCTTTGATGGACTCGCCTCATAACATCGTCTGCCGAGTGGCCAGCTCGGGTCGGACTCAAGTGAGAGGGGCGTTGCGATGAGTCGGGAACCGAGGTCGCCGCAGGACCTATGTGTTAGTGGCACAAATATTCTAAACAGTAAAATTAACTGATAGAGCGTGGTTCTGCAATCTTTTCTAATTTGAAAAACGGCATAGTACATTAGGTCGTTACATTATTTCTCGTCCATTCTTCAATCGGTGCCATGCCTGCTCTCTTTTCATTTCCCCTTTGGATCGGTTTCCTTCTCTGAAATTGCAACGGCTTGCTGCTTCTCCTCTTGACGCTCCGACTTGAGGCACATATATTGGCATCTTCTATCCCCGTCGAGGTCGACTGGGATTGTAACTACCTTGTCCTGATCTGACCGGAACCTCATTTTGAAGTGATCTATAGAAGCGACGGCCCCGAGCTTACCTAAGGTCGTGCGACCAACAATGCACTGGTATGGAGACGGGCATGGTAGCACCAGGAATCTCTTCTTGATGGTCTTCGATAGCGCCTCCTCTCCATACATGACTCGCAGTTTAACATATCCCAGTGGCTTTGTTCGGGAGCCATTGAATCCTACTAAACCCGAACCATCATAAGCAGAGAGGTCGGCCTCGGAGATCTTGAGTTTGGGGAGTAATTCCTGGAACAGAATGTCTACTGAACTCCCTTGATCAACTAGAATTCTCATTACTTTTACCCTGGCCAGGACGGCCGAGACGATGAGTGGAATATCCTCACTCAGCTTTCCTTTGAGGAGATCGGACTCGGTGAACGAGAGCGATTGCCTGTTCGACTTGGTCGGAAAAAGGATTGGGTTACTTACAGTGCTTTAGATTTCTTGCCATCGGCGTTTCATCGAGCGTTTTGTCAATCCGACTTCGATGGAATAACCTCCCATTATCACCATGGCTACGGATCGCTGACGTTGAGACCTCAGCGCCTCTTCAGCCGAGTCGCTGCTGTCATCTGTTGGGGTCTTGGCTACTTCATTGACTATGGCTTTTGACCTCCGTGGTGAGCGTCGGGGGGAACACTCCCTCTTCTTCTCGCCAGCCTTTAGATATTGCTTTAGTTTTCCTCGTTTGATCAGATCTTCTATGTTATCTCTTAAGACTCTGCAAGCATCCGTGTCGTGACCATGACTCCTGTGGTACCTACAAAAGGTTTTCTTGTTCGTGTTGTCGCGCTGGGGAATCGGTGCCGGCAACTTGACGTCGCGAAACTCAGTGTTTGCACACTCGGCCAAGATTCAGTCTCTTGGGGCGTTCAAGTCTGAATATTCAGCGAATCTCCCGCGCCATTCCTTTGGTCCGGACCCGTGGTCCTTTTTATGCTTGTCTTTGGCATCTTTGCCTTTGCCTGAGGTTGGACCCGTACTGGGTCCGTCCGCAGCGGACGCTTCTTCATAATCAATGTGACGTTGGGCGTGTCTCAGGAACTCGTCTAGTGTCTTTGGTTTGCGGAGGCCGACGTTCACGTGGAATAGTGACCCCTTCCTTCCTAAGACCGTGCCTCATGAACATCATTCTGACATCGTATGAAAGATGGAGGACTTCTTCTGCCTCCTTGTTGTACCTTTCGATGTAGTCTCTCAAAGATTCTTTCTCCCCTTGGCAGACCGTCCTCAGCACATCCTCCGACTTAGGTTTTAGTCTTGAAGCTATGTATCGTGCCAAGAACAGCTTGGTGAACTGTTTCCATGATGAGATTGAGGCCGGGGGAAGATCCCGGTACCATTTCAGTGCTAACTGGACGTTATCTGAGGCATCGCAGTAATTAAGCATTAGATCAAAGGTATCGACGTGCTCATCGGGGTCTCCTTTCCCATCATACATGTTCAGCCGGGGCGGTTTCTCCAAAGATTTGGGAATGCGGCAGTTGGCAATTTTCGGAGTAAAGGGACTAGCCCGAGATTGACGGCCCTGGTTTTCCGACTTCTTCTTGTGGGATTCCTTCCTCCGGGGGGAGGGGCTTCGGGACGAAAACGAATCGGAGGAAGAGTTTCCCGAGTTGTTCGTAGAATCTGACCTCGGCGGGGATGGTGGAGTCGGAGGTTTCCCGCGATGCTTCTCTCTACGAACCGGAGAGGTGTTGTAGCGAACTTCTGGTCGGGATTGTTCTTGTTGGATTAGATCCCGGCTCCGGCGTTCCAATATGTCGAGGAGGTGGATGATAGCCTGGATCTGAGCAGGGATGGCATCGACAGATGGGATTGGAGCCAGGGGTGGAAGCCGGCCCGAGGTTGGGATTGTCGATGCTTCCTCGTATGGTAGTATTTGAACATGGCCTTCAGATGTTTCCGTGGCTTGGATTGGAGCTACAGTGTTCGTTGTTTTGGCCCGAGACTGAGCTCGGGTAGGTGGACGTCCTCGCGGAGCCATGAGTCAAGCAAAATCAGATACTGGGTACGGATGCAGATTAGTTTGGAAGCAACTGATTAGTCTCCCAGTGTGGTCGCCATTGTTCGGTACCTGGACTTCGGGTATGGCTGAGTCCAGGGTAAAAGTTGATGTGCTTCTGGGGATCTTGAAGGTAGACTTCGGATGGTTGAAGATTAGCCTCGGGTAGTCCGAGGTTGCTTGCTCATGCACGCCGGGGGTGGTACCTGCAAACACTCCGATGCTTAAGTCAGCAAGGGAAGAGAAGAGGTGTGCAAGGAATGAGAACGTACCCGAAAATGGAGGGGTGCACCTCTATTTATAGACGGAAGCACCGCACCTGAGGCGTCGGATTGGGTCTTGACCGTTGGATGTGGACGCTTGATGGTCGAGCATCTGTCGGGTCTTTTAAAGTGCGAAATTGGGCCGGGCCCAACCCGTGTGGGGTTTGGCCCAGTCCGTAACAGTGGGGAACACGAGGTTCAATAACATTTAGAAATAGTATAGATAAATGCTTATAAAAAAACACCATAGTAAAAACTTACCAAACTTAGCTATAACTACCCCTTGAAGACCAACTTGTAAAGAGAAAATAGGTGATGAAGGATATATGAGTAAGTATTTGTGGTTTGGATGTATATTTGAGAATGATACCTTATGTGTATAGGCACATATTCACTTATATCCAAATAGAAGTTTTTATTAATGCACTCTTATGGAAAAAGCAATATTCACCTATGTTCACAATTGTTTTGACCACATGCCAAAAGAAATTGCTAATCTTCTTTTTTTGACAATATCCTTTTATCTTATTGACCTTGTGTGTTATTTTTATCAAATTGACCATGTAGCTATATTGTTTTTTTTCCGAGCTTTGGTTTTAACTCCGACAATAATAATGTTGTCAAAAAAAAGAAACTCCTATAATAATAATAATAATAACACCCTCTTTGTGTCAAATATTGTTCCCCCTTAGATTTTGAAGCATACCTATTGTATTAGGGAAGACCAATAGGGATGCTTCCATATATTGCATTGCCACCTAATGCAAGTGTGTTCAAAAGGGTTGAAAGATTAGCAGTTTATAAATTAATTTTACTTTTCTGAAAGTTGAGTTGTTATAACTATTTAATGGGTCTGGTAAAAAAAAATTATTTAATGGGGATTTAGAACTGTATATAGATATATGAGTTTACGATGACCCTTCTCAAGAGTTGAGAAGGTTGATGGTTATGACCCTTCTCATTACTGAGAAGTGAGAAGGTTGCTGGTCATGACCCTTCTCATCAGAGGGGGTTTCAAATGTATGAAACATGTTTTAATGTAACTAAAACTTTCCTCTAAGAGGGATTTAGTGAAAATTCTGCTAGTTGATGTTTAGTATCCACAAAAACAAGTTCAATATCTTTCTTTTGTACATGATCTCTAATGAAATGATGGTACAACTTTTACAACCTCTCTAGGCTAAACGTTCTATTAGTAGTTTTCTTCACACAGCTCTACCTACTACCTACACTCCTAATAAGATACTTCTGATCTATTAGACAACTTCTATCACAGAAGCACTCACTTATCAAGCCCTACAGCAACACATGCTACTTAAGAAGGTTTCCTATAGGTTTTCTGTTAAGTGTTTGGGTTTGTGGGGCTTCTAGAGCTTAGTTGATACAAATGGTGTTTTCAACTGACACAACTACACAAGCAATAATACATACTCAGAGATCAAATGAATCCCTTCAGTTGTGAGGCAACTGAGTATGGATGAGAGAAAACTTGATACTAGAGAATGTTGGAAGATTTGAGCTCAATGTGCTCACGGATCAACGGTGGCAAAATGTGTTTATTTATAGCTGAAATTATTTGTAATAATCTCTGGTCCATGAAAAAGAGTCGTTGGAAAATATTATAGCCATTTATAGCCGTTGAGAGGCTGTATGCTTCAAGACAATTGTGTTTCTGTTTTTCTGCAGAAGATAGCAGTTTTCAGCTGTAATGACTCTTCTCAACTATGACTTTTCTCAGCTATGACAGTTTCTGGAGATGATGCTTCTCAAGTTGATGCTATTTATGAAGATGTTTATGAAGTGATACTTCTCAACTGGACAGTTCTAGTAATGACCCTTCTGATATTGACTCTTCTTGTCATTATGCTTCTCAACTTGTTTTCTCATATGATGCTTCTCATCTTGTTTGTCATGTTAGTTCTGTCATGATGCTTCTGAGGTTGACCCTTTTGATTATCCTTCTCATGTTTCCACAGATTCAAATGATACTTCTCATGATGATCTTTCTCAAGTTTACCCATTTGGTCTTGATTTTTGATCTTGTCAAGAGAAGCCTTCTTCTTTAAGACTTTCTGAGCAACATTGTTTAGTATTCTCAACTATGATGCTTCTAATAAGAATATACGTTGTTATGATTTGGTTGATTATTCATGTACTTATTTTTCACTCAAGAAAAAGCATTAGCATATGAAATCAGATAACTTAAGCTTCTCACATCTAAAGTTTGTTAATCATTAAAACTAATTGGGGATTTTGCCTCAACTATTAATTCCTAATTAGTACTACTTTACAGTGTTTCTCCCTTTCTTCCTAACCTACACTTTAAGAGTCCTTTTCCTATTATCATTTACAATAACCCCTTTATAGGCTTAGTAGGCTCTATCAAAATATCCACTATCTCCAAAAAGAGGTAATAAAGATGAATAACAGAAAGGTGAATTTTTTTTGAAAGTGATATGCAATGAAGCAGGTACACTTCGGGATGATTTCATAAGAACTATATGTTTAACAAAAACACCTTTTCTTTCCCCTCTATCTGAACAACTTTTAATGGATGCCAATTTGGGTCCTTTAGATACTTCTCCCACAATGAAAATAGTTTTGAAGCTTTGACTTCAGCTTCCTCCTTATTATATATTTCCTTCGAAGCTCCGTGGAAATGTCTAGTGCCAATTTCCTCGATTCTCTTCACACCAATATGGGCTCGAGATGCTATCTCTGCTATCTCTTTGAAGCCCTGCAAAAGAAAAATAAAATATTAATAAATCTTTCGAGAAATATTGTGGTAAAAAGTACAATAAAACTTTAAAATTGCAAGAAATTTTGAAAACACCAAGTCAGTGATAAAAGTAGTTTAACAATCAAGGAGTAAATATAGACACATTCCTAATATGTTTTCCTCTGTATAATCAGATCATTAAGAAAAGTTTGAGTAATATAACTCTATTAGATGAAATAGATATGATGAGATTTTAATTTTACTCACTTTACATTTACCACATTTTTCTGAACCATAAAAGTTAACAACATAGAGTTGTTTGTTGACCAAATAGAAAAAAGAAAAGGAAGAGGAAAGCTCAATTAATGAAATTTTAGACCACAGTTGTTCTTCAAATGATATACTCTGACAGGCAAGTCGAATCATCAAGAAGGTGAGTGGGAGAAAAACATTACCAGCCACGAGCCAACTGGCAAGCAATTCAAGAATTAAAGAATCATACTAAATCAATATTCTATTATTGAGCTCTCTTTATCCATTACTTTTTTCTATGTGGTCAACAGTCAACTCTAAGCTGTTAAGCTTTATGGTTCATAAAAATGTGGTAAAAGTAAAGTAAGTGAAATTAAAATCTCATCATATCTTTTTCATCTAATAGAGTTATATTACTCAAACTTTTCTTAATGATCTGTTTATATAGAGGAAAACAAACTAGGAATGTGTCTATGTTTACTCCTTGTTTGTTAAAGCACTTTTATCATTGACTTGGTGCTTTCAAAATTTCTTACAATTTTATAGTTTTATTGTAGTTTTTACCACAATATTTCTCGAAATTTTTTTTAATATTTAATTTTTCTTTTGCAGGGCTTCAAAGAGATAGCAGATATAGGAGCTCGATCCCATATTGGAGTGAAGAGAATGGGGGAAATTGGCACTAGACATTTCCACGGAGCTTTGAAGGAAATATAATAAGGAGCCCCTATCATAGTTAACCATTTCGCTTCATATATTGCTTGACTTCAACATTAAATAATCTTTGATCTTCATTTAATCAAAATAAACATGTTTGTCATGTTGAGAAGCTTGTTGGATAGAATCTTCTCTTCTTACATTTGAACCTTCTTAAGAGTGGATCTTCATCATAGATGTGGGGCCAAAATTCTTTTGACTTTTGGTCAGTGTTGAGTTTACTTGGTCAATCTTTTGCGTTGACTTTTTGTGTTGACTTTTTGGTCAATCTTCATTTGACTTGGTCAATCATTTCTACCTTTGTATCTTTATGTTCTTTTTAGTCCAAGGTAGATTCACATTTTGCTATCTTTGAGGCTTGTTCTTCACACTTGAAATAAACATGTTAGATAACAATCAACCAGAAAACTTAATGTCTTACTAAGTTTGTATAATCAAAACATGGAAAGAGATTTTCATTCCAACAGATAATGGTTTTGTCTTCTGTTTCTTCTTCTTCCTATCCTTCTTCTCTTCTTCAACTATAGTGACATAAATCCCCAAGGGTTTTAGGTTTTTGGAAGTGAAGGTTTTCCTCTCAATCACACCCTCATCAGCAGAAATGTAATTCAAGTAGCGATAAAAAAAATATTCTAGTGAGAGCATTCCCATATGATAAGGAGGTAGCTGCCTTAATGGCATTGCTCATATGATGAATCATGAGGAAGGGTAGGTTAATGGGTGTGTTGGTGATGAGATGATAAAGGATAATACAATCACCAGTGGTCACTTTCTCAAATGAGCCAGCCCTAGGCAGAAGAGTATGTGAACAAATGTGGTGAAAATTTCTTATCATGTCTTTCAGATTTGGAGCAGTTATAGGAAGAGAAAGGTCTTTGAGAAGGGTGTTTTTCACTACCTCCAGAGACACTCCAATCCTCTCATACAAGTTTTCATCATAATCTCTGTTCCCTTCAGCTGGTATTCTTAGTGCTCTTCCAAGAGAGAGAGAGAGGTCACCTGGATATCCCTTTTGTTGACCAAAGTGATGATTCTTGGAGGGTCATGTCCAATTGAAGAGTACTCATAGAGGTCCCTTACTCTTTGCTTGTAGACAAAATCATCCAATGTGATGAACTCTTCCCTTTTCTGTTGAGTGAGAAATGGTGTGATGTACCATCCACATTTCTCACTCTCATCAGGAGAGTACACTATTCCCGAGACAATGGGTTTTGATGCCCATTTTGATCTTTCTTGTTCCTTTCTCTTCTTAAGGATTTGACCCTTCTTACCACCACGAGGTTGAGAAGCTTCACCTTTCTGCTTTCCTTTCTCCACATTTCTCTTCTCTGGAGTCTTCTCAACAATTATTTCTGCAACAGGTTGAGATGCTTCAGTCTTCTGTTTAGCAGTAACAAGTTGCTCTATTCTTAGCAGCAAATTGAAACTTAACTCTCATTGATCTCCTTGGATTTCTACTAGGAGCGTGTTTCATCTTTGCAAGACGTGATTTGAGTGGTTTGACGGTTATAGGTTCTTGGAGGGGAAAAATGACAATGAAATTAGGAATGGTGGGATCTGTTTCTCTTAAGTTAGTTTGAAAATCAGAGTGAGGGGAAGTTGGTTCAGGGTTTTAGGGTCTAACCATTTGAAGGCTTACGAATTTTGAGGGAAGAATGCGTCAGCTTCTTCTCTTCAGCCATGCTTCTGCTCAGCCTCGGACTCAGCTTCTGCTATTCAGCTAGGCTTTAGATTGGCCTCGGCCTCAACGTCTTTTCTTCAGCCAGGCTTGAGATCAGCCCCGGCCTTAGTCTCTTCTCTTCAGCCAAGCTTCAGCTCAGCCTCAGCCTCATCCTTTTCCCTTTAGTCGGGCTTCAGCTCAGCCTTAGCCTCGGCCTCGGCCTCAGTCTCTTATCTTCAGCTAGGCTTCAGATCAGCCTCGACAACAGCTTCTTCTCTTCAGCCAGGCTTCAGATCAGCCTCAGCCTCAGCTTCTTTTCTTCAGCCAAGCTTCAGATCAACCTCAGCCCCAGCTTCTTCTCTTCATCCAGGCTTCAGATCAGCCTCGATCTCAGTCTCTTCTCTTCAGCAAGGATTCAAATTAGCCTCAGCCTCAGTCTCTTCTCTTCAACCACGCTTCAGATCAGCCCCAGCCTCAGGCTCTTTGCTTCAGCCCTGTGTCGGAGGTGGGAGGAAGGATTCCACCGCAACTTCGACATCAGCTCTTCACGGGCCCGACCTCCTCTTTGACTCTGGGTTCAATGACTCCGTCAAAGACCGGAGGAAGAAGCCCGCAGTGGCATCTGCGACACCCTTTACCCCGAAAATAATTATAACAGAAAAGTACGAAAAATGAGTAAATTTGTTATTCAAAATAATATTCGCAATGCATTTTCGAAATACCTTTCACAAGTAAAAGATGCCATTAGCTCCTTAAATCATTTAAACATTATTTATAAATTATAATAACATTCAAGCCTAAGAAGATAAAACATTTCTTTCAATACAGTAGCCAGAATGACGTGAATTATAATATTAAATAAAACAACCCAAATACCGATGTCACATCACTACTAAAAAATAAGTTAATTACGGCAATTTTAATATGGTGGTTGTTTTAAATTGCCATTAATTATAGTATATTATGTTAGTTTTGAAACCCCCATTATATGTGATTATAATACGTTACTTAAACTCGCCATAATTCTCTCCAATTATCCCACAATTCTAAAACTAAGTATTTTTATGCAAGTCACTTGGTGAATTACCTTATATAAAGTCTAAAATTCCCTAAAATCAAATCCTTCATAATCTTTTCTTTGTAAAAAAAGTTCTTCATAATTAATGTAACCAAAAGAAATCTTCATAATCTCAAAAATAAAAAAAAATAATAGTAATTGTTTCAACTAAAAATAGATTTCACTTTCAGCGCTATTCTTTCTTCTTTTAATAAAAATAGATTTCAGCCCTTTATTCTCAAAAAACAGAAAGATTTCACCGATTAGTCTTCTCACTCTCACAGTTTCACACATGTCTTCTACCATTTTCCCAAAATCGAATCTCATCGTTCTTCAACCCTAGGCTTCTCTCCGCTGGATAATCTAAGATACGACGCTGATCAGCATTAAGATACGGTGTTCTCCCATCACCTCCATCATTCATACGAAATTCTTTCCAGGTTTGTTTTCTCGCTAGCTTCTCTTTTTCGGTTTCTCTTTTTTTTTTTGATTCGAAAGAGTGGAGAGGAGAGTTTCATTTCTGCTTATGTTTCTTGGTAGGATCTCTGTGTTCATTTTGTATCCCTAACCCCATGCCTATTTTTCTTTTTCTTCCACCATCTCTCCCGTAAACCCTAAACCTTGCCATTGTGTTCAACTCTGAAATCAAATTTCTAATTTTGTATAGGGGTGGGTTTGGGTTGATATTATGTTATTTCTATGAAGAAACATCAAGAACAGTGTATCCAATATATATCCTTCATAAAGAGTTTTGAATGTGACAAGATGAGAGATATAAAGGGTTTGGGTTTATATTGGGTTGATATACACTGCTCTTGATGTTTGTTTTTGTTCTGAGATCATATTGTGTTATTTCCTTCATATTGTGTTATTTTTTTTCCTTCATACACGGTTTGGGTTAAACCCAATATCAACTCTGAAATCATATTGTCGTATTTCATTGAGATATACACCCTGTAACTTTCTTTTGGAGTATAAAAAATAAACCCTTCCTATATATCATTCATAGAGTTTTGAATGTGACATGATGAAAACAACTTTGTGTATAACTTTTTGTTCTGTTCATTTTCCTAGTTATTGAAATTAATTCTTCAGATCAAAATCCCACTTCCAATATATTCCTTGTTATTAAAATTAATTCTTCATGAAACTAGCACATAAGATTAAGAAACATATCTATCAATGCTTCAAGACTGTCCACTATGTCGGTGTCTGGATCTGTATATCTCTATTCTCTTGTATTTATTAACTTATTTTTAAAACAGATTTAGATTTTAGGAGAATGATTAAGTTCTACTTTCTGGAGGTCCTACCCTGCAAATAATAGTTCTTTTTTGTTTTTATAATTCAACTTTTAATTTTATTCTTTCTACTATAACTTCTTTGACTCTTCCTAATCAAAAGGAAATCCATCACTCATCACACTTTCTAGATGACTTAAGAACACACATAGAACACATAAACAGTCCGATTAGGACCGAACTTCTCTGATACCACTAAATGTGACACGCTTTACCCCGAAAGTAATTATAACAGAAAAGTACGAAAAATGGGTAAATTTGTTTTTCAACATAATATTCGCATACATTTTCGAAATACCTTTCGCAAGTAAAAGATGCCATCAACTCCTTAATCATATAAACATTATTTACAAACTATAATAACATTGAAGCCTAAAATGATAAACAATTTCTTTCAATACAGTAATCAGAATGGCGTGAATTATAATATTAAAAAAAACAACTCAAATACCAATGTCACATAATCAGAGCAATTAACCTTTAATTCAAATAATTAAAAGTAACATCAACGCATGGTATCATACTACAAGCTAGTAGGTGATTCATAGTGATCACATCTTCACCGACTCACGATCGTAGTAGGCTGCTCCAACAACACCTGGAAGTCAATCTAAAAAAGTGGTGCACGGGTGAGAAAGAGCGTCCAAAACATATAAGGAACATAAGACCGAGACTAAAATAGCAAAGACAACCACAATCCATCTAATCAAGATCAAAGAGTCACTCTCAAAAGAGTGAAATACATCATGTCACAAAGTGAAGCCACAGAGGGCTCGTACGCAAAGAGTGATGAGAACACATCACTTCGCAAATATCACAACAGTATACACTACGAATATAACCTGCATACTCAGTCAATCATGAACTGATATCATCATCCTCAATCTGACGTGCGGTCAGCGCAAAGATTACCACAGTTGTGAATACCACGAACATGCCACGCGTGCTCGATCAATCATCAACCAATGTCGTCATCCTGAATCTAGTGCAATGTTGAGAAGATCCTACCCACTAATCCGCGATAATCTGGATCCATCTAACTCTGAGTAAGCGAATGCAAGTGTCCTCGCATCCCGGAAAATAGCTAGAGTCTAGTCAGGGTACCCCCGTGTTTTGTAGAACGCCCCAGCGGGGCCCTACTTAGAACGCCCTCACTGGGCCTACCCGCAAGGCCGGGTCGTGGCCGTCTCTATTACTACTCCCATAATGGTTTGCTTACCACCCCACCTATCATCATCCCTACCATCCTTGAGGTACGACTCGCCCATACTGCAACTAGTCCTTGCCGATACAGCGACAAGGTTCCTCCTATACAATTTCAACTATTGAGGTACGACTCGCCCATACTTCGACAAGGTTCCTCTTACAATCATCAACTTTTAAGGTACGGCTACCCCATGCTGCGATGAGTCCTTTCCCATGCTGCGACATGGTTCCTTCAACTAATCTCGATCACGATATCGCTCGTCCATACTGCAACGAGTTCTTGCCCCTACTGCGACAAGATTCTTCAACACGAACCCACTCGTTAAACATCGACGAAGGATAACTTGCCCATTGCATGACAAGTCTTCGATAACAATACCCATAAAGCCAACTAGCAATCACAACCAAGCATGAACGTCAAGTCACTCAACAATTTTAACGACTCCAAGTCGAACTTGGCTACACTAATTGATGCTAAAGTATCAGTCTAGATCTTGCACAATTTTAACTTCTCGTATCAGTTAAACTTACCTATCACTCTGATCCATCAATACATTAGACCTTAGCTCATCCTATAACCTTATAGTTATTTCTTCCTTCTTGTTTAGGTAAATTACGATTCATTACAACTAATTCTCTAGCTATATCTACTCATATTAGAATTATTCAATAAGCTCAGCACATTAGCTACAGCCATCCAGGTAATTAAATTACAGTCATCCAAACTATTTACAGACATTTAAATAATTACAGTTATCTAGAATAATTACAGTCGTTTACAGATATTTAAATTATTACATTCATCCAGAATAATTACAGTTATCCAAATTGAATAAATTGAATAAATAATAATAAACAAATACAGAAAGAAAAAGGAATAGCGATAATCAATATTATTATAGTCCTATCCCCTATTCTCCATATAGAATAGAAACTCTTTCCCCGTACCTGGAATGAAAAACTCGTGCAACGCATCTGACATCAACATATTCATTGAGCTAACGAAAATAGTGAACTTCAAATATTGGTTACGTAATTTGTCTTCCATGAAGTGAGCTCCAAAAGCATGTCTCACTCATCAAAATTCATTTCAAATAGACCACCTTACACCTATTGAATTTGTGAAACACAAATCGTTACTTCCAACCGTGAACTGTATGCGGGCATTTTCAATCAAAGTTCATAGACTATGAATAAAGAGATAATACTCAATTCTTAATGGAGGCTTGCTCTCCAAATTGACATGACCAGTAGAGTGAAGTAATGTGAAACAATGAAATTGAAGAGGTGGAAAGAATAAAAGGTGGTGAAATAACTTATTACAATTGAAGAGAATGAATAAACTTGGAATTTTAAGGGTATTAGACGTGAATAGAGAAACGAAATCAACTCCATCTCTCTTAGAGAAGAAGAAAGAAGGGTGTGGGTCGGGTTTGGTTAATTACTAATAGTGTATAAAAATATATTTAAGTTTGATTTTCAACTAATTTTGATGACTCCAACACACAACAAATTAAAATAATTTAAATTTATCCATTCAAAATAACTCATAAAACAAGCATATATTAAAAGAACCACAGCACACAGAAATCGGGGTGTTACAGCATCGACATCAGCTCTTCCCGAGTGCGACCTCCTCTTTGACTCCGAGTTCAACAACTCAGTCAAAGACCGAAGGAAGAAGTCCACCACGACTTGGACATCAGCTCTTTGTGAGCCTGAACTCCTCATTGACTCTGAGTTCAACAACTTAGTCAAAGACCGGAGGAAGAAGTTCACTGCGACTTCGCCTCGCTCTCAGCCTCTTCACTCCGAGTTTCACCTCAAGCTCTAGCATTGGGTAAACTGGACAGGAGCAGGTAACATCATTGCCGGGCTCGGAGCCCGACCTCGCGCTCAACCTCTTCGCTACGAGTTTTACCACAGTCCGACACTTGGTGAACTGGACTGAGGAGAGAAGTAAATCACCTGCAATGCTGGGATTGAATAGTCGCGTCAATACGACAGCTTTACGCCTATCATCTCTCATCAATCTGAGGTCACAAATGACAACCCTTCCGACTCGGGGGGCAATCCCAAGACCACTTCAACTCTGATTGACTCGCCGACAACATCTAAGTCGAGGTTGATAACGAACTCAACCAACCTACCCACCTAGAGACACTAACTTCTGCAATTCAAGCGGAGGCCGCACTATCGTGACTAACCTCGACTTGGGGGGCAACTGTTCCAAATTGGGTAAAAGTCCTTTCTGCTTAAGAGCTGGCCCAACCCAGCGTTGGACCTAGCCCAGGCAACTGCCTGGGTCTGCCTCTTTTGGGTCTGCCTCTATTGGGTCTGCATCTTCTGAGCCTACCTCTACCCAGGGTCAGCCTCTGCGCTGGGCTCAACGGTTGAGATTAGCCTCTGCTAATCACACGGCTTAGATTCAACCTAGGCTAAGGGTGAACCCTTCCTGCGTTTATAAATACAACTCTACTCTCCATGATCAGGTACGTTTCTCTCATTTATATCTCTCACTGACTTCTGATCGCTGACTTTGGCATCAGAGTCTCTGCAGGTACCCAACCCTTTCGAGCCCATATTTCCTTAGCAGTTTCCATTCCTACTATTTTGTCATATTCTGCTCTTCCCAAAGCACAAGTTAGATAGTACTTTGCTTTAGCAGTTTGTAGTACACATGCTTCTCATCAATAGTCCAATCATCCTTTGGTTTTGGAATACGACTATTTGGTACTGGACCTGTCACAGTGGGAACATATGGACCATTCTCAACAATGTCCCATATGTCAGTGTCTTGAGATTCAAGAATAGCTTCATTTGGCTTTTCTAATAGTGGTAGTGTTCACCATTGGACCCAGGTGGCCTGTTTGATGAAACACCTTCTGATAGGAAGGCAACAGAATTTGGTTTTGCCATGACTTCTTCCAAGATCTTTTCCTCTCACACTATTGAGTGTGCTTAACCCAGAGGCCGAGCTCTGATACCAATTGAAGTCAATAAATGTCACAAGGAAGGGGGTAGGAATTTTGACCCTTTTAAAAATTCACCTGAAACAAGAAATCTATCTTCACAAGTATGATTAGATGTTAAGATAGTGTGTGCTTTTAGTTAATGAGGGTGAGCGAAAACTGTTTTCTTTTCTAAGGTGGCCAGTTGAGAAGGTTTAGAATAAACCGTCTTCTCAACTTTATAACAGAGTTGAGAAGGGTTAGTAAGTTCTGTGTTCAACTCTTTACTGTCAATTGTGAGTTTCTAAATAGTTTAAGTGGTATGAGGTTATGTGATTTAAAGTAATATTGTTATACCCAAAACATCAATAGAGTTTCTAAATAACAACTTAGGTAAGGAGATAAGTAAGAAGGATTGAAAACTGTGTTTTAATTAAAACAGATCTTAACAGAGAAGGGTCAGCAAGCTCTCTTCACAATTTTCAAAAATCTTCTCCAAGAGTAGTCTTTTGCCTCATAGTGTAAAACAACATAGAGAAAGCAGTAAATAACACAATGATGTATAGTGGTTCACCCAAAACTCTGGGCTACATCCACTCCTCACTCCCGGTGAGTATTTCCACTATTTTCCAAATAGTTCACAACTTTTACAACCTCCCTAGGCTAAAAGTTCTCTTGGGAGTTTTCTTCACACAACTCTACCTACTTTTTACACTCCTAATAAGATCCTTCTGATCTATTACAAAGCTTATATCACAGAAGCACTCACTTCTCAAGCCCTACAGCAACACTTGCTACTTGAGAATACTCCTTATAGGTTTTCTGTTAAGTGTTTGGGTTTGTGAGATTACTAGAGCTTGGTTGATACAAATGGTGTTTTCAACAGATACAATAACACAAACAATAATACATACTCAGAGATTGAATAAATCCCTTCAGTTGTGTAGCAGCTGAGTATGGATGAGAGAAAACCTGACACTTGAGAAGGTTGGAAGATTTAAGCTCAATGTACTCTCACACAGATCAACAATGAGCAGGTGCATTTAATTATAGCTGAAATTATGGGTAATAACCTTGAGTCCATGGAAAAGAGTCGTTGGCAAAAGATTATAGCCATTTATAGCCGTTGAGAGGCTATATGTTCAAGACAACTAGCTATGTTTCTGCTTTTTTGCTGAAGAAAGCTGTTGCCAGTTGTCATGACTCTTCTCAACTCTGACTCTTCTCAACTATGAGAGTTTCTGGAGATGATGCTTCTCAAGTTGATGCTTCTCAAGTTGATACTTATGATGAAGATATTTATGGGGTGACCCTTCTCAACTTGCATGTCCACATCATGACCCTTATGATCTTGACTCTTCTTGTCATGATGCTTCTCAACTTTACTCTTCTCATCTGATGCTTCTCATCTCTATTCTTCTAGGAGCCTTTCTCATGTTAGTTCTGTCATGTTACTTCTGAGGTTGATCCTTCTGGTTATCCTTCTTATGTTGCCACAAATTGAAATGATACTTCTCAAGATGGTTTTTCTCAAGTTTACCCATTTGGTCTTGATCTTTGATCTTGTCAAGAGAAGCCTTCCTCTTTAAGACTTTGGTAATCTCAAATATGATGCTTTACATACGCATATAGCTTCTAGAGATTTGGTTGATTATTCCTGTACTTATTGTTATCTCAAGAAGAAGCATATGAAATCAGATAACTTAAGCTTCTCACCTTTGAAGTTTGTTAATCATCAAAACTAATTCGGGAATTTGCCTCAACAACGATCTCTTACTTTTTCACTTTTACTTGTTGCAACTGTATATACTTGCACATACTCTTCTCACACAACAATGGGCCATGGCCCTGCCTTGTCTACATGACGATCCACTAGTGTGTGTGTGTGTATATATATATATATATAAATAATATTATATATTAATAAATTGTTGTAATGATGAATTAAGCGACTTAAATGGATCTCTATGATCCTTTTTCTGATACCCAATCAGAAGACAATATTTATTCTAATATTCCAATATCATATCTTTCCATCGCATTTCAAGATTCCAACCGGCCAAAGTGGCTCATTAAAATATGCTTTCAAGTTTCAACAATTCCTCCACCCTATTTTTCTAATAGCTCTCAACTGGCAAAAATGGCAGTATCAGCAGATTATTGTTATAAATATTGAAGCCCCGTGTATGTCGACTTTAGGAGCTTCCTTAAGCAATTCAACAAACATTTACCTCTTCTAAACCAGCACATTGTGGCGTATATAAAATAGAATGAGTATCTTTAAGGTCATCTCCTATTTTATGTAACTTCACAACTTGCCCACGCAATATAACTTTTAACCATGCATTCTGCCACTCGTAAGTACAATATGGACAAGTATTCACGTAACCAGAGTCTAGTAGATATTTTAAAATCACTATCTTCAATTTATGGTTCAATGATTGGGATTTGGAACTAGACTTTGATATATATATATATATATATATATATTCTGAGGGCAAGTACAAATATGGACAAGTAATCATGTGATCACTTGAATGTTGCGACAACAATTGAATTGCTTAAGGATCTGTATTGTAGTTGTCCTCGTAATAAAACAGAATATAGAAACAGTATATTAATTGTTATTCGTGTAGGTTACCAGGAAAGAGAGGTGGGTCACAAAGGACACGCTTAGAAACCAAGTCTTTCCTAGCCAGAACTTTCCCCCTAAACAACAATGTTTTCGAAATCAAGCCGAAGAGATTACTGGGATGAGTCGCGGACTAGGTCGCTTTCTTTAAGACGTTTCGTGGCACTACACCAAGGTGCAAGTAGGCTATCAACCACGACGTCCCCAGGATAAAACAGCCCAGACAACTGTTACTAATTTCCACTGCACTGTGAGAAATTAGCTCTAAGATATACACCTTCAATATGGTTATAAAAACCACTCTTAGCTTGGAAATGCTTCAAGCTTTCAAAGAACTAGAAATGATTTAGGGAGAAGAGAGAAAAAGTTGAGGAGAAAACTCTTGATCCACAACTTTTTTGGTGTCAAGAACAAGTGAGGAGAAGGTCTCCTTTTATATGCCAAGTGAGTGAGGAAAGTTCTTGGTTTGTCCAAAGTGGGACTTTTTATAATTCACACACATCTTAAAAGAGAGTTCCAACAATCCCCCACTTGAATTTAAAAAGTAATTTTAGAAATAGCGTCAAACGCTTCTATAAGATTGAGCATAAACAAAGGTGTCTACGACTTGAACCTTTGCGTAGCGGTTAAGATTTCGATTTAACAAGAGTGACTCGTAGTCTTGAACTCTATCTCAAACATCAAAACCACACACAACCTTTTCCATGGGTGTATTCTTATAAGCCCGTGCTTTTATGGCCCTGCACGTCTATCCCGGTTTAGTGAACGCTCTAGGAATCCTGCCAACAATTCCATAGGAAGCGGCCCCACTTCCACATTCACAAAGGTGAGTCTATCAAGAGTACTCCTGTAGCTAGGTACTCCACTCCACATAGAGTATAAATCTCATTAAGAGTTTCTATTATCTCAGCCTTATGTCGCTGCAGGAATCATGCTTCTTTAATTATAATAGCATGTTCATCTCGTATCATTCCACAACTTGTTATTACCCATTGAACCTAAATCTTGGGATCTCCAGTCTTTTAGGTCGGGTTACCATCGTGAGCGACTCATGATTCTAATGGCAGTAGTCCCATCCTTTGAGATGTATTTTGGATTTTCTCCCTAGCTAATCCTTTCGTCAAAGGATCAGCTAAGTTTTGATCAGTGCGTACATGATCCACTCTCACAGCTCCTTTTGTGAGACAGTCTCTCACAGTGCTTGCTTACGACGTATTTGTCGTCTCTTACCGTTAAAATAGCGGTTCTCTATTTTTGCAATAGCCGCGGTACTATCGCAGTGGATCAACACAGCTGGCATCGGTTTTTCCCATAAGGGAATCTCTACTAGTAGGCATCTTAACCAACTAGCTTCTTCACTAGCGGTTGCTAGTGCAATCATTTCAGACTCCATAGTGGACTGGGCCAATATGGTCTGTTTCTTAGATTTCCATGAGACGGCACCACCAGCTATACTGAAAATATAGCCACTGGTTGCTTTGGAGTCATCTGATAGAGTATTCCAATCAGCATCACTGTACCCTTCAAGTACAGCTGGAAATCTCTGATAATGTAATCCGAGATTCATGGTCCTTTTAAGGTATCTCATGACTCTCTCAATAGCATGCCAATGCTCTATACTAGGTCGACTAGTAAACCTGCATAATAATCCCACAACATAGGCAATGTCTGGTCTTGTACAATCAGTGGCATACCTTAGGCTGCCAATGATGCTCGCATATTTCGTTTGTCTTACACTGTCACCAGTGTTCTTAAATAGCTTGACACTCGGATCATATGGTGAACATGCAGGTTTACAATCAAAGTAATTGTATTTCTTTAAGATCTTTTCAATGTAATGAGATTGATCCAAAGAAATTCCCTTCTCAGACCTAGTGATCTTAATACCAAGTATTACACTGGCTTCTCCGAGGTCTTTCATATCAAAGTTGTCGCACAACAGTGATTTCACTTTATTAACAGCATGAATGTTTGATCCAAATATGAGTAAGTCGTCTACATAGAGACATATGATAGTGCAAATGTCATTCTCAGTTTTGTAATAAATGTATTTGTCACTTTCATTCACTTTAAACCCATTCGATATAATCAAATTATCAAACTTTTCATGCCATTGTTTAGGAGCTTGCTTGAGACCATACAGAGACTTATCCAACTTACAGACCTTCTGTTCTTGCCCATGAACTACAAACCCTTCAGGTTGTTCCATATAGATTTCTTCTTCTAATTCACCATTTGAAAAAGCAGTTTTAACATCCATTTGGTGTACTTCCAAATTGTAAATTGCGGCCAACGATATTAGTACCCTTATGGATGTGATTCTAGTAACAGGTGAATATGTGTCGAAGAAATCTATATTCTCTCTTTGTCTAAAACCTTTGGCTACAAGGCGAGCCTTGTATTTATCAACAGTGCCATCAGGTTTGAGTTTCTTTTTCAAAATCCATTTACAACCAATGGGTTTGCAACCAGGGGGCAAGTCCACTAAGTGCCATGTCTTGTTAGACTCTAGAGAATCCATCTCATCATTGATGGCTTCTTCCCACAAATCGGCATCCAAAGAAGACAATGCTTCTTGAATGCTAGTTGGATCCTCTTCTAACAAATAGACCAAATAGTCGGGTCCATAGTCCTTAGCAACACGTGCTCTCTTACCTCTTCGAGGTTCTATTTCCCTTTGCTCGTTGTTTTCAACGTTCCTAGGCACAGAAACTTGACTAGTTCCAGTGCCCCCACTATTTCTAGATTTAAAAGGGAATTCATTTTCATAAAAGTCAACATCATTTGACTCTATGATCACTTTAGCTTTAAGGTCATAGAACCTATAAGCTTTACTGTTTACTGCATACCTAATGAATACACATTCATAGGCTCTACTGGCGAGTTTAACTCTTTTTGGATCTGGGATCCTGACATAAGCCAAGCAACCCCAGATTCGGAAATAAGACACATTTGGTTGTCTTTTCTTTATTATCTCATAAGGAGAAATTTTGCTCTTAGACTTTGGAAGTCTATTCAGGACATAACATACAGTTAGCAAAATTTCCCCCCACCAGTAAGATGCAGCTCCAGAATAGAGCATAATAGCAACTACCAATTCGGTAAAAGTTCTATTCTTTCTTTCTGCTTTACCATTCATTTCAGGAGAATATGGTGCAGTCGTTTCATGTATGATTCCCTTTGATTTATAAAAATCATTAAACAATTGGGAATCATATTCAGTTCCTCTATCACTTCGAAAACGCTTTATCTTTTTGCTAAATTGATTTTCAACTTCGTTTACAAACACTTTGAACATGTCAAGCGCTTCACTTTTATTTTTCATAAGGTATACAAAAGTGTAGTCCGAGCAATCGTCAATAAAAGTGATAAAATAACGTTTACCATTTCTAGTTAACGTTCCGTCTAATTCGCATATATCAGAATGAATTAAATCCAAGGGCTCAGATTCTCTCATTACTGATTTATGAGATGTTTTCGTAATTTTTGCTTGACTACAAAATTCGCATTTTTGAAAATCATTTAAAGATAATTTAGGAATTAATCCTAAGTTGCTCATGTTCGAAATAATGCGCTTATTAACATGACAAAAACGAGCATGCCAAATATTAAAATCACACAGCATATAACAAAAAGGAGAAGTTTTATTCATTTCAACATTCAGCTTAAACATGCCATCAGTGGCGTACCCTTTCCCAACAAATACATTATTTTTGGTCAAAGTAAATAAATCCCCCCAATAGTTTGAGTGAACCCTGCCTTATTCAGAAGGAAACCAGAAACCAGATTCTTCCTTATCTCTGGAGTGTGCTTCACACGTTTCAGGATCAAAATCTTTCCAGAAGTGAATTTCAGTTCCACATCTCCAATACCAGCAACAATAGTGGTGTGAGCATCGCCCAGCAGCACTTTCTTATCATCAACAGCAGTGTATGTTTTGAACATAGCACGATTGTTGCACACGTGGATAGATGATCCTGTGTCCACCCACCAATCCTCAGTTCCACCAACAAGGTTAATTTCAGAAATCATAGCAGTAAAATGCTGCTCTTCAGTCAGGTTAGCCTGCGGAGCAGGATTAGGCCTGTTCCTACACTTGCGTGCCATATGACCTGGTCTCCCACAATTGAAACAAGTGAACAAAGGAGCAGCATCATTCTTAGGTTGTGGTGGAGGTTGAGGCTTAGCATTTGGGGACTTTGGAGGGTTCCCATTCTTGTTGTTGCGGTTCTTTTGAATCTGATTACGGTTCTGATTCTTGAAAGGTTTGCCAGTTGGCTTCAGAACTGCTCCTGCTTTCTTGTTTGAAACAAACAAGACTTCATCATTCTGATCTTGTTTCCGAGATTCCTCCTCAATTCGGAGTCGGGTAATCAAACTTTCCAAAGAAAACTCTTTGGTCTTGTGCCTGAGAGAATTCTTGAAATCCTTCCAAGCAGGAGGGAGTTTGTCAATAATAACAGCTACTTGAAATTGTTCATCTAAGGCCATGCCTTCAGATATAATTTCATGAGCTATTTTCTGTATCTCATGTGACTGAGTCTCTACAGATTTTTCATCTGTCATCTTGTAGTTGAGATAGCGGCTCACAGCATATTTCTTAGCACTCGCTTCTTCAGTATCATATTTCTTTTTCACAGCATTCCACACATCCCTGGCAGACTTGCAAGTGCTATAATAATCATAAAGATCATCAGCAAGCCCATTAAGAATAAAATTCTTACAGAGATAGTCATGCTCCTTCCAAAGGAGTATTTCTTTTGCAGTTTTGGCTATTTCATCAGCAGTCTCATCTGCCACTGGACACTCATCAGTCAAAACATTGGCAACCTTTTTCAGTCAAGAAGAAAAGCATCTTTTGCTGCCAACGTTTGAAGTGAACTCCTTCAAACCGGAATGGTTTGTTGAAGTCCGAAGCAGCGGAACCAACACCAGTAATTTCTTCGGTTGTCATGGCTGAATTGAAACGTCTTAAAATTGTTATTCCGAGTAGGTTCCCAAGAAAGAGAGGTGGGTCACAAAGGACACGCTTAGAAACCAAGTCTTTCCTAGCCAGAACTTTCCCCTAAACAACAATGTTTTCGAAATCAAGCCGAAGAGATTACTGGGATGAGTCGCGGACTAGGTCGCTTTCTTTAAGACGTTTCGTGGCACTACTCCAAGGTGCAAGTAGGCTATCAACCACGACGTCCCCAGGATAAAACAGCCCAGACGACTGTTACTAATTTCCACTGCACTGTGAGAAATTAGCTCTAAGATGTACACCTTCAATATGGTTATAAAAACCACTCTTATGGTTATAAAAACCACTCTTATGGTTATAAAAACCACTCTTAGCTTGGAAATGCTTCAAGCTTTCAAAGAACTAGAAATGATTTAGGGAGAAGAGAGAAAAAGTTGAGGAGAAAACTCTTGATCCACAACTTTTTGGTGTCAAGAACAAGTGAGGAGAAGGTCTCCTTTTATATGCCAAGTGAGTGAGGAAAGTTCTTGGTTTGTCCAATGTGGGACTTTTTATAATTCACACACATCTTAAAAGAGAGTTCCAACATTAATTACTGGAGAAAAAACTGAAATTACAATATGGTAACGATAATAGAGAGTGAAGTTATGGAGCTTAGGAGATTGAAAGAAAAATGGGTATATGTTGGCTATATTAATTTTGAACTTACAGAAAAGAATGGCAAACTAGATATCCAAGTATGTGAGTTGAGGAAGTTGAAGGGGAAATGGGGTAGTGAGAATACTGAGCTAAGAAGTAGGCTTCGTTCTTTAGAGGAAGAAAAAAATACTATTGCTCAAAGGAGTGTATGGGAAGCAATGGTTATCTCCAAATAAAAGTTTTGAAGCTATCTTTATACACACGAGTTACTACGCACGGTGATAGGTTATCTAATATGTATTCAAGCTGATTTGGGGGAGAGTTTAGGCCCTTCTTCTCTTATCTAGCTGACATTAGAATAGTTCATGAACGCATTTGCCCTCACACACATCACCAATACAACTCACATAAGTTTGATTTTAGATGTCATGAATTTCTCTTTTTGGGCTACTCTACCTCTCATAATGAAAGGGTAGTCAATAGTGGGGAGGAGGCTGAATTTTGGGAGTTAGGCTTGGGAGAGCATTGTCACTCTCGAATTGGCAATTATAGTTACTTTCATTGCTATTTGCTACTATTTCATTTGTAGTTCTTCACTTAGGAGTCTGTAATCAACTTGTTCCGGACTGGGCCAGAATCCCACAACTTGGGCTTGGCCCAACCCGCACTTACCACTAAAGACGAATGTGGGCTCCAATCTATGACCGCCCGCATCCAACGGTCCAAACCCATGCGCCTGGATCCAACAGCATGGGAACGACGCTGCCGTCTATAAATAGCTGCGCTCCTCACTAATTTCAGGTACGCACTCATTTCTCTTCCGAATACCTCTTCTCTCCCCTTGCTGACTTAAGACTCTGAGTGCTTGCAGGTACCCCACCCGAGGCGCGGGAGAAGATCACCTTGGTCGATCCGAAGGCAGTAACCACCCATCCGAAGTCAACCTTCGACCGTCACGGAGCACTCCAACACGAATCTCAGACCCGTACTCCGGTACCGAACATTCGCGACCACAGTGGGAGTAATTACTCCATCATGGTGATTTCGGGAGGCACATCCGTCTCGACCACAGAAACTAAAAACACAAGCGTAAATGGAAAGAAATCGCCAGCTTAACCTCTGCCCCGGCTTTATCCAGGGAACTCCTTTTCTTCTCCGACGAGGACTATCTGTTGGGCGAGCCGAACGAGTTCATTCTTCTCATCAACTCGGCCTCCATGCTTGGTGTCGAGGTGAAGCGAATCCTGGTAGACCAAAGGAGCTCCGCCGACATCATGTTCCAAGACCTCCTCCCCAAGCTCGGCCTGTCCCTTGCCGACTTAAGCCCTTACATCGGGACAGATTTATCCGGATCCAGAGCGAGTAGAAGGCCGAGGCAGCGGTGAAGGCTGTGGCCGACCTCCTATCAGCGGGTTTCATAAAAGAGGTGAAGTAGATCATCTGGCTGTCCAACGTGGTGCTGGTCAAGAAGAGCAACGGGAAATGGAGAATGTGTGTAGACTACACCGATCTCAATAAAGTGTGCCCCAAAGATGCCTTCTTCGTCCCAAACAATGACAAGCTCATGGATAACACGTCCGGCTTCCGACTCTTGTCTTTTCTGGATGCCTACTCCGGATATAACCAGATCGCAATGAATCCCCCGGACCAGGAGAAAATGGCTTTCATGACGAGCCAAGGGAACTACTGCTACAGGGTGATGCCTTTTGGGCTCAAGAATGCAGGGGCCACTTACCAGCGTATGATGAATAAGGTTTTCCGCAGCCAAATCGGCAGAGTAGTCGAGGTCTATCTCGACGACATGATTGTGAAAAGCAAGGCGGATGAAACGCACCCGACCGACATACAGGTAATCTTCGACGAGGCGAGGAAAAACAACCTCAAGTTCAACCCTGCAAAGTGCACCTTCGGCGTCAGGGCGGGGAAGTTTCTTGGTTTCTGCTTAACTGAAAGAGGGATCGAGGCCAATCCTGATAAATGCAGAGTTGTGACCGACATGCGTCCCCCAACCACCAAGAAGGAAGTACAGAAACTGACAGGCATGATTGCCGCCCTCTCCAGGTTTGTATCCAGGGCGGCCAATCGTTCACTCCCCTTTTTCAAAGTCTTGAAGAAGGGCGTGGAGTTTAAATGGACGCCCAAGTGCGAGAACGCTCTCACCGAGCGTAAGCAAATACTGTCTGAACCCCCAATACTGCTGAAACCAGTCGAGGGTGAAACACTTTATCTATACCTCGCCATAGCCGAGGAAATAGTGAGCGCAGTCCTGATCCGGGAAATAGAAGAAGGGCAGCGACCAGTGTACTTCGTGAGTTCCGATACCAAAAGATAAAGAAGGTGGCCTTAGCCCTGGTTGCGACCAGTGTACTTCGTAGCTCACCAAATCGTTGTCAGAATAGATCAATCAATCCGGCAGATTTTGCATCGTTCGACCTCGCAGGGAGAATCATCAAGTGGGCCGTAGAATTGTCTGAGTTTGGCATCAAATATGAGGCCCGATCCGCCCTCAAGGCTTAGGTCTTGGCCGATTTCATTGCAGAAATGACACCATCACTCTCCGAGACGACTCCTTTGCAATGGAAGCTCCACGTCGACGGTTCGTCAAATTCAAAAGGCAATGGAGCGGGGCTCATCCTCGAGAACTCCGAAGGGCTGATGATCGAAGTCTCCCTCAGTTTCGCCTTCACCACCTCAAACAACCAGGCAGAATATGAAGCCTGCATTGCCGGACTGAAGTTAGCCTCGAATTTTGGGGCAAAGATCATTGAGCTGAACACGGATTCGCTACTGGTAGTCCCCCAAGTCAAAAAGGACTTCGTAACAAACGACCCCATTCTGCAGCGGTACCTAGCACGGGTACGGGAGTTGCTTCTTCGTTTCGAGCAGGTAGAATTGAAGCATGTGCCTCGGGCCGATAATGCCCGAGCTGATGTCCTAGCCAAGCTGGCTAACACAAAGCCAACGGGTAATTTACGGAGCATCATTCAGGAAAATCTGACGGCACCAAGTGTTGACTGGTCTACGGCCTCTGTGTCCGATGTCAACGTCATAACAGGAGATGCAGGGTGGATACAACCCATCAAAGAATACATCGAGCTCCACGTGGAACCAGACGACCCCAAGGAAGCCACTGCGGTACTCCATCATAGACGGGAAGCTCTTCCGGGCAACGTCATACTCCATCATAGACGGGAAGCTCTTCCGGCGTGGTTTCTCCACTCCCCTTTTGAAGTGTGTTGAAGGGGAGGAGGCCGGGTACGTACTCAATGAAATCCACGAAGGTATCTGCGGTCAACACATGGGGGCCCGGGCCCTGGCGAAGAAGGCCCTCAGGGGAGGTTACTACTGGCTGACCTCGTCAGAAGATGCGACACCTGCCAACGATACGCCGACGTCCACCATGCTCCCCCAGCCGAACTCTCTTCCTTATCGGCAGCGTGGCCGTTCAGCCAGTAGGGAATAGACCTCCTCGGACCATTCCTGCCTGGCCGAGACGGGGTCAAGTACTTAATCGTCGCCGTCGACTATCTGACAAAATGGATCGAAGCAGAACCACTCGCCCAGATAACTGCCAACAAATGCATCAAGTTTGTCAAAAAGAACATCCTGACCAGATTCGGGGTTCCCTCTGTGGTGATCACTGACAACGGGACACAGTTCGCCGATAAGGGATTTGGAAAGTTGATGACAGATCTGAACATCAAACAACACTTCACCTCCGTCGAGCACCCTCAAACCAACGGGCAGCTAGAGTAGGCAAATAGGGTAGTGCTCAGGGGTTAAAGAAAAGACTGAAAGGGGCGAAAGGGGTATGGCCCGATGAACTGTCGTATGTCCTCTGGGCATATCGAACAACGCCGCATTCCACCACCAACGAGACCCCCTTCAGAATGACGTATGGGACCGAGGTAGTTATCCTAGTGGAGGTCGGAGAATCTACATAAAGGACTCTGTACCCTCTCAGCCACAATGCAAACGACAAAGCTTGCCAAGGACTCTAGACCTCGTGCAGGAAGTTCAAGATAAGGCACAACTTGTCAAGGCCATTGTCAAAGCCCGGATTGCTAGACGATATAACCAGAAGGTTATCGCTCGAGACTTCAACGTCGGAGATCTAGTCCTCAGGCGTGCCGACATCGACAATAAGAATGCCCGTGAAGGCAAACTTGTGCCCAACTGGGAAGGACCCTACCGAGTCGCAGCAAAGACAGGGAAAGGAGCCTACCACCTGGAACGCTACCAAACTCAGGTTGTACTATACCTGATCAATTGTAACATTCGGACCAACAGCATCCCTGAATAAAATCAATTCTCACTGTCATTCTGTTTTTCTAACTTACAGGGCTCACAACGACACTTGCTCCCGACTTGCGACAACGCCCCTCTCACCCGAGTCCAAACCGATCTGGCCACTCAGCGGACAACAGTGAGAGGCGAGGCCGTCAAATAACGATTCGCACGTCTTCCTCGACTCCGAGCTTAAATGCTCGGTCATGGGGCGCACATTGGTCCACAGCGACCCTGAACCCACTCTTCGCAAACCAGCCTCCTCTTCCACTTGGCTTAAATGCTGAGACAGAGACCGGAGGAAGAAGTCCCAAGCGACTTCGACGTCCGCTCTTTGAGCACATGCCTTCTCTCAGGCTCCGAGCTTCAATGCTCAATTCAGGAGCGAGGAAGAAGTCCACTGCGGCTTCGAACCCTCTTGACTCCGAGCTTAAATGCTCACTCAAGATCTACTTGATACCGAGCTTAAATGCTCTGTCAAGCTTTTTGCATGAAGGACCACGGTGACTCAAGCTCGCCACCGAGACCTAATCTCACGACCTCGAATGTCGGAAAGCAAGGATTCCCACCTTACTGTGCTGGAATCAAAACGGGGATCGAAGACCCAGTTCCTCAAGCCGAGCTCGATCTCAGCAATTCAACCTCGACTTGAGGGGCCACTGTTACGGACTGGGCCAAAATCCCACAACATGGGCTTGGCCCAACCCACACTTACCACTAAAGACGAATGTGGGCTCCAATCTATGACCGCCCGCATCCAACGGTCCAATCCCATGCGCCTGGATCCAACGACATGGGAACGGTGCTGCCGTCTATAAATAGAGGCGTTCCTCACTAATTTCAGGTACGCACTCATTTCTCTCCCGAATACCTCTTCTCTCCCCTTGCCGGAGTGCTTGCAGGTACCCTACCCGAGGCGCGGGAGAAGATCACCTTGGCCCATCCGAGGTCAGCAAGCATCCATCCGAAGTCAAGCTTCGACCATCGCAGAGCACTCCAACACGAATCTCAGACCCGTACCCCGAACATAACTGATTCAACACTTAAGCCAGTAATATACAGTTCTATAGTTTGACATTGAGATATTCACCAGTACCTATCAATAAGATAAAACAAGAAAAGCATAAATGCAGCGATAAGAGTCTAACCTTGTATTGGAACGCAAATATTGTTTCAATTCCTTGGTCTGTAACCCCACAAACACGACAAACGTCAAGGTCATCTTTCAAAACAAAAGAATGATGACAAGTAACATCTTCTTCCACTTCTTCTACTAGAGGATCTACAAAAACATCCTAGTGGCAATACAATTAAACTAAATTACTGCCAAAGGGACTTTGGAGATACAACAATATTATATTATGACTATGGCAGGGTAGCTCTCACTCACAAGAGTGCAGGACATCAAAGTACATGTGAACAGTAATATTATATTATGACTGTGATGAATAAATTAAAACTACCATGATATGTGCACAAGTAATTTTCCTCAACAACGCTTAAACACATAAACCTTACACTAAATTTTAGTGAACGCTGACAAAATTAACTACAATTTTCTATATAAATATAAATCAGTGAATAGTCTTTAACAAAAAGCCTAAAATTTTAGGAATCCAAATAAAAATTATTAACAAAAAGCCAAAGATTTTAGGAATCCAAATAAAAATGAACAATAACCAATTCACGTTAAAATGTGCAGACGCAGACCCATAACTTGAAAATAGGAAGGATGAAGCCATGATAGATGTACCTATTGTTATTTGCAACAGTAATGTCGACCTGCCTCAAACACTGCAATAGAAGGTCCATATACACATTAACAAACCAGAAAATTTGTATTCATGTAAAGATATTGCATTACTATTTCTCTCAAATATTGTACGAAACTATGAATTGACCCCCATAGTGTGTTAAACTAGTACATTACCCGTGCATATGCATCCGCACAGGCTTATCGTGCATTGTAAAATAGAAAACAAACAATAAAGTACATTGTAAACAATCAATTTCAGCAGTAGAATAATAATTTCCTTCTAATTTAGAATTGAGCTAAGCAATCACTCCCAACTGAAGGACTGCATTTTACCAAGGATAAAGCTGTTTTCTATTAGCGCTTCAGCAAAAATGCAACTGATACTAGACTTCAGCAATTATTTTCAAGAGATGCGAACTCTGTCGAAATGAGGGACATAGCAAGAATCAGTGCCCTAACCGTACTAGACTTCAGCAAAACTAGAAAATTTGTGTTGTGTGTATTTGTGCCCCTTTTGTATCTTAAATTTGAATTTTAAATTTTTCAATCAAGTTCAATTATTTTCCTTCCAATCATATCATTAGTTATTAATTTAATGGTCTCTTAGTAAATATATAATTCATTTAATAATTTTTAATGTGAATACTTAATTGATTAAATAGTTAGTTAATTAATTTAAATAAAGTAATTAGTTAATTTACTATTTTATAAATTAATTAATTACTTTATTAATTTATTAGTCAGTTTAAAGTTTTTTTTTTTAATAAAATACAAAAATTAAGTTAAAAAATAATTGAAAACTTGGAGTTGGGACTTAAGGGGCGGTGGTGGGGTTTAAAAAAATAAAAAGTAATGTAAGAATGGATGGGAGTGGCACCTGACATAATGGTTGGTGCTACTTTTGTGTTTAAAAAAAGAAGAGTGCTATATAGATAATTAATAATAAAATAAGTGCTACAGACATTTTTTTGCCCGATTTGTGATGTCTTGGTTCAGTTAATATCTGTCGTGGCTAGTTCAAAGGAAAAGGATAGCTTGTCACCTTTCTCCACAATTTTATCTTTTCCCATATTTCTTGGCTATTAGCAGCACCAAAGTCTACACTCCTTACACTACTCTATATACAAATCTCTAGTTTAACATTATTTATTTAACATATAAATACATTTCACTGCAAAAAAGAAACTGCCACGTCTCTCTGTACTTTAGCTTCCATCTCTCTTCTTTAACTCTCTCTCAACTTTCATTTCAAAGATACACCCATCAAGTTTTCAATCCCTCTCTCAATGCACACATGGAACCCAATATCAAATCACAAATGGGTATTTTTTTCCTCTCTGTCAACCCTTATGCAGCTCTAAACCCATTAACCTACACTTTCTTTCAACAATCTTAAAGCCTTGCTTTTGATCTTAAAAAAAGTATCTAAAAAAACTCAATAAATTGGTTTAACATCCCATTTAGTATTACTGGATTAACAAGAAACATTGGTTAACAATGAAATAAAGAAATACAAAATAGTGCAAGCCCAGAAAATGAAGTTTTCTAGGTTTCACCTCAACACTTATCTTCTTGAGTGATGTTTTTCTTTCACCTGGCTATCTTCAATTTTGTTCCTCTCTCCGTTTTCTTCTATTTTCAGGTTCTAATTAGTTTTTCTACTCTTCCATTTAGATTTGAAAAAATGAAAGCCAGAGATGTTACAAAATACACATGGAACAGATTTACATTGGAAAGAAATTCCAGAAACTCTAGAAATCAAAATTATTGAAGCAAAAGGTTTCCTTTGGGTCTTACCTGATAACTTTGTTCCAATGCAACCTATTCTCTTCTCTCTCATTCCTTCTCTTCTATTTTTTACTTGTTTATGGGTTGCAGCGAGATGAGGAGAAGATATGGAGGAAGGAAAGAATAAAATATGGAGAAGATGAAGTGGATTCAATTGTATTTGAATTTGAATCTGCAGCTCAAAATATTGATGAGGATGTGTTTTTGACATTAAAGGGCAAATTATAGATGATATTTTGAGGGCAGTGCAGTAATTTTGGTAGTAGGTTCATAGCATCAATTTATAGTAGGCAACAACCAATAAATCAATGCCCCTTGACATATAAATATTGAGGCAAATTCCCTAATTAACTTTTGATGATTAACAAACCTCAAAGGTGAGAAGCTTAAGGTTTCTGATTTCATATGCTACTAATGTTTCTTCTTGAGAGTCATATAAGAACAGGTTATTCAAACAAATCTCAAGAAGGTATATGCTTATGAGAAGCATCATATATGAGAAAACTAGAAAGAATATTGTCCACAATGTTCTAAGGAAAGAGTCTTCTCTTGACTAAAGATCTAAAGTTCAAAACCTTATGGTAAACTTGAGAAAGATCATCTTGAGAAGCTTCATGTGTATCTGTGGCAATATGAGAAGTATATCTAAGAAGGATCAACCTAAGAAGAGTCATAATAGAACCATGATAAAGAAGATGAGAAGCATCAGAGAAGAGTCATGACCATGAGAAGGGTCATGATGAGAAGAATCAAGTTGAGAAGAGTCATGACCATGAAAAGGGTCATCGTAAGAAGAGTCATGTTGAGAAGAGTCATATCATGAACCATTCTGAGAAGCATCAACATGAGAAACATCAACTTGAGAAGCATCATCTTCAACATATGACATATGTGAGAAGAGTCACTGTGAGAAGGGTCGTGACAACTGGAAACAGTTGTCTTCTGCAGAAACACAACTGTGTTGTGCAGACAGCAAATTCAAACGGCTATAAACGACTATTTTCTTCACCAATGACTCTAATTCTTGGACCAGCAATTAATACACATATTTCCATCTATAAATTAATGCTCCTGGTCTCCATTTATCCGCAAGAGAGTGCATTGAGTTCTTAACTTCCAACCTTCTCAAGTATCAAAGTTTTCTCTCTTCCATACTCAGCTGCTTCAAACCAGAAGGGATTCATTTCATCTCTGAGTATGTATTAAGTCTTGTGTTGTTGTATTTATTGAATACTCCAACTGTATCAACCAAGCTCTAGAAATCCAACAAACCCTATTACTTAAACAAATACCTTGTAGGGATCCTTCTCAAGTGGCATGTGTTGCTGTAGGACTTGAGAAGTGTGTGCTTGTGTTAGAAGCAGTATAATAGAGAAGAAGAAGTCTATTAGTGGTGTTTACAGTAGGTAGAGCTATGTGAAGAATACTACCAAGAGTTCTTTTAATCTAGGGAGGTGTAAAAGGTGTAAACTATTTTGGAAAAATAGTGGAAACACTCACTGGATGTAAGGAGTGGATGTAGTCCAGGATTTGGGTGAACCACTATAGATCACTGTGTTATTTATTGCTTTACAAATCACTAATTTGCACTCTGTGATAAAATTCTCCATAAGGAGAAGGTTTATGAAAACTGAGAAGAGTCAGTCTTGACCCTTCTCTGAAAATAAACTAATTCTGTGGAAATACTATAATCAACCCTTCTCACTCTTCTCCCTATGTGAATGAATATGAAAACTCTTGAAAATAATCTTTTGACAAATCCCATTTTCATCACCTGCTTGAAATCACTATAAACTGTCAAACTGCTTCACCGTGGGAAGCATTGTGGGAAGAACTTTCTGACCATTCTCAACTCCTTCATATAGTTGAGAAGACAAAGTAATCACCCTTCTCTGCTTACTATCTAAAGTTAAGAAGAATTGTTTTGACTCACCCTTCTTAACACATATCACTCACTATCTTTTATCTACATGATACTTGTGAAGAAAGTTCTCTCATTGAACGTCAATTTTAAAAAGGGTCACAATTCCAACCCCCCTTCCTTGTGACATTATTGACTTCAATTGGCATCAGAGCTCAACCTCGGGGGTTTGAGCACACTTAACAGTGTGAGAGGAAAAGATCTTGGAAGAAGTCATGGGCAAACCAAATTCTGTCACCTTCCTACCAGAAGGTGCTTCATCCAACAGGTCACCTGGGTTCAATGGTGAACACTACTACTATTGGAAAAGCCAAATGAAACTGTTTCTTGAATCTCAAGATACTGACATTTGGGACATAGTTGAAAATGGACCATTCACTCCCACAATGCCTGGTCCAGTTCCAAATAGTCGTATTCCTAAGCCCAAAGCTGATTGGACTGTGGATGAGAAGCATCGTGTGCTGCAAAATGCTAAAGCAAAGTACTATCTTACTTGTATACCTTACAAATTGCTCTTGAAGGAACTGATCAAATCAAAGAAGCAAAGAAAGGCATGCTAATCCATGAATTTGAAATGTTCAAAATGACTGAAGAAGAAACTATTGATTAGATGTTCAGCAGATTCCCTGCTATCATCAATGGGTTGAGTGCTTTGGGAAAGACATATCCCAATGCTGAGAAGGTTAGAAAACTATTGAAGTGTCTTCCAAAAGCATGGAGACCAAAGAAAACTGCCATAGAAGAAGCAAAAACACTGTCAGAACTGGACATTGATCATCTGCTAGGATCATTGAAAATTCATGAACAAGAGCTCATGGAAGAACTACATCCAAAGAGAAAGGCAGTTGCTCTCAAAGCTTCTCAGAAAGAAGACAACAACCCTTCTCACAAAGGAAAAGCAGTAGCACTCAAATCTTCTCAAGATATAGATGATGAAGAGCAAGAAAGTGATGAGGATACAGAAGGAGATGAACTTGCATTGATCTCTAAAAGGATCAACAGATGGCTAAACAACAAAAGAAGTGGAAAACCTCAGTTCATAAGAGACTCATTCAAAGGTGAAGGAAACAAATCAAAATTCACCTGCTTTGAATGCAAAAAACCTGGTCACATGAAACAAGATTGTCCTCTCCTAATTAAGAAGAATCCAAGAAGGTTCACACCTCAGAAGAAAACCTTAATGGCCACTTGGGATGACTCAAAAGAGTCATCAAGTGAGCATGAAGAGGAATCAGTCAATCTCTGTCTCATGGCAGGACAAGAACAAGAAGAGGTACAAAACTCTGAACTCCTTAAATGTGAAACTTGCAAAGAAATAGAATCTTCCTTTTCAAACATTCTTGCTAAAAAATGCATGGTTTTCAAAGGTCAGTTAAGTATAATGAAGAAGAAAATGAGGAGTTAAAAATACTAAATGAAAGAATGGGAATAACTGTTCATACATTACAAACATCTCATTTCAAACTATCTGAACAATTCAAGCTTCTCTGTCTGAAAATGTCAGAAAAACCAATTGTTTCTAACTTAGAACTAGAAAATGAAAATGCAAAGCTTAGAAAACAAAGTTAGTGATTTGACAAATGAGCTTATGATCTGTGCAAAAAGTCTTGAATCTTCTCAAGTTGTTTTAACTCCTCTTGAGGAGGAACTGATTAAAAAGAAGAGTAAAAGGAGACCTAGAATCAAATGCTCAAAGTGTAAACAAACTGGACACCACTTTTCAGTTTGTAACACCAAGCATAAAGATCCCATAATTATGAATACTAACCCTCAAGGACCCAAAGATCAATGGGTACCTAAATCTCTGTCAAAAACAAATACAGGCATGCCTCATAGCATCAAGAAGAAAGCTGTGGTACCTAGACAGTGGATGCTGAAGGCACATGGCAAGGGAGAAGGATAAGTTCCTCTCCATGGAGAGCTTTGATTGAGGGCTTGTTATGTTTGGTAACAATGACAAAGGCTTCATCAAGGGAGTAGGTACAGTAGGTAAAATAAACTCTGCTCAGATTCAAAATGTTCAATTTGTGAAAGGACTCAAACATAACTTACTTAGTGTAAGTCAGTTATGTGATTCTGGACATGAAGTGATCTTTAAATCTGATGTATGTAAAATAAGTAGTCTAGAGTCTGGAAAAACTATTTTTACTGGTCATAGAACAAATAACCTCTATAGCATCTGTCTTGATGATCTACCTCATCAAATGTGTCTAATTTCTAAAGAAGATGACAAATGGATGTGGCATAAGAGATTTGGTCACATTAGCATGAAAAATCTTTCAAAATTATCCAAACTTGATTATGTCAGAGGACTTCCAAAGATCAAGTATGAGAAGGATAAATCATGTGAAGCATGCATTCAAGGGAAGCATGTCAAATCTTCTCTCAAACCTTTAAACATGATTTCAACTCATAGACCTCTGGAACTTCTGCACATGGATCTTTTTGGTCCTACAAAGCAGGCTAGCCTCAGTGGAAAAAGATATGGTTTTGTCATAGTTGATGACTACTCTAGGTTCACATGGGTGATTTTTCTAAAACACAAAGATGAAGCTTTTGAAAGTTTCAAAACATTTTTTAAGAAGGTTCAAAATGAAAAGAGTTCTAACATTGTTGCAATTAGAAGTGACCATGGAGGAGAATTTGAAAATACTTTGTTTAAAACCTTTCTTGAAGACAATGGTGTGTCTCACAACTTCTCTTGTCCAAGAACTCCTCAACAAAATGGTTTTGTTGAAAGAAAAAACAGAACATTGCAAGAGATGGCTAGAACTTTGCTCAATGATTCAAAAATTTGAAAAATACTTTTGGGCAGAAGCTGTAAACACTGTTTGTTACATTTTGAACAGAGCAACCATTAGAAAAACTCTAAACAAAACCCCATATGAACTTTGGAAAGGAAAGAAACCTATCATCTCTTATTTCCAGGTGTTTGGCTGTGATTGCTATGTTTTAAATAACAAGGATAATTTAGAAATGTTTGATGAAAAATCTGATCCTGCACTATTCTTAGGATATTCTCTCACATCAAAAGCATATAGAGTGTTTAATCTTAGAACAAAAGATGTTGAAGAAAGCGTGCATGTGATGTTTATGGAAACTAACAGTTCAACAGATAAAAATGAAGAAGATGAGAATGATGCAGATAAGACAGGTGAGAAGGGTGCTGATACAAGTGAGAAAGTTGAAACAGAATCAACAACTAACCCTTCTCAACCCCCAAACAACCAAGATAGACAACCCACTCAAGCTTCTGAACTACCTAGAAGTTGGAGATTAGTTACTCACCATCCTCAAGAGCAAATAATTGGAGAAACTTCTGAACCAGTTAGAACTAGAAGCTCATTCAGAAGAGAAGAATCTCAAAGTGCCCTCATTTCATCAATAGAACCTAAGAATATAAATGAAGCAATTATTGATGATTCCTGGGTAGAAGCTATGCAAGAAGAGCTTGCTCAATTTGAGAGGAATGAGGTATGGAACTTGGTTCCATCTCCTACACATCAATCTGTTATTGGCACTAAATGGGTATTCAGAAACAAAATGGATGAGAATGGAAAAGTCATCAGAAACAAAGCAAGGTTAGTTGCTCAAGGCTACAATCAACAGGAAGGTATTGATTATGATGAAGCATTTGCACCTGTTGCTAGATTAGAAGCCATTAGAATACTTCTTGCTTATGCTGCTCATAAAGATTTCAAACTCTTTCAAATGGATGTCAAAAGTGCTTTTCTAAATGGTTTTCTAAATGAGGAAGTGTATGTACACCAACCTCCTGGTTTAATTGATGAGAAACATCCAAACCATATTTTTAAACTAACTAAGGCACTCTATGGTCTCAAACAATCTCCCAGAGCTTGGTATGAAAGACTGAGTACCTTTCTTCTCAAAAATGGTTTTTCAAGAGGAAAAATAGATGTTACTCTTTTTAGAAAATTTCTCAAAGATGAACTTTTAATTGTTCAAATCTATGTTGATGACATCATCTTTGGAGCCACAAATGAAATGCTATGTAGTGATTTTGGAAAACTAATGATGATTGAATTTGAAATGAGCCTAATGGGTGAGCTAAGATACTTTCTTGGCTTACAAATCAAACAACTTAAGAAGGGTATCTTCATTTCTCAAGAGAAATATATCAAAGATCTTCTTAAGAAATATAAAATGAGTGATGCAAAGGCAATGGCAACACCTATGCTCCCTTCTGCAAGTATTGAAAAAGATGAGAAGGGTAAGTCTGTGTCTGAGAAGGAATATTGAGGATTTATAGGGTCTTTATTGTATCTCACTGCAAGTAGACCAGATATAGTCTTCTCTGTAGGGTTGTGTGCAAGATTTCAAACTGCTCCAAAGGAATCTCATCTATGTGCTGTCAAAAGAATTTTTAGATATCTAGTTGGAACACCTAACATTGGTTTATGGTATAAAAAGAGAACACATTTTGATCTCATTGGGTATTGTGATGTTGACTATGTTGGAGACAAAATTGAAAGGAAAAGCACAAGTGGTTCGTGCCAATTGCTTGGAGAATCACTCATCTCATGGTCATGTAGAAAAAAAAACACAATTGCCCTGTCAACCACAGAAGCAGAATATGTCTCAGCTGCTGGTTGCTGCTCTCAAATACTATGGATCAAGAATCAACTTGAGGACTTCTCTTTAAGCTATTCAGGTATTCCTATATTCTATGACAATACCAGTGCCATAAATTTATTTAAAAATCCAATTCAACAATAAAGATCCAAGCACATTGATATTAAACATCATTTCGTTAGGGATCATGTGCAAAAGAAAGACATTGAACTTGTGTTTGTGGATACCAAACATCAATTAGCAGATATATTTACTAAACCTCTTTTAGAAGAAAGTTTTAGTTATATTAAAAGCATGCTCCATATCATTGAAACCCCCTCAGATGAGAAGGGTCATGACCAGCAACCTTCTCAGACATAAGAAGGGTCATAACCCTCAACCTTCTCAACTCTTGAGAAGGGTCATCAGAAATATATGACCTTAAAAATATCAAAAAGATTTTGTGTTTGTTTGTGTTTTATTATTTGTTTCAATGATTATGTGCACTTATGTGTTTATTTCTTTTTATTCCTTGTCTTAGGCTTAGTTTTAGTAAAAAATCCAAAAATAGGATCCTAGCCGTTACAATGGCTCTTATCTCTCTTTGTCACACGATCTAATCAATCAGTTACACACATCAGTTAATTATGTTGTAACCGTTGGTTAATAACCATTCCCAAGTGATTAAAATCACTTCTCCTCTCTCCTCTTTCATTCACGAAACCGTCTCTCCCTTCTCTTCTAAAATTCTTTTTTTCTCTCAAATGGTTAGAACCAAAAACTCAGAACCCATCTTTACATACTCTTATTCAACAAGTGAAACCCACTCAAATCGTCCCAACTTTGTTCTTCTTGGTTCCCCTCAAAACATTGTTGATGTAAAACCCCTAAAATCACGACCTGCGAAGATGAAACACACACCTAGTGGCAATCCAAGAAGGTCCATGCGTGTTAGATTCCACTCTGCTGCTAGGAACACTTCTGGAACAAATCCTGAGGCCCCCATAGATCTTGAGAAGGATGAGAATGCTCCTGTACAAAGTACTGAGCAACCTACTATTGCTGAAAAGGTTTCAGAATCACCCAAAGTTGCTGGAACCTCTTCAAAGGTTGTTGAGAAAAAGGCATTAGAAAAAGGGAAGAAAGTTGAGATTGCCTTTCCTCCAAGTGGTAAGAAGCTTCAAGAGTTGAAGAAAAGGAAACAACCAGAACTAACCAAATGGAGTAAGAAGGCTATTGTTTCTAGAACTGTTTATTCCCTAGAAGAGATTGAAAGATGTGGATCGAACATCACTCCCTTTCTCACTCAACAAAAATAGGAGAGGTTCATTTCTCTAGATGATTTGGTCTATAGAGAAAGAGTTAGGGAATTCTATGCTAATGCCAAATTTCAGACTGATCCTCCACAAATAACCTCTGGGATTGGTGACAGGGAATTTTCAATCTCACCAAGCACCCTTGGACGAGCTCTTGATTTACCAAATCAAGGTACTCAAATGTTTGAAGAGAATTGGTACAACTTAATGGGCATCTCCATCCACGAAGTCAAAACCATCCTCGTTAAAGACCCTTCTCCCCCTATATCAGCACCAAATCTCAAACCTATGGTAAGAATCCTTCACCATATCAGTTCTCATACCCTTCTTCCTAGAGCAGGCTCCTTTGAGAAGGTTACAACTGGTGATTGTCTGATACTATACCATCTCATTGAGAAAAAGCCTATCAACCTTCCCTTCCTAATCATTCATCACATGATAAATGCAATCAAGGCAGATAAAACTGCAAATTCCTTGCCCTATGGGAAAGCTCTAACCAGAATCTTTAATCACTACTTGATTAAGATTTCTGTTGGTGAAGGTGTCATAGAATCCAAACCATTTACTGCTAAGAACCTAAGGCTCATGGGACTTGATGGCTCTCCAAGAGATGAGCAAGATGATGGGAAAAAGAAGAAACAGAAGAAAGAGGCTGTAAAAGAAGCAACTCTATCTGAAATACTGAAGAGAGAATCAAGAAGCAAGAAAAGAAATGACCCCATTGCTCAAGAGAAAGGAAAATCTCCTGAGAAGAGTTCTGAGAAGGATGCAGAACTTGAGAAGAGTGAAGAAGTAGAAAGAAATGATCCTAAGAAGGATCAAGATCAAGACATAGAGGTTCATTCATCTGAGAAGGTTCAGAATGAACAAATGAATGCTGAGAAGGTTCAGTTTCAAGAGGAGGAAGCCTCTAAGGAACCTGAGAAGAGTGCTCAAGGCACTTTTGATGAAGAGAGGACCATAACAGACAAGAAGTGTGACTCTGCTCACTCTGCATCAAAGGAGGTTATGGCTCCATTATCCAAGGTGTACACCAGAGGAATGTCTAGAAAAGTGTGGAAATTGAATGAGCAAGAAGCTACCAGTGCTCTTGTGGAAAGCTTCAATAGGACAGCTGCTGAATTGGAAAGCAATACACCAGAACAAGTTGCTGGTGATGATAAATCTGGAGAAGGAACAGAAATATTGGACGTTGACTCTTCTGGAGGCAAGAGTTCTATCAAAACAGGGGTCATAGAGGAAGCTATTCCATTTAATCTGAATGAAGGATTCACTGTTGAAGAAGAAGATGTTCCTACACGAGAAGAAGATGATGACATGGCTGAGAAAGATACTTCTGCACAAGAAGAGAAAAGTGCAGAAGGTGTGAAGAGTGCAGAGATAGAAGACAAGTTGGATGCTGAGAAGGATTATGAAGCAGACAATGAGCAAGAGGTTTCTGCTCATGATGGCATAACCCTAACCCAACTAAACCCTTCTTCACCTCAGGGGGAGTTTCAAGGAAACACCTCCTCACCCATCATCCAAACACCTCTTCCATCCTTAATTAATGAACAAATGCCTACACTCCCACCTTTCTCACCCTCACTAACTCTGCCAAACACACAACCTTTCTCACTGCCCATTGCATCAGCACCTCCCACTGAACCATCTCCTGTTCCAACCATTTCCAGAGTCACTTCACACAAACTTGACTCACTTATTGCTGCCATAAACCTTGAACACATCATCTCACCTCTCAAAACCACCAATACCATCACCTCCTCAAACATAAACCAATTTCAGAACCTAAACCAAACTCCACAAGATGACTCTCCTCAACCCATGCACCATTCTATCCACACACAACCTTTACCCTCTGATATGCCATCAAAGTCTGGGTCTCTAGATTCCACCTTTCTCCATGCTGCACAACCTTCTGGTACTGCACATGAGAAGGTTGCTAAGGAATCAAAAGAGCAAAGCCCACTTGCTGATCCTTCTGCTAGCATAGAAAAGAGGATGTCCAAAATGGAGAAAATGATGAGAAGGATGAAAGAACTGTTGAAGAATGTGCTTGAGGGTCAAGCAATACTACAACAAGCTCAAAGAGCTCAAGCTGCTCGTGATGAGAAATACAGATCATGGATTCTGCAGCAAGGCATCACCAACATTGCTCCCCACATAGTTCCACCAGAATTTGGTCCAATTGCTCAGTTTCCTGATATCCTTAGGCCTGCTACTCTCTCTTCCTTTGATGGGTCTTCCCCATCAAAGTACCCCCTTAATCTTTTCCTTCTACCTCCACCTTTCTGATGTGTGACAAAAGGGGGAGAAGTTTAGATTAAGTTCTTTAAGTCTTAGAAGTATTCTGATGGTCTGAATTAGCTAGCATCTGTGTTTTAGACACTTTTTGATTGAGAAGTAATCTTCTCACTGCTTGTTTTATTTTCCTTAGGCATTCTTGCCACAAAGAACATGACTGATTGTAATCATTTTAATGATTCTTTTGATGAAATCAATGAAAAATATATGTTCTTGTTTATGTTCTTGTGTGTGAAATCTGAATCATGAGAAATTAATTGTTTAAATCTGTTGCACATATTCAAGGGGAGTATAAAATAAAAATATGCCTTAGGAAATTTAAAACAACATCAGAAAACTTAATACATCTCAATTGAGTTTGTCAAACATCAAAAAAGGGGAGATTGTTGAGGCAAAATCCCTAATTAAGTTTTGATGATTAACAAACCTCAAATGTGAGAAGCTTAAGGTTTCTGATTTCATATGCCACTAATATTTCTTCTTGAGAGTCATATAAGAACAGGTTATTCAAACAAATCTCAAGAAGGTATATGCTTATGAGAAGCATCATATATGAGAAAACTAGAAAGAATATTGTCCACAATGTTCTAAGGAAGGAATCTTCTCTTGACTAAAGATCTAAAGTTCAAAACCTTAACGTAAACTTGAGAAAGATCATCTTGAGAAGCTTCATGTGTATCTGTGGCAATATGAGAAGTATATCTAAGAAGGATCAACCTAAGAAGAGTCATGACAGAACCATGATAAAGAAGATGAGAAGCATCAGAGAAGAGTCATGACCATGAGAAGGGTCATGATGAGAAGAATCAAGTTGAGAAGAGTCATGACCATGAGAAGGGTCATGGTAAGAAGAGTCATGTTGAGAAGAGTCATATCATGAACCATTTTGAGAACCATCAACATGAGAAGCATCATCTTCAACATATGACATATGTGAGAAGAGTCACTGTGAGAAGGGTCGTGACAACTGGAAACAGCTGTCTTTTGCAGAAAAGCAGAAACACAGCTGTGTTGTGGAGACAGCAAATTCAAACGGCTATAAACAACTAGTTTCTTCACCAACGACTCTAATTCTTGGATCAGCAGTTAATACACATATTTCCATCTATAAATTAACGCTCCTGGTCTCCATTGATCCGCAAGAGAGTGCATTGAGTTCTTAACTTCCAACCTTCTCAAGTATCAAAGTTTTCTCTCTTCCATACTCAGGTGCTTCAAACCAGAAGGGATTCATCTGATCTCTGAGTATGTACTAAGTCTTGTGTTGTTGTATTTATTGAATACTCCAATTGTATCAACCAAGCTCTAGAAATCCCACAAACCCTATTACTTAAACAAATACCTTGTAGGGAACCTTCTCAAGTGGCATGTGTTGCTGTAGAACTTGAGAAGTGAGTGCTCCTGTGTTAGAAGCAGTCTAATAGAGAAGAAGAAGTCTATTAGAGGTGTTTACAGTAGGTAGAGCTGTGTGAAGAAAACTACCAAGAGTTCTTTTAACCTAGGGAGGTGTAAAAGGTGTAAACTATTTTGGAAAAATAGTGGAAACACTCACTGGATGTGAGGAGTGGATGTAGCCCAGGATTTGGGTGAACCACTATAGATCACTGTTAGATCTGGACCCCAGGCTGTATGACCCAGCAAGAGAAGAAAAGCGCCCGAAACCAGCGGACGACCTTAAAAAAATCGTGATAGGATCAGTCGCCCACCAGAAAACGAAGATAGGAGCAAGCTTACTCCCCACAACCGAATGCGAGCTCATCAAATTCCTCTCGGACAACCTTGGCGTCTTCGCATGGTCCCCCAAGTACATTCCAGGTATAGACCCGAACTTTATCTGCCATCGTTTATCACTAAGTTCTACTGTTAAACTTGTGGCCCAGAGAAAGAGAAAGCAGGGCGAGGAGAAGACACTGGTTGTGAGGGAGGAGACCGAGAAGCTAGTAAACGAAAATTTCATCAGAGAAGTAAAATACCCCACTTGGCTAGCAAACCCGGTGATGGTGAGGAAAGCAAACGGCAGATGGAGGATGTGCGTGGACTACACAGACCTGAATAAAGCCTGCCCGAAGGACTCTTATCAGCTGTCGAGCATTGACAGCCTGGTAGACTGAGCATCAGGATACAAGCTGCTGAGTTTCATGGACGCTTACTTCGGATACAATCAAATCCGCATGTGTCCTACAGACGAAGAAAAGACAGCCTTCATGACCGACCGATCAAATTACTACTACAAAGTCATGCCCTTCGGCCAAAAGAATGCTGGAGCAACTTACCAACGCCTGATGAACAGGGTCTTTGAAGAAGTGATCGGCCAAGCAATAGAAGTTTACGTAGATGACATGGTGGTAAAGGCTGAGACGGATGCAGCGCATCTTGCCAATCTCGATAGGACCTTCCAGCTGCTGAAGAAGCACAACCTCAGGCTCAATCCCGACAAGTGTTCCTTCGGAGTACAAGCAGGAGAATTCCTCGGCTTCGTCCTCACCCACAGGGGGATCGAAACAAACCCTTCAAAGTGCAGAGCAGTCATTGACATGCGGAGCCCGGAGCAGGCCAAAGAAGTACAAATCTTGACGGGAAGAATCGCGGCGTTATCTCGGTTCATGGCCCGATCGGCAGATAAAGAGAAACTGCTCTTCCAACTACTCAAGAAAATTACTTCCTTCCAGTGGACCGAAGAATGCGAACAAGCGTTCCAGGTAATCAAAAGATTCATAGCAACGCCACCCATCCTGACGGCTCCAAAATCAGGAGAACTGCTGCTACTTTATCTGGCTATCTCAGAAAACGCATGCAGTGCAGTGCTAATCCAAGAACAAGACAAACAGCAGCGGCCCGTCTACTACGTAAGCAGGGTGTGGCAAGGAGTAGAGGCGAGATATCAAAAAATCGAGAAAGCAGCATATGCAGTAGTCTTGGCCGCCAGAAAGCTGGGACAGTACTTTCAAAGTCACCAGATAATGGTCAAGACAGACCTTCCGGTCAAAAAAGTTCTCAGCAAGCCGGACCTAGCAGGCAGGATGGTAGCTTGGTCAGTCCAACTGTCGGAGTACGACATCAAGTATGAGCCAAGGGGACCGATCAAGGCATAAGTACTAACAGACTTCGCAGTAGAACTGGTAAATGAAGGAACCGAAGTAAAAGAAGAACAAACCAGGGTCCTCTCCGTCGACGGCTCCTCAAATCTAAGGGGGAGCAGCGCCGAAGTAACCCTCGAAGGGCCAAATTGAGTGCTGTTGGAGCAATCCCTTAGAATTGGGTGGAAGGCAAGCAACAATTAAGCCGAGTACGAGGCCTTGATCGCAGAATGACCCTAGCTGCAGAAGTCGGCGTAGAAAACTTGAAGGCAAGAAGCGACTGACTATTAATCACCGGATAGGTTACAGGAACGTTCACCACCAGAGATGAGATGATGGCAAAGTATTGGGAGAAAGTACAGAAACTGAAAGAGAAGTTCAAAACCTTCGAGTTGACGCATGTACCAAGGGAGCAAAACAGCAGAGCAGACATACTCTCCAAGCTAGCCAGCACCAAAGCGCCCGGTAATAACCGAACGGTCATACAAGAAACAGTCCAACAACCAAGCATCAACGAAGTTCAAGTCCTCATAGTAGAAGCAGGAGACAATTGCTGGATGACCAGCATCATAACCTACCTAAAAGGCGAGGAGCTCCAAGCGACGGAGGAAGAAATGCGGACACTGTCAAGAATAGCCAGCAAATACACTTTGCTCGGTTCCGAGCTCTATAAAAGGGGGTTCTCAACACCGCTGCTGAAATGTGTAACCCTTAGCCAGGCACAAGAAATCATCCGAGAAATACACGAAGGGGTTTACGGGAGCCACATCGGCGGCAGGGCCCTAGCGGCCAAAATCACAAGAGCCGGTTACTATTGGCCAACCATCAGGCAAGATTCCATGGACTTCGTGAGGAAATGTGACAAGTGCCAGCAGGCCATCTCGCCCTCATGGCCGTTTATCACATGGGGAGTTGACACCCTAGGACCATTCCCACCAGCAGCCGGACAGGTGAGGTACCTAATAGTAGCTGTTGCGGTAGAACAGGATGAAAGAGACCCTCCAGATGCTCACCTCCACTAGAGATGGGAATACCCAGACCATCCACACAACATCTGTTGCGACAGCGTTGAAAGTAAAGTTCGTTCCCACGAGGATTAGCACTTAATCAAAGCTTAATTTAATCAACAAATTAGTGATGGTAAAAATAAAGTAAATGACACAAATATTTGATAACATGCAATAATATTAAAAAGTATCAGGGGAATGAGGATCAGATATTTGGAACAAGTTGAGATGCATTCACTTTCAGTAATTTCATTAAAGTGCACAAAATGATATGTTAAGTGCTGCAGCACTAAGTGCTGCCGCAATTCATGTATTTTCTCAAATACTAAACACTAGGTTTTTTTCCCACAAGTTTATCTCTAGACCTGAAAGGAGTATTATCCTAGGCTGCTTAAGCACCCGCAGTGTTCACCTTATGGCTTATGCCCTCCCTATCTCTAGCGTTTAAGCAAGAAACACTAATATCTCTATTAATGCAACAAACCATATTATCTTGTGAGGTAAATTTACAAACCATCTCTGTATTCATAATCTAAGATGGAAATATTAAATGCGCACAAGATAAAGTACTCAACACTTAAACATAATTCATTAATAGCACAATAAATCCATTACATTCAGTTCAGCATCCCAACTACGAGGATTTAGCTCATGTTGAGCTTTAACAACAAAGAAAATAATTTAAACATTAACATAAATGAAGAAGTCATGCTAGAATCTCAAGAAGAGAGTTTACACTACAATCTTTGAACGAGAGAATAGCTCCACTGAAATCAACAAAGCAAACTCCAGCTCTCCAATGTAGCTTCTTCCAAGAAATGAAGCTTCAGTGTTGCTGCAGCAATAACAATTCCAGCAATTGATATTTTAGGTAACTTGGAGAAGGCACGAAGCTTGAGGCTATCTTTATACCTCATTTTCGGCTTAACCTAATTCTGGGAATGTGGTCCTTTATATAGAGGAGGCTAGGGATGAGAGGCAACCCTAATTTGGGAGGCTCCTTTTGTCCTTTAATGAGGGCAAAAGGTCCTTTTTGCCCAAATCCCTAGGTCATCAGCGAATATTCCATGATTGGCACGCACACCCACGCCTCATGATCCTTGACAGCTGTCCTTTCCTCAATTTCCGTGTTTCCTTTTGATTTCTCTCACATGTTGCGCAATTTGGCATTGTTGCCACAATAGGTGCTGCAGCATTTAGGCAAACACATTAGACACACAATTGGGCACCAAAAGTGCCACTTATACCAATTTCAAGCCTGCACCTTAAACTACTCTAAATTAACATATTTACAACAATAATCACTATATTGCTTGAGAATTAATCAATGATTTAAGCTTGAAATAAGAGGTAATAACAATCATATTTGATTGTTATCAGTAGGCATCGTAGAGGCGCCTCACAGTCCCCTCACGAAGGCGGTGATAGAATGCCTCTACGGGCCTCATAGTGCAAAGCGAACCCAACCACCCAATGAGCCCCAAGCTAGGGATACAATGACAGAACAGGAATTACAAGAAGACGACCTCCTGGGGGAAGAAGAGGAACATCCTTCCAGTCCTAGAGACTTCGACGGAAATTCCATCACCGAATCAATTCTAGATGACTTGATGGATGAAGCCGATGGAGAATTCTATGCGGACATCGAGATGGTGGGTCTCCTTCCACCGGAGTTCTGGGGGACTAGGGACCAGCCGAGGGCCCTCCAGGGAGATGTCTTCTCCGAGGAAGCCGAATGAGCCGCCTTGACGGAAGCCGAGGGACCCATTACAGAAGGCATGTTGTTTGAGAAGCCATTGGCAGATATGACAAGACACTTGAAGCCATTGTACATCAAAGCCCACCTCAACGGGAAGTTGTTCAATAGGGTGTTCGTGGATGGCGGGGCTGTGCTGAATATCATGCCATTGTCGACTATGAAAAGGCTAGAAAAGAACGTCGAAGATCTCATTCCCACTACCATGACCATGACCAGTTTCATGGGCCACCCCTCTGGTGCATTAGGAGTTGTGGTGGCCAATGTGACGGTTGGGTCGAAGAAAGCTCGGTCGACATTCTTCGTCATTGAGGGAAGGCCCTCATACACGGTGATCCTGGGGAGGGATTGGATCCACAACAGTGAATGTGTCCCCTCTACCTTGCACTAGAAGCTTACGATATGGGTGGAGGATAAGGTGGAGATAGTAGAAGCAGATCCCAATCCTTTTCCAGCAGAGATAAAGATGTTTGAAGCCGTATTCTACTCACCCTACCTGCGCCCGATCTCCATACCAGGGGACTACAAAGAAGGGGGTATTGAGTCATGCGACTGGACTAAAAAGGGTTTTGAATTCAAAATGGTGGCCAACCCACGGCCTGACAACGAGAATGATGATTAGCCCTCCTCCGGAAGTACAGAGCCTGCTGGATCGATTGCATCTATTTCAGATAGAATCCAGCATTGAAGAGGCCATGTTTGGGGCTATACTTGGAGAAGACGAGGACTCGGAAGGGGCTCCGGATGACCTTGGTGACGAGCCGTCGGTCGAACCTCCCTACCTAGAGCCTATACAGAGAAAGATGCCTACCTTTGAGGCTTAAGACCCACTAGTTGAAGTAAACTTGGGAACAGAGAGTGACCCCAGAATGACAAAACTTAGCAGCAAACTACAGTCGCAGCAACGCGACCAGATGGTAGCCTTGATTCGGGATTAACGTGACTGCTTTGCGTTGGAATACCATGAGATGCCAGGCCTTGATAGAGCCTTGGTGGAGCGTAGGTTACTCATCAAGGAGGCTTGAAGACCCCACAGGGAACCACCGAGGAGCTTCAACCCACAACTGATGCCGCAGATCAAAGCCGAAGTGGAAAGGCTCCTAAAGGCAGGATTTATCAGGACTTCCAGGTACGTAGAGTGGCTGTCTAACATAGTCCCTGTGATCAAAAAGAATGGCCAGGCCAGGGTCTGTATTGACTATAGAGACCCGAACTTGGCCACTCCAAAAGATGAGTACGGTATGCCAGTGGCCGAGGCTGACACTCATAAGACTGCCTTCAGGTGTCCAGGCGACCTAGGCATCTATGAGTGGCTCGTAATGCCTTTTGGCGTCAAAAATGCTGGGGTGACGTACCAAAGGGCAATGAACGCCATCTTCCATGACCTTATTGGCAAAAACATGGAAGTATACATTGATGATGTGGTAGTCAAGTCCAAGAGTTTCGAAGCCCACCTGGGTGACCTCGAACAAGCTTAATTTAAAGCGGATGCGACTCCACAATCTTAAGATGAACCCCGCTAAATGTGCTTTTGGCGTATCTGCAGGCAACTTCCTGGGATTCCTGGTGCATAACCAGGGCATTGAAGTGGACAAGAACAAAGCCCTAGCCATCCTAGAGGCAAGCCCCCCTAGGGCGAAGAAAGAGCTGCAGAGTCTGTTGGGCAAAATTAACTTCCTAAGAAGATTCATCGCCAACTCGGCAGGAAAGTTCAAAGCCTTCTTACCGTTGCTACGAATGAAGAAAGATGAGGAAATGATCTGGGGAACCAAGCAACAGGAGGCCTTCGATCAATTCAAGGCCGCCTTGACCAACCCCCTGTCCTGATACCTGCGCAGTCGGGGAGACCTCTGAAGCTATACATTGCGGCCGAAGACCAAGCTATTGGTTGTTTGTTAGCTCAAGATGATGATAGTGGCACTGAGCGTGCTATATATTATCTCAGTAGGCTGCTCAATGACGCCGAGACTAGATACTCGCCCATTGAGAATCTTTGTTTGTCATTGTTTAATGCTTGTACTAAACTTGAATACTATATCCTACCTAAGGAAGTTTTAGTTGTGTGCAAAGTTGACATTATTCAATATCTGCTTAATAGGCCTGTCTTGCAGGGAAGACTCGTTAAGTGGGTCATTAAGTTGAACGCGTTTGCTTTAACTTATGTTCCGCTCAAAGCTGTAAAAGGCCAGGCCCTGGCAAACTTCTTGGCCCAGCATCCTTGTGTAGAAACACCTGATGCTCCCGCCGAAGCTATCAGCTACCTAGGCCTTAAACCTTGGGTTCTCATATTCGACGGGTCTAACACTCGAACAGGGGCCGGAGTAGGTATAGTCGTCACCAGCCCTTGTGGCCAAACATGGAAGTTCTTGTGCCGGATAGGGGACCAAGCCTCCAATAATCAGCCTGAATATGAGGCCTTGATCATGGGACTTGACATCTTGGCCGGCATGAAGGCTCACTATGTAGAGATAAGGGGGACTCCCAGCTGGTGATCAAACAGATCACTGGGGAATACAAATGTTACAATGCTAAGCTCAAAGAGCTGAGGGCCTCGGCGCACAACTTGCTAAAGTTGTTTGTCGACGTCGTCATCTTGTACGTCCCCAGGAATGAGAACCAGCAAGCGAACGACTTGGCCGAGCAAGCCTCGGGGTACAAGGAACGGGTAGTCGAAGTGCTACAACAAAGTGCTATGACTCTCACCTAGGAGGATCCCGCGGACACCTGGATTGAGGTGTTGACGAGGTACCTCCGTAGCCCGATGGCTGACACCGACTTTAAGGTCAAACAGAGGGCATTGAAGTATATCTTCATAGGGGACGACCTGTATAAGAGAAGTTCCAATGAGGTGTTGTTAAAATGCCTCAAGATGAAGGATGCTTATATGGTAATGGCACAGATCCATGCAGGAGTTTGTGGTGCCCATAGGTCCAGCCCCATCATGAAGTGGCTCATCTATCGGCATGGGTACTATTGGCCGACGATAACGGCCGATTGCTTCCAGTTTGCTAAGGGATGCGAGGCGTGTCAACTGCACGAACCAATTCAAAGGGTGCCGGCGGATGAACTCCATCCTATCGTCAAACCTTGGCCGTCCAGAGGATGGGCCATGGACTTAATTGGTATGATATACCCTCCGAGTTCAAAAGGGCACAACTTCATTATCGTAGCCACCAATTACATCCCCAAATGGGTGGAAGCCATGCCGTTGGGAAATGTTGATCAGGCCACGGTGATCAGATTTATAGAGAACCAGATCATCTTCAGGTACGGAATCCCCGAAACCATCACGACCGATCAAGGCACCATGTTCACTGGAGAAAGAGTGATGGCCTTCGCCCAGGAGTACGGCATTAAGAAGAGGCATTCGTCCCCTTATTATGCCCAAGCCAACGGACAAGTGGAAGCCACCAATAAGATTATCATTGAAATCATCAAAAAGAACATAGAGGACAAACCCCGGCGGTGGCATGAGACCCTCAATGAGGTCCTGTGGGCTATGAGGAATTCGAAGTCTACGGCCACGGGAGTGACTCCCTATCGTTTGGTTTACGGGCAGGATGCCGTGCTACCACTAGAGATTAGTGTAACCTCGTTGAGAGTGGCACGGCAACACTCCCTTAGTATGGATGAGTATCAGCAAGCCATGTTGATGGAGTTGGACTCGGTGGATGACGACAGATTGGCTGCCCTACACAGAATAGAAATGAATAAAGCTAAGGCAGCCCGAGCCTACAACAAACACGTTAAACCGAAGCATTTTGTTGAAGGAGACCTCGTGTGGAAGGCCATTTTTCCACTAGGGAGGAAAGACCCCCAGTTGGGCAAGTGGTCCTCGAACTAGCACGAGCCATATAACGTTAGCGAAGTATATCACGGCGGAGCGTATCGTCTAATCACTCTAGACGGAGAAGAATTTGAAACAAAAATAAACGGCAAGTGAAAGATGGATTTAACGTGCAGAAATATTGTCAAACCGGCTCGCCAAACACCGACGGCCTAGTCGAGAAACAAAAGCAAAAATAGAAGCCAAATCACCAAGGGGCCTTCAGTTCTCGGCACCCAAATCTGCTTCCTCTGCAAGGGCAGACACTTGCTGAGTGGACGCCGGACCAGAGGTGCCCGCCACAGAGGCCTCGGCAGCAGGGACAGAAGCCAGACGAGCACGTAGCCTCTCCCAAGAAGAGATTGCAGACTGCAGATTACTTTGGCCAGCCTCAAAGTCATAGAGAAAGCCCTCCTTCTGGGTCTCCAAATCTTTAACTTGAGTAGCTAGGGGCTTGGCTTGGTCATACAAGTGCTTCTGATCTTCCAAAATCTTAGCAAGTTTGGCGGCCGCCTCCTCTCGCTGGGGGAGTAAGAGCTGCAATTCCCGTTGAAGATCAGACATTACACCCTCAATCGTTTCAATCCTGTTGTCAATCAACCAGTTCTTATCTATTATTGACAAACGCTCCGCTTCCTTCTCATCATAGGCAACCAAACAAGTCCTGCGCTCCTCCTGCAGGGCACTCAGGTGGCCCAATGCCTGCTGCGCACCATCCCTAAGGGCTTCGTCCACCGAGTAGTTCCGAGAGATTTCTGGAAGACCATAGCCAACATCCTTCAACGCCCGCCACCTGGGCTCTGGCAAACCCTCCACAGAAGCTAGACGAAAGGCGAGCGATCTCAAATCGGCCATCTGGGTAGGATCAGTAACAACTTCCCCACGAAGGGCATCCTCCAGTCTCTGCAGCTCCGTCTCCGAAGGGGAAGGTGCTTGAGATTTGCCCCTAGAAGCGAAGAACTGAGCCACCTCGGCCCCAAGAGTTGGGAGGGGAGTTGGAGGAAGAGGGGAGCGATGGGCAGAGGTAGAAGCCTGCAAGAAGAAGGTCGCTGTAAGAGGAAAAAGGGAGACGTAAAAGGTTAAAGTAAGAAGAAAGGAGACGGCATCGTACCCTATGTCTTTTCGCAAGAGGAGAAACGCCCCCTGTCTCTGCACTAGCTCTTGTAGCCGGAGGGGTCCTTGCAGGAACTTCACCCTATCCTCCTGAGTTGGAATCTGACCAGAACAGAGGAATTGGAGCAACGATTGGAACACGAAACGAGTAGAAGACCAAGGTAAAAGCGAAAACATACCAGTTGAAGGCCGAGAACGGGTTGTAGGACGTCCAGCGGAAGGGGCAGGAGTAGGCGTTCTGGAAGGGACGACACTGAAACTAGCAAGGGGTCTGGCAGGAGTGGTTCCTAAATGGCCAAGGCATTGGGATAAACATTCATCAACTCCGTGAGGAGGGTAGGCAAGCTCTTGAACAGCAGGCCACCAGTTGGTGAAAGAGTAGGTCACCCCCACACAGATCCGAAAATGTGCCCAAACGCCCTCCGTAAGCATGCGTTGGTTACCGTTGATCAATTCGCAGACCTGGGACTCGGACAAGCCAGTGCGTCAGGCAGGACAGCCTAGTGCTGGGTAAGGCCGAGGGATATGTTGCAGGAGACCGAACTGGCGGCATACGAAGTTTGGATGGTAATACTCCGCAAGGGCCACGTTCTTCCTTTGTGCTGTGTCCTGCCTTCCAAGTAACCCCCATCCTGCCTTAGCCATATGGTGACACGGCTATCCTAGCCCTACCTTAGGTAGTGGTCCGAGCATCCGAGTCACCGAGGTTTTGGCACTCTATAGAATGGGGTGGTCACTTTCCCTCGGCTTAGCTCATTGGTCCTCGGGCATAATCCTCCCTCGGGGGTTCCTTCCGTTTAACACACCCCGAGGACCTTCTTAGGTTCACTCTTCTTCGGCGAAATACCTTTTCTGCCCCTTGTCACATGGCTTGCCTTCATACGATACTCCCCTTTTCCTTTTTGGATCCTCGGCCTACGACCTATTTATTTTTTGGGTGTTAACACCTTCTTGAGTTTTTTTCTTTCGGATTGCACTTTATTTTTCTTTACCTTGATATTATTTTGTATTTCTTATCTAAAGCTAGAAGTGTTGTGAAAACTGTCAGGCTTGCGAGAGACAGTTAAAATATAAAAAGTAAGCGCATTAGTTGGCTAGTAAGGCCCATTAGATAGTAAGGTCCATTAGCTAGTTAGTGTATAAGGTAGATGGTAGAGTCATTTGAAATATAACTCTTCTCATTTGTAATGTTCCACCTCTTTCAATATAATAGTACTTTAGAGCTTCTCTATCTAATATCCACGGATGCCATGTTTTTTGTAATATCCCAGACTACTTCCAGAACTGTCGACTGCCCCCACGAACCAACATGAGTCTTTTCAGCATGCGTTGTCCTTACTTTCTAGGAAACTTCCCAGAAGGTCACCCATCCCACTACTACTCCAAGTCAAGCACGCTTAACTGTGGAGTTCTTAAGGGAAGGGCTCTCGAAAAGAAGATGCACCTTGTTGGTATAGGTAGTCCAAATATTTTCTTTTAAGCTTTCCTTGAACTGTACAGTCCCATACCTACACAGCCTCAAGATCCCTCTCATTCCGGTGCGTATTCGGTTCATTCACGTGCCCCTTCGTTGGAAGCTACCAGGATCCGCTCTTTGTCCGTGCTACCTTTTTGGGCACCCGCGATCACTCCCGGCCCTCGTCATCCCCGGATGACACACTTTTCAACAGGTATATTCAATATAACTCCTTTAATTATAGGAAAAATTGTTTTATCACAAAACTAAAATATTAAAACATAAAATGTTATGGAATGTTGAAGTAGTAGTACTCATATAACTATTAAATTAACCACTATTTTTTTTAACAATAAATTAACTACTATTAATAAGAGTATTTTAATAAATGAAACTCATTGAATCATTGAAATTAACACAATTACTCAACACAATGAAACTAAATTACTGCCAAAGGGACTCTAGAGATACAAAAAGAATACAATAAAAAATTTTAAAAAAATATGATTTATGTTGCAGATTAAAAATGGGTGATTAGAATAGGAAATTGAAAAAACTGAAGTGCTTTAAGAGACTTATTTTTTAACTTAAAAACCTAAAAAGCCGAATGAAACATACACGGCCTGAGCTGCCATTTTCAAAATTGGTTCTCTGATCAACAAAAGAGACATGGTTTCTACACGTCCTTCTCAAGGTTTCAACAATCAAGTTAATCTCTCATATCTTCGTTTCTTCCATAAATGCAATTGAGACCTCTGCATGGCATATAATAAACTCTTTTGAGATACTTTGCTGCATTAGGAAATGTCTTCAATAGCTGAAATGCTTCAGAAACAAATACATGGATTAGATGCTGATTACAGGATGTTGTAGAACACACTTTCTAATCCTTCCTAATAATAAACAAGACTATTTTTACAAGTGAACCTCCGGTATCGTCTTTTCTTCTATAAATGTGTTCTGTACCGTACTTCTGACCTTAGAGGTCGGTTTGAGGTAGTTGGTAGGTGTGATCCTTGATCTTCAACGTTCCGGTCGAGGTTGGGTTGTTGGTCCTGCAATGACACTCCGACGATCAAGTCAGTAAGGTAGTCAAGCAGAGTATTTTATCAGTAGAATAGCTTACCATTAATGAGCATTGAATGTGGTATTTATAGGCTTTGAATAGTGTTGACCTAATGATTATGAACCGTTGGATGTGTTGGCTGCATCTGAAGCGTTGAATTATGGGCTCACCTAAGAGGATGGGCCAGTGAGAAAATGTGCCCTTTGGGGGTGTTGATAGCATTTAGAAACATTACCATAACAGTTGCCCCCCAAGTCTGGTCGTTTGATAGTCGACCTTGACTTGCATGACGACGTGGCTGTATTGCGATCTTGGTGTACCCGTATTGGACGCGCCCGAGCTTCATTGTTGCCCAAACTTCGTTGTTTGTCGTTCCTGGCAGAATCCAAAAGACGACGCATTGGAAAACGCACCGTGCTCTGCGCAGGGTATTAAATGCATCTTCTGACAGGGCACGCCTTTTGATGTTTGTTGATGATGGTGACGCCTCGAACCGCGCGCTCAGTTCAAAAAATCGACTGATTGGGCCTGTCAATTCATTTCCAAGGCCCAATTTTTCCAGCCCACTATAAATAGGGAGTTAGGTCTTTCCCTTTTTCCCGTTTCAGATCACAAACGCTCTGACTGACGACCTTAGTGATCAAATTTGGTCGAGCAAGCATAAGGTGGCGAGGGTCGGAGCTTTCCAGTGGATTTCAATCGTTCAGGATCGTAAAACGAAATTTCCTCTCGATCCTACCCCCTTCTTGCGCCTTCTACGAGGTTAGTCCCTATCACTTTCCCTTTTGTCTTTATTTATTTTCGAATTTATTTTCGAAAAAAGGGGGGTTGAGTTCTTCTGAACCCGCCAACATCCCTTAGAGTGGGGGCCGTCGGGTCGGGTACCGACTTGTTCGCGGACCCATTACGACCCTGACAACTCGTCCCCATTTCTGCAGGTCCGATCTGGCGGTCACTAAGCAAACTCTGAGACAAATCACTGCCAAACCCCCTGAGCTAGCAAGAAAAATGGCCTCAGCCGGGCCCCCTGGCGATGGAGCTCCTGATAGGGCTCTCCGACAAGATCGAATCTACCACTCCAGACGAACAAGATCATCTGGATTCGGCTCCGACAAGTGAGCAGGCCGATGAAGACGTGGATGTTGAAAACCTTACGCCTGATACCAAAGTTGTCGAAGCAAACGACGAAGCATCCGGAGATCGAGGCGAGGAAGAAGATAGCAATGACGACGGTGATGACGATGACAACGACGATGGCGACGACGAAGGTTCAGATCGGGAGGGTAACATGTCCGAGGAAGAAGTCCAATCTGGCGAAAACCAAGGGAGTTCTCAAACTCGGGAATCGGACGAGGCTGAAACTGAGACGGATGATCCTTCTGGTGGCGCATCTGTTGATCAAGAAGAAGAGAACGGTGACCCTCAAGGAAGCAGTCGATCTTCGGCTATGTCTGTAGATGGATATTCCAGCACCGGCCCTGGTGCTTTAAATATTCCAGCCAGGGAAGCACGCCCTTATGATTGGGATTCGAGCTCAATGTTGGAGACGGAGTCGATTTATCGATCTTTTCATAACCTCGGAGCTGTTATGAAGAAGATTAATGGTCGTTCAGGCAGAATTTGGAGGGTCGAAGGGATGAAGGACGGCGAGCACGTGGCTACTTGGGCCGGGGAGTTTAAGTTTACGATGTACCACGTGACGATTAAGGACATGAACATCCGACCTCCTTTCACTTGTCTTCAGCAAACTGTACTGGCTAGGTTGGATGTCGCACCTTCTCAACTGCACCCTAATGCATGGGCATTCCTTCGAGCCTTCGAGCTCCTGTGTATACATTTGGAGAGACCGGTGTCGCCCACGTTATTCTTTCACCTTTTCGAACTTAACCGGAACAGCGGCAAAAAGAAGGCTGCTAACTTCGGGCGCGAGCATGTGAGTTTCCGATCAAGGCGAGGTTCAAAGATCTTTCGAGCTTACACCATTCCTTGCGAGGTGACTGGAAGTAATTTTTCTACTGGGTGGAGCTTGTGAATGATAAGGCTGTGGACTGTGTGGGGAAATTTGGAGCTGATGGTCGGGCGCTGGAATCCACCAAGTTTCCCATTGGCTGGAGCAACGGGCATTATAACCGATCTACACATTCTTACGCAATTTCTGAGAAAAAGTTTGAGTGTGGAAGATCGTTTAACCAAACAGATCCTGACCTATATTTCTGATCAAATCCCTTTCAAAAAGGCGAAGTATAGGGGCATCCCTACCGACGTTATTGTCAAGGCCGCTAAGAAGCGCGACGTGCAAAGAGTTTTAGGTCTGTCTAAGACCGTTATCGTATTCTTTCATTCCCTAACGAAGTTGATTAACAATTTTTGTTTTATATTGTAGATACTATGGCTTCGAAGAGGCTCGCTCGGATGAAGGAGTTGGTTTTTAGGCAGGTCGAGGAAGCTGTGAATATCGATGATGATTCCCAGAATTCTTCGTGAACCGACCTTGCTTTCTCTTTTAGATTGTCGAACTTTAGTTCTAAGTTATTCTCCTTTATGTTCTTTTTTCAGAGTTGGTGAGTGCAGAGAAAGAGAAAAACTTTCAGACCCTGCAGGAGCTGAGCGCAAAGACCACTGCTCTGGCCAAGGCTAACTTCGATCTCGAGGCACTGAGGAAGGGTAAGAAAAGTGTCGAAGAGACCCGAAACGCTGCTTTGTTAAGGGCCGAGAATGCGGAAGCTAGGGTTAAAGATTTGGAAGGTCAAATCACGGTTTTGGAGGCGTCGGAGGAAGAGTTCAAAGCGAAAGTGGGAAGCCTCGAAGGTCAGATAGCCGAGCTTCAGAAGAAATTGTCAGCTGGGGAGGATAATGCAGAGGTCAGCTCTGATCCTGAAGCTCAGATCGCTGTTTTGCGAGCCCAGCTTGCAAGGTCGCAGATCGCTCTTAAAAAGAGTCAGGAGGAAGCTCAAGAGGCTGCTCGAGAAGCCGTCGGCCTTTATGAGGATGGTTTTAAAGAGGCTTTGAAGCAGTTCGCTCTGGTCCATCCTTCCCTGCAGTTGGATGACAAGATCATCAATGCCGATCATGAAGTGGAAGGTGATCGGATCGTCAGGACAGATATGAAGACGAAGGCGAAGGCCGTGATCTTTCCTCCCCCTGATGCTTGATGCTGGTTGCAGCAACTTTTTTGCAGAAGTTCTGGGTTTATACATCGCCAAACGATCTTGCATAGACCCAGAACTCTGCTTAGTTTTCTTTTCTAATAATACGAGCATGCCATATTGGACTTGAGGACTCGGCCGTATCCGAGATGGTCTGTAAAGAAATTTAACTTTGTATTTTGTTTTAAGTTTTTATCGTCATATGCTTGCTTGATATTCAACATCGTATTTCAACATCGTTTTATGAATGCATTTAAATTTGCAAATCACGTACGTCGTCCTAAGGGCAGTTTACCGAGACTTGGCCCTGATTTAACTCGCCCTTTTGGGATCTTGGCAACTGTGGCCAATGGTCGTTCTAGAAACCTTGGTTCCTGAAAACCAACTCTCGTTAAAACGGTTTAAAGAGTCGCGACCTTAACATGGTCGCCGGGAGATCGTAAGATCGGTCCCTGTTCGATTTATCTTATTTGAAAAAATGAAGATGTTATGAACGTTGGCATGGGAGTCGCGACCTTAACATGGTCGCGGGAAGATCGTAAGATCGGTCCCTGTTCCATTTATCTTATTTGAAAAAATGAAGATGTTATGAACGTAGGCATGGGTGCCACTTTAATTGATGAGTGAATCATTACAGCAGGTTGGCACGCCAAGAGGTGGCGTCCTTAGGGAGAAAATTGCCTTTCGAGAAAAGGACTCTTAAATAGATGCAACGGAGTTCTTAAACATAGTATTTCATCAGCTTGGTCGCATTCCAAGTTCGCTCAATCGGCTTTCCACTGACGGTCTCAAGTGAGAAAGCTCCGTTGCCGGTCTTGGATTTGACACGGTAGGGTCCTTCCCAATTCTGCGCGAGTTTCCCTTGACCGGCGTTCTTTAGTCCGACGTCAGCCCTTCGAAGAACTAAATCCCCTGCCTCAAAATCTCTTGGGACGACCTTAGCGTTATACCGAGTTGCCACTCCTTGTTTTACAGCGGTCTCCCTAAGAGAGGCCCGTCCTCGGACTTCGTCGATTAGATCGAGTTCCTCCAGGAGGGCTTGGGTGTTCTCATCCCGCGGCTTGGGGTGTGACGTCCTCCAGCTTAGTTCCCCAATTTCAACAGGGATGACTGACTCGCTGCCATAAGAGAGCCTGAAAGGTGTTTCTCATATCGAGCTTTGGGGGGTCGTCCTATAACCCCAGAGGACGTATGGTAATTCTTTGACCCAATTGCCTTTGGCGTCGTCAAGCTGTTACCTCAAGCCGTTGAGGAGGACCTTGTTTGCTGCTTCGACTTGGCCGTTAGTTTGGGGGTGTTCTACCCACGTGAACCGGTGCTTGATTTTAAGGTCGGCCATTAACTTTCTGAAGCCAGCATCGGTGAACTGAGTCCCATTATCCGTTATCACAACTTCGGGGATCCCGAACCTACTCATGATGTTTTTCTTAAAAAACTTGATGCAGTTTTTTGCCGTGATGGTGGCCAAGGGCTCTGCTTCTATCCATTTGCTCATGTAGTCGACTGCCACTATAAGGTATTTCACCTGCCCGGGGGCTGGTGAGAAGGGACCTAATAGATCAATCCCCCACCATGCAAACGGCCATGCAGAGGATAAGGTCGTCAGATCATTAGGTGGAGCGACGTGGACATGGGCGTGGATCTGGCACTTCTTGCATTTCCTAACGTAGTTCTTGGTGTCGGCGTCCATGGTGGGCCAGAAAAAACCGGATCAGAGTGCTTTTCGAGCTAGAGACCGGGCTCCAAGATGTTGGCCACAAATCCCCTCATGTATTTCTTTCAAAATATAATCAGCCTCTTCTCCTTCTACGCATTTTAGCAGGGGGGAAGATAGGCTTCTTCAGTATAGAGTTCCATCGATTACTGAGAATGCCGAAGCCCTTCTTCTGATGAGTTTGGCTGTCTTTTCGTCGCCTGGTTCTTGACCGGAGTTGATATAGTCCAAGATCGGCCGGATCCAACTTGTGCTTTCTTCCAACACACACACAGTCAAAATAAAGTCGATTTCAAGAGGAACACTGGCCTGGTGAAGCGTTTCTTAGATGATGGTCCTGTGATTTCCAGGGATCTTCGTACTGGCGAGCTTTGAAAGAATATCAGCCTTCTGATTCTCCAACCTCGGTACGTGTTTTACTTCTGATTGTTCAAATTTTGATAATAGTTCCCGCACTCGGACCAGGTACTTCTGCAACGTCGGATCCTTCGTCTCATACTTCTCAGAAATTTGGGAGACCACCAAGAGAGAGTCTGTGTGCAAGCATATCCGAGGGACTCGGAGGTCGATTGCTAGTCGGAGACCCGCAATGCAAGCTTCGTATTCTGCTTGATTATTTGAAGTTTGAAAGTTGAAGTTTAGGGATACCTCAATGACCACCCCATCCGGACTTTCCAACATGATGCCCGCACCACTTCCCTTGGGGTTTGAGTATCCGTCCACATGTAGGGCCCAGATCTCGTTCTCAGGGTCAGCAGGTGTCATCTCAGCTATAAAGTCGGCGAGGACTTGGGCCTTCAATGCATCCCTAGTTTCATACTTAATTCCGAACTCCAAAAGCTCGACCGCCCATTTTATCATCCGACCCGCTAGGTCGGGTCTGTGCAGTATATGTCTGATAGGGTAGTTAGTCCGCACGACCACCTGGTGAGCCACGAAGTAAGGTGGAAGACGCCGAGCTTCGACGACTATTGCTAGTGCTATCTTTTCAATCTTTTGATAACGAGCTTCGGCCCCATGTAGGACTTTACTTGCGAAGTAAACTGGGCTTTGCCCAACCTCGGTCTCTCTTACGAGAACTGCCCCCAATGCTTCTTCCGAGATCGACAAGTACAGGTACAGAATCTCTCCCTCATTGGGCCGGGTTAAGATCGGAGGTTCGGATAGTACCTTCTGGAGTTGCTTAAGTGCTTGGTCTTGTTCGTCAGTCCAACCGAACTCCTTCTCTTCCTTCTTTAACAACTTGAATAAAGGGAGAGACTTGAAAGCCGCATTTGAGATGAAGCGAGATAGGGCGGCGATCATGCCGCTGAGCTTTTGGACTTCCTTCTTCGTTGTTGGGGTGCGCATTTCCGTGACTACCTTGCATTTGTCAGGATTTTCCTCAATCCCTCTTTCAGTGAGGTAGAATCCGAGGAATTTTCCAGCTCGGACCCCGAAAGTGCATTTTTCAGGATTCAGCCTCATGCTGTTCTTTCTTACCTCAGCAAAAATCTCTCTAAGATCAGATACGTGAAGGTTGTCTTCCGTGCTCTTTGCAATCATGTCATCAAGGTAAACTTCTACATTCCTCCCAATTTGCCCTTGGAAAACCTTGTTCATCATTCTTTGGTAAGTGGCACCAGCGTTTTTTAAACCGAAAGGCATGACCTTGTATGCAAAGTTCCCAAGGTCCGTCATGAAGGCTGTCTTCTCTTGATCAGGAGGGTGCATGGCGATCTGGTTGTAACCAGAGTATGCGTCCATAAAGGATAAGAGTTGGAAATCCGATGCGTTGTCAACTAGACGATCTATGCTGGGGACCGGAAAGGCATCTTTTGGACAAGCTCTGTTTAAGTCCGTGTAGTCTACGCACATACGCCATTTCCCGTAGCTCTTTTTAACCAAAACAGGGTTGGATAACCAGGTCGTGTATTTTACCTCGGTGATAAAGTTTGCTTTGATGAGTTCGTCCACCGCTTTGGCAGCTGCAGCTGCCTTCTCCCTACCTTGGACTCTTTTCCTCTGGCACTACAACATTTTGACCCTATGGCAACGCCTAAAATTCCAACGCTTAAAAAACCGTTGCATTAGGTAACAATGGCAACGGTTTTTTGACCTCGTTGTTGATTCACTTTTTTTTTGATTTTTTTTCCTAGCAACGGTTCAAAACCGTTCCCAAAATGTCAACAGCAACGGTTTTTTATTTGAGCATTAACCAACGGTTCAAAACCGTTGCCATATACACAATTTTAAAAGAAGTAAAAATTGAGTGATAAATACTACCATGTTTTCTAGAGTTCCCAAGTTTTTTTTTTGCCAAACCAAAACTCAACACTACACCAAAAATCAAAATCTCTCACAAAAACTCAGCAATTAAAAAAAATAGAAACTCTCATCTCAAAAATCATTCACAAGCTAGCTATCCATTGAACATTAGAAGCCCTAAAATCCTCTTCTTAGAAGCCCCAAAATCCGCGCAGAAGCTATCCTGGAACTTACCTCTAACCCTAAAATCAAAATTTCACTTCCTCCCTCACAACGATTTCAAGCAGGGAACTCAGATTTCAGAAATCCTTCTCATTACGCAGCAAATTCAAGTGACTCCAGGTTTTCCTCTCTCTCTCTCTCTCTCTCTCTCTCTCCTTGATTTTCCTCTTTCTCTGGTTTCAGCGATTTCAGCGACTCATTAGAGGTGGTTTTCCTCTCTCTGGTTCGCGCCTCTCTCTCTCCCTACCTCCTTCGTGGTCATTCTGTGTGAGGAGGAGATTGAAGATTCATAACTTCAATTTGTTGTATCTGAACTTCAATTGTATTTGGGGTTTTTTTTATCTGATGCTTGTATTTGGGATTTTTCTTTCGTATTAGGGTTTTCATTCTTGCCAGAAACACAAAAGCTAGCTTTATTATTAATGATTATTGCTTTAAAATGTTAGAGATTATTGTTTTATTATTATCTTCTAGATTGTGTTCGTTGGTATTTGAATTGGAATGTTTATTGTGCATTGTTTGTATAATAGGAAGAGAGGATTTAGTGTTAGGGTTTCTTGTGTCAAGTTAATGCCAACTACTTGTGTTGCAGGGGATGCTGGAATCGTTGATTCTCATCAAGTAACAAATGGTGGAATCCCTTGACTGAATACATTTTACCATTCTGGAAGTGGTTCCCTGAAATTCAATTTAAGGAGACATTAGTTTTCTTCACAGGCTAGTGTGAGTGACACCAAAGAGGAAGATTATAATGATTTGGAGGAAGGGTTTTCGGAACTCGAGGAGGCTGTGGTTGGTGAAAAAGAGAAACCGTTGAGTTCCGATACAAAACAATCTGATGAGGGTGAGGAGGATGAGGAACTGTGCAAAGAGGCTGAGTTATCGGATGCCGAGATAGATGAATCGACTGGCAAAAAATCGAAATTACACCGAGGAAGAGTTGGCCGCAACAAGGTGCTACTGCTGGCACTGTATCTGAAAGTCGCTCAGCACCGGTACATCCCACCGCAAGCCTTGGTTCCGCTCCGCAATCAGGTTGGACTTTTTTGTAATCCAATCTAAGTTCCATATGAAATATTTTTTAATGATTATAGAGGAGTGACTGAATCAGTATGTCTCAGTATGTTTTGCTAACTTACATGAATAAGAGTATATATCTCAGTATGTTTTGCACATTTAAATGAATTTGATTCTATTATGTGCAACTTTTGTGTGTGCCTGACAAATGAAAAACAAGTTAGTACCGTTTTGATTGGCTGATCATTAGTAATATCCGTTAGTCTTGTTGTTGGTTTGAGTTGAACATACTAGGAGACTTCCATAAATTCTAATGATTGTAATACATTGCTGAAACTCAGCACACTATTGCTTAAACTAAATAATAAACAAGCTATATCCTTCATTCCTTTTCAATTCATTTAGTATGATATGATTAAGATTTTAGCAGTTAGTCCAGCCCCTTCAAACCCCTTAATATTCTTCCTTTGATGATATAAAATATGATAATTTCTTCCCAAGATTTTGCAACCTTTTTTCAATAAGATTGGAGTAATTTTCTGCCGAATGCTAATGCAATAGAATTGGATGTGTAGTATTGTAGAAAAAGAGTCTTAAGTTGAAAGGAATTCTTTTAAGAGTTCAATCGATGGCTCACCTTATGGTTGTTAGGTACCTGCACATTTTTACTTGCTGTCACTGTCTCGTACTTGAGATTTTTTTACTTTGAACTTCCCATATCTTAAAGCAACATTCACTAACCAGAATAAGCTAGACTATTGGGTATATAAGAGTGAACATAACACTTTAACTGAGTGAAAGTGAACTTGTTCTCTGATGTATTAGGCTCACCATATTATGAATCATGCTATAAATAAGTTTCCTTGAATAGAAAGTAATGCAGCCATTGCTGACCTTATATGCCATATCATTTATGTCTTTATGATTGCAATTTCAACTAAAATTGTAATCTAAGGTATAAGATGGATTATCATTTGATCCAAATTTCCTGTAGGAGTTGAAGGGTTGTTGACAAGCAAGTGGATATTGAGGGGGAATGGGCAGTTATATTATTATGATAGAGGATGAAAAAAAAATTATGCTGAATCATTTAGTATGATATCATTTCTAGTTCTAGGCAATTTCACTTGGATTTTTTGTCACTTGTATCAGTAGTCAAAACTAGTATGGTTAATTTTCTTAGGTTTTCCATTTGGCTTATATTTTCTTCTCACTGTATGGTTAACATGCTTAATTGTAATATGATGGCAGCTCAATTTCTGAAAGAGAAGGTCCCTATTTGCTACCCGCACTGCCACTCAATTGTTTCTCTTTTGTTCCTTGAAGAATTCAAGGTCTAATATTTTATCATAGGTATATTTTCATATTTTCATATCTATCCACATTTTATTGCTTTAAGTCAGTCTGAGTAGGCACTGCCATTCTACTGCTCTTGTCAATGCTCATGTTGTTGTTGAAGATGAATGTTCTGTTTGGATGTAGGAGGAGGATCATGCTGGTGGTAGAACATCTAGAGTTTATGTTTGTAATGCATGTGGAGAGAAGCAAATGCATTACACCAACTTTTTCAAGATAGTTCATAGTCAATGTAGAATGTTATAATATCAATTTATGCACAACAACTTTATGTATTATTTGAAATGATTAGAAATAAAGAGCAGTTTTCTGGTGATGCTATAACCAATGATCTCACATCATAATAGAGAATGTTTCTGGTGTCATTAATAGCAACGATTTTTGGTGTGATTTCACATCATAATAGAGAATATTTCTGGTGTCATTAATAGCAACGGTTTTTTGTGTTGTCATTAATGGCAACGGTTTTGCAACGTCGTCTTTGATACATTGCAAATTAATAGGGAACGGTTTTCCAGTGTTGCTAGGTATGGCAACGGTTTATGCGTGTTGCCATATCTAGCAACGGTTTATGCGTGTTGCCATAACAGGCAACGGTATGTGACCGTTGCCATTGCATGAAAATCAAAACCATTGCGTTATGTTATCAATAGCAACGGTTTTAGGTGTGCATTGCCTTTGGGCACACAAAACCGTTGCCTATAGTTTAGGCAACGCCGGCAAGAACAACGGTTTCAAAACCGTTGCCAAAAGGTAAGGCAACGGTTTTTTAGCTTTACACAACAGTTTTCAGGCGTTGCCTTTGGGTCAAAATGTTGTAGTGTGGGCCACCCATTTCGCTCCCGGGTTGACGGCTAGCTGGTGACATGCGACCTTCGGAGGGATTCCGGGCATGTCCTCAGCCGACCATGCGAACAGATCAGCGTGATCATGGAGACATTGGATGAGATCCTTCTTGATTCCTTCTGCTAGATCGGAACCAATTCTGACGACCTTTGTGGGGTCTTTTCCTACCTGGACGTGGAGAAATTCTCCATCAGGTTGGGGTCTTCTCATCTTCTTCTTTAACTCCTTTGCAAGATCGTCATCGCTTTCTTCCTCCGAGCTATCTGGGTCATACCTAGCATCCAAATCCGTCGCATTCACCTCGCTAGATAGTCCCTTGTCCGCTCCTGGATGATCGGGATTTTCCGGAGGTGGAACCCCTTCCATGTCTCGAGCTTTCTGCTTAGCTTTAGTCCACAGGAAAAAACATCTTGCAGCTGATTCTAGGTTGGATATTATGGTGATTACTTTGTTACAAAGAGAGTGGAACCTCATCTTCAGATGGGTGGTTGAAGTTACTGCCCCGAGTTTCCCAAGGGTCGGACTACCGATGATACCATTGTAGATGGATTCGCAAGGTAAAACTAGGAACTTGGTTTTGATCATCCTTACCAACGGTTCCTCTCCATAGGATACCATCAACTCTATGTGGCCAAGTGGTTTAGTCCGAGATCCATTGAAGCCAGAAAGAGCCGATCCTGAATAAGGGGTGAGATCATCCCTGTCGATTTCCATTCTATCCAGAAGGCCAAGAAATAGTATATCTGACGAGCTCCCCTGATCTACCAAGATTCTTCTAACATCTCTGTTAGCTATCATGGCTAATAATTCCTTCCATTTTCGCTTCATGGTTTTGGTGGACTCCTGGTGTTCGAAACCTCCCGAGATCATCATCAATACAGGATGACCCTTATGTCGTCCGGGGTCGGGTTCATCATCATCAGAGCTCGCGTTCTTCCTTCCTTTGTTTTTGACATCAGCCTCCCTTTCTTGTTTGACCTCGGCTGCCGCCTTTCCGGGCTTCTTAACATAAGTAGACAGCTTTCCTCTTTTGATGAGATCTTCAATGTCGTTCTTCAGAGCGTTGCAGTGGTTCGTCTCATGACCATTACTCCGGTGGTACCGACAATACTTATTGAGCCGTTGGCCTGGACGGTGTGGAAGGGGCTTGGGAGGTTTGACATCTTTAAACTCTACATCCCATCATTCGCCATAGAGTTGTGCATTGGAAACGTTAAGCCCAGTATAAGAATTATGACGATTTCGAGACCGGGGATCCCGATTGGCTCGACCGTCGTACCCTCGGTTGTCGTTCTGGCGAGGGTTTTCGTTCCGTGATTTCGAAGGCCCGACCGGTGTTAGGACTTTTCCGGTCTTGCCGCTTTCTTCTTCGTTAATGAAGCATTGCGATATTTCGAGAAACTCTTGCAAGGTACTGGGTTCCCACCTGAGGGTGTGCTTCTTGAACGGACTTCCGGGGAGCAGACCTTGGGTCATGAAAAATATCCGGAAACGCGTCGTCCAGGTTGCGGACTTGGGAGGCTTCTCTATTGAATCTTTCAATGTAATCTCTCAGAGGTTCGTTCTCCCCTTGCACCACAGACATTAGTACGATCTTGTTTTTGGGCTTACTTTTGGCGAAGTTAAAGTGAACGTTGAACATCTTTTGCCAGCTGATCCCAAGTTGAAATGGAGTTTGATTTCAGGGATCGGAACCACTCCGACGCTAATTTGTCGAGTGTTAAGGGAAAGATCCGGCATTTCATTTCAGCTGGGACGTTCCTATATTGCATGATATGGTCGAACTGAACGAGATGTCTGTCTGGGTCATCAGTCCCGTCGTAGGTCTTCAATCCTTCAGGTGGTTTTTCTAGGTGCCGAGGGACTCGGTAGCTGTCGATATCCTCCGTAAAAGGTCCCTTTCGCTTGGATGTTTGTGCTCGTGGAGGGGTTCGATGACGATGATGAGGGTCGACGCGTCGTGCATGTTCCTTGGGTGAATTCCCCCTGCTCCTCGACCGCCTACGTGGGGACGATGACGCCCAGGATGAATGCGGTAGGGGCGAGCGATGCTGTAACTGATCGTTTGGGGATGGGGACCCGTGATTCCTTCTTCCCGGTGGAGATCGATTCCTCTTACGAGTCGGGTTCCTTCTTTCCGGAGAGTCTGGTTCTGGGGAGCCTTGGTCGGCGATCCCCTGGGCCCGAAGCTCCGCCACCTCTGCTTCAAGTTCGGTGAAACGGAAACTTCTAGCCTGATTGGCCAACTCCTGCCGAGCTAGTAGTCGCACGAGCTGCTGGACTGCGTCGGCTGGAACGGAGAGCGCCGGCGGAGCCGTAACCGGAGGAGGGGGCGGAAGTCGGTTCCTTACCGAACTTGCAAGGACCAGCACGAAGTTGTTGTTCGAATGTTGAAGCTGAGCTTGAGTTGAATTCGGGACGTCTTGCACATGTCCCTCTGGAGTTTCTTGAGGGACGGTCTCTGGTAGTACTAGCAGACCAAGGTCGGCCACAGGCTCGACTGCCAGGTTAGTGGCTTTCGGACGTAGGACCGGAGCCATCGTCGATCAAGGTAAAGGGACGAGGTCTGAGTACCGATCCTCCCACTGTGGTTGCCAATGTTCTGTACCGTACTTCTAACCTTAGAGGTCGGCTTGAGGTAGTTGGTAGGTGTGATCCTTGATCTTCAACGTTCCGGTCGAGGTTGGGTTGTTGGTCCTGCAATGACACTCCGACGATCAAGTCAGTAAGGTAATCAAGCAGAGTATTTTATCAGTAGAATAGCTTAACATTAATGAGCATTGAATGTGGTATTTATAGGCTTTGAATAGTGTTGACCTAATGATTATGAACCGTTGGATGTGTTGGCTGCATCTGAAGCGTTGAATTATGGGCTCACCTAAGAGAATGGGCCAGTGATAAAATGGGCCCTTTGGGGGTGTTGATAGCATTTAGTAACATTACCATAAGAAAATGCAACTGAGACCTCTGCATAGAATATAATAAACTTCACATCCCCGACATTTGGGTCATACATTTAATTGCCAAGTCCTATTACATTTTAAAATAAATATAAAAGTGTTCGGGCGTGTTATACATTTTAAAACAAGTATCATTATTTACAAAGTATATTTGATTTTCAAGAAGTCAAGTTACCTCATCAGCCAAAGAAATCAAGCCTTCTTGCTTGCAAAAGTCCATTGGCATGGAATGCTACCAACAAAAATCCTGTCATGGAACGATGAAATATGGACTCATTAACACATTCATGTTTCCAAAACCCTGACCAACAAATCCTTTTCATAGAATAAGACTCATAAGTAACACTCATCATCAATAAGACCAGCCTTTAATAACAAAAGAAAGGGTGAAGAAAAAGAACAACCTTGCACTTGAGAGAAAAATCTTCAAGCCAAAAGAAAAACATCGCAACCAATATAGATCCCTTGCAGCAGCAGCGGTCATAAAACTTCCTGATTCTTGCTAATTTGTCATGGGAACCGATATGTGACGCACAGGTGAATAATATTTAAAATGTTTTGTCCTGGAAATAGCTCTGCAAGTAAAACTAACTTCTAAAGAAAGTGAAATGAGGTGGACAAAAATGGGGAACATGAGGTTCAATAACTTTAGAAATTAAGATCTTCATCTTTTTGATCATGTGATTTGTAACAATTTTAAATGCCATGAAATAGGATAGATAGATACTTATGAAAAAACACCATAGTAAAAACTTACCAAACTTAGCTATAACTACCCCTTGAAGACCAACTTGTAAAGAGAAAATAGGTGGTGAAGGATATATGAGCAAGTATTTATGCTTTGGATGTATATGTGAGAATGATACCATATGCGCATTTATAGGCACATATACACTTGTATCCAAAAAGAAGTTATTATTAATGCACTCTTATGGAAAAAGCAATTTTCACCTACGTTTATGCGTATTTATAAGCACATATACACTTGTATCCAAAAAGAAATTATTATTAATGCACTCTTATGGAAAAAGCAATTTTCACCTACGTTCAGTACAATTCTCCTCCATGAATCACAATTCTTTTGACCAAATGCCATAAGAAATTGAATCCTCCACTACCGTCTTGAAAACTACCACTCATTGATCATGTAGCTATCTTCTTTTTTTCTGACAATATCCTTTTATCTTATTGACCTTGTTTGTTATTTTTATCAAATTGACCATGTAGCTATATTGTTTTTTCTGAGCTTTGGTTTTAACTCCGATAATAATAATGTTGTCAAAAAAAAGAAACTCCTATAATAATAATAATTTTAATAATAATAATAATAACACCCTATTTGTGTCAAATATAGTTCCCCCTTAGAGTTTGAAGCATAATTATTGTATTAGGGAAGACCAATGGAGATGCTTCCATATATTGGATTGCCACCTAATGCAAGTGTATTCAAATGGGTTGAAAGTTTAGCAATTGCCTTAGGTAATTCTCCTCCAAAAATTGTTTTAAGCAAAACCCAAAACTTAAGAGATGTAACCAATGAAGCAAGAAACTAAGTTTGTGAAAAATATCTATTCCATGATTTATTAAAATATAATAAAAAGAAAATTCATTTTGATAAATTATTTTTATTTTGGTAACATTTTGTTTTTTTTACAATAATATCATTTTGTTGGAGACGTGATTTTTTATATAAATATGGTTGTATTCACACTTTCTTGTTCACAAATTTTCTACCCCTAATTTTATTTTGTTGTTGCTTTCAAGTTGTGATTTTGATAGTTATTTTTCTTTCAAATGGATCCCAATCGATATATTTTTAATCCTTTTTGGATGTATTTGCAAAATCAACAAGTTCCCCCTACCGGTGAAAATTCTAGAAGTCCTATGTTCTTCAAACTTTTTTCATCAAGAAGTGGTAGAGGCCAAGATAAGGGAGGAAGAGACCAAAGCAACGCAAGAAGCGACTCGGGCAAAGTGGTATAAAATATTATTAAAGGACACATCCATGATGGATGAGAGGCAACACCAAGTTCCTAAATTCTTTTGTGATGACATTAGGAAAAAGTAAGGAATTTTGTAACAATCAGTTGTTATGTATTTCTCATTATATTTATATATTTTGTGTATTTCCCATAATATTTATATAATGTTGTGTATTTATATAATGTTGTGTATTTCTCATCAAAAAAACTAGCCGTTATAAAAAATAAGCTGTTACAAAAACCTAGCCGTTAGAAAAAACTAGCCGTTAAAAAAAGTAGCTGTTACAAAAACTAGCCGCTACAAAAAACTAGCCGTTATGTAAATAGCCTATATATACCTAACATAAGATAACACCTTCAAGCTGTTCAATCATCTTTTCATTCTTGATATCTCACCAAATTGTCCAAATTTGCAATATTATTTCACATTCTCAAGTATTTCACTACAACATTTGGACCCTACGGCAACGCATAAAATTGCAACGCCAAAAAAACCATTGCCTTAGCTAACAATGGCAACGGTTTTTTGAACCCATTGCTTTTTCATTCTTTTTTTAATTATTTTTATTGGCAACGGCTGAAAACCGTTCCCATAAGGTCTACGACAATGGTTTTTTGTTTAAGCTTTAGTCAACGGTTGATAAACGTTGCCATAGAGAAATTATTAAAAAACCAAAAAAATTAGGCGCTAAATAGTAGTGTGTTTTATGGTTCCCAAAAATAACTCAGACAAAAAAATCAAAAACACTCAGAGCTCGTTTCTCTCTAAGAACGCAAAATCACTCAGAGCTCGTTTCTCTCTAAGAACGCAAAATCACTTAGAGCTCGTTTCTCTCTCAAGCTCGTCTCCCTCGTCCCTCAGTTCTCATCCTTCGTCTCCCTCAAGCTCGTTTCTCTCTCTCTCTCTCTCTCAACGATTTCAGGTTCGTTTCTCTCTCTTCTCCTGGTCCCTCGGGTTTGTCCCTCTCTCTCTCAACGATTTACTCTTTTTTTAATTTAGGGTTTTGTTTTTTGGGTTTTGTTTACATCTATCTTCTCACTACAAAAAAATCAGGGATTAGCGAGGGAAATTTCCCTCGCAAACTGACCAAAATCCCTCGCTAATGGTCATTTGCGAGGGAATTAGCGAGGGACCGGTTCCCTCGCTAATACCTTCCTCGCTAATGAAATTAGCGAGGGAATTTGAATCCCTCGCTAATTAGCGAGGGACATTTCCCTCGCTAATTCCCTCGCTAATGTTGCCTCAAAATTTGTGCAAATTTTCAAATTCTGACTGACACGTGTCTTAATTTAAATGGTTTGTTTTTTATATTTATTATTGTATTATTTTTAAAATCAGTTTTTTATTATATTATATTATTAATTTTGTGGTTGTTGTTGTGGTGGTGGTGGTGGTGGTGGTGGTGGTGGTGAAAGGTGGTGGTGGTGGTGGTGGTGGTGGTGAAAGGTGGAGAGAAAGAGGAAAGAAATTCGTAGGTGGTGGTGGTGGTGGTGGTGGTGGTCTCGTGGGTGGTGGTGGTGTGGTGGTGGTCTCGTGGGTGGTGGTGGTGTGGTGGTGGTGGAAGAAGGTGGAGAGAAGAAGAGTGAAAGTGGAAATTGTGTAAGAGAGAGAGAGAGAGAGAGAGAGAGAGAGAGAGAGAAGAGAGGAAGAGGAAAGAAGGTGGTGGTGGTGGTGGTGGTGGTGGTGGTGTCGCGAGTGGTGGTTGTTGTGTGGTGGTGGTTGTTGTGTGGTGGTTGTGTGGTGGTGGTTGTTGTTGTTGTGTGGTTGTGTGGTGGTGGTTGTTGTGTGGTGGTTGTTGTTGTGTGGTGGTGGGTTAGGGAAGGGTGAAGAGGAGAGAAGAAGAGTGAGGGTGGTTGGTTGGTTGTGTGGTGGTGATGGTGGTGGTGGTGGAGAGTAGAGGAAGGGAAGAGGAAGGGTGAAGAGGAGAGAAGAAGAGTGAGTGAGTGAGTGAGTGAGTGAGTGACAGATTTAAGTAAAAAAAATTAAAAAAATTAGCGAGGGAACTCAAATTCCGTCGCTAAAACCACTTTAATTAGCGAGGGAATTAAAATCCCTCGCTAATTAAAGTGGTTTTAGCGACGGAATTTGAGTTCCCTCGCTAAAACCACTTTAATTAGCGAGGGATTTTAATTCCCTCGCTAATTCCGTCGCTAATTTCCTTGATTCGCGTGAATTGGACTGAATTTTCCCTCCAAACAATTAGCGACGGAAATTTTTCAAATTCCCTCGCTAAATCCCTCGCTAACGGTCAAATTTTCAAATTCCCTCGCTAATTCC